>OX451740.1:951643196-952243196 GCA_948472305.1 Vicia faba
AGAACGTATACAAAGTGTTGGACTTTTTAAAATATTTTATGTTTTGAAAGTTTATTTTGAAAGTATTTGGTGTGTGCTTGTTTTTTGAAAGTGAGCAAGCAACTAAGAACATTTCTACCTACTCAAAAGTCTTTTGTTCATTACCTCCTTTTCTTTGATATTGCTATCTCACCATTGATTGGTAAGAAGACTTATCTTTGGATGTAAAGGGACGGGTGTGGGTCATCGTATAGTCATGATAACAATGTTGTAAGATATCTTAGCATTTCTCTTTGAGGGACTAAGATCATTTGAAGGCAACATTTATAGCGTCATCGAGGGACTATGATCTTGTATTTTTTATTGTTTTTGCTAAGACATCTCACATGCATAACATGACCATTTTTGTAAGGCAACAAGTGGAATTACCCTAAGGGTGCATGTGTGAGTAGTGTGTTTGATTTGCTTGCATTGTTTATCTTGGATTAGGGTTATCTACTTGTTGATTTTATCTTTCCATACAAACCCTAATTACTAGCATTTATATGAAAGCGATAAATTGCGGAAAGTAAAATTACTATGCTATTACATCATTAGGGGGATGGGGTATACAAATTTACAAATGGGGATTGCAATAAATTAAATATAATTATCTATTACAATCATATTGAATAATGAATAATGTACAAGAAATGAAAATATAATATACAAGGCTATAAATGAAAAAGAAAAGGATTTTTATTTGATTTTTTTAGGAAAGGGTTTTAACTTAATTATCTAAAAGAAAATGATTAATTAAAAATTAACCTAAACTAATTAAGAAAAATAAAATTAAGTTAGAAAGCATTTTTTAGGGTTTTTTAAGAAAATGTTTTTTAGTTTAATAAAAATAACATGGGAATTAATTAATTAAAAGAAACCTAAGTTCTAAGTTAATTTTAAATAAAAAAGAAAATAACTAAACCTAAATTTAATTATTAATTTGTTTAAGAAAAAGAAATTAAGTTTGTATAAGAAAATGTTTTTGTCTTTTTAGTTTATAAAGAAAATAAAAATATAAGTATGTAAATAATAAATAAAAATATTTTTGAATTTTTATTAATAAAAAAAAAATTAATAATAATAAAAAAATAATAATAAATTAAAGAAAATAAAATAACAAATGAAAATAAAGTCAGGAGGTAAAAAAAGGAATTTAGGGGTTTATTAGAAAAACAGATTTTGAAGCTTGGCCCAATGAGATTTTTTGTACTCAAAAAATAAAATAAAAGGTTGGCCTAGTGTTGTGCAGTGAAGTGGGGGTGAGAATTAGCAAAAAAAGGTAGAGGCCCAGTATTGGAGGCCCAACGCGCTGACTTGTAACAAGGAGAAAGAAAATGTTGAAAAATAAAAAAAAAGTGGCAACGCTGGAGGTTGAACCCACGTCTTGTTCATGAAACGCGTGATGCCTTACCACTGGGGTGACTATACATCTGTTAACTTAAATGAAAAAATAAATACATAACATAAATTCAGTCCTAGAAATGACTTCATCTTCAACCTCCAGCCATGGTTCCTGTAACTTACTCATTTCTCATCCAAAATGAAAAATGTAAACATGAAAGTTGCTCCATTTTTCCATACGAATCCAACCATATAATTATCATAACCTATAAATCAAAGATGAATGAGAATTTCTAATTGTACCAAATTCTGACCTAACTTTTTCAGAAAGTTCAAACTTAAAATTCTCACTACTCAAGCAATATAAATGAATTTTAAGGACATGGTCATCTTCAGGGCTATGATATCTACATTTTGTCTTTGAAAATGGAAAGCTAACAATTCCTGTATGAAGATTTAAAAAGTCATAAAACTTACCTTAAAAATGGAATTCATATTTTGCAAATGAGCCGCTTTCAAGGAGTTGTGATGATCAGGTTAGCTTCAGTGAACCTCCAGGAAGCTAATGCAATGATTAGTTTGGATTGAGGATGGTTGAATTGTGCTGGAGAAGTCCAGTTGCATAGCTCTATTTTTGAGTTTGGAAGATGATGGAGATGGAGTTACAGTTGTGAAATAGGGATGGAGATGGACTATATTTGATGTATAGAAGCTTTGTGATTGATTAGGAATGAAACGCACGAGGGAAATGTGAGTTTAGGTTTCAAAGTCAGAATGTGCACATAGATGGAGTTTTGATGCAAGTTCTGATTTGAGGGGGTTTGGGATATTTTTAGGGTGTTTTTGCTCCTGTGTTAGCTTACAGATAGTGTCTCTATTTATAAGCAAAATTTTTGGATGCTTGGAGAATTCAGAAATCAAGAATTACATGTTTGTGGATTTTTGTTTATTTTTGAAGAAAGCTTGAAAAATGTGGTTCCAATGCACAAGTACCTGGTTTATAGGGTGGCTTAGAAGCTTTAAACATGTTACTTTTGAGAATACATGTTGTGTGTGTTCAAAACCACAAGTTAGAGGCTCAAGAAGAGTGGACTTTATGATTAAAGCCACTTTTCCAAAATGGCAATGTTGTCTTTCTTCCTAAAATGGTATTAAGCATGGACAATGCATTTAATGCTTGGATTAAAGCTATAATAGTTGTGTAAGAATTTAATTATGGAGTGAAAGGCAATTTAGAATCCTGCAAAGTGGGATTTTTACAACATTCTTGAAGATTGGATCAAGTGTTCATCACAAAATTGACTTGTAATTCAAGTTTGAAACCCTAACTTCTTGCCTTCGATTCTCTTAGCTCAAGTATGATCTCAATGAGTTCTTGGAAATTTTGGAAATCTTGTAACATCCTATACAACCTTCATGTTGGACATTTTTGAATATTCATCTTGGAACTAGGTGAAAAGTTTCCATGAAGTTGGTACCAAAAATCTGCCTAACTAGGGCAAAATTTCACTGTGTCTTTTAAGTTTCATGAACATGTCTTCACAAAATCATAACTTGAAATCCAAGCATTTATAGAAAAAGTTCTGCCCTAAAATGTTTTAGATTTAATTGATATCTACAACTTTCATGTTGGAAGTTTCCCTTGATGATGGAAATTTGGCTCAAAGTTATGAAAAAAAGTGAACTTTTCAACACTTAAAAAATTCTAAGTTTTGGAATTTTGACTTTTCAAAGATGAATCTTGACTTTTTGATTTCTTTATGAACAAGTTTCATATTTTTACATGTCTTGATGAATTGTAATCTTTGAAACTTGATTTTGATCAAAAAGTCAAAGTTTGACTTTTCAGTGTACAATTGACTTTTCATCAGTTGATTGAAATTCAACTATCAATCATTTAATCTTGAGAAATGTTTTGAGCCATGCCATTAGGTCAAAATGATGTATTTGAATCCTTTATGTTATGTCTTAAACCAATAAGTCATTTGTTAGGTCAAAGTAAAAAATTGAACTTCCTCAATCAAAACCCTAATTTTGACCATTTTGCCCTTTTGATGATCTGATCAAATTTCTTGACGAATTGTGATCCAAACTTGATCAGTTAACACATATGAGTTCATAATCTTGACATGGACCCAAAATTATGAAGTTTGACTGTAAATTGACCACAATTGACTTTTTCCCCAATACATCTGATTTTAGGTCAACTAATCAATTGACTGAGCAAAAATGTGATCCAAGACTTGAAACTTGACACGAGAAATATTGAGGGTTCCTAATGATCCATGAATGTCATATAGGGCATTAAAAGTCTAATTATCCTTGTACAAACTCAAACCCTAATTTTCAGTTGTCAGTGTTGAGGAAGTGTCTTGAGCTGATCAAACCTTGTGTAGTCTTGAATCCATGGAGATCTTATGAGACACTTCTTGAGAATTGAGAGAGAAAATTTTGGGGTACAAAAACTGCCCTTGTTCAATCTTCTTAAACCTGAATAGTTAGATTGGCGGATCCGCCATTCGTGACTTGAAGGTGGAAGATGATTGAACACTAGAGTGCCCAAAAATTTTCACTCGAAGATGGATTGGGAACGGGCTTATAGATGCCATATGGAGGAATGATGGTAAATACTGGAAGAAGTATAAGCACAAATCTTTGGTCGATTTATACTAAAACTTGATGTTATACCGATGGGTAAAAGGGTTAGTTAACAAGATGAATGAGATCATGCTAAATACATTTTGTATGCATATGCTATGATGTATGAATATGAGATGCATATTTTGTCCAGGAAAATAAATACCTGACTACTGCTGAGGAAATCTGGGAAGCTGAATCCTGGATTGCTGTTGGGGATGAAGAATATACATATCTTCAAACATTGTTGGCAGAATGCTTCCGCCAGAGAAAATCTCTTGAATGTTAGCTGTTGTCTGGTCGGATCCAGGCTTCACAACAAATTGCCGAGGATGAGGAAGTCAACTGCTATCCGGTCAGATTCCAGGTTTCACGGTAACTTACTAGGGAAGAATAAATTAACTGTTATCTGGTCGGATTCTAGGCTTCGCAGAAAATTTCTTGAAATTGAACTATTATCTGGTCGGATCCAGGCGTTGCAGATTTCTTGAAGCGATAACTACTATCTGGTCGGGTCCAGGCTTCATAGTTTTTGAAAAATAATACTAATATTTGGTCGGGTCAATGTATCATAGTATTTCGCTGGGGATTTTAGCTAGTTGTTATTTGGTCGGACCCCAGGCTTCACAATAACTTGCTTGAATAGACGAAGTTGAACTAATATCTGGTTGGATCCAGGCTTCACATATTTTGAGGTGGATGAAGTTAATTTCCATCTAGTCAGGTCCATGCTTTACAATAAACTTGCCTGAAGAGATAGGGTTGAACTGATATCTGGTCGGGTCCAGGCTTTACAGTAACTTGCGTGGAACTTAGTTGTTATCTGGTCGAATTCCAGGTTTCACAACGAACTTATGAGGGGAATTACTATCTGGTCGAATCCAGGCTTCACAATAACTTACTTGAAAAGATGAAGTTGAAGACTGATATCTGGTCAGATCCAGGCTTCACAGTAACTTTCTAGGTGTAGCGGTAGAAATGTTCAAGACTAAGCCATTGGATTGACTAGACTTTATACAAATCAAAAATAAAAATCGTCACCGCGCTTTATTGTTTCCTAAGGAATGGGAAAAGAGAGAATAACCCAAAAAAAGGGGGAAAGATTCAAGGTAAGGGGGTTTGTTATGCAAAGGGAAGGTATTAGCACCCTAAACATCAACGGTACTCCACAGGAACCTCTTTGAAAAATCTGTATATTTTGGCTATATAAAATGTGTTGTATATAAAATGGATGGTGGAGGTGAGAAAAGAAATATATTTTTTTATGATTTTTGCACCCGCCGCAGTTGTGGACCTTTAGTGCCTATGTACCACCTTTCATGCAATAGGGGATCTGGGTACACGTAGTTCCTCTTTTAAAAGTTTGAAACACAAGTGTGTTGGTTTATTTTAAGAGATAAGACATAATCGTCATTGTCCGTGTGGAAAACATACTTACTACCCACAATCATGAGAAAGGAGAATTTACATCATCTTAAAGTGGAGGATATGGCTTGGATTTTAAAATCAACAATGCCTCACTCAACACCCAAGTGGAAAATATCTCACTTCACTACATATTATAGAAGTATAGTTGTTTGCATCACTACAAGGATTGACAAGAGTCTAACCTTTTGAGAAAAGTTTTTAAAGATAAAAGCCAAAGTGGAAAAATGGTTTGAAATGAGATTAATTAACTTTTAGTCTTCTCACAAAAATATAAATGTATTATTAAATTGATTAGAGTTTATTTATGAAAATATTTTGAAAATGCATGGACCTAAGTCCATGTTTATTATGAAAGTGGTTTAAATTTCAAAACAAGAAGAGTTTTCAAAAGGAGGGAGAAGATTTTTGAAGTTAAAGAAGGTGGGAGGAGAAGAAGAGACTATCCTAAAGCATAAGATAAAAGCTAAGGATAAGAACCATCTAACCAACAAGAAGCCAAAACTTGACATTATGAGCCATGATAGAATTCCCATTCTTTGGATTAGAACCAAGCAAGCAAAGATACTAGACCTCTTCAAGTGTATTAAGTCTTCACAAAAATTGGGCAGAGTAACGGCTGTATACGGGTGAATTCCAGATTACAAACAAATGATGTAATCACAAAAACCTGCACACAAAAACAAACAAGCAACCCAATGTCTTGAGGTAAACCTCAAGAACACCAGACAAAATAATCATATAAGATCACAAGGTCTCCAAGATAGGTCAAGGTTTCTAATCCTAAGTCCAAGAAAAAGTCCCATGCTCCATAATGCCAAGGATAGTAACCAAATAGTCCAAGTACCATTAAACGTTTTTTAGGGTTTAAGTTGATTATTAAGTATCTTAGGAAAAGAAAAAGAAAAGCTCAAGTGAGCAAAGTAAAAATGGAAAGAAGTTAAATGCTCAAATGAGCAAAGATGAAAATGGAATGAAATGAAAAATGCTAAAAATAAATAGTACATAAAGCATAAAAGAAAAAAGGCATAAAATAAACAAGTCAATAATTAGTGGTTAGTTGGATGACCATCTTGAAACTTGCATTTGGAACTCATTAGAGTATTGGTAGAACAAAAGCCTCCACAAAACAAGTTGCATTTGCTTTTTGTCAAGTATATTATCCATTTGGAATTCTCATAAGTACCATTTAATGATCAACGATGCTTAAGTTATCTGCGTTGACCAAAACTGTTGTAGATCCATTAGAGGATTGGTAGAACCAAAGCCTCCACACAATGAATCTCAAGGTTATTGGATCAAAGAGATCAAATTAACAAACTTGGGCTTGCAATCATAAGTTTGTGCCACGAATGATCATTTATTCGAATAGGGACAAAATTTAGCGCTATGTTAAGCAATCGTAAGTGGACTTATATAAAAGTCGCACCTATTTTAAGGCCGGCCAATAGCAATCTATGCACCATTTATTTCGAGACATGATATAGAGATCATGCTCCAACAACACTTAGTGCAATGAGAAGGGGATGAGATGAAGAGGATTAGGGCAAAAAAATAAACCACATTTGAATTAATATTTAATCAAACTATTATTAAAATCATTCATCCATTTTTTATGGAGTTAAACTCAATACCATGGATCCAATGATGTTAATAAAGCATTGATAAAAAAATCAACCCAAGACAGCCATAAAATAATCACAAAATAATAATATAATTAATATATACATTAAAAGGTTTAAAAATGTTTTAAAAAATGGAAAATATTGAGGAAAATATCAATTATATTTAAATTAATCAAGAAATGAAAAATAAGACCATAGAAAAATCAGAAAAGAGGCCAAGTAATTTTACAAATTTTTTGGGAATTTTTAAAAGTCAGAAACTACTTTTAAAAATCAAAATAAATGGGTAAAATAAACAAAAATAGTAAAAAAAAAGTAAAGTCAAAAGCAAAATTAAAATAAGGTCACCAATATTTGTCACAATATCATTGGATCATTCCATAATTTTTTCAGAATTTAAAAATGTATAAAAGTATTTTAAAACATTTTAAACAAATCAAATAAGTGTAAAATTTATAAAAAATACCAAAACACAAAACTAAATTGTGAAAAAATAAAAATTAGAAAGAGAATAATCAAAAATATTTTTCATAATTTTTTTAGATTTTTTGGAAAAAAAAATGAATTTTCTATGATTTTTTGAAATTTAAAACAATTAAAATATAAAAATCAGAAAAAGAAAATAAAAGTAAAAGATGTGGACCATTGGATGAGAGTCAAAACGCGTTAGTAATCAAATCCAAGGGATCTGGCGCGCTGTGCATATCATGGTCTTTAATGAATAATGTATAGAATCAATAATAAAATCAGAATTTGAAAAAATACAGATGGTGCGCCTTTATTGGTTAGAAGATGACACGTTGGTCATCTTCAACCTCCATCCATCACGAATTTCAGGTCTCTCAAACTGTAAAATCAGAAGCTCAGACCTATGACATTCGCTTCGTCTTTTCAAGACATATACAACCACACCCTCGCGCCAAATTTATGTAAATTGTAGCTCAAGCAATTTGGAAAGAAAGTTTTGAAAAGGGATTTGAAAATTCATGGTCAAAACGAGTTTCTAGATGAAAGTAAGTGTTGCGACTAGAACCAGGGTAATGAGAGCATCATAGTGATATCAAAGTTTTGAAGAATTGATGGAGGAATCTACCTATTGAAGTTGAGTTGCAGAGCTCTGAAACTGGACTTCTATGGAGCAACACAGGGCACGATTGTCGAATGTAATTATATGGTTAGCTTTAGGGAAGATCAAGGAAGGTGAATTGAGAGAAAAAATGGATTGAAAAAGGCTTGAGAATAGAATTCGAAGTTGCTGAATTCTGGGTTGTGAAGCAAGTTTGGCAGGGTGATTCTGGCTATCTAAGCTTGGGAAATTGAATGGGGAATGACCCTCTATTTATAGGGAAGCAAATGGGATAAAAAGGAATAGCAAATGATGCATTTTGGAGGGAATTCGTGTGGGTTTGCATCATGAAGAAAGTGTAACTCAAACTTGATCAAAACTCCGCCAAATCGTGTGTTTCATGATTCTAATCACTTCTGGTAAGTTGCTAAACATGATTAGAAACAAAAATGCGTGAAAATCTTTTGATTAGAAGCCAAAACAAAGATTTCAAAATTCTGACTTGTGCAAAATTCAGTTTCAAACTACCAAATTCAAATCCATGGAATTTCCACCTCAAGGGGTCTTAGGGCATAATTCTTGATGCTTTAGAAAGATGAGGTTACAAGATTTGCAATGGAAAAGGAATGGAATCAAATGGATGCTTGAGCTGAAAGTTACATGGAGTCAAAGTTGAAGAAAAAGAGTTGACTTTCCATACTTAGAAATATTTCAAATTCTTCTTTAAAAATGACCTATAATATTTTGCATCCAAACATGGCCTTCAACTTAGAATTTTCTCTTGACCAAAAAAGATGTAATGAATTAGACCTCTTGAATGACATTTTGCAATTTGAACCACTCAAAATATCCAAAAATTGAGCAAGTTATGACTTGTTGAAGTTGGCCAAAAATCATGAAATGACCTATAATCTTTTGCATTCTTAAGGAAACTTCCATCCATTTTCTCACTTTGCACATAAAAGAAGGCATGAAGTACACATCCTTAGGATCATCATGAAAAAATAATGGGCTCAAGGTGATAAAAATTTACCAATTTATGATCATTTGAAGTCACATATGGAAAATTGGGGATTCATCTGGATGACTTGTAATCTTTCTTCTTCACCAAGTTCCTTCCACATGAAAACTATTTGGAACTTTTGAAGTGATTTATTGGTAACTCTTTGAAGAGAATAATGTCTTTGGAATCAATCAAAAATAAAAAAATATGAGCAAGATATACTCCTCTGAAGTCCAAAACCCTAGCCTCTAGATCAAGAGAATGCTTTAAGGAAGTTTGCCAAGTTTGAACAAGCTTTTTGTGCCAATATTCTTCATTTGTGAATAGAGATTGTTGAGGATGATGATGAGGACTCATGGCAACCAAAACCACTTCCATACCAATTCTTCCAAAACGACTTCAATGGTGGAATTTGAACTCCTCAAACTATGTTGACTAGGGCATGGAAATAAACTCATGAACCCATGAAGCAACTTGCTAAACCTCATTGCCTTTACCTACATTATTAACAAGTAAGACAAACCAACATCGCATTTTATTAATTAGAGATAAAATCAAAACAAAATATCCATGATCACAAAAGAAAACAACTCAAGGTGCTTGGTAGCTCCTCAAAAGAGCAAGGCTAAAGATAGGTAGAAGAACCAAAAGCCATAATGTGGTCTTGTTATGATTGAAACAATATGGTATGATGAAAGGGATATTAGGGGCAAAAATTGGGGTACAACACTAGGGTAGAGGAAAAATCAATTGGGGAAAAGAAGTTAAACACTGGTCTGGTTGAGTCCAGGTTCTTCAATATCTCGAAGAGTTAAACTATTATTTGGTCGGGTCCAGGTTTCATAGTATTTGAAAGTTTTACTATTATCAGGTCGGGTCCAGTCTTCATAGTATTTGAAAGGTTACACTATTATTTGGTCGGGACCAGGCTTCATAGTATCTTGAAAAGTTACACTATTATCTGGTCGGGTCCAGGCTTCATAGTATTAAAAGTAGTACTATTATCTGTTCGGGCCCAGGCTTCATAGTATATTTTGGAGATAGTAAAGGTTTTTTTGACGACTTTACTGGGGATTAGGGGTTGTGGCCCTCTGATTTGTAATAGTCTGAAAGGCAAACTCAAGCTGGAGAGGAAAGACTATACTGAGGAATTTCGTTGTTTGTTATTTGTTGGGGAAATAAACTCTGTTAATGAATACTTGATGGACTGCTGACGAGGTGAGTTCTTTTAGGAAAATATCCACAAGGATTCTTCTTTTAGGACCAACTTAACTGGGGAGAAAGATGTCAAGGGACTAAGACTCTGGCTGGGTCTCAACCTATGCAAAGAGACTTCGTGGGTAACTCTGTTGAGGATTGGTTTATTGTAGCCGGTCTTGTGGGGATAATGTTAATGAAATAACTCTGTGGGGATATTCTATATACATTAAAGAGATGCTTGTTTCTGCTTAGCAAGACACATGTGCCAAATAGTTTTAATTATGTTCATATGAATATGTTCGTTCAATTTTAGTCATTGGACATTTTTGTATTCAAAATAAAAACAGAAGTTTGCACTTCAAAGTATATTTGTATTGATATTTTGCCTGTGAATTGGCGTTTTTGTACAAAGAGATGGAGATCCTAGTAAGAGGAAATCGTCGAAAGGAAAACAAAAATTGAAAACAAAAACAAATAGCCATGTTGAAATGATCTCATTACATTCCAACTCTATTATTGCCCCAATGTCTTCGAATGCCCCTGCCGTTTACAGAAGTTGATTGGATTTATCTTGGACCGTTTGAACTCGGACCTTGGTAATAAAGTCGACTGTGGTGATTCCATGGGACATAGTCATACGCTTTCATCCTTAACTTTTTCCTGGACCGCCCTTTCTGGTTTTCAGCCCATCGGGATACCCATTTTTGTCCAAGTCGCCCTTTCGGGTTTTCAACTTGCCAGGTGTAAAATATTTACATATATCCCTAATTTTCCCCCAAACCTTTTGGTTTGCCGGGATGCCCTTATCTTGCCTAGGTGTGTCAACCTAGCGGGTCTCTTATGCGTAGTATTTTTTAACTATCTCCGTGTTTACATGATGTGGGAAGTCTTCATCATCCATAGTAGTCAGCATCATGGAACCACCAGAGAACACTCTCTTGACAACAAATGTCCCTTCATAGGTGGGAGTCCATTTTCCCCTGGGGTCGCCTTGTGGCAGAATGATGCGATTTATCATCAAGTCACCAGCTTGATATACTCGAGACTTGATCTTTTTGTTGAAAGCATTGATCATGCGTTTTTGGTACGTCTGACCATGACAAACAGCAGCCAGTCGCTTTTCATCATCAAGTTCAACTGATCCAATCTTGTCTGAATCCACTCATCTTCGCCTAGGCCTACTTCATTCATAATTCTTAGTGAGGGGATCTGAACTTCCACTGGCACAACATCTTCCATGCCATAGACCAAAGAAAAGGGAGTTGCCCTAGTTGATGTCCTAGCTGAAGTACAGTAGCCATGAATAGAAAACGGTAACATCTCATGCCAGTCCTTTTAGGTTACTACCAGTCCTTGTAGGTTACTATAAGGAGAAGAATTGTGATGCTTGATTTTGAACTGAGTGTAAAGTTCGGTAATCATATCATTGTTGAGGTTAGTCTCATTGTCAATGATGATCCTTTCGAGGATACCATAGCGGCAGATGAGATTATGTTTGATGAATTTGGCTACCACATTCTTTGAGACTGAGGCAAATGAAACGGCTTCGACCCATTTGGTGAAATAATCAATAGCAACCAGAATGAAGCGATGTCCATTGGAAGTAGTGGACTTGATCTCTCCAATCATGTCAATGCCCCACATTGAAAATGGCCACAGAATGGTTATAACGTTCAGAGGGATAGGAGGCACATGGACCTTGTCAGCATAGATTTCGCATTTGTGGCAAGTCCTAGAGTGTTGATGACAATTAGTCTCCATTGTTGACCAATAATAACCAGCACTCAAGATTTCCTAGGCCATAGTATGTTCGCTAGAGTGGGTGCCAAAGAGACCATCGTGCATGTCTTCCATAATTTCCTCTGCCTCCTTCTTGTCCACACATCGGAGTAGAGTAGAGTCATGGTTGCACTTGTACAATATTCAGTTTCTTAGGAAGAATTTGGCTGAAAATCTTCGTAAGAACTTTCTTTCATTGATGGATGCTCCTTCGAGATACTCTTGTGCTTTAAGGTATCTTTTCACCTCATGGTACCACGGCTGCTCGGTGTTAGTGTAAAGCTCGTAGCAGTGTGCAGGCTCGTCGAATCTCTCAATTGTAATCATAGGGGCTTCGTTGTCCCATCTGACCTTGAACATCAAAGACATTGTTACCAAAGCGTCAGCCAACTGATTTTCTTCCATATGGAAGTGTTCAAAGGTGATTTCATCGAAGTAAGGAATCATAGATAGCACAAGTTATTTGTAAGGGATTGGATTATGGTGCTTAGTGTCCCAATCTCCTTTTACTTGGCTAATAACTGGAGCGGAATCCCCAAACACATTCAAATGCTTGATCCTCAAATCGATGGCAGCCTTCAGACCCAAAATGCATGCTTCGTACTCAACCATGTTGCTCGTACAATCAAAGCATATTCTGACAGTGAAAGGAGTGTGGCAACCTTCAGGGTAGATAATCACAACACAAATTCCGTTACCAAAAGCATTGGAAGTCCCATCAAAGACCATAGTCCATCGGGATCCTTGTTCAGGTCTGTCATATGGTCTAGGTTTTGCACAGTCGGTCACTAGCATAATGTTCTATCTGGGAAGTAAAAGTTCATAGACTGATAATCATCAACATCTTGATGGGCCAAATTATCTTCTAATATGCTTCCTTTGATGGCCTTTTGCATTGTGTATTGGATGTCGTACTTAGTCAGGATCATTTTCCATCTAGCTATCCGTCCGGAAAGAGCAGGTTTCTCGAAGATGTACTTGATTGGGTCCATCTTAGAAATCAACAGAGTGGTATGAGTCAACATATAATGTCTTAGCCGGCGAGCAGCCCATGCCAGAGTGCATTAAGTTTTCTCGAGCAGTGAATATCGAGTTTCACAGTCGGTAAACTTTTTGCTCAGGTAATAAATAGCATTCTCTTTTCGGCCAGACTCGACATGTTAGCCTAAAACACACCCCATAGAATTCTATAGCACTGCCAAGTACATGATCAGAGGTCTTCCTTTCAACTGGAGGCATGATAATAAGAGGTTCTTGCAGATACTCTTTGATTTTGTCGAAGGCAGCTTGGCATTCATCATTCCATATGACTACTTAATCTTTCTTCAAGAGTTTGAAGATTGGCTCACAAGTAACAGTTAAGTGAGATATGAAGCGGGTGATGTAGTTAAGACGACCCAAGAATCCTCTAACTTCCTTTTCAAAGTGGGGGACTAGCATTTCTTGGATGGCCTTTACCTTGGAGGGATCGACTTCGATGCCTTTACCACTGACAACAAAACCTAGAAGCTTTCCAGATCATACTCTGAATGTGAACTTATTAGGGTTCAATCTCAACTTGTACTTTTTCAACCTCTCGAATAACTTGTACAGGTGATTGAGATGTTCTTCCTCAGTTTGTGATCTTGCAATCATATCATCCACATATACCTCTATCTCATGATGAATCATATCATGAAACAAAGCTACCATAGCCCTCTGATATGTTGCCCATGTATTCTTCAACCCGAACGGCATGACCTTGTAGAAGGTGCCCCATTGCGTAAAGAAAGTGGTCTTCTGCATGTCTTCGGGAGCCATCTTAATTTTATTATAGCCGGAGAAACAATCCATGAAAGAAAAGATCTTATGATGAGCAGTTTTATCGACCAAGACATCAATATGGGGTAGAGGGAAATCATCATTGGGGCTTGTCCTATTCAGATCCCTATAATCTACGCACATACGAACTTTTCTGTCTTTCTTCGGCACTGGAACCACATTGGCAACCAATTGGGGGTAAGATGTCACTGCTAAGAATCCGATGTCAAATTGTTTCATCACTTTAGCTTTTATATTTTCAGACATGTTAGGCATCATGCGACAAACTTTCTGTTTGACAGGAGGACAATCTTCCTTTGTCGGCAGGCGATGAACTACAATGCCGGTATCCAACCCTGGCATATCTTCATATGACCAAGCAAACACTTACACATAATCATGCAACATTTGAACCAATCTGCTTTTGCAACTGCTTTCCAGGTTAGTGCTGATCTTGACCTCTTTCTTGTCTTTCTGGTACCCAGATTGATGACTTCAACTGACTCTTTGTGTGGGTGAATAGCTTTTTCCTCTTGTAATAGAAGTCTAGCTAGTTCTCTCGGTATTTCACAATCTTCCTCGCCTTCGTCTTTGGCTTGGTTAATTGGAAATTCAAAATCATAGTCGGCAATAGTAGAGTCATTGGTGATGAGATCAGATGGGATGAGGACCTACAAGAGTGTGTGTGTGTGTGTGTGTGTGTGTGTGCATGTAAGATACATGGCTATTTTTGAAAAACGTATTTGAAAAAAAGAAACACAATGAGCACAAAGATTTGGAATGAAAAAGTCTAATGATTTGTATTAAATGATCATATGATAAAATGAACATAAATAAAACCCTTGACAATTGGACCAAAGTTCCCCGGGCTAGGCACATGGCTTAAAAATCATTGTTTAATATTACAGACAAAATGTTCTTGAATTAATAAAAAGCAATAAACAAGTAATTACTCCTCAATGAAGGAGATTGGAACAAGGTCCTTTGCGTACTAATTATTGAGCCTTGTTGTAGTAGGATAAACCCAGTCTTCAAATGCAACCTCATCATTAGAATCATCTATAGCGTTGACTTCGTGGCTTCCAATACGGAGATGGGGCTTCCCTGCATGAGCGTGCCTCACTTCCTTCTGAGCCTCGACGATGAAACCCAAACCATATTTGTCTGCTTTGAATGGAATCTCGAGGTGTTTCCCCCAAGTATCACAGCTTCCTTCTTCGACTGCAACAAGAGCTTCTTTTAATGAAACTATCTTTGGCACGACCTTAACAGCTTTGGACACATCAGAGGAACATTTGGCAGTAGCAATCATTGTTGGCACAACTTCAAAAGCCTGACACGGGGTTTCTATAAATTCTCCATCCATCTCCATATATTTGAAAGAGTTGAGGTGGCTTACCATGAACTCCTCGTCACCACAGACAGTGACAATCCTTCCTTTGACCAGATACTTGAGCTTTTGATGAAGAGTTGAGGTAAATTCCCCAGCTCCATAGATCCAAGGGCGACCCAATAAACAGGAGTAGGCAGGATGGATATCCATGATGTAGAAAGTAGATTTGAAAATTTGTGAGCCCACCTTGATCGGGAGATCCACCTCTCCATGAACTGTCCTTTTGGACCCATCGAAAGCCCTCATAATAATATCACTTGGTTTCAAAACTAATCCTTCGCAGTCTAAACGGTCCAAAGCCCCCTTGGGTAGTACGTTTAAAGAAGAGCCAGTGTCACCCAGAACATGTACTAGGGTAGTCCCCTTGCATTCCACAGAAACATGTAAAACTTTATTATGGTTTTTTCCAAGTGGTGTCAGATCAGCATCCGAGAACACCAAACCATTATCGACTGTCAAGCTTGCCACACAATTTTCAAACTGGTCAGTCGTGGTCTCATGAGGGACATGAACCTTCTTCAAGAATTTGATTAATGCCCGAGTGTGATACAGTGGGAGAAATGACTTGGGTGTTTTGCGTTTGATCGCAAATGTTGCGGTTAGCAAGAGTCACCACTGACTTTTCTTTTATCCAAAAGGAAAGGTGAAAAAGCACAGGAAAGACCTTTGAGATTGTTTCTTGAGTTCGCAGGGTAGATTATGAAAAGGGAAGGTGTTAGCACCCTTTTCATCCATGGTTTTCCATGGGATCTTAGTTACTTGCTAGATCACTTGCTTTTGTTTGAAAATGTGCTTTGTGTGGTTTTAGAAAGTATTTTATAAAGAGGACTTAGTTTACGAAAACTTTGTAATGATTCTCGTTCGTAAGAATGTATACAAAGTGTTTGATCTTTTGAAAATGTTCTAAAGTTTGTAAGATGTTTTAAAAGTGTAGGTGTTTGTTTTGAAAATAGCAAGGATGTTTTGTTTTGAAATTGAGCAAGAAACTAGGAATAATCTACCTACTCAAAAGTATTTCATGTTTATTTCCTCGTTCCTTTGATATTGTTATCTTACCATTGATTTGGTAAGTAAACCTATCTTTGGATGTAAAAAGGAACGAGCGTGGGTCATTGTATGGCCATGATTAGAAATGTTGTAAGATATCTTAGCATTCTCTTTAAGGGACTAAGATCATTTTTGAAAGACAACATAGATTGTGTCATCGAGGGACTATGATCTTGTATTTTGCTTGTTTATGCTAAGATACCTCACATGCATAATATGGCCATTTTTGTAAGGCAACCAAGTGGATTTATCCTAGGGTGTTTGTGTGCAAGTGTATTAATTTTCATGCTTGATTTGTCTTTGATTAGGGTTTGCTATGCATTGATTTTAATCTTTCCATACAAATCCTAATTACTAGCATTTGTATATAAAGTATTTAAATTGTGGAAAATAAAAATACTAAGCTACTACATTATTTAAGGGAGGGGGTATACAAATTACAAATGGGGAATATTGCAAGAAATTAAATCTAAATAATTATTACAACCATATTGAATTTGAATAAATGTACAAAATGAACAAATAAAATACAAGAATGTAAATGTAAAAAGAAATATGATTTTTGTTTGGTTTGTTATGAAAAGTGGTTTTTGACCTAATTAAAAAAAATAATTAACTAAGAATAAGAAAATTAATAAAAGAAATTAAAGGAAACAAATTTTTAAGTTTTTTTGTGAATTTAATTAAACTAGTAAATAAAAATAATTAAATAAAAATCCTAAATTCTAAATTGATTTTAATTTACAAGAAAAATAAATGATATAATATAATAATAATTAAAATTAAATTATCTAAGTATTTAAAAAGGTAAATTTAATTATTAAAGAAAATATAAAAGAAATGTTTTTATTCTTTTGTTTTTGTGAAGAAAAATAAAATATAAAATTTGAAAATAATAAATAAAAATATTTTTTTTGGTTTTTATTACTAACAATAAAAATTAATATTAATAATAATACTAATAATAATGATAATAATGAAAATAGAAAATAAAAATAAAATAAAATGGGCCGGGATGTATGAACAGCAAGGCAGGGGGTCAGAATATAGCAAAAAATAAGGCCCAAACAAATGGAGGCCCAGGCGCTGCAAAAAAAAACAAGAAGATGTCAAAAAAAGTGAAAAAAATGCAAAAAAGGTCACGCTGGGGCTTGAACCCAGGACCTTAGGGTGACAGGCGCGCACTTTAACCACTGGGGTGGTGATACATCTGTTAACGTATGTCAAATCATAAATATATATTAGAAACTGGTTCCTGAAAATAACTTCATCTTCAACCTCTAGCCGGACCACCTGCATCTTGTTCATTTCTCATCCATTTGCAAAAATGTAAAAATGAAACTTGTGACAAATTTCACCATGATTCCAGAAATGTCAAGCATTAAAACTATAGATCAAAGACAAACATGAATTTTAATGGCCCTAATCTGAACCCTAACTTTTCCATAAATTTCAATCTTAAAATTCTCTAAGCTCAAGCAACATAAATAAAAATTATGGACATGGCTAGCTTCAAGGCAATGATATCTAGATTTTTCATTCACAAATTAAACATTAATGATGCTTGTATGAAGAGTTCCAAGTTAAGGAAACTTACCTCAAAACTGGAAATCATGTTCTGAGTTTGAGCACTCCTCAAGGTGTTGTGATTATCATAATAGCTCCACTGAGGTCCGAGGAAGCTAATACAATGTTTAGTTTGTACTGGAGATGGATGAATCGTGTTGGAGAAGTCCAAGTGCAAAGCTCTGTTTTTGAAAATGAAGGGTGGTGTTAATGATGTTACAATCTTGTAACAAGTTGTGGGATGAGTTCTAAATGATGTTTAGAAGCTTTAGGAACAAAAAGGCTTGAAAACACACGAGGGAGATGTGAGTTTCAAACTTTTTGTCAGGTTATGAAAGAATGGAGGTATGTGATACAGTTATGAGTTCTTGAGAGTTTTTTGGCTTGCGTATGCATCTGTTTTGATGCCAAGGACTTGTACATAAGTAATGAGAAGGTTTGAGTGCTTGAGAGGGTCAGAAGTACAAGCTCTAGACTGATTGCTATGTTACTTGATTTTGAAGAAAAGTGAAAGTATGGTTCCAAGATGAAGTATAAGCATGGGCTGAGTGATATTGAGGCTTGAGACAAACTTCTTTTGAGTTATAGGTCATGTATGATAAGAAGAAAACCATTTCAAGGCTCAAGAATAAGTTTTGTGTATAAAGCTACTTTTTCAAAATGGCATTGTGCACTTTCTTCCCAAAATGGACATAAAGCATGGGCATTACATTGAATGCTTCAGTTGAAGCCTCTAAAATCTATGAAAGCATTTAATTATGGAGTGCCTAACAAGTTTGAGGCCTGTAAAGTAGAGATTATGCAGCATAGGTCTGAGATTTGAATCTTTGTTCATCACAAAATGACCTATAATTTTAGTTTGAAACCCTAACTTCCTCTCTTCGATTCTCCTTGCTCAAGAATTATATCAAGGAGTTCTTTGACATTTTAGAAATCTTGTAATGTGATATACAACCCCTATTTGAATCACTTTTGAAAATTCCCCTTGGAACTATATGAAAATGTGCCATGAAGTTAGGTCAAAATCATGCCTAAACTAGGGAAAAATTTCACCAAGTGTTTAATTTCAAGACCATGACTTCATTAATTAATAACTTGAAATCCGAGCATTTATAGGAGAAGTTGTGTAAATAAATATTGTAGATATCATGGAGATCTACAACTTTCATGTTGAAAGTTTCTTTTGAATCATCTTGCACCATTGTGAAAATTTTTCTCAAAGTTGTGAAAAAATATGAAGTTTTCCATACTTAGAAAAATTTCTAAGTTTGAAAACTTTGACTTTTCAAAATGAAAACTTTGACTTTTCAAAATGATTTCTTGACTTTTCATATTTTGACATGTTTTGATGTATTGTGATCTTTGACACTTGATTTTGACCAAAAAGTCAAAGTTTGACTTTTCAGTGTACAATTGACTTTTGATCAGTTGACTGAAAATCAACTATCAATCAACTATCAATCAAATGATCTTGAGAAATGTTTTGAGTCATGCCATTAGGTTAAAATGATGCAATTGAACTCTTGAGATCATTCCTCAAACCAACTGACCATTTTCTAGATCAAAAATAAAGAATTACCCCTTCTCAGTCAAAACCCTAATTTTGACCATTTTGCCTTTTTGATGATTTGATCAAATTTCTTGAGGAATTATGCTCCAAACTTGATAAAATGATACACATGAGTTTATAATGTTGATGTGGATAAAAAATTATGTAGTTTGACTGTAAATTGGCCACAGTTGACTTTTTCCCCAATACAGATTTTTAGGTCAACTGCTCAATTCACTGAGAAAAAATGTAATCCAAAGCTTGAAACTTGACATGAGTAATATTGGGGGTCCATAATGATCCATGAAAGTCATATGAGGCATTGAAAGTTCAATTATCCTTGTGAAATCCCAAACCCTAATATTAGTCATCAATGCTTAAGGAGGTGTCTTGAGCTAATTAAACCTTGTGCAGTCTTGAACCAAAGGAGATCTTGTGGGAAATAACTTGATAAATGAGAGAGAAAATTTTTGGGTACAAAAGCTGCCCCTGTTCAATCTTCTTAAACCTGAAGAGTTAGATTTGCGGATCCTCCATTCATGACTTGAAGGTGAAAGATGATTGGACACTAGAATGCCCAGAAATTTGCACTCGATAATGTGTTGGTTAATGGTGTAGGGAATAAGATTAAAGATGCCATTTGGAGAGATGATGAAAGGTTTTTGGAGATGGGCTTACAGATGCCATCCAAAAATGATTGTTGGCAGGAATGGAAGAAGTGTAAGAATAAATCTCTGGTTGATTTATACTGAAATAGTGGATGTGTTGGGTTGAGTACCAGAATAATATCCATAAATGGATTGTATTTGACCCGTGTCTGAAAGCTAAAACTGAATGAGTATCATAATGGCATCCGTATCTGGAGCGTATTTGAACCGTATCTGAAAGCTGAAACTGAATGAGTATCAGAATGGTGTCTGTATCTGGAGCGTATCTGAACTGTATCTGAAAGCTGAATATGAATGAGTATCAGAATGGAATCCGTATCTAGAGCATATCTGAACTGTATCTGAAAGCTGAATTTGAATGAGTATCAGAATGGAATCTGCATCTGGAGCGTATCTGAAAGCTGAATCTGAATGATTATCAAAATGGCATCTGTATCTGGAGCATATCGGAACTGTATCTGAAAGTTGAATGAGAAGAAACCCGTGCAGGATTGCTTCAGCTAGTTTTGTAGATAATTGTCCTGGCTTATTTCAGGTATTAATCTATGACCTTTTGTAAATTGTTGATGATAGCCATCTGCTAACTGATCTTTCCTGAAGAGATGAAAGATCATTTGTATGTAATGTCATGATGTATGAAATGCATTGTACAATGATATTCTTAAAGAAATGAATGAGATTATGTTGTATGTATTCGTGTTGTCAATGTTATGACGTATGGATGCGATGTATGGGCATGTAAGCTATTCTGCTGTAATACTTTAGGGAAAATAAATCCCTGACGGCTGCTGGGGATGTGAAGTGTAAGTCTTCATGTTTTGAAGTGTTGATGAGTTGATGAGCTTCTATTTTCTAGAGAAATAAACTATGTTGTAAGGGAAACGCCGTGTATTGCTTGTGAAATCCTGTTGGGGAATCTTGAGAATTTGGGAGACTTCTATTGGGGATTGATAACTGGAAGTTTTGTTCTGCCGGGGATGTGAGAGAGCTTGATATCATTAAGCTGCACATTGTAGGGGATTTTATGGAATAGTCTAAAGACATTATCCTATTTCTTAAAGCCATTAGTGATTGTCTTTCTATTTTTCTGTTCCCTTTTTTTTTGTTCATTTGTAAACAGTAGTTACGTTCAAATGCATATGTTCAAAAATAAATCATTGGACGTTTTTGTAAACAAAACACAGAAATAAGGAAAAACAGATAGTTTTACACTTTCAAAGGAATATTTTTGTATTAACTTTGAATAAGTATTTTTGTACAATGATACGATCTTTCTAGTAAGAGAATGTCGTCATAAAAATGGAAATTTGATACAAATAAAAGATAGCTATATGTAATAATCCCATGGGGTTCCCATTCTGCTATAGCCTTTGTGTCTTTGAGAGTCTTGTCCATTTGCTGCCTTGTCCGAAGTTGATTGGATTGATTAGGACCGTGGATTTTGTCAGTCGAAGTTGAAGGTTGTCTGTAAGGTGATCCAACGGGACAAAGTCACATGCTTTAATTCCCTAACTTTTGCCTGGACCTCCCTTTCGGGTTTTCAGTCCACCGGGATACCCCTTTTTGCCCAAGTCGCCCTTTCGGGTTTTCAACTTGCCGGGTGTACATATTTTTTTTGTTTTATCCCTAATTTTTTCCCGAACCTTTTTGGTTCGCCGGGATGCCTTTTTTTTGCCTAGGTGTGTCAACCTAGCGGGTTTATTATGTGTAGTATCTTTTGACTATGTCCGCTTTCACAAGGTGCGGCAGTTCGTCGCCATCCATAGTGGTTAAGATCATTGCTCCACCAGAGAATATGCTTTTGATCACAAATTGTCCCTCGTACGTAGGAGTCCATTTTCCCCTGGGATCACCTTGTGGTAATATGATACGCTTGATTACCAAGTCACCAACCTGATATATCTGACGTCTGAATTTTTTGTTAAAGGCTTTGATCATGCATTTTTGGTACATCTTGCCATGATAAATAGCTGTGAGCCTTTTCTCATCAATTAGGTTCAACTGGTCAAGTCGAGCCTGGATCCAATCCTCTTCATTCAACCCTGCGTCCTTCATGATTCTTAGAGAAGGGATCTGGACCTCAATAGGCAAGACAACCTCCATGCCGTATACCAGAGAGTAAGGTGTTGCCCCGGTTGATGTGCGCTCCGTGGTACGGTAACCGTAGAGAGCGAATGGTAGCATATCATGCCAGTCCTTGTAAGTTACTTTCATTTTTTGTATGATCTTTTTGATGTTCTTATTTGCGGCTTCAACAGCACCATTCATCTTTGGCCGGTAAGGAGAAGAATTATGGTGCTGGATCTTGAATTGCGCACATAGTGCAATGATCATAATATTGTTGAGATTCGTACCATTGTCTGTGATGATTCTCTATGGGATGCTGTAACGACAGATGAGATTCTGTTTGATGAAACAGGCCACAACAATCTTGGTAACAGAAGCGAAAGAAGCTACCTCAACGCACTTCGTGAAATAGTCAATGGCCACCAAGATGAAGCGGTGTCCATTAGAAGTTGTAGGTTTGATTTCTCCAATCATATCGATGCCCCACATCGCGAATGGTCAGGGAGCAGTCAGGACATTCAGAGGAACTGGAGGTACATGCATTTTGTCAGCATAGATCTGACACTTATGACATGTTCGTAAATGTTGATAGCAATTTTCTTCCATGGTAGACCAGTAATACCCTGCCCGTAGGATTTTCTTAGCCATCGTATGTCCACTGGAATGGGTGCCAAAAGTGCCTTCATGTAGATCATCCATGATCTTTTCTTCCTCAACCTTGTCTACGCAATCGAGCAAAATAGAGTCATGGTTGTGTTTGTAGAGGATGCCATTACTGATGAAGAATTTAGCAGAGAATCTCCTTAAGAACTTCTTATCATTGACTGAAGCTTCTTTCGGACACTCTTGAGCCTCGAGGTACCTCTTGACTTCATGGAACCAAGGCTGGTCCACTACTTCTATAGTATTGATCTCGTGACAATAAGTTGGTTCATCCATCCGTTCAATGGTGATCTGGGGAGCCTCGTTATCCCATTTGAGTTTAAACATGGATGACATTGTGGATAGTGCATCCACTAGTTGATTTTCTTCTCGCGGGAAATGCTCGAAGGTAATATCCTCAAAATGTGGGATTAATGTCAACACATGTCTTTGTAGGAGATGAGGTTAGGGTGTTTCGTATCCTAATCTCCTTTGATTTGACTGATGACCAAGGTTGAATCTCCAAATTAATTTAAGGACTTGATCCCCAAATCTATGGCAGCTTTGAAACCAAAAATACACGCTTCGTACTCTGTCATGTTATTTGTACAGTTGAAGAAAAGTCTTGCAATAAAGGGGGTATGACATCCTTCAGGGGATATGATTACATCACCTATGCCATTGCCGAGTGCGTTAGACGCTCCATCAAAAACCAAGGTCCATCGGGATCCTTGTTCAGGTCCATCATATGGTCTGAGTTCTTCACAGTTGATTACCATCATGATGTCTTCATCTAGGAATTCGAATTTCATGGACTGGTAGTCACCCACAGCTTGATGAGCAAGGTGATCAGCTAACACGCTCCCCTTTATTGCTTTTTGGGTAGTGTACTGAATGTCGTATTCAGTCAGGATCGTCTGCCACCTTGCTATTCTTCCAGAGAGGGAAAGCTTCTCAAATATGTATTTAATTGGATCCATCTTGGATATCAATAAGGTAGTATGGGTCAACATATACTGTCATAGCCAGAGAACAGCCCATGCCATAGTGTAGCAAGTTTTCTTGAGCACTGAATATCTTGTTTCACAGTCGGTAAACTTTTTGCTCAGGTAGTAAATAGCATGCTCTTTTCGACCAGACTCGTCATGTTTCCCCAACACACACCCCATTGAATTTTCCAAGACAATTAGATACATGATCAAGGGTCTTCCCTCGACTGGAGGCATCAAAACAGGAGGCTCTTGTAGGTATTCTTTGATCTTGTTGAAGGCAGCTTGGCACTCATCATTCCATTTGACTACTTGATCTTTCTTCAGTAATTTGAAGATTGGTTCACAAGTAGCAGTCATGTGAGAAATGAATCTGGAAATGTAGTTTATCCATCCTAAGAATCCTCTAACTTCCTTATCAGTGCGAGGAGCAGGAATTTCTTGTATTTCTTTCACCTTGGCAGGGTCCACTTCGATACCCTTACCGCTGACGACGAAGCCTAGGAGTTTACCAGACCTCACCCCTAATGTGCATTTTTTCGGGTTCAACCTCAACTTGTATTTCTTTAGTCTCTCAAACAGTTTCTACAACTGGTCAAGATGTTCCTCTTCAGTTTGAGATATGGCTATCATTTCGTCCACATAGACCTCTATTTCGTGATGGATCATATCGTGAAATAGAGCTACCATGGCACGCTAATAAGTTTCCACAGTATTCTTCAACCCGAATGGTATACCCTTGTAATAGAATGTGCCCCACTATGTGAAGAAGGTCGTTTTCTCCATGTTCTCAGGTGCCATTTTAATCTGGTTGTAGCCTGAGAAACCATCCATAAATGAGAACACTTTATGTTGTGCGGTATTGTCGACCAGAATATCAATGTGGGGAAGTGGGAAATCATCCCTAGGGCTTGCCCTATTAAAATCTCTGTAGTCCACGCACATGCATACTTTGCCGTCTTTTTTAGGCACAGGAAAAACATTGGCGACCCATTGTGGATAGGAGGTAACGGATAAGAATCCGACATTGAATTATTTCATGACTTTGGCCTTGATCTTCTCTGACATGTCTGGTCGCATGCGACAAACTTTCTGTTTTACCAGAGGGAAATCTTCTTTTCTCGGTAGACGATGTACCACGATATCAGCATCCAGTCCTGGCATGTCTTTGTACGACCAGGAAAAGACCTCAACATAATCATGTAGCAACTGAATTAAGCGCTTCTTGACATTGGGTTCTAGATTGTCACACACCTTGACTTCTTTCTTGTCCTCTTCGGTACCTAGGTTAACCGTGTCCACAGGTTCTTCGTGGGGATGTATGGTCCTTTCTTCTTGTTGTAGTAACCTGGCTAATTCCCTTGGTGCTTCACAATCTTCATCACCTTCGTCTTCGGCCTGGTATATTAGATTTTTAGAGTCGCAAAAGGCCATAGCAGAATTGTTACCCATGGGATCCCGAATGGATGTAGATTGTTGGATAAAAGTAATTGGGACAAAGTCTTTAGCTTCCCAGTTGATGAGTACTCCGTTGACAGTTGGGAAAATCCAATCTTCTAGGTCACAACGGTCATCATCATCCTCCACTGCATTGACTCCGTGGTTGCTGATCTTAAAGGGTGGTCCCCCGGAACGATCACGGCATACAACTTTCTGGGCTCCTGAAGTGAAACCCAAACCAAATTTGTCAGATTTGTATGGGATATCGGGGAGCTGGCCCCAAATAGTACACCCACCTTCTTCGATTACGGCCTTGGCATCTTTCAATGAAGACATCATTAGCGGAGGTCTTGTAATCTCTGGGACTTGGGAAACAACCTTGGTTACTGCCGCGGTTTGTGGGACGTCCTCGAAATGCTAAAATGGATTTTCAATGAATTCACCAACCAATTCCACGTATCTGAAGGAGTTTAAGTGACTGACCATATATTCCTCTTCTTCATGGATAATAATAATTTTCCCCTTGGTCGGGTATTTCAGCATTTGATGTAATATAGAGGTGACGAAACCAATATTGTGAATCCATGGTCGGCCCAATAAGCAGGAATAGGAAGGGCGAATGTCCATCATGTAAAGAGTTGAATCAAAGGTTTGAGTTCTAACTTTTATGGGGATGTCCACCTCCCCATGCACAATTCTATTTGAACCGTCGAAGGCCCTTACCACTATGTTGCTGGGTTTTAAGGTCAAACCATCACAGTCGAGTCTATCAAGAGCATTCTTAGGAAGCACATTCAAAGACGAACCGGTATCAACCAAAACATGGGCCAAAGTTGGGCCTCTGCATTCGACAGAAACATGCAATACCTTGTTATGCTTCCTCCCTCTATGTGTCAAGTCAGCATCAGAAAAGCCTAAACCATTGTCAGCGGTTAAACTAGCCACGCAGTCTTGGAACTGATCAACAGAGGTTTCTTGTGGTACATGGGCAGTTTTAAGAAATTTCACCAAGGCCTTCGCATGAGCCTCGGAGCACAACAATAAAGCCAGCATGGAAATCTTTGATGGAGTCTACCCTAGTTGTTCGAATATGTTGTAGTCGCTTCTCTTTATAATTTTCAGAATTTCTTCCATCTCCTTTAGGGAGGCCTCTGGGATAGATACTGATTGCGCCTTCATCCGAACAGGCTCAACCAAAATGCTTTTTCCCCGAGTCTTGGTCGACTCGGTGGTAGGAGTGTCAGTAGGGGTAACCATAGGAATTATAGTAGTAGTGTCAATAGGAACAGAAGCATGGATGATTACATGACGGTAACAGTCTTCGGAGGATAAATCTTGGGAGAGAATACTCTACCACTTTGGGTTATCTTGGTGGTTCCCGCAATGTTGCTGATGTTGGGGTCAGCCTTCTTAAAAATCGAGTCTTCATCAGCCAGCCAATCCTGTTTTACGCCGTGATAGTAGACGTCGCCTCCATAGTTCCATGGGACAGTTTTATCTAATGAGTACGGGATTGGTCCAGGCATAGTAATTATCAATGGAGCCACTTTAGGAACTGATGTAATCCTAACGGGTCTTTTGGTGGAGACCCTTGAAGAATTGGCGGAAATGGTTACTATTGAAACATCATTGTAAGAAATGGTTGGAACGGGAGTTTTTTCAAACAAAATATCTTTGTCATCCATTAGGCGTTGAACACCTGCTTTCAATAAATGACATCCAGTTGGTAGGGATAAACAGAGGTGGCAGCTTTTGTCATAGTCCGGAAATAAACCGCCTTTCAACAGGTTCCTCTTGACAGTCAGGAGAGGAGTAACAAGTTCATCAACAACAGTAACAAACATATCATCTTCAACAGAGTTAACATCACGACCATGCTTGGGCATAAGAGCAGTGATAACATTTTGGATCTCAGGAGCATCGAATTCAATTTCTTTTGCTTCAAGAAGGTCTTGTACCTTGTTTTTCAAAGCCCAACGGTTGTTGGTATCATGGCCTGGACTTTCTGAATGGTAAGCACCGCAAGCATTAGGATGGTAATGAGGAGAGGTTGTGTTAGGATTATTCAGAGCTTCCTTCAAAGTTACCAGATTAGATCTCAATAAATCTGGCAGGACTTGAGATAATGCCATATTAATCCGGGAAAATTGTCTTACTGGTCTTTCTGTTCTAGGCTGATTGCTCCTTTGTTGAGTAGGTGCAGGCTTAGGGATCATGACAGCCCCCACCATTAGACGACGTTCAGTTCTATCTTGATTTCTTTGAGGAGACACAACACCAACTTCTTTCTTCCCAATAAATGGTTTTCTCATGGAACTGGAGGATGCATCCTTTTGAATCTTCCCACTCTTAATCCCATCTTCCACTCTTTCTCCGCTCAAGATTAATTCAGTGAAGCCTGCTGAAGAGCTTCCAATTAGATGATTAAAGAAAGGATCGGACAGGGTACCCAGAAACATGTCTACTAACTCTCTTTCGGACAGGGGAGGTTGGACTCTTCCTGCTAAGTCCCACCATTTCTGAGCATAGTCTTTGAAACCTTCACTTGAAACCATAGTCATACTCTGGAGTTGAGTACGGGTGGGAGCAAGGTTTGCATTATATTGATACTATTTATAAAAACCAGTGGAAAGGTCTTCCCAATTATGGATATTTTCCCTTTCCATTTGATAGAACCAAACTAGCTGAGTCCCGGATAGATTGTCTTGAAAGAAGTGGACCCACAAATCTTTGTCAGCAGTGTGAGGTTGTATCTTCCTCACATAAGATCAGAGATGCATCTTGGGACACGAAACCCCATCGTACTTAGCAAATAATGGTGCCTTGAACTTTGGTGGAATAACAATCCCAGACACCAAACCCAACTCTTCAAAGTCCAGCCCGGGCACTTTCTGAATTTCCATTGCACTTAGTCGTTCCTCCAGATGTTTGTATTTATCGCCGGTCGGGGGATACTTCTCTTCAGAGTAATCCTCTTCTTCTTCCTCTTCAGATTCTGGCTGGGAAATTGCTTCCTTGCCTTTCCCTTCTTGATTGTCTTTTTCCCCAGATGATGTTGCGAAGTCTAAGATCTTTCTGGCTGCCCCTTGGAACCTTCTTCCTAGATTCAGAACACTGGTTGCTTTCATTGCTTTCTTCTTCTTTTCTTCAATCAGCAAAGTTTTCAAATCTTCTTGTCCCTTGGCTAGAGTCAAGAACATTTGTTGAAACTGAGCACTCTGCGCCTGGAGGTCTTTTACTGTCTGCTCGATATCCATCTTACTGAAATAAATAGTAGAAAGATGAGGAGACTTCTTGTAAGAAAAGTTGTTTATGTTATGATGAATGGAGATGCATATGCAATGATTTCAAGGAAATTGGAGATTTAAATTTTCTTTAGACCAAAAAGGAACACACGTTATATTAATAAATCAAAGTTTACGTACATCATGCCTCTTTTGGGCTTACAAAGAAATACAAAAACTCTAAGATAAAAAATTTGTACGCATCCTCTTTGGTGCGATGTAGGCGCTCAGGCTCCGCTCCTCATGAAGTTGCTTAGTGAGTTCCAAAACATTCTTCTCACTGGCATAGAATTGGGCCTCAAAAGTGTCTCGCTCCCCCTTAAGCTGTATCCAATCCCTTTGTAAGTCTTCAAGAGAGGTGGGCATTTCAGGATGCAGGATAGTGTATGGAACATCTCCTTCCACAACAGGCTCTATGATAACAAGGCGAATGGAGGGGTAAGGAATTATAAGACTTTCAGCACGAGCTCGTACCCATTTGAGGTAAGGCTCAAGAGGGATGGAATTCTTATACCCCAATGTCTTGCTATCTACCTTGTTCAACATCCTCCAAGCTCGGATAAATCTCTGGCCGCGACCTTGATTGTCGTTCTCGTAGTCAAATACCAAACCTTGAATAAGCATCTCATGTGGGCCATCCCTTCAGGTGTAACCAAACTTTATTAAGGCTAAGCAGGGGTTGTAGGTGATACCTCCTCTAATGCCAAGTAAAGGGACATTAGGGAATTCTCCACAGTGGTCGACAATAGTAACATTCTCTATAGACCGGGAACACCAATAAATGTCTGAATGTTTGAGTGTCATCAACCTTAGTTACCACCTTGAACCTTGCTCGCTCTTCAATACAGATTGGGGAAGATGCGAAATAAACCATCTTGCCAAGAGAGGAGTACAACACATAAGGATACCTTTTTTCCTCATAGTGCGAGTGTGAAAAGAATGTAGGATGTCTCCTAGCAAAGTAGGCACCGGGTTGCAAGACATGAAGATTTTGACGGCGTTCACATCTATGAGTTGGTCAGAATTTGGAAACAAAACCATCCCATAGATAAGGAGAGCCACAATTTCCTCAAAAGCTTGCAAATCCAAAGAGTTCCAACGGTTTTAGGCTTTCTCAAACAATAACTTTGCTAGGAAACCTTTGACACCACTCCTTATTTCCCAATTAGTTGTGATATCAAATGGTTGCAAGTGTAGAGCTTGAGCAATCTCTTCTGGCTTTGGATCTCTTTTTGTACCTTTGAAAGGTAGTTCATTGAGAATGGGAATCCTCAAGAGTTGGGAGAATTCTTCCAAAGTTGGAACAAGTTGATAATCAGGAAATGTGAAGCAATGATGTAAAGGATCAAAGAACTGGAAGAGCACCTTCATCATGTCCTCATCAGTGTTGGAGGTGACCAAGTTTAGGAGGCGGCCATGTCTTTCGGTAAATGGAGAATTTTCAGGAACCCTTGATGCTAGCTCTTTAAGTTGAGGAGGGATCCTTACAAGATTGACTTGAATGGTTTTCCTGCGAATAGATCCATGTCCTATAAAATAGAGCAAAGATAAATCTCAAGATCCTTGAAATGGTTAGTGAATATGAGTATGATGTTATGATGTTTATGATGTTATGTACAAGTATATATATACAAACAAAACAAACAAGTCCTTAGGTTTAGGCTTGCATGGAGTCTCATAGGTAATTACCCTCTTGAAGTTTAGTTGGCTCAAACATGTCCTAGAAATAGTAACCGGGTTCTAAGGAGCTAAATATCACTGATTTGTTTCCTTGGGCATTGTTTCAGCGCAAGCCTCTTTAATGGCAACCGAAAAATCCCAAAAAAACAAACCTCAATGAGTGTAGTATCGAGTATCTACCAACTTCGGACTGCACCAAAGTCGGTCATCTCACTACGTCCTAATGGCCAAGTTGGTCAAGTAAAGGTTCTAGAAGTTCATTAGTGCTTCATGACATCACTCAACAGCGCCGTATTCTCCTTGCCTACTCAAGGGCTACCAGTACCCACAAATATGTTACACTAACATAGTTATTTCTTAGACCATGTCGGTATACCCCACACAGTTTCAACAACGTATTGCTACTTACCTATAAGGTATCCCAAATTCGGGTAGAGGATTTAAACCCAAACAAAGAACCAAAAATGTAAAGCATATAAATCAAACAATGAAAGCTAATAAATGTTATCTAACCCTAAGGTAACCCCACTTTAAGAATTTTCCCCAGCAGAGTCGCCATTTCCATGATACGGTGGGAGAACTGACTTGGGTGTTTTACATTTGATCGAAAATGTTGCGGTTAGAAAGAGTCGCCATAGACTTTTCTTTTATCCAAAAAGAAATGTGAAAAAGCACAGGAAAGACCTTTGAGATTGTTTCTTGAGTTCGGGGGTAGATTATGAAAAGGGAAGGTGTTAGCACCCTTTTCATCCATGGTTTTCCATGGGCTCTTAGTTACTTGCTAGATCACTTGCTTTTGTTTAAAATTGTGCTTTGTGTGGTTTTTAAAAGTATTTTGTAAAGAAACCTTTGTTTATGCTAACTTTGTAATGATTCTCGTTCGTAAGAATGTATACAAAGTGTTTGATCTTTTGAAAATATTTTCAAATTTGTAAGATGTTTTGAAAGTGTAGGTGTTTGTTTTGAAAATAGCAAGGATGTTTTGTTTTGAAATTGAGCAAGTAACTGGAAACAATCTACCTACTCAAAATTCTTTCATGTTTATTTCCTCTTTCCTTTGATATTATTATCTTACCATTGATTTGGTAAGTAAACCTATCTTTGGATGTAAAAAGGGATGGGCGTGGGTCATTGTATGACCATGATTAGCAATGTTGTAAGATATCTTAGCATTCTCTTTAAGGGACTAAGATCATTTTTGAAAGGCAACATAGATAGCGTCATCGAGGGACTATGATCTTGTATTTTGCTTGTTTTTGCTAAGATACCTCACATGCATAATATGGCCATTTTTGTACTGCAACCAAGTGGATTTACCCTAGGGGTGTTTATGTGCAAGTGTATTGATTTGTCTTTGATTTGGGTTTGCTAAGCATTGATTTTAATCTTTCCATATAAACCCTAATTACTAGCATTTGTATATAAAGCATTTAAATTGCGAAAAATAAAAATACTAAGCTATTACATCATTTAAGGGAGAGTGGGTATACAAATTACAATTGAGGAATATTGCAAGAAATTAAATCTAAATAGTTATTACAACCATATTGAATTTGAATAAATGTACAAAATGAATAAATAAAATACAAGAATGTAAATGTAAAAAGAAATATGATTTTTGTTTGGTTTGTTATGAAAAGGGGTTTTTGACCTAATTAAATAAAATAATTAACTAAGAATAAGAAAATTAATATTTAAGTTAATAAAAGAAATTAAAGGAAACAAATTTTTAGGTTTTTTTGTGAATTTAATTAAACTAGTAAATAAAAATAATTAAATAAAAATCCTAAATTCCAAATTGATTTTAATTTACAAGAAAAATAAATAATATACTATAATAATAATTAAAATTTAATTATCTAAGTATTTAAAAAGGTAAATTTAATTATTAAAGAAAATGAAAAAGAAATGTTTTTATTCTTTTGTTTTTGTGAAGAAAAATAAAATATAAAATGTGAAAATAATAAATAAAAATATTTTTTAGATTTTTATTACTAACAATAAAAATTAACATTAATAGTAATACTAATAATAATAATAATAATAATAATAATAAAAAAATAAAATAAAATGGACCGGGATGTATGAACAGCAAGGCAGGGGTCAGAATATAGCAAAAAATAAGGCCCAAACAAATGGAGGCCCAAGCGCTGCAAAAAAAAAGATGTAAAAAAAAACTGAAAAAATGCAAAAAGGTCACGCTAGGGCTTGAACCCAGGACCTAAGGGTGACATGCGCGCGCTTTAACGACTGGGGTGGTGACACATCCGTTAACTTATGTCAAACTATAAATATATATTAGAAACTACTTCCTGAAAACAACTTCATCTTCAACCTCTAGTCGGACCACCTGCATCTTCTTCATTTCTCACCCATTTGCAAAAATGTAAACATGAAACTTGTGGCAAATTTCACCACGATTCCAGAAAAGTAAAGAATTAAAACTATAGATCAAAGACAAACATGAATTTTAATGTCCCTAATTTGAACCCTAACTTTTCTAGAAATTTAAATCTTAAAATTCTCTAAGCTCAAGCAACATAAATGAAAACTATGGACATGGCTAGCTTCAGGGCAATGATATCTATACTTTTCATTCATAAATTAAACATTAATGATGCTTGTATGAAGAGTTCCAAGTTAAGGAAACTTATCTCAAAACTGGAAATCGTGTTCTGAGTTTGAACACTCCTCAAGGTGTTGTGATGATCAGAATAGCTCCATTGAGGTCCCAGGATGCTAATGCAATGTTTAGTTTGTACTAGAGATGGCTGAATCGTGGCGGAGAATTCCAAGTGCAAAGCTCTGTTTTTGAAAATGTGTTAATGATGTTACTGTCTTGTAACAGGGTGTGGGATGAGTTCTAAATGATGTTTAGAAGCTTTAGGAACAAGAAGGCTTGAAAACACACGAGGGAAATGTGAGTTTCAAACTTTTGGTCAGGTTATGCAAGAATGGAGGTATGTGATACAGTTTTGAGTTATTGAGAGTTTTTGGGCTTGCGTATGCGTTTGTTTTGATGCCAAGGACTTGTACATAAGTAATGAGAAGGTTTGAGTGCTTGAGAGGGTCAGAAGTACAAGCTCTAGACTGATTGCTATGTTACTTGATTTTGAAGAAAAGTGAAAGTATGGTTCCAAGATGAAGTACAAGCACAGGCTGAGTGATTGTGAGGCTTGAGACAAACTTCTTTTAAGTTATAGGTCATGTATGATCAGAAGAAAACCATTGCAAGGCTCAAGAACAAGTTTTGTGTATAAAGCTACTTTTTCAAAATGGCATTGTGCACTTTCTTCCCAAAATGGACATAAAGCATGGGCATTACATTGAATGCTTTAGTTGAAGCCTCTAACAGCTGTGCAAGCATTTAATTATGGAGTGCCTAACAATTTTGAAGCCTTTAAAGCAGAGATTATGCAACATAGGTTTGAGATTTGAATCTTTGTTCATCACAAAATGACCTATAATTTTAGTTTGAAACCCTAACTTCCTTTATTCGATTCTCCTTGCTCAAGAATGATCTCAAGGAGTTCTTGGACATTTTAGAAAGCTTTTAATATGCTCTAAAACCCCTATTTGAATCACTTTTGAAAATTCCACTTGAAACTATATGAAAAAGTGCCATGGAGTTAGTTCAAAATCCTGCCTAAACTAGGGCAAAATTTCACTAAGTGTTTAATTTCAAGACCATGACTTCATGAATTAATAACTTTAAATCCGAGCATTTATAGGAGAAGTTGTGTAAAGAAATGTTGTATATCTCATGTTAATCTACAACTTTCATGTTGAAAGTTTCTTTTGAATCATCTTGCATCATGGTGAAAAATTGGCTCAAAGTTGTGAAAAAACATGAAGTTTTCCATACTTAGAAAAATTTCTAAGTTTGAAAACTTTGACTTTTCAAAATGAAGTCTTGACTTTTTGATTTATTGATGAATAAGTTTCATTTTTTGACATGTTTTGATGAATTTTGATCTTTGACACTTGATTTTGACCAAAAAGTCAAAGTTTGACTTTTCAGTGTATAGTTGACTTTTGATTAGTTGACTAAAAATCAACTATCAATCAAATGATCTTGAGCAATGTTTTTAGTCATGCAATTTTGTTAAAATGATTCAATTGAACTCTTGAGATCATGCCTCAAACCAACTAACCATTTTCTAGGTCAAAAATAAAAAATTGCCCCTTCTCAGTCAAAACCCTAATTTTGACCATTTTGCCCTTTTGATGATTTGATCAAATTTCTTGAGGAATTATGGTCAAAACTTGATCAAATGATAAAAATTAGTTTATAGTGTTTATGTGGATAAAAAATTATGAATTTTGACTGTAAATTGGCCACAGTTGACTTTTTCCCCAATATAGTTGATTTTTAGGTCAACTGCTCAATTGACTGAGTAAAAATGTAATCCAAAGCTTGAAACTTGACATGAGAAATCTTGGGGGTCCATAATGATCCATGAAAGTCATATGAGGCATTGAAAGTTCTATTATCCTTGTGCAATCTCAAACCCTAATTTTAGTCATCAGTGCTTAAGGATGTGTCTTGAGTTGATCAAACCTTGTGCAGTCTTGAGCCAAAGGAGATCTTGTGGGAAATACTTGATAAATGAAAGGGAAAATTTTGGGTACAACACCGAGCATGAGCATTGGAACAAAGTAGCAGAGATAACATTGAAATCTTGGAAGGGGTTTTCCCCAACTGCTACACAATCTTGAAATCACTCCTTTTTATAATTTTCACGATCTCATCCATCTCACGAGCGAAAGGTTCTCCATCCGTAATTTCTTTTGCGGGTATTTTTGTATCAACAGGATCAACTACTTTCTCCTTTCCCCTTGTATCAATACTAGGCTTAGCAGCAGTAATACAGACAGGCGCCTTTGTAACAGTTGGTGGTCAGATGTTGGTTGAAAAGATTCTCCCAGTTCTGGTTACCTTACTAGAGCCAGTAATGTTATTAATGTCATTAGCTTTGTTTTCTTCAATCCAAGCGTCTTGTTTTACCCCATGGTAAAACATCTCAGCACCATAGTTCCATGGCACGACTTTGTTGGAAGAGTACGAAATTGGCCTGAGAGAAGTAATTATCAGAGGAGCAACAATTGGTTCATTTGAAATCCTAATAGGACCCGTGGAGGAGATCCTAAGAGGCTTGTTTGAGATGGTTATGATGGAGAGATCTTCACACTTATTGGTCAAACTTTTGGCAGGCGGAGTCTTCTCAAATAGGATCTCATGGCTATTTATCAGGCGTTTAATGCCTTCCTTCAGCCCTTTGCATCCATTGAGTTGTTTGGCACAACAAACACAGTCCCTCAAATAGCCAAGGAAAATCCCGGCATTCAACAGATTCTTTTTGATGATGTTTAACAGAGTAATCAAGTCTTCGACAGAGGAACAAAAACGGTATCTTCAACAACATTGACACCCTTTCCATGATTTGGCATAGGCGTGGTGATTACATTCGGAGCTGGAGGAGGATCAAATTCAATGGTATTGTTGTCTATTAAGTCTTGAATTTTATTATTCAGTGCCCAGCATTGGTCAGTCTCATGCCCGGGACTACTTGAGTGATATGCACACTTGGCGTTCAGATTGTACTTTGGTGAAGAGGTATCTGGATTGGTCGGAGGATCACAAAGTGTCACCAAATTAGCCTTTAACAAGTGTTGTAAGGTTTGGGATAATGACATGCCTATCCTTGTGAATTGTCTTGGTGGAGCCTGAAACTGTTGATGGTTGGTAGATGGTCTTTGAGCAACAGTTGGATTGGAAATCCGGACAGCATTAACGGACTGGCGGTCATCCTTCTTGGTACGGGCCCTTGCCCCATACACAACATTGATTTCTTTTTTCGCGGTAAAAAGTTTCTTTACGGGGTTGGAGGTGGAGGTAGGTGCCATGGGAATCTTCCCGCTTTTGATACCGCTTTCAACTCTTTCACCGGTTAAGATCAGTTTGGTGAAACCGGATGAAGAACAACTAACCAACAAGTTGAAAGATGGACTAGATAAAGTTCCCATAAACATGTCAATGTGCTCCCTATCAGTCAAAGGTGGTTGAACCCTACTGGTAAGGTCTCTTCACTTTTAGGCGTGCTCTTTGAACTCTTCATCCTTACCCATTGTCATGTCTTACAACTGAACTCTTGTCGGCGCCAAGTCGGCATTATATTGGTATTGGTGGTAGAAAGCGGTGGCTAAGTTTTCCCATGTATGGATACGAGAACCATCCAATTGGTAAAATCACTCTAGTTGCGTCCCAGCCAAACTTTCTTGAAAAAAGTGAACCCAGAGTTTCTTGTCAGCGCTTTGCGGCTGATCATGCACACATAAGATTTCAGGTGAAGTTTTGGGCAGGAAACCCCATTGTATTTTGCAAATACTGGTATCTTGAATTTGTGGGGAATGACAACCCCAGATATTAAACCCAAATCATCAAAATCTAAACCAGGGACGACTTGAATCTCAACGACCGTCAATCTGTCTTCTAGTTGCTTGTACTAGACATGGCAGGAGGATACTGCTCGTCAAAATTATCATCACCATCATACGCTTGATCGTTGATACACCCAACCTGGGTACTCCTAGCTTCTCCATTCTGATTCTCATCTTCCTCAGATGAGTCTTCCACTACCAGGATCTGACGGACCGACTCTTTGAATCTTCTACCCATGTTGACTAGGGCTTTCCTCTTTGGTTTCTTTTTGGCTTCTAAAAACGCCATCAAGTCTTGTTTCCCGTTGGCTAGGGTCAGCAGAGTCTCTTGAAACTGAGAGCTTTGTGCTTGTAGGTCCTTCACAGTTTTCTCGATATCCATATTGTTGAAATAAACAGCAGAAAGATAAGGAAACCTGTCGTGTGAAAACCTGTTATGTTATGATGCATGGAAGATGTATATGCAAATTATTTCAAGGATTTATGAAATTTAAATTTGTATAGACAAAAAAGGAACAAACGTCAAATTCCATTAATTGGTTCAAAATGATTACAACATGCCTCTTGGGCTTACAAACTAAATCTCTAAGATGAAAAGACCGAACTCCTCCTCTTGGGCACAAGGTAGGCGTTCACACTTTGCTCTTCATGCAATTGCTTTGTAAGCTCCAAGACCCTTTTCTCACTAGCGTAGAATTGAGCTTCAAAGGCATCTTGTTCTTCCTTTATCTGAATCCAACCTTTTTGCAAGTCTTCAAGATAAGTAGCCATGTCGGGATGGAGGACAGTGTATGGGACGTCTCCTTCAACTACATGCTCCATGATAACTGGTAAGATGGGGGGATAAGGCATCACGAGCTTCTGAGCACGAGCTCGTACCCACCTAAGATAAGGTTCAAGTGTAATAGAATGCTTGTGTCCTAGCGTTCTATTGTCCACTTTGCTTACCATCCTCCAAGCACGTATAAACTTCTGTCTGTAACCTTGATCGGCGCTTTTGTAGTCGAATACCACTCCTTGGATGAGCATATCATGAGGACAATCTCTTCGGGCGTATCCAAACTATCGTAAGGCTATGAAAGGGTTGTAAGTGATACCCCCCTAATTCCAAGCAAAGGGACATTAGAGAATTCCCCACAACGGTCGATGATAGTAACATTCTCCAAGGATCGAGAACACCAATGAATATCTGAATGTCTAAGCGTCATAAACCTATGGGACCATCTCACACCTTACTCGTTCTTCAACATAGACCGGTGAAGATGTGAAATAAACCATCTAGCCAAGAGAGGAGTGCAACACATGAGGGTCCCTATCTTCCTCATAGTGCGAGAGTGGAGAGAATGTAGGATATCTCCCAACAAAGTAGATACCAGATTGCGAGTCATGAAGATTTTGACAGCATTTACATCTATAAGTTGGTCAGGGTTTGGAAACAAAACCATCCCATAGATGAGAAGGGCCAAGATTTCTTTAAAAGCTTGTAAATCTAAAGAGTTCCAACAATCTTGAGCTTTCTCAAACAAGAACTTGGCTAAGAACCCCTTGACATCATTTCTTGTTTCCCAATTAGTCATGATATCAGATTGTTTCAAGTGTAATGCTCGGGCAATCTTTTCAGATCTTGGATCTCTTTCCGTACCATTGAAAGGTAGTTGATTTAGTATAGGAATCCTCAAGAGTTGAGAGAATTCTTCTATAGTAGGCACAAGTTGATAATCGTGAAAAGTAAAGCAATGATGTAGAGGATCAAAGAACTGGAAAAGCACTTTCATCGTATCTTAATCAGTGCTAGAGGTAACCAAATTTAGGAGGCGACCATGTCTTTCGGTGAATGAAAAATTCCCAGGGATCCTTGATGTTAACTCTTTGAGTTGATAAGGAATTCTTACGAGATTGACTTGGACAGTATTCCTGCGGATAAAAGCAATGTCCTACAAAACAAAACAAAGATAAATCCCAATAATCCTTAAAATGGTTAGTGAGAATGCTCATAATGTTATGATGTTTATGATTCTATGTACAAGTAAGCATATACAAATAGGGCAAACAAGTCCTTAGGTTTAGGCTTGCGTGGAGTCTTATAGGTAAGTACCCTCTTGAAGTTTAGTTGGCTCAAACCTGTCCTAGAAATAGTAATCGGGTTATAAGGGATCTCAATATCACCGATCTTTCTTGTCGGGCATTATTTCAGCGCAAGCCTCTTTCATGGCGACCAAAGTATCCTGAGAAGTCCGATCTCAATGAGCGTAGTATCGAGTATCAACCAACTTCGGACTGCACCAAAGCCGGCTATCTCACTACTTCCTAATGGCCAAGTTGGTCAAGTAAAGGTTCTAAAGTCAGTTAGTGCTTCATGACACCACACAACAACCCCGTGTTCTCCTTGACTACTCAAGAGCTACCGGTACCCATAAATGTGTCACACTAATGTAGCTATTGCTTAGACAATGTCGGTATACCTCACACAGTTTCCACAACGTATTTCTACTTACCTATAAGGTACCCTCAAATCTGGGTAGAGGATCAAAGCAAGTCCAAACAAGTAGCCAAAATATAAAGCAAGCAAGTCAAACAATGAAAGAAAATAAACGTTATCTAGCCCTAAGGTAACCCCACTTTTAAGTTTATCCCCAGCAGAGTCGCCAATTCTGTAATGCGGTGGGAGAACTAACTTGGGATGTTTTGCGTTTGATTGCAAATTTTACGGTTAGCAAGAGTCGCCACTGATTTTTCTTTTATCCAAAAGGAAAGGTGAAAAATAATAGCAAATACCTTTGAGATTATTTCTTGAGTTCGGGGGGTAAATTATGAAAAGGGAAGGTGTTAGCACCCTTTTCATCCATAGTTATTTATGGGCTCTTAGTTGCTTGCTAGATCACTTGCTTTTGTTTGAAAATGTGCTTTGTGGTGTTTTTTTTAAAGTATTTTGAAAAGGCGCCTTCGTTTAGGAAAATTTTGTAATGGTTCTCGTTTGTAAGAACGTATACAAAGTGTTGGACTTCTGAAAATATTTCATGTTTTGAAAGTTTATTTTGAAAGTGTTTGGTGTGTGCTTGTTTTTTGAAAGTGAGCAAGCAACTAAGAACGTTTCTACCTACTCAAAAGTCTTTGGTTCATTACCTCCTTTCCTTTGATATTTCTATCTTACCATTGATTGGTAAGAAGCCTTATCTTTGGATGTAACGGGATGGGCGTGGGTCATCTTATAGTCATGATAGCAATGTTATAAGATTTCTTAGCATTTCTCTTTGAGGGACTAAGATCATTTGAAGGCAACATTTATAGCGTCATCGAGGGACTATGATCTTGTATTTTTATTGTTTTTGCTAGGACATCCCACATGCATAACACGATCATTTTTGTAAGGCAACGAGTGGAATTACCCTAAGGGTGCATGTGTGAGTAGTGTGTTTGATTTGCATGCATTGTTTATCTTGGATTAGGGTTATTTACTTGTTAATTTTATCTTTCCATACAAATCCTAATAACTAGCATTTATATGAAAGTAATAAATTGCGGAAAGTAAAATTACTACGCTATTACATCATTAGGGGGATGGGGTATACAAATTTACAAATGGGGATTGCAAAAAATTAAACCTAATTATCTATTACAACCATATTGAATAATGAATAATGTACAAGAAATGAAAATATAATATACAATGATATAAATGGAAAAAAAGGATTTTTATTTGATATTTTGAGGAAAGGGTTTTAAATTAATTATCTAAAAGAAAATGATTAATTAAAAATTAACCTAAACTAATTAAGAAAAAGAAAATTAAGTTAGAAAGCATTTTTTAGGGTTTTTAAGAAAATGTTTTTTAGTTTAATAAAAATAACATGTGAATTAATTAATTAAAAGAAACCTAAGTTCTAACGTCGTCCCAAAAAGGCGTGCGGTCGAAAATATGGAAGAAAAAATGCCAGGATTCTCCCATCAACAAGACTCCGTCGAACACGACGTTCTAGGGGGAAATTTGTTGAAAAGCAATTTTCGACTAGAGTAATTACCCTTAAGATTTGGGGGTTTATTTGGCTAAAGAAGCATAGATTGGTGAAAAATGAAATAAGATGTGTCGAGCAAGAGGAAGACATCGACCAAGTGAGTCAGTCGATAAGGACCATAAGATTAGAGGCAGTTTTCGTCATATACAAAGGGCAGCGAAGAATTCATACTGGTGGGAATGATTATCAATGTGCAAAGCCAGCAAGAACGTGGGAAGATTCAAATAGTCCCCATGAAGCCTAAACGTGTGCTAGTAACCTTCGACAGTTACATAGTTAGGATTTTTTAAGCAAATTTATGTATTTTTGTTAGAGGTCGCATTTCTTCACATTTAATAGCAATGCACTCAAAGTACCCACATCTAAGAGAGAAACAAGTTCAAGCTTAACATTGTATGAATGCTTCCATATTTAAATTTATAGCTATTTACAGTCTCCTCACTTTAAATTACAATCCTTGTCTTTGATTTATTTACTTTGCAATTGTATATACCTTTTTCCCCTTTACCCTTTTCTCTACCCAAAAACACTCTAAACACTAAGTCTAAGATTATTGTAATCCATCCTGCAAGTAACCTTTAATAAGAGGCTAGTGATTGTTTCACGGAGAAACACGTAAACAAACCATATTTTCTCTTGGACTAGAACATCATAGACTAGATTCCCCTGGCTAGAACTACACATACCCTAATTAATTGCATACACAACTATACCTTATATCCATATGTCATGACATGTTATCTGACATCACAATCTTCACAAGCTTGATCCACACGCAAGCTCTATAATATCTGCACTACTTCAGCAACAACCCATAAAAATTCATGTGACTCCCCCTATCATGGATAAATTATGCTCATGCTAAACATGATCAGTTGAGCACAGGACAAGAACACATGAAAGTCTTCATACTTTCTCAGTGGAGGGCAGCCACTTCACATGTCTGGATGAAAATCCATGTTGAATACTTTCATATACTATAAAATCAAATCTAACTTTTACAGATCCAGATATACTAGCTCTCTGGGAATAACTCCAAGAACCCTAAGTTATACTTATAATAAGAACATATTTGATAATGTCCTCACAATTCCACAAGCACACTTGATTTGGAATTTCTCACATATTCAAGAATAAATTTCCTTAGTTTGCTTGCTATACAAGATCCATATTGCCACACTCTGTCACTCAAAGTATAAGAAAGCACCTCCTTAAGAAAAATCTTGATCAGACCTCAGTATCTGATAACCATTCCTCTGCCCTTACTTCCACTAGCAATTGCCGATACTAGTGAAGTCTTTAAAATGATAGTAGTCATGCTTTGCCAAAACATACTACTATACAAGATCATAATCTGCACATTCTAATCCACATAGTCAGACTCAATTTTATGAAAACAAAGTTGATCCTCAATCCACCATAATAATAACCCCATACCTGCTTCAGAGATAACAAACAAAATGATGTTACGAAATCATTTAGGACATCATCTTTTCTTCACAAATTCTAACCAAATGGTTCTTGATTTATCATTCAAAGAGCTCATTATACTTGATAGTCCTTTCAAATAATAAGATCTCAAAAGCATACAACTATTGCAGCTTATTTAGGTAATCATAGACACTTGAACACCCAATGAGAGAAATAAATTCTCATAAAATTTCTAAACCAAAGAGATCAGAAACCAGTTTTGGATCCACATATCTGATAAGTACCCAACTCCCAACAAAGTACAAACCATCAGTAACATGCACATCTTCACAATATCATACTTATACCCAGCTCCTAACAATGTATTTTTCATTAGAGGAATACTTCCCCACAGACTGCAGATGATGCTCCCCTTCAACAGATGTTAGAACATTCGCTCTGGCATCCTTCTTCTTGATATTCCTAGCACAAGAGGATTCTTCATAAAATTCTCGACTTAATTAGAGACTAGACTTGACACTCCATCATGGTTAAACATTCAAATTTTGGAATTCAATGGTGATCAGCAATGCTCACCCCATGATCTTCGGTATAACTTCCTTTTGCAGCAACAAACACACTTGAGATGATGTTCCAACATCAATATCAGTCACATGGAATTCACCCTTAACCATGCTTCTGGAGAAGATACCAATAGAAAGTCCATACACAACCCTTGATGGAGAACTCAAAAGGAACATACTTCAATAGCTGATCATATATGTAAATCCAAAATAAGCAGCTGACACCACAACCTAGGAGGCTTTTTCATAAGTACATTCTCCATACCTCCTGTCTGCCTTTGAGGTCTTAAAACACCATCCTTGTACATAAAAAAGAGGAGATTCCCTTTATCATGCAGACCATAACACACATGGTTTTTTATGATCATCAACCCTTCAAATATACAGTCTAGAAAAGAAAACTCATGCTTCTGCTAATCTGTTTGGACAGCTCATCATAACTGTAAGTTAATCTTCAAGAATATTAACTTACCTCTGGTTGATGCATCTCCATTGCCCATAACCCCTAGAATGTCTCTTCCACTTTAGCAGAAAAAAGTTCAATGTTCTCATAGACTATATAAGAGATATCAAGTTTGAGTAAACAACTTTCACCCTATTTAAGAGAAACACCAGTCAAATCAAGTTGAGAAAAATATATTCTCAACACAAAGATGTCCATATATTATATCTGACATCTCAAGAACCTCTAACTCCAGATTAGGGATTCTTCTTCATCAACTGATGGGAACACCTTGAGAATCATACATTCTCTTCCTTAATAGTAGTACATCTTGTGGTTAGTGCACACCCACAAACCTCTCTCAATACATACATAATATGTTCCTTGGACGTAAACACGGTTCCATAAATATGACTCCTTTGATATGAAGGATCTTCTAGGTGTTGGTGAGAATATCCTTCACACATGAACTTTACCTACATATATAAAGACAATTTGCTGAGCTAACAAATTATATCCAGGACACTAAATCTTAGCCTCTACACTTCCTACTTGCTAGTATCGGAAACAACCGGATCTAAGAAGTATGCAATTTGTTGACCATTACTCAACCCACCAATCTAAGATTTTTTTTCTGGATAAAAAATCTTTGATACACACCCAAATGCCTCCTCTTCCAAATCAACAGGAAGTGCCAAACATATGTTATCACCATACATTTGTCTGGCACCCAAAGCATCTGTTATGCAATGTGAATTTGCATTCCTGTTGATATAATGTATTAATATCTTGTAGAACATTAGTTCCCTTCCTCTTGAACTTACACAATAAATTTTGGTTCTGAAACCTAACACTGCTTCCAAAAAACAAATAACCCTTGATCACCTTTAAGGTCCTAAAAAAATATTACAAGCTCTAGCAATACCAAACAACAACAATATTTAGAGTAACTTTCCTAATTAGGTCAAGTATTATGAAGACTCTACTAGAAACAAAAATAAATGGCTCTAAACTTTCATCAACAAACTCACCAAAAATGCATTTATGAGTGGAATTGAGAGATGAAACTCAAGTATCATTGGAAACTTCACATAGTTAGTTGAGGTTGTCTTGCATAAACTACATCATCACATTCCAAACTTGCTGAGGAGACCAAAACCTAATACCCTTACCGACCAGGGTTACAAAGAATACCATGCATCAGATATACACATCAAATGCTCCTCAACATCCTTCAGGCACAACATAAAAATCTTGCATACAATAATCATAGTCCAAGTGTAAGCTATTATACCCCAATTTTCTCCCCTAATATCCCTCATTACCTCATATTATCAATACATCAAGATCACACATTGGGGTTTGTTCTCTATTTCTATTTCATCCTATCTTTAAGTTTTTTCTTGAGGGATCACCAAGCACCTTGAATTGTGTATTTTGTACATGTTTTCTTAGACTAATATCAAAATATGTATATATGTCTCTTTGAATTTTCATATTGTAGATGATGACACAATTTCATTCATCTCACCATCTAACCTAGGGTTTGAGGGGTGGTCCTAAGTCAAATGGTTCATCAATGGATTACAAGAGTTCAATCTCCAAGGCTATTTCTATGATATCAAATATTTGTGGTTAAAAGAGCTCCCTCACTTTATTTACGTCAAACTTTCCTCAAATTTGGTGATGGAATTCATCAAGAAGATTCATAGGTTCATGTGTTTATTGTCATGCCTTCTTTAACAAGTTTCATTGAGACTTAAGCTCCATCTTTGAGTGTGCTTCAAGATTACATCATTTAAATTCCTATGGTGATTCATCATGCTTTGTTTTTTCAATAAATTTCAAAAGATTCAAGGTTGGTTAAAAAGTTTGACCTAATTGGGAAAGTACTTAATTCAATGATCACATGTGCATAACTCTCTCAATTTTCAAAGTTTTGAGTTGGTTCTTTTTTCTATGTATTCTTATCATCTATTACAACCTCTCTTCACATGACAATATCTAATTGGGCAATAAAAATCATCAAAAGTTGAAAGATGTTTCAAGTCCTTTTGACACTCTATGAGCTAGGCTTTGTTGACTTCCAAGGACCACATCTTGCTCATTTTTTGATATTTTTTATTGACTCCAAATCCAGGATTCTCTTTAATGGGTCCTTAATAAGCTCTCTTCAGGAATCTAAGGCTAATTTTGAATGGAAGATCACTAATGGTTGAGAAAGATTACAAGTCTCCTTGAAAAGCCTTTGAATCTTAGGGTTTGACTTCAAATGATCATAAATTGGTCAATTTTTATCTCCTTGAGCCCCTTATTTTTCCATAAAAATCTATGTGATGTCTACTACAACTTTTTTTCAATGTTCAAGACTTGAAAATGCTTGGAAAGTTTTTTAAGAACTGAAAAGATTATAGGTCTTTTGTGAATTTTCCCAAATTTGTTCATCATCTTCCAAAGACCATAACACTCTCAATTTTTATGATTTTTGAGTGATCTCAATTCCATAACATAATTCAAGAGGTCTACTTCATCTTATCTTCAGATATCAAGATCAAATTTTGAGTGGAAGGTGATGTAATTTTGAAGAATATTATAGGTAATTTTGAGGTCCCATACTTAAAAATATTTCTAAGTACAAAAATCAGCTTGTTTTTCAGGATTTCAAGAGGACATAACTTCCATCTCAATTATACAAATGGAGTCTTTCTTAACATATTGTAAAGATTGTGACCTTGTCTTTCAAATGCTTCAAGAATCATGTGATAAAGCCTATTGAGTTGTGTGCACCCTGGATTCAAAGTTGGTTCCAAGAAGCTGATTTTTTCAAAACAGTCAGATTGCAAATTGATTAGTGTGGCCTATAAACAATTTTTTTTTGCATGTTTGATGTTTAAACATGATTAACTATGTTTCCCGAAAGACTTAGCACATCAAAACGCAAGGAATGGTTAAGTTTTGACAATTTGAAAGTCACACTTTTCTCATGATGAAGGTGCACACGAATTCCCCTCATACTTGATTATTTCTCTCACCTTTTTTCCATCATGCTCAACTATAAATAAGGATCATCCCTCACTCATTTTTGTAAGCTTGGACAACTAGAATCACGCTGCAAAACTCTCTTCATACTCACATTTCTGAGATTTCAAAATCATAATTTCTTCTCTTCCAACTCCAATTTCTTTATTCATTCTTCTTCCTTGAACTTCACTAAAGCTAACAGAAGAAGAATCAAGTCTTTATTTGCTCTAAATCAGGCCAGCCAAGTCAAATTTCAAAGCAATTTCTTCATACTCCGTTCAAGTAGGTAAAGGCATCGATTCTTCTAACTCAAATTACTAGAATGATCTATGATGTTAATTGATGCTTGTTGATGGTTTAATTTTGATTAGTTGATGCACTTGATGCGTCTATTTACGAATTCAAATTCTTAAAAATACTCTCTGGTTTTTTCCAAATCGAGTGAGCTACACTTTAAATAAATTTTCGAGAGTATATGGTCATGATCGTCTCAAGTAAACACATCTAATAGTACCACTTTGAATGCGTACATTTATAGATTTAAGGATATGCGTTTTACCCTGATTGTAGTAGACTGGAGGTTGAAGACGACCTACGTTTCTTTCGTCAACCAATGATACACAACCAAACGTTTTAATTTGAGTGGTTGGATTTTTTTGTGTTGCTTGCGCGCGTTTCATTGATGATCACTGTACGTTCTAGCTTCAGCACCCTTGAATTTTCCAGCGTGTATAAGTAAGTTGAATCCAACGCCTGACATTATTTTGATATTATTTTTATTTTCTGATTTTTGACTTAATTGTTTTAAACTTCAAAAATTTATAATAAAATCATTTCAACTTCTAAAATTCTGAAAAAAATTCTCAAAAATACTTTTGATTCTTCTCTTTCTTATTTTCATTTTACTTGACTTGTTTTAATTGTTTAAAAATATTTTTCTTGATTTTTAAATTCTGGAAAAAATTATGGAAGGATCCAATGACCTCTTAATAAATATTGGTGACCTCATTTTATTTTTATTTTCGATTTTACTATTTTTCACAAATTTTGGCTTATTTTTCTTATTTCATTATATTTTAAAAATAGTTTTTGACTTAAAAAAATTCTGTAAAATTTTGTTAACATTTGTTGACTAATGTTTGACTTCTGATATTTTTTGAATTTTTATTTGGTATGTTAACACATGTTGTGTATTTTACCAATTATTTCCATTTTATTAATTATTTAAATGTTGTTTTATTAAATACCATTTTATTATTTTTTAATTGGTCCTGATTTTGGTGTTATTTTGGGACAGGTTCCTCAACCTCATTGGAACTTGGGTGTTGATAGGTTGAAAACCAAATCCACAAAAATTGATGAATGATGTTGATGATATTTGAAACTCTAAAATTCATCTGATACATCCCCTCCTTTTTCATCTTATCCCTTTCTTATTTTTACTTGTTCTACATGTTGTTGGAGAATGATCTACATATCATCTTTATAGCATATAGTACATAGATTTCTATTGACCAGCCTCAAAATAGGTGTGACTTCAACATAAGTCCATTTACGATTGCTTAACATAGCCCTAAATTTGTCCTGATTCGAAAAATTATCATTTGTGGCCAATACCTGTATTTGCAAGTCCAAGTATATTTAATTTGAAACCATTGATCCAATAACTTTGAAGTTCATTGTTAGTAGGCTTTGATTATATCAATCCTCTAATGAACTTCATGAATTTTGGTCTAAGTGAATCAGTTGAACATCGTTGATCATATGTGGTTACTTTGAGCTCTTGAAATGAATGATATACTTGAAAAATAGAAATTGAAAGTTGTTATTGAGAGGTTTTGATTTTATCAATCATTTAATGTGTTTTCAAAATCAAGCTTCAAGATGGTCATTCAACTAACCTTTTGTATTTGACTACTAACTTCTAATTCACTAATAATTAACTTTACTTTATGCCTTTACTTTATGCCTTTATTTTTGTGCCTTTACTTTTATGCACCATTTATTTTATAATTTATATTCCATGATATTATATCTTTGCTCATTTGAGCATTTATCTTTATGTCATTTTATCTTTGCTCATTTGAACATTTATTTTATGCCATTTTATCTTTTCTTATTTGAGCATTTATCTTTATGCCATTTTATCTTTTCTCATTTGTGATTTTATTTTCTTTTGAAGACACTTAATAACCAACTAGAAAATTAAAAACCTTAAGGTTACTTGGACTATTTGGTTACTATCGTTGGAATTATGGAATTGTGAACTTCTTGGACTTAGGATTAGAAGCCTTGATACTCTAAGACCTTGTGACTATGTGTTATTTTGTCTGAAGTTCTTGGGGTTTACCCCCAGACATTAGGTTGGTTTTCTTTGTGTGCAGGTTATTTTGATTATATGCTTTGTCTGTGATTGAGAATTCTTATGTATACATCAGTTACTCTGTCCAATTTTTTTGAAGACTTAATTCATCTGAAGCTTGGTATTTCTCAGAGGTTTAGTATTTTTGATTTCTTGATTTCAATCCAAAGGATGGGAATTCTACATTGACTTCAAATGTCATATGTTGGCTTCTTGTTGGTTAGATTATTCTTTTCCTTGGATTTTACCTTATGCTTTAGGATAATCCCTTCATCTCCTCGTATCTTCTTTAATTTCAAAAATATTTTCCCTCATTTTCAAAACTCTTCTTATTTTCAAGTTTGAACCGCTTTCATAATAAACTTGGACTTAGGTCCATGTATTTTAAAAAAAAAATATTTTCTTAATCAAACTTTAATAAATTTAACCATACTTTGACATCTTTCACAAGACTAAAAGTTAATTAACCTCATTCAAACCATTTTTCCACTTTGGGATTTTTACTTTAAAACTTTTTCTCAAAAATATTAGACTCTTGTTGATTCTTGTAGTGATGTGAGCTACTATACTTCTAAGATATATAGTAAAGTGAGATATTTTCTACTTGGGTGTTGAGTGAGGCGTTATTGATTTTAAAATCTAAGCTATATCATCCACTTTGAGATGATGGAAATTCTCCTTTCTCATAATCATGGGTAGTAAGTATGTTTTCCACTCGGATATGACGATGATATCTCTTCTCTTAAAATAACCAACACACTTGTGTTTTAAAATTTTTGAGGTGAACTACGAGTACCCTAATCCCCTATTGCACAGAAGGTGGTACGTAGGCACTAAAGGTTCACAACCACGGCAGGTGCAAAAATTGTAAAAAATACTTATTTTCTCATCTACACTATCTTATTTTATATACACCTTTTATAGCAAAAATATACAGATTTTCAAAGAGGTTCCTGCGGAGTACCATAGTTGTTTAGGGTGCTAATATCTTACCTTTTCATAACAAACCCCTGTACCTAGATTCTCCCCCTCTTTTTTTGGTTTTATTCGCTCTTTTCCCCTTTCCTTTGGAAACAATAAAGTGTGGTGGAAATTTTAATTTTGATATGTGCAAGTTAAGTCAATCCAATGGATTAGTCTTAACATTTCTACCGCTACAGAAAAATGGAGACTTCACTGGGGATATTAGGATCTCTAAGTGGGTTGATCCTATCTTTGTTTATTTATGTATGTGCTATTATTTGTTGTATATTATTTGTTTTATATGTATGTCTAGATTTTTCTGATTTTCAGGGTGCTTGGTGATTTTTCATAAGTCCTCTACCCGGACTTGGGAAAACTTAAGATATGACGGGTGGTATAGTCATGTTAACTTTGAGGGAGGAATCCCAAAAAATGAGACATGAGATCCCCCACTCAGTGGAGGACCCTTTGACTATAGTATTTGTTTACCAAGCAATTGGGAAGACATGTTGCTTTCGACCGAGGAGTCTGCTGAAGCTGTGGACCGTAAAACCATTAACCCATATTGGCCTTTTAGGTGTAGTGCAGAGACTATGATGGAGCAATCCAGAAGTGGTTATCACACGATGCTACACTCAGACGAGTTTTTCCTGTGAATATTTCTAATTACCGAGCTAATCGAGACGTTGGTAATATCCGAAGGAAGAATATAAATTTGGGAACTTTTTAGAACCTTATTTGTAAGGTGATAAACCATTAGTCCTTACCTAGTGGGTAGTACCTTTGACTTCATGCTCGTGACGTCGAACCTATGAACCCCCATGTTTGTGATCTTGTGTGTGATTGTTACAGTATCATGCATTCATGCACCCATGAGAATTCTTTAAACAAGTTAATTCAAGGAACTTAAGGTTGACTGTTGCAAATATTTCAGGTACTTTTCGACCATGGATTTTTGAAAAAGAAAAACTCGAAAGTACAGTTTCAAGGATCCTAAGATAAAGGAACTGGTGATTTTGATTCTTGAGATTGAGAGTTCTAGAGATTTCCGGAAGAAGTGTGGAGCCATTGTGCCTCTTATAAAGCTCAAGATGAAGGAGGGTATTCTTTCTACATTGGTCCAGTTATCCGTTATACCGGTGTTTTACTTTTCCTGATTATCAGTTGATGCCCATATTGGAATATTATTTTTACCTACTAGGTTTACCTATTAGTGATTATGTTCCTTTCACCAATTTAGAAGGAGAGCCAAAGTGTCATGAGATTGCTACCGTGACTCACTTGAAGAAGTCTGAGATTGAGGCTAACATAACTACCAAAGGAGGAATCAGAGGCTTACCTGCTCAGTATCTATTGGAGAAAGCTTGTTACTTCCCCAAAATTAAGAGTATAGTTGCTTTTGAGGCTATCTTTACTTTGCTTGCTTATGGGTTGTTCTTGTTTCCTAACATCGAAAAATTTGTGGGTATTAATGCCATTAGGGTCTTTTTGATTGGGAATACAGTCCCTACGCTGCTAGGAGATACTTATTATTCCACTCATCTTTGGAATTTATATCATGAAGGGATGGTCATCTGTTGCACACTTTTGGTATATCAGTGGTTTATTTCTCACTTACCTCGGCCTGTTGCTTTTTGGGATATCAAGAAGGAACCACGTTAGGCCCCAAATATTATGGCTCTCACTTATTTTGACATTGATTGGTATCATCAAGCTTATTATGATGTGGAGATTACGGATAGTTTTTATAGCTTCCCCAATGTGCCTCTTCTTGGTACAAAGGGAGAAATTAACTACAATCTCGTTCTTGCGTATCGCCAACTTGGATATCCAATGAGAGACAAGCCAAATAGAATTCATCTGAGTGGTTTCTTTCTCAAAGAAGGAAAAGATCACAAGGCAGCTAAGGAAGCGATTGAAAAGGCTTGGCGCCATATTCCTAGAAATGGTAGAAAATACTTGGATCCAAGAGGAGTTGTTTCCTTAGAGCCTCATCTCAATTGTGTACTGTAATACGGTGGGAGAAATGACATTTTTGATTTTATCCAAATTTGTGGATATCTAGAGTCTCCACCGACTTTTCTTTTATCCAATAAGGAATGAGTGAAAAGAACAAGAAAGACCTTGATAGATTTTGATTTCGGGGGGTAATTTATGAAAAGGGAAGGTGTTAGCACCCTTTTCATCTGTAGTTATATACGGGCTCTTAATCGCTAGCTCACTTTTGAACACTTGCTTTGTGTTTGTGATTTATTTGAAAATATTTTGAAAAATCCAAAGTACGGCTAACTTTGTAGTGATTCTTGTATCAGTCCTCAAGAATGCGTACGAAGTGTTTTTTGAAAATACATTTCAAGGGTGATGTGAGAAATGTTTTTTAGAAAATATTGTGAGCAAGAGATTAACAGTTCTTACCCACTCAAGGTCGTTCTTATTATTTTCCTTCTCCTTTAGAGATAGTGCTATCCATACCATTAATTGGTAAGTAGCACTATCCATTGGATGTGAAGGGACAGGCGAAGGATCATCGTATGGTTATTGAAGGCAACAGATAGAGATACTTTAGCAATTTATTGGAGGAAATAGATCATTTTTGTAGGCAAAGTCAAAGGGTCATCGAGGGACTATGATCTTTATTCGAAGGGACCTTTCTAAAGTATCCCTATTTTCGAGGGACATGACCCTTATTTCCGAAGGCAACGAAGAGAGGTTACCCTAGAGGTGCGAGTGTGAATAGTGTGTTCAGTTCAGTTATTTATCTTGTATTAGGTTTAGCTATCAATTGTTTTTAGATCTTGTCATTCATTCCTAGTTACTAGCAGTTGAATATATATATACATAATTAAAGGTGCGGAAAGTAAATCCAAAGCTATTACAAGGCTTTGGGGAAATTACATAAAAAAGAATGCGGAAAATAAAGTGTAGAAATCAAACCCTAGACTATTACATCCCGTAAGCAAGTATATGATAGAAAAGAATGCGGAAAGAAAAATCTAACCTATTACAAGAAAAAGTCGCGCGACCTATACAACTTCTCTAAGTATTTAAATGCAAAATAAAAAATGTTTAAAAATGTTTGAATGTGATTTTTATGAAATTCATTCAATGTTAATTAAAAGAACCTAAATCTAATTAATTTTAATTAATAAAAATCCTAAAGTCTAATTAATTTTAATTTTAAGAAAATACTAATTAACCTAATTAATTAATAAATAAATAAATGTCAGAATTAATTATTGATTAAAAAACATAAATCTAATTTATTAGGGTTTTAAGAAAAAGATTAAAATTTATTAATAGTTAATTAAGAAAAATAATTAGGGTTAGTAATTAAAAGAAAGAAAATAGGTTAGTTAAAAAATATGAAGAAAAATAATTTGCAAGGGGTGGGTGTTGAACCCAAGCCATTCAACATTCATCTTGCACAGCTTACCACCCAGCCAACGCGTTGCAGAAATTATGAAAATAATAAAACAAAGATGCAAAAGGCAGGTATCGAATCCACGCACTTGTATATCAAAGCGTTAGCACGTGCGTTCTTTCCACTGGGGTGGCTGTTTCATCCGGTAATCCAATGAAACAAAATAAAACAAAATTAATGCACTGGAGAAGCACCGGAGCCCTAGTTGCGGTCGTCTTCTCCGACGAGGTAATGTTTATAACTTGCAAAATAACAAATGTTAGTGATCAAGAAAGACCCTACCCCCTAATTTAAGGGCTGTGAACTCATTGGTGGCCTTAATTTTGGATAAAATGTCCTGCATAGTGATATATAATCAAAATAATCAAAATAATCCAAAACGGCATAAACATGGTGATGCATGATTCTGGCATCATGGGACTCGTGCGATGGTTCAGACATGTTCTATTACATCTCAAGAACACATTAGCATGGTTATTTTCAATCAAAACAACATAAAAAATAAAATATGAATTTGGAAAAAATCGTGAAACCGACACTGTATGTAGTGCATGTTTCAAGCCTCTTTGATCATCAAGAACTATCAAGTCTTACCTTATAACACCTCGGGGATTAATTTGAACGATTGCTTTGCTTTGATAGTGGCTAGAAATACGATTGCAAGTTTGCCCTAGTTTGACAAAATTTGATATTTTGGAGAGTGTTCTTGAGGCAATTTTTTCATTCTCTTATTGTCTGAACATGAAGGATATATATAAAAGAAGATTAGGTCAAGAAAAATGGGCTTGGACCTCTTTGTAGAAAACTTTGATTCTTGTTTGAAAATAAAATTGGAATAATAAAAAACATGAATATTTGTTTTGAAAATAACTCTCACACGGTTTGTAGCATATCTTGGGCCTCCAAAAGATTTGAAACAAAAGTCTTTTATGCCTTATACCTGCATTTACTATTTATTTGATTTAATTTTCATTTAAATGAATAAAAATTCAAAACAAAATCATAAAAAATATGTGAATGGTTTTGGGGGTCCCCTAACATGTCATGAACATGTTTTAACTTTAAAAATTAGGCCCATTAGTCCAAAAGCCCAAAATTGTTTAATTGAGGTTTCATGCAATTTCACAAAATTACCCAACTTGTGCAACTAATAACTTGCTCAATTGTTGTCATATGAAGGTGATCTAGGACTTTTTGGAAAGCTCGGGATGTCCCCTACAAGTCTCATGTTGATCATTTTTCCATTTGAAGAATTTATCTTGATGTAAATTGCTTTGACAAAAAGTGTCTTTTTGTTTACTTTTAAAATGACCTATAATGTTTTGGCTCATATCTCTCAAATGAAGCATGTTTTGGCCTCGAGCTTTGGAGAAAAAGTTGTAGAGAATTGAATTTCCTTCAAGATAGGCCTTGGTTGAAAATTTTATGATGAAGTATATGAAAGTTATGCTTGGTCAAAGTTCAGTTGACTTCTCCTTAAGAAAACCCTAATTTAACAACTTTTGACTTTTGATGAATCTTTGAGTTTTCTTGATGAATCATGATCAACCCTTGATCAAATTATGGATGTAACTTCAAAATTATAATGTTGACCAAAAATCTTGAATTTTAACTCTATGTTGACCATAATTGACTTTTCACCCAATACAATTGATTTTCAATCATCCGAGCAATTGACTGAGCAAATTTGTGATGTAAGGCTTGAAACTTGACATGAGGATTTTTTGAAGCATATGGGAAACCATGAGATTCACTTGAGGCATTAGAATTCCATTTTTCCTTGATAAAACCTAAACCCTAGTTGTAGGCCATTGCTTAGGAGGAGGATTCATATAATCAACTCTTGAGTAGTCTTTGAGCAATTGTGAACCCTAAGAGCATGAGGAGATATTTTAAAATGGGAGGGAAAATTTTAGAATACAACAGTTGCCCCTGTTCAATCTTCTTAAACCTGAAGAGTTAGATTGGCATGCTCTCCATTCGGGATCTGAAGGTGGAAGAGGATTGAACACCTAAGTGCCCTGCACTCGCATGTGCATGAAGTAATACTTGTTGGTTGATTGTATTGCTTGAATGGGATTAAAGATGCCATTCGGAGACGTGATAAAGTGTTGTCAGAGATGGGCTTACAGATGCCATCCAAAGTAACTATTGATAGGATTATTAGATTGAGTCTACACTTGACTGTATCTGAAGAATGTTTTTTAGGATTCTATCTCTGAAGGGGAAATTCTTTTCAGAATGAAGCGCTGAAGGAGATTCTTTTCAAATTAACTTCTAAAGGAAATTCTTTTTAGAGTGAAGTTTAAATTCTGGTATCAGATATGTGATGTCGAATGATATGTCATGACACAAATATCTGTTTGCAAGTAAGGTGCAGTAAAATCAAAAGCAGTAAAAACACAAGAGATTGTTCACCCAGTTCAGTGTATAACAACACCTACTCTGGGTGCTACCAAGCTAGGGACAAGTTCACTAAATAGTATCAATTCATAGACCCTCAGTAAATAACCAGTTTATAATCTAATCACTTAATCACTATCCAAGCTAAACATCTACCTAAGACTCACCTAAGTATGAGGCCACCCCCAATCCCTTCAATCACTTACAGTGAAGAACTTACCAAAATTAATAAGTTTGAAAAACTTCAATCATTCAATGCTTAAAATCTTATGAATGATACACAATTAACAACCTAAATAACAACTCAAGTATTTAAACTAATACTTAGAGTGTATTACAAATAAAAAGCCTAGACTTCTAATCAGAAAGAAAGTATTCTTCTTCTAAAATGGTTTGTCCTTAAATAAGGAAGCAAGTACTTATATATGCGAATCTTTTGGCTTGGGCTTAAAAACAAATATTTAAATCTTTTGAATATTTCCATAAAAACAGGCCAAGATAAAATTATTCAATTTGAAAAATATTCCTCCATATTCTTCGCAGTCTGTAGTTCACAAATCCCGAATTATGCCACGCATGAAAATAGGAAACAAAAGACTTAAATGATTTTGGGATGAGATCAGTTTAGTAGGAAGATGTCAAGACATCTGCTTTGACATTATTCAAAATTGGTTTGCTCCAAATGTTAAGACATTTAGCAAAACATTAACAAGTCATTGTTTTACCAAAATTGTTTCCAACAAACACTGTGCTGAAAGGGAAATGCTTTTCAGAACTCCTCTGAAGGAAATGCTTTTTAGGATTTCGTCTCTGAAGGGGAAATACTTTTCAGAATGAAGCGTTGAAGGAAACGCTTTTCAGAATAAACTTCTGAAGGAGATGTTTTTCAGAATGAGGTGCTCAAGGGGAAATGCATTTCAGAAATCCTTTGAAGGAAATTCTCACCAGAACTCGTCTCTAGGGGGAATGCTTTTTAGGATTCCATCTCTGAAGGGGAAATGCTTTTCATAACGAAGTACTGAAGGAGATGATTTTCGAACAAACTTCTGAAGGAAATGATTTTCAAAATGAAGTGTTGAAGGGGAAATGCATTTCAGAACTCTTCTGAAGGAAATGCTCGCCAAAAGCTCCTAAAGGAGATGCTTTTCAAAATTCAGTCTCTGAAGAGAATCACTTGGTCAAGTAGATAGTCTCCCCGTCTTGTTTCGGGAATTGATCCATAACCCGTCTATAAATTACTGGTAGTATTATCTATTTGCAAACTTAACATGAAAAGGTAAAGTTAGTTATGTGCAATGTCATGATGCATGTAATGCATTATGCAATGATGTTCTCAAAATAAATGAGAATGTTATATGCGTTTCGTATACATATGTTATGATATTTTTATAAATGATGTATGGATGCAATGTGTTATAGGAGCGTATTAGTATCCTTGTACAATAATGTCTGCTGGGGAAAATAAATCCCTGATTGTTGCTAGGGATGAAGGAAGTAGTTCTTCAACTTGACTTTACAGGGGATTTCTGTTTTCTGTTTGAGGACATTCTACTGAGGATCTTTGATTTCTACTAAGGGATAGAAGTATTCAAGAAGAGTCGGTCATTTGTCATTCTTTTAAGGATTTGGCTATATGTATTTTGACTGGGGATAAAAGAGATGGATAATCCTCTGATGTGCTGTCTGACCAAGTTTCAGATATGATTATTAGCTCTTCTGGGGAGGACAACGTTGAATGATATTTGGCCAGAGAAGAGAATCTTGTCGAGGAATTGCAATATCGGAGAAATAAACTCTGTTGGGGAAATAAACCCTATAGATTGTGGCGACTTCACTGGGGAAATCATCTTTGATGGGGATTAACTTATGGAGAAAGATCTGAGGAAATTGCTCTGTGGGAATTTATTGTCAACTTCGAACACTATCCTAACTCCCGGAGTCTCTCATAAATACTAATCCTGTTTCTATGTATATATTTATAAACGGTATTCATATTCAAATGCATATGTTCATTCAATATAATCATTGGACATTTTTGCAAACAAAATAGAGAAAGTAAAAATTGCTTTTGAATTTGAAATTGACTGAATTGATTTGGAAAATTTGCCTATAAATAGACAGTTTTATATAAAGAGACAAAAATCCTAGTAAGAGGAAATTATCGTAAAAGAAAGGGTGTACAAAGAGGAACAAAGAAAAACAACTATGTGGGAACGATCCCATAGAGTTTCAACTCTTCTATTGCCCCTATGTCTTCAAGCATCTCATGCCTCGATGTTGGAAGAAATTGATTGAATTGATCTATACCCTTTGAACTTGATGTCAGTAATTATGCTAGTTATAAGTAGATTGGTGATCCAACGGGACATAGTCATACACTTTAATCCTTAACTTTTTCCTGGACCTCCCTTTCGGGTTCTCAGTCCACTGGGATATCCTTTTTTGCCTAAACCGTCCTTTTAGGTTTTCAACTTGTCGGATGTACATTTTTCTTTTATATATCCCTATATTTTTCCCAAACCCTTTTAGTTCGCTGGGATGCCCTTATTTTTTCCTAGGTCAGTCGACCTAGCATGTCTCTTTTATATGTAGTATTTTTTTTAACTATGTTGGCGTTCACAGGGTATGAAAGATCTTCAACGTCCATGGTGGTGAGTATCATAGCACTGCCAGAAAATATCTTCTTGATCACAAAGGGCCCTTCGTATGTGGGAGTCCATTTGCCCCTGGGATCACCTTGTGGTAAGATAATGCGCTTTATTACTAAATCACTAGCACAATACACCTGATGTTTGACTAATTTGTTAAAGGCCTTGATCATGCGCTTTTGATACATCTGACCATGAAAAACAGCCGCGAGCCTCTTCTTATCAATCAAATTTATCTGGTCGAGTCTAGTCTGAATCCACTCATCTTCATCCAATCATGCGTCTTTCATAATCCTTAGAGAAGGAATCTTGACTTCGATAGGTAAAACAACTTCCATACCTTAGACGAGAGAAAAAAAGGTTGCCCCAATTGATGTATGAACTGAAGTTCGGTAACTATGAAGAGAGAATGGTAATATCTCATGCCAATCTGTGTACGTCACCGTCATTTTCTGCAAAAATATTCTTAATATTCTTGTTGGCGGCTTCCACTGCGCCATTCATCTTTGGCTGGTACGAAAAAGAATTATGGTGTTTAATCTTGAACTGCATGTAGAGTTCCGTGATCATAGTGTTGTTGAGATTAGTACCACTATCTGTGATGACCCTATCAGGTATGCCATACCGACAAATGAGATTATGCTTAATGAACCAGGCCATAACATTCTTGGTAATGGAGGCAAATGAGGCTTCTTCAACCCACTTCGTGAAGTAACCAATAGCTACTAGGATGAAACAATGCCCATTGGAAGTAGTAGGCTTAATCTCTCCAATCATATCAATGACACACATCACAAACAGCCAAGAAGCAGTCAAGACGTTTAGAGGAACCGGAGGCACATGTACTTTGTCAGCATAAATCTGGAATTTGTGACAAGTTCTGGAATGACGATGGAAATCATTTTCCATAGTCGACCAATAATAACCTACTCTCAGATTTTTCTTAGCCATCGTATGCCCACTAGAGTGAGTACCAAAGACTCCTTCGTGCATATCTTCCATAATCTTCCCAGCTTCTTTCTTATCTACACAACGAAGCAGAGTCGAATCGTGATTGCGCTTATACAACACTCTGTTACTCATAAAGAACTTGGCCGAGAACCTCCATAGGAATTTCTTATCATTAATAGATGCCCCTTCAGGATACTCTTGAGTCTCGAGGTATCTTTTTACTTCGTAGTACCAAGGCTTGACCTCTAATCCGTCAATACAAATTCGTAGCAATGTGCCAATTCGTCTAATCTCTCAATGGTAATTCGAGGAGCTTCATTATCCCATCTGACTCTGAACATAGATGACATGGTAGCTAATTCCTCTGCCAATTGGTTGTCTTCTCGCGGAATGTGTTCAAAAGTGGTCTCCTCAAAGTATGGAATTAATGTTAACACATGCTCTCGATAAGGAATGCGATTCAGATGCTTCGTATCCCATTCTCCCTGAATTTCACAGATTACCAAGGCTGAATTGCCATATGCATCTAAGAACTTGATTCTCACATCAATGGCAGCTTTGATACCCATGATGCACGCTTCGTATTCTTCCATGTTGTTGGTATAGTCAAAACATAATCTGGTTATGAAGGGCGTATGGAAACCCTTGGGAGAGACAATCACAACACCAATTCCATTACCAAGCATGTTAGAAGCTCCATCAAAAACCATAGTCCATCGGGATCCCAGTTCAGGTCCTTTATATGGTCCAAGCTCTTCATAATCAGTTACTAGCATAATATTCTCATCTTGGACCGCAAAATTCATAGACTGGTAGTCATCGATGGCCTGATGAGCCAAATGATCCACCAGTACGCTTCCTTTGATTTCCTTATGAGTGGTGTACTGAATATTGTATTCTTTTAAGACGATTTGCCATCTTGTTATTCTTCCAGAGAGAGCAGGCTTCTCGAATATGTATTTTATTGGATCCATCTTAGAAATCAACAAAGTAGTATGAGTCGACATATATTGTCTTAGTCAGCGAGCAGCCCATGCCAAATGTAATGCCCTGTACAACCTTTAGGATTATTGACTGACCCCACCAACCATTTCAGGTCCTTTATATGGTCCATGCTCTTAGCAATCAATTACTAGCATAATATTATCATCTTGGACCGCAAAATTCATAGACTGGTAGTCATCTACAGCCTGATGAGCCAAATGATCCGCCAGTACACTTCCTTTGATTGCCTTATGAGTGGTGTACTGAATATCGTATTCTGTCAAGACCATTTGCCATTTTGTTATTCTTCCAGAGAGAGTAGGCTTCTCGAATATGTATTTTATTGGATCCATCTTAGAAATTAACAAAGTAGTATGAGTCGACATATATTGTCTTAGTCAGAGAGTGTCCCATGCCAAATGTAACGCCCTGGACAGCCTTCAGGATTATTGACTGACCCCACAAACCAACACGGGTCTTTTCAGTGTGTTTTATCCTCACTCACATGCTTTCCTAGAAACTTCCCAAAAGGTCAGCCATCCCAAAATTTCTCCAAGTCAAGCACGCTTAACTATGGAGTTCTTATGAATGAGCTACCGAAAAGAAGATGCATCTTGTTGGTATAGGTAGTAGCAATTAATCCTTATAAGCATTCCTTCAACCATTTAGTCCCATACCTGCATAGCCTCGGGATCCCTCTCATTTCGATGTGGTGACCACCTTTGCCCTCTTAGGCCTTGAGTGTTACATGGTATCATGTAACAGTCGAGGTCAAAAAGGGCGAGGAGTGGTTGCACCGCATGTAACACCCGAGGCCTAAGAGGGAAAAGTTGGTCGCCAGATCGAAATGAGAGGGATACTAAAACTTTGCAGGTATGGGATTGCATGGTTGAAGGAAAGCTTATAAGGATTAATTGGTACTACCTATACCAACAAGATTTGTCTTCTTTTCGGTTGCCCATTTGTGATACGGTGGGAGAACTGACTTGAAGGTTTTGTGCTTGATCACAAATGTTGCGGTTAGCAAAAGTCGCCACCAACTTTTCTTTTATCCAAAAGAAAAGGTAAAAAAATCACAAGAAAGACCTTTGAGATTATTTCTTGAGTTCGGGGGGTAGATTATGAAAAGGGAAGGTATTAGCATCCTTTTCATCCATGGTTTTCCATGGGCTCTTAGTTACTTGCTAGATCACTTGCTTTTGTTTGAAATTGTGCTTTGTGTGGTTTTTGAAAGTATTTTGTAAAGAGGCCATTGTTTAGGCAATCTTTGTAATGATTCTTGTTTGTAAGAATGTATACAAAGAAGTTTGATCTTTTGAAAATGTTTTCAAGTTTGTAAGATGTTTGAAAGTGTAAGTGTTGGTTTTGAAAATAGCAAGGATGTTTGTTTGAAATTGATCAAGTAATTAGGAGCATTCTACCTAATCAAAAGTCTTTCTTGTTCATTTTCCTTTTCCCGTGACAATGTTATATTACCATTGATTTGGTAAGTAACTCTATCTTTGGATGTAAACGGGACGGGCATGGATCATCGTATAACCATGATTAGAAATATTGCAAGGTATCTTAGCATTCTTTTTAGGGACTAAGATCATTTGAAAGGCAACTTAGATAGCTTCATTGAGGGACTATAATCTTCTATTTGCTTGTTCTTACTAAGATACCTTACATGCGTAATATGGCCATTTTGTATAAGTCAACCAAGTGGAATAACCCTAGGGGTGCTTGTGTGCAAGTGTATTGTTTTCATGCTTGTTTTTATCTTGAATTAGGGTTTTCTAAGTACTGGTTTTAGTCTTTCAATACAAACCCTAATTACAATCATGTTATATGTAAAGCGATAAATTGCGGAATATTAAAGTTACTACGCTATTACAAAATTTGTGGGAAGGGGTGTACAAATTGAATGGGGATTGCAAGAATGTAAACCTAGTTAGTCTATTACAACCATATTGAATTGGTATAAATATACAAGGAATTGAATGAATATAATGTACAAGATGAATAAATGTTCAAAAATAATGCAAAATATGAAGTAAATGGATATTTGTTTGATTTTTTAGAGAAAAGGGATTTTGTCTTAATATAATTAATTAAAAAAAAAATTAATGAAAGGTAAACCCTAAATTTGTTAAGAAAAGATTTTTAAACAAAACCCTAAATCTATTAATTAAAATAAAAGAAATTAAGTTTATAAGAAAAGTATTTTTGGTATTTTTGTCTTGAAAATAAGTATAGCATTATAAAATATTTTTAGTCTTTTTTATATAAAAAATAATATATTTTAATTAGTGTGAAAGAAAATAAATAATAACCTAGTTTTAATTGAAATTTACAAGACTAGTTAATAAAAATAAATAAAGTATACTTATATGAAATATTTATTTGAGAAAAATAAAATAAACTAAGTTAAAATATAAATATATTATTCTTTTGTATTTTTATGATTTTTTAGTATTTAGAAAATATATTAAGAAAATAATAAAAAAATATAAAAAAAAAGAAAATAAAATATACTGGACCAGGGGTGCAAACAGCCTGGAAAGGGGTTAGTAAGCAAAAAACAAAAAACCAAGAGCCCAACAAGGCCCAGTGCCTGCCAAAAAGACAAAAATCAGAAAGCAAAATGTGAAAAAATTAAAAGGTTACCACTGAGGCTCGAACCCAGGTCCCAAAGGTTACTGGCGCGCGCTTCTACAACCAGGATGTCTATACATCCATTAACATAGGAAAATCAATAAATATATAAAGCAAAACACGCCCTGATGACTTCATCTTCAACCTCCAGCCAGACCAACTGTAACTTGCTTATTTCTCATCATAAATGAAAACTGTAAACATGAAACTTGTAGTAAATTTCCTCACGGTTTCAGAAATGTAAAGCATTAAAACTATAGATCAAAGATAAGCATGAATTTTAATGGCCCTATTCTCTACCCTAAAAGTCTCATAAATTTCAATCCTAAAATTCTCTAAGCTCAAGCAAAATTAATGGAAACTATGGACATGGTTAGCTTTAGGGCAATGATATCTACATGTTTTGTTCACAAATAAATCATTGATGATTCCTGTATGAAGAGTTCAAAGTTAAGAAAACTTACCTCAAAACTGGAAATCGTGTTTTAAGTTTGAGTTTGTTTCAAGTGATGGTGATGATCAGGTTAACTTCCTTGAGGTCCCAGGAAGCTAATGCAATGATTAGCTTGAGCAATGGATGGCTGAAATGGTCTGGAGAAGTCAATGTGCATAGCTCTGTTTTTGAAAATGGAGGATGGTGTTAATGGTGTTACAGTTCTGTAACAGGGTGTGGGATCAACTCTTTATGATGTTTAGAAGCTTTAGAAACCAAAAGGCCAAGAAACGCACGAGTAGATTGTTAGTTTCAAGTCTTTGGTCAGTTTGTGTGAAAATGGAAATATGAAATGTGTTTGAGTTCTAGGTATTTTCAGGGCTTCATCCTTTTTTTTCTTGTGTCAAATGGTTTGTGTATTTATAAACAAAAGTGTTTGAGAGCTTTGGACAATCAGAAGTACCAGTTTTTAGCTTTTGGCTAGGTTACTTGATTTTGAAGAAAAGAGGGAAACAAGTTTTAAGAAGAGGTACAAGCATGGGATGGGTGATTGTAAGTGTTTGAAACATTTATCATGAGTTATAGGTCTTGTTTGATCAGAAGAGAACAAGTGCAAGGCTCAAGAACACGTTTTGTTCAAAAAGTCACTTTATCAAAATGGCAATGTAACCTTTCTTCCAAAAATGGATATAAAGCATGTCCATGCATTGAATGCTTGAAGTGAGGCCTCTAACAGCTGTGTAAACCATTAACTATGGAGTGCCTAACAAGTTTGAGGCCTTCAAAGTAGAGTTAATGCAACACAACTTTGAATTTGAATCTTGTTCATCACTAAAATGACTTGTAATTAAAGTGAAAAAACCCTAACTTCATCTCTTTGATTCTCCATACTCAAGAATGATCTTAAGGAGTTATTTGACATTTTTGAAAGCTTGAAATGTGCTATGCAACCCATATTTGAATTGCTTTTGAATATTCCCCTTGGAACTATATGAAAAAGTTCCATGAAGTTGGGTCAAAATCCTGACCAAATTAGGGCAAAATTTCCCTAAGTGTTTAGTTTCATGACCACATATTCATAAAATTATAACTTGAGATCCAAGCACTTTTGGAAGAAGTTGTTTGAGGAAAAGGTTTAGATTTCATGGATATCTACAACTTTCATGTTGGAAGTTTCTCTTGAATCATCTTGCATCATGGTGAAAATTTTGCTCAAAGTTATGAAAAAAATAAGAAATTTCCAACACTTAGAAAACTTTCTAAGTTTAGAAATTTTGACTTTTCAAAATGAAACCTTGAACTTTTGATTTCTTGATGAATAAGTTTCATATTTTGACATTTTTTGATGAATTGTGATCTTTGGCACTTGAATTTGACCAAAAAGTCAAAGTTTGACTTTTCAGTATACAGTTGACTTTTGATCAGTTGACTGAAAAATTCATCTGTCAATCCAATGGACTTGCAATGTTTTGAACCATGTCATTAGATAAAAATGATGCAATTGGACTCTTGAGATCATGCCTTAAACCAATTGACCATTTGCTAGGTGAAAAATCAGAAATTTCCCTTTCCCAATCAAAACCCTAATTTTGACCATTTTGCCCTTTTGGAGATTTGATCAAATTTCTTGAGGAGTTGTGGTCCAAACTTTATAAAATGATACATATGATTCTAAAATGTTGAAGTGGATAAAAAATTATGAAGTTTGACTGTAAATTGGCCATGGTTGACTTTTTCCCCAATACAGCTGATTTTTAGGTCAACTACTCAATTGACTGAGCAAAAATGTGATCCAAGGCTTGAAAGTTTACATGAGCAATCTTGGGGGTCCATAATGATCCATGAAAGTCACATGGGACATTGGAAGTTCAAAAATCCTTGTGCAAACTCAAACCCTAATTTTGGTCATCAGTGCTTAAGGAGGTATCTTGAGCTGATCAAACCCTAGTGCAGTCTTGAGCCCAAAGAGATCTTCTGAGCAAATCCTTGATAAGTGAGAGGGAAAATTTTAGGGTAAAACACCATTCATAAGAACTTTATAGTTAAGCGTGCTTGACTTGGAGCAATTCTGGGATGGGTAACCTTTTGGGAAGTTTCCTGAAAAGTGTGTAAGTAAGGATAAAACACGCTAAAAAGACTTGTGTTGGTTTGTGGTGTCAGTCGATAATCCTGAAGGCACTCCGAGGCATTACAAATGGTATCAGAGCCATACCTCTCCCAGTATGACACCATGCGGAAGTTGGTGGGTATGTAACACTCGAGGCCGAAAAGGGAGAGGAGTGGTTGCACCGTATGTAACACCCGAGGCCTAAGAGGGCAAAGGTGGTCTCCACATTGGAATGAGAGGGTTCCTAAAACTTTGCAGGTATGGGACTGCATGGTTGAAGGAAAGCTTATGAGGATTAATTGGTACTACCCACACCAACAAGATGCATCTTCTTTTAGGTAGCCCATTCATAAGAACTCTATAGTTAAGCATGCATGACTTGGAGCAATTCTGGGATGGGTGACCTTCTGGGAAGTTTCCTGTAAAGTGTGTGAGTAAGGATAAAACACGCTGAAAAGACCCGTGTTGTATTGTGGGGTCAGTTGATAATCCTGAAGGAAGTATGAGGTATTACACCCCCATCAAGTTTTCTCGAGCAGTAAGTAGTATCTTGTTTCACAGTCGGTAAACTTTTTGCTAAGGTAGTATGTGACACCGTAATTCTACCCAACAATTATTATTAAATCAGAGTTATAAAAATTTAACAACTAAATCAGGATGCTACAAATTTCAACTTAAAACAATGACATTCATCAATGATACATAATACATTAAATCTGGATGAACCAATAACAACATAAATTCATCTTTTAAAACCAACAACTTTCATAACCACGCAGCCGAATCAAATTTTCAGCTTAAAAATATAACATCTTTATCCAACTAAAACAACTTCAAATAACGACTATTTAACGAACAACTGCTTAGGTGCAACAACTAAATAATAACAACAATAAAATAGCAAGCGTTCATCCCCCCAAGTGTTACGTATCAGAGCAATGACACCGACTCGAACCACTGAAGGTAAACCGCCTTCACTCTTTATTACTTGCATGTTACCAATATATGGGTAACATTAAAACAGAAGGGTTGAGATATCGAATAATATAATCAAATGTATGATAAATATTACATTTGAATTAATCTATACAAAATCACCATTTCACAACTTTAAACAACATCAATCACAACAAAACATTAACGAAACATAATAATTAATTCATCAACACGACAACTCAATATGCAACGTGAAATGCAACTTGTTACTATGCATATGCACGTGGTACCATTGGAGCAGAATTCCCATCTTAAAAATGGAGCAGAACTCCGAACTTAAAAATGGAGCAGAACTCCAGACTTCAAAATGGCGCAGAACTACCAACCTAATAATTTCCAATTAATAGAGGTATCAATAAGGCATAAGCCTTCTTCACAGTTTTCCAGTCCAGGCCGTTGCAAAAAATGCAAATGTATGTGACTCATTGAATGCACTATCACATACTCACAACAATCATCGTTCATCGCAAGGCACAAGCCTATATCACCATTATTACCAGTAAATAGAGGTAATTCATCGTCATTTAAAATTCCCTACAACTTCACATTATCAACAAAATTCACAGCAACAATCACAACAACACAACAACATTGGCATAATCCTACAACTTAATAATAATTCAACATAAATCAACATTGGACATAAGCCTACAACTTAATATCTTCCTATAATTATAGGCATCTCAACATAAATCATCAACCTATGATTTCTCAACTCAGAACAACTTACACAACAACTAAGAAGAATAACAACTAACTTATACTCCTTGGCCTAACCTGCAACTTTGTTCCGCTCGACAATAGTATTGTGCTCCTCGGCACGTCTCGCAGCCTAATTTCGCTCGACATCCAACACATATATTCCCTGACACACTTTGCAGCCTAAATTCCGCTCGACACTTAACACCATCAGCATCCTCCTCGACCACTAGTTCGGCCAACAACACACGACAACATGATGTCATAACGACCACGTCAATACAATTCATAACATCCGACCATCTGCTCGGATTACCTTAGTAACAGGAAACTATATTTCCTATCAACAGATTTGTTCACTGTATAAGACCATCACGCATAAACCCTCTTAATACGACCACAACAACAACTCCTAATTTCCTGCCAACTCTTTGAAACACCACAACAACATAACGACCACACCACCCAGTGATAAACTACACTAACCTAATCATCGATTCTACCAGATAATGATACATACCACTCGAAACGACCTCAACATAATAACCAGGCAACTTCCTAAAACAGGTTCATTAAAACGTCGTACGATAACTCCCTAAATGACCACAACATGAATAAACGGACAACTTCGATAACAAATCAAGAAACATCAACGCGCACAGTCATACAAATGACAAGTTCCCACATAATACACATCATAAATCCCATTATAAGGTCAGAACGCCACCCTTACCTGGATTGATGTTCGCTCAACCAAAGCTCCAGTCGTAATCCTCACTTTTCTCTGATCGACACCGGGAAACTTGCTCCTTCCCCCGTGTAGCTCTTACGGTCAGCACACAAACCCTTAATCACCAACTAAATCAAATCCTTGTGTCAGCTTAACCTTATATCATTAGTTAAATTGGGCCTAACCTACACACCCCCACTTTACTACTTCCAACCAATACATGAGCCCAACACAATTATTCTATTAATTCCAACATTATTATTATTATTATTAATCAACTATTTAATTAATTAATAATAATCTAACAACTTATACCAACAATACACAACATCTCACAACTTCAACAAATAATCCAAAAATAATTTAATTAAATAATTAATTAACTTAACAGCCGTTACAACTCTCCCCCACTTAGAATATTTCCGTCCTCTAAAATCTACTCGATACTACCACTCTTAACGCGAATTTCACATCACACTTTCTAATCCCCAAGTCACATCTGGCAATACTTCGACCACTACTTCCTCGACATAACAATAACTCAACATGATTTAAATCAAATACACACATGCTAATCATTCAACACTTTCATGACATAATCGTTAATAACTTATCAACCACTTCAACAATATTTTGACATATCAACATTTAAAGTAGTAACAACCATAACACATTTATACTTGGATATACAACATCACCTTGTCATCTTAACAACATTTCCAACACCAAAATACATACACAATTTCATTCCCATATATATATATATATATATATATATATATATATATATATATATATATATATATATATATATATATATATATATATATATATATATACGTCAATCATCAATAACTTTATTCATATCATCGTATCACTCTTATCGTGACATCAACATAGCCAACATAATCAACTTTGTCATATTATGAAGTATTATTCATCCTTTATGGTAACCAATAACAACATCACGGCAACAGGAAAAAAATTATTATAACATCAACTTAACAATATAACTCAACAATTATACCCACAACTCACCATCAACCAACAACCACATTAAAATCCTTATAAAATCAGCAAACATTTACGAGAAACGCAGTACCCTGGAACATAATCCCTATATCAAAAATCCACCAAATCAAACATGTAGGTCAAGACATATCATTTCCATAGGCTTCTGACATTTAGTCCTTTAGTTCTAACAAGTCGTACACGCATAGCAACTGCGCCACATCACACTTCAGCTGCGCAACTCTGATCATCCATCTTACGTCACAGTCCTCATTAAAATTTTCGTCAAATATATGGTTTACAAGTTTCAACCTAGTTTTGGACTTTCTTTAACATTCACCATAAAATATTTGTTCACTTGATATTCTCAATCTTTCACTTTGCAGCGTTAGCTTGCATATAAAACTGCTACTCCGAATTGTTCAATACGTCTCAACTCTTTCCTAGTAATTCCTCTATTAATTCACATAAACTGGTGAGCGAATATCCTCACGATATACATCAATCACTTTACACACTATTAAGACAGTAAGACAAATATATACCATCCAATACAATCTTGTATACTATCAACAAGATATTAAGGGTGATCAGTTCCTAAATTTGTCAATAGATAGTCGATAACCATAATGGAGTATAAACTATAGTTACCAAACCATAATAGTGTTCCTTTAAAACTTGTACTCAAGTCACCTAAAGCACCATAATCCAATAAATTCCAATGCGGTTTACAAATACTCCCACAATTTCCCTCTCATTCGATCTTGTCGATGAGACACCAACGCTCAACATATTACACGGTCCATATTACACTTACTTAGCCTCACACGAAGGTTAAGTATCCTCCAACTCAAGAATTACTTTCTTCATCTCCGCATCATTAGGAATAAAAATTTGATTACGGAATCTTAACACACCATGCATATCTAACTTGAAATCATCATTCTCAGACTGATCGAGTCCAACTACCGAACCTACCAATTTCACATCTAACTTCTGAGCTTCTTTGATACTGTCCAGAAAATCATTGTTAATCTTAAACATTCCCAATATAACACTCTTCGTTGTCCCTTCATAAACTAAGCTCATATCTCTGAATTGTTCAATTAACTCAAAATCTTCAACCATCATTGTTAACATATGTAAAGTCTTTCGACTTAAAGCATCAAGAACGACATTAGCTTTTACCTGGATTATCAAACTGAAATCATAATCTTTCAAAAACTACACCCATCTTCGTTGTCTCATATTAATTTCCTTATGATCAAATAAATACTTTAAACTCTTACGGTTGCTAAATACTTCAAATCTAGAACCAAAAAGACAATGTCTCCAAATCTTAAACATAAACACCACCGCTGCTAACTCTAAGTCACGCGTAGGATAATTCCTCTCATGAACTATGAGTCATCTAGAAGAACAAGCAACAACTTGTCCATTCAACATTAGCACACCACTAAGTCCCTTCTTAGACGCATTCATGATGCACTACAAATGACTCACTCGGATTAGGAAAAACCATTACCGGAGCAGTCGTCAATATTTTCTTTAGTTCTACAAAACTTTCTTCATATGCAACATCCCATACTTGAAATTATGAACGACTATCCTTTTTAATTCCAAACATCTCATTTCTTGACTTAATCGTCAACAACATATTATTACACATCTTATGATAACAACAGAACAAAATTTCTTTGTACCAGTACCAACACTTATCATTCTTGAAATCGTACTCATCTCCTCAAATTTCTGACTCTGACTCGTGATTCAAAACATTCCAACAACTTCAACAACTTTTACAATCACTCACAAGGATCCCACAACAAGGTCTACAACAATATATCACTCTATCACTGTTCAAACGTCGGTATCTTATGCAAGGGCTACCAAAACCGATAACTTCACATGCCACCAGGAGTGCTGAAACATCATAACTTTCTAAATTACATCTTCTAAAAATTATCCTTGTTACTCAACAATCACATTCAGAAACCTTAGGAATTTACACTCTACTCGTATATCAACAACCGTTACATCTCTCCTCATCCTTCGAGAAGTAAACATCAATAATATCTGATCATCCTCCCTCAAGACATTACAACTTGACTAACAAACAAAATCTTCAATCCATGTCACCTTAGGATTCGGGAAATAGCAAAACTTCAACAATACTCGCACTGTCGCCATCAACAGCATACTAAACTAACATCTTACAACCGAAAGATATCCGAGAAGAAAAACTTCTCCCCAACTTATCTTCAAACCAACTCATGCATACAAGCGATTAGAAAAGCAAGCAAGCACTGACAATGTTTCACACACTTGTCGCGTGCTAAGGAACGAACAACATTAGACAACTTGGCCGGATGGACCGACTTGCTCTGATACCAACTTTGTAACACCCCAATTCTACTCAAGAATTATTATTAAATCAGATTTATAAAAATTTAACAACTAAATCAGGATGCTACAAATTTCAACTTAAAACCACGACATTCATCATTAAATATGGATGAACCAACAACAACATGAATTCATCTTTTAAAACCAACAACTTTCATAACCACACAGCGGAATCAAATATTAAACTTAAAGAATATAACATCTTTATCCAACTAAAACAACTTAAAATAAAGGATATTTAACGAACAGCAACTTAGGTGCAACAACTAAATAATAACAACAATAAAATAGCAAGTGTTTATCCCTCTGAGTGTTACGTATCAAAGCAATGACACCGACTCGAACTACTCAAGGTAAACTGCCTTCACTCTTGATTACATGCACGTTACCAACATATGGGTAACATTCAAACAGAAGGGGTGAGATATCGAACAATATAATCGAATGTATGATAAATATTACATTAGAATTAGTCTATGCAAAATCATCACTTCACAACTTTAAACAACATCAATCACAACAAAACATCAATGAAACATAATAATTAATTCATTAACACGACAACTCAATATGGAACATGAAATGCAACTTCTTACTATGCATATGCATGTGGTACCAATGGAGCAGAACTCCTATCTAAAAATGGAGCAGAACTCCCAACTTAAAAACGGAGCAAAACTCCCAACTTAAAAAATGGAGACAGACTCCCAACTTAATAATTTCCAATTAATAGAGGCATCAACAAGGCATAAGCCTTCTTTATAGTTTGCCAGTCCAGGCCGTCGCAAAATATGAAAATGTATGTGACTCAATGAACTCACTATCACATACTCACAGTAATTATCATTCATCGCAAGGCATAAGCCTATATCACCATTATTACCAGTAAATAGAGGTAATTCATCATCATTTAAAATTCACTGCAACTTCGCATTATCAACAAAATTCACAGTAACAATCACAACAATACAACAACATTGGCATAAGCCTACAACTTAATAATAATTCAAATAAAAAAAGATAAATCAATATTGGCCATAAGCCTACAACTTAATATCTGCCCATAATTAGAAGCATCTCAACATAAATCATCAACTTGTAATTTCTCAACTCAGAATAACTTACACAATAACTAAGAAGAATAAAAACTAACTGATACTCCTCGGCCCAACCTGCAACTTCATTCCGCTCGACAACAATACCGTACTCCTCGGTACGCCTCTCAGCCTAATGCCACTCAAAATATAACACATGTATTCCACGACACACTTTGCAACCTAAAAGCCACTCAACATATAACACCATCAACATCCTCCTCGACCACTAGTTCGGCCAATAGCAAAGGACAACACGATGTCATAACGATCACATCAATATAATTCATAACTTCCGACCAACTTCTCAGAATACCACAATAATAGGCAACTATATTTCCTATCAACAGATTCGTTCATTGTATAATATTTTCACGCATAAACCCTCTTAATACGACCACAACAATAATTCCTAATTTCCTGCCAACTGCTCGGAACACCACAACATCATAACGACCACACCACCCAGTGATAAACTACACTAACCTAATCATTGATTCTACCAGGAAATAATACATACCACTCGAAACAATCTCAACATAACAACCAGACAACTTCCTAAAACATATTCATTAAAACATCGTACGATAACTCCCTAAACGACCACAACATGAATAAACGGGAAACTTCGATAACAAATCCAGAAACATCAATGAACACACTCATACAAATTACTAGTGCACACATAATACACATCATAAATCCCATTATAAGGTCAGAACCCCACCCTAACCCTTATTGAAGTTTGCTCAACTAAAGCTTCGGCCGTAATCCTCGCTTTGCTCTACTCGACACCGGGAAACTTGCTCTTTCCCCCGTGCAGCTCTTATGGTAAACATAGAAACCCTTAATCACCAACTAAATCAAATCCTTGTGTCAGCTTAACCTTATATCATTAGTTCAATTGGGCCTAACCTACACACTCCCACTTTACTACTTCCAACCAATACATGAGTCCAACACAATTGTTCTATTAATTCCAACATTATTATTATTATTAATCAACTATTTAAATAATTAATAATAATATAACAACTTATACCAACAATCCACAACATCTCACAAATTCAACAAATAATCCAAAAATAATTTAATTAAATAATTAATTAAATTAACGGGTGTTACATGGTATATCACATGCTCTTTTAAACCAGACTAATCATGTTGCCCCAATACACATTCCCATTGAGTTCTCTAACGCTGTTAGGTACATGATCATAGGTCTTCCTTCAATTGGTGGCATCAAATCAGAGGCTCTTGAGGATATTCTTTGATTTTGTCAAAGTCTATCTGACAATCGTCATTCCACTTCACTACTTGATCTTTCTTTAGTAACTTGAAGATTAGCTTACAAGTAGCAATCAAATGGGAAATAAATCTAGCAATATAGTTCAATTGTCTCAGGTAACCTCTGACTTCCTTCTGAGTACGGGAAGATGGCATTTCTTGAATATCTTTAACCTTGGCGGGATCAACTTCAATACCTTTCCTACTGACGACAAAGCCCAGGAGTTTACCAGACCATACTCCAAAGGTGCACTAGTTCGGATTCAACCTCAATTTTGTACTTCTTCAATCTCTCAAACAGCTTGTGCAGGTGGTCAAGATGTTCTTCTTTAGTATGGGATCTGGCTATCATGTCATTAACATAAACCTCTATCTCGTGATGGAGCATATCATGGAACAAAGCTACCATAACACACTGATATGTTGCACCGACGTTCTTCAACCCAAAAGGAATAAATTTGTAATAGAAAGTGCCACATTGTGTGATGAAAGTAGTCTTCTCCATGTCTTCAGGTGCCAACTTGATTTGATTATATCCATAGAAACCATCCATAAAAGAAAATACTTTGTGTTGAGAGTTGTTGTCAACCAGAACGTCAATATGTGGAAGCGGGAAGTCATCTTTGGGACTTTCCCTATTCAAATCCCTATAGTCTATACATATACATACCTTACCATCTTTCTTAGGTACCGGCACCACATTTGCAACCCACTGAGGATAGGACATAACAGCCAAGAAACATGCATTGAACTGCTTCATAACTTCAACTTTAATCTTTTCAGATATCTAAGGATGCATACGACAAAATTTCTGCTTTATAGGGAGACAATCTTCCTTCATCGGTAGACAACGAACCACAATATCAGTATCGAGTCTTGGCATGTCTTTGTATGACCAAGCAAATATCTCAACATAGTCATGCAACATTTGAATTAACCTCTTTTTGACACTGTCTTCTAGGTTATCACCTATCTTAATTTCTTTCTTGTCCTCTGTAGTAGCCAAGTTCACAACCTCAACTGGATCTTCATGCAGTCTTATGGCTCTTTTTTCTTGCATTAACAACCTAGAAAGTTCTCCAAGTATTTCAAAATCTTCCTTACATTCATCCTCGGCTTGGTAGATCGAATTTTTGAAGTCATAATTGGCAATAGCAGAACTGTTATCAATGGGATCCAGGGTGAATATGGATCTGCAATTTGTTGTGTGGGTGTGTGTAAGAATACATAGCTATTTTGAAAACAATAAAGTAAAAGAAAGACAAAGAGCGCAAAATTTGAGTGCAAACGTCTAATGATTTATTAAATGAAAATATGCTGATGAATAATGATAACCCTAACAAATGGGTCGTTGTGCCCCGAGTAAGGCATGAGGCTTAGAGTTTATTGTTTAAAATTACATAAAAACTCAAAAGTAGGAAAACAAAAATATCATTTACTCCTGACTAAAGGAGATTTCTATAAAGTCTTCAGCCTACCAATTATTAAACCCACTGCCGGTAGTAGGGAAGATCCAACTGTCTATGTCGCAGTCACTATCAGCGTCTTCTACATCATTAACATGATTGTTGTGAACTCCATTACTGTTAATGCAGTATAGAGGTCTCCAAAAATTGGCACGAGTACGACGAATAACCCTTTGAGCTTGAGAAATGAAACCCAAACTAAACTTGTCGGATTTGTAAGGAATATCGGGAAGCTGACCCCAAACAGTGCAACCACCTTCTTCAACCACAACCCTAGCATCTTTTAGAGAATACATTTTTGATGGAGTCTTATGAACAACAGAAGTATCTTTATCAACCAAGGTTATTTGAGAAATAACTTCAAAGGTCTGGCAAGGAGTCTCGATGAGTTCACTATCCACCTCGACATACTTGAAAGAATTCAAATGGCTCACCATATATTCTTCTTTGCCGCAAACTATAATGATCTTTCCCCTCATGGGATACTTTAACTTCTGGTGTAAGGTAGAAGTAATAGCACCTTCCCCATGAATCCAAGGGTGTCCCAGCAAACAAGAATAGGATGGAAGAATATAAATCACATAGAAAGTAGATTCGAAAACCTGGGAACCCACTTTGATTGGAAGATCAACCTCTCCATGCACCGTTATCTTCGAACCATCAAAATCTCTTACCATAATATCATTGGGTTTTAGGACAATCCCTTCACAGTCAAGTTTGTCTAAAGCAGCTTTTGGCAATACATTCAATGAGGAACCTGTGTCTACTAGCACATGAGACAAGGTAGTACCCATGCACTGAATAGACACATGCATGGCCTTATTATGATTCCTTCACGTGGGAGTTAAGTCTGCATCAAAAAAGCCTAGCCCATTATCATTCGTCAGGCTAGCAATATGATTTTCAAACTGATCAACAGAGATTTCTTGCGGTACATGAGCAGATTTCAGAAATTTCACCTAAGCCTGAGCATGGGCTTCAAAGCATAACAACAAGGATAACATAAATACTTTGGAGGGGGTCTACCCTAGGTATTCAAAAATCTTGTAGTCACTCTTTCGGATAATCTTAAATATTTCCTCCATCTCTTGCTTGGAGGTGTCTTCAATAGTAACTTCTTTTGGCGCCTCCGTCTGGGAAGGCTACGTCATATGTTCTCCGTCCTAAGTCTCAATAGTTGATTTAGTAGCGGTGATACAAACCGGTGTTGTAACATCCTTCCGAGATATCTCTACAGAGAAAACCCTTCCACTTCTGGTGACCTTACTAGTCTCAGAAATATTGCCAACATCGTGATTAGTAACTTCAACATTTTCCTCCTCAACAGTCAATGGTTCTTGGTTGACTCTATGGTAGTAGACATCAGCTCCATAATTCCAGGGGATAGCCTTATCATAGGAATACGGAATTGGCCAAAGTGCAATAATAATCAGGGGAAAAACTTTAGGTTCAACAGTAATCTTCAAAGGACCCTTAGAAGGGATCCTTATAGGGGTACCGTAAATTGTAGACATGTCTTCAAGATTCAGGTCTTGGGATGTAATCTTCATAGAAGGAGTCTTCTCAAAAGGAATCTTCTCAAATAGGATCTCACGGTCATCCATCAAACACTGGATACCTTTTTTCAGCAATCCACAACCATTGGATTGAGATGCACAATAATAGCAGTCTTCGGCACAACCCGAAAATAAACCGGCTTGCTGTAGCTTTTCCTTAACAATCATCAGGGGAGTAGTCAAATCATTCACAGTAGAAACATAAGAAACATCTTCAATAGCATTAACACCCTTGTCATGATTAGGCATGGGTGTAGTAATCATATTAGGAGTCTCATGAGGGTCAAATTCAATTTCCTTGGCGTCAATCATGTCTTGGATCCTATTATTCAGAGCCCAACAATTTCTAGTTTCGTTCCCGAGGCTATCAGAGTGGTATGCACACCTTGCATTGGGATTGTAGCGGGAAGAGGAAGTGTTGGGATTTTGAGGAGGTTCTCTCAATGTAACCAGCCATGCCTTCATCATGTGTTGCAATGCTTGCGCCAATGGCATGTTGATCTTTGTAAACTGTCTCCTGGTCGCATCCTGCCTACGCTGATTATTTTGTTGTTGTTGCACTAGCGCGGGATTGGAGATTAGTACTGCCCCCACAGATTAGTTGCAGTCACTTTTACTACGACCCTTCTGGTTGTATGCAGCGTTGGATTCCCTTTTACCGTTATAAGGCTTCTTCACAACATTTTAAGATGTAGCCATTTGGATTTTCTGCTTCTGATTCCATTTTCCACACGTTCCCCTTGTCAAAATCATTTCGGTGAAACTAGCAGAAGAACTCCCTAGTAGATGATTATAGAAAGTACTTGTCTGTATGCTCATGAACATATCAACCAGCTCTCTATCAGCCAAAGGAGGTTGAATTCTTCCTGCAAGATCTCTCCATTTCTGGGCATACTCTTTAAAGACTTCATCATAGCCCATGGTCATGCTCTATAGTTTCACACAAGTTGATTCAAGATCAACATTATATTGATATTGTTTGTAGAAGGATGCATCCAAATCTTCCAGAGTGTGAATATTGGCACCTTTAAGTTGATAGAACCATTCCAACTGTGTTCCAGACAAGCTCTTTTGAAAGAAATGAACCCACGACTTCTTATCAGAAATGTGCGGTTGGATTTTCCGAACATAAGACCTCAAATGCAACTTTGGACAAGAAACGCCATCACATTTAGCAAAGACATGAGTTTTGAATTTAGGAGGGATGACAACTCTTGAGACTAGACCTAAATCATAAAAATACAATCCAGGAACTTTCTATAACTCCATAGCTCTTATACGCTCTTCCAGTAGCTTATACTTTTCATCAGTAGGGGGATATTACTTGTCCAAGTAATCAACTTCCTCTTCATCAGGACATTTGTTAGAACCAGGGTTGCTTCTTTCAGTCTTCACACTCTTACTATCTTCATCCTGCTTGTCATTTTCATCAGATGGGATGTTAAGACCTCGAGCTTGCTTGACAGGACCTCTTAACCTTCTTCCCATGTTAAGAACACCAATTGTTTTCTTTGCTTTCTTCTTTTTGTCGCTGGTGACAAGTACCTTCAATTCTTTCTGCCCATTGGCTAAGTTCAAGAATATATGCTGAAATTGGGCATTCTGAGCTTGGAGGTCTCTACTGTTTGTTCAAGATCCATTTTTCTGCTAAAATAAACAACAAGAAGATAAGAAATCTGTCTTGAAAGTACCTATTATGTAATGAGATGTGTGATATGTAGATGCAAATGTAGTTTTCAAGGATCTTATGGGATAAAAATATTGGAAAAAGAAATCAGGTTGCAACTTTATCTTGAAGAACTTTGAGCTTTCATATTTGAACGTCCTTCTATCAGAATCAAGCTCACCATATCAAGTGGGTCATAGCCTCTGACTCAAGAGAACATACTTTGATCTTTGACAACGTATGGTTAGAGGAAAATGAATCCTCTTGCCCCCTTGCTAGCAATTTGGCTTGTGATAATCCTGCACCAAAGATCCCTAAGATCCTTGAAATGGTTAGTAAGAATTCCATGTCATATGTTATGATGTCATGATATTACGATGTTATGATGTCATGATGTTATGTTCATGTTTAAACAGGTAGCAAACACACAAAAATCACACAAAATCCTTAGGTTTAAAGGCTAACATGAGCTTCATAGGGAAGTACCCTTTTCTATTGAAGTTAAGTTGGCTCAACCTGTCCTAAAATAGTAACCGGGTTCTAGGAATCTCATATCACAGATTTTTCTCGAAGGTTTTATTTTAGTACAACAACTAACTTGCCACCAAAATATCTTGCAAGTCGAATCTTAATGAGTGTAGCATCGAGTATCAACCAACCTTGGCCTGAACCAAAGTCGTCCATCTCACTACCTTCTATGTCGTACAATTTTAATGATCTATTACTACTTACCTAAGGTATCCCTAGATCTGGGTATAGGATCTTACAAGTAATGAATCCAAGTAACCCTTAATTTTAAAGCAGATAAAACAAACAGTAAAGCAAGTAAAGGTGATCTAACCATAAGGTAACCCCTCTTTTTTTAAGTAATCCCCAACAGATTGAAAAGTTCTATAATACGGTGGGAGAACTGACTTTTTTGGTTTTATCCAAATGTGCGGATAGCTAGAGTCGCCACCAACTTTTCTTTTATCCAATAAGTAAAGGGTGAAAAGAACAGGAAAGACCTTGATAGATTTTGAGTTTGGGGGGTAAGTTATGAAAAGGGAAGGTGTTAGCACCCTTTTCATGTGTAGTTATCTACGGGCTCTTAATCGCTAGCTTACTTTTGAACACTTGCTTTGTATTTGTGATTTATTTGAAAATATTTCGAAAAAGCCAAAGTACAAATATCTTTGTAATGATTCTGTTATCAGTCTTCAAGAATTCATACAAAGTGTTTTTAGAAAATACTTTGAAAGTGTAATGTGAGAAATGTTTTTTAGAAAAGATTGTGAGCAAGGGATTAACAGTTCTTACCCACTCAAGGTCGTACTTATTTTTTTCCTTCTCCTTTAGAGATAGTGTTATCCATACCATTAATTGTTAGGTAGATCTATCCATTAGATGTGAACGGACGGGAAAAGGGTCATCATATGGTCATCGAAGGCAACATATAGAGATAGTTTTGCAATTTATTGGAGGGACTAGATCAGTTTTTATAGGCAACATGGAAGGGTCATCGAGGGACTATGATTTTTATTCGAAGGGACCTTGCTAAAGTATCCCTATTTTCAAGGGACATGACCATTATTTCCGAAGGCAACGAAGAGAGTTTACCCTAGGGGCGTGAGTGTGAATAGTGTGTTCAGTTTAGTTATTTATCTTGTATTAGGTTTAGTTATCGATTGTTTTTAGATCTTGTCATTCATGCCTAGTTACTAGCAGTTGAATATATATACAAAATTAATGGTGCGAAAAGTAAATCCTAAGCTATTACAAGGCTTTCAGGGAATTACATAAAAAAGAATATGGAAAATAAAGTGTGGAAATTAAACCCTAGACTATTACATCCTGTAAGCAATTACATGATAGAAAATAATGCAGAAAGAAAAATCTAAACTACTACAAGAAAAAGTCGCGCGACCTATACAACTTCTCTAAGAAATTAAATGAAAAATAAAAAATGTTTAAAAATCTTTGAATGTAATTTTTATGAAATTAATTCGACGTTAATTAAAAACACCTAAGTCTAATTAATTTTAATTAATAAAATTCTGAAGTCTAATTAATTTTGATGTTAAGAAAATACTAATTAACCTAATTAATTAATAAATAAATAAATAAATGTCAAAATAAATTATTGATTAAAAAACCTAAACCTAATTTATTAGGGTTTTAAGAAAAAGATTAAAATTGATTAATAGTTAATTAAGAAAAATAATTAAGGTTAGTGTTGTACCCCAAAATTTGCCCTCCCATATTCTTCAAGATTTGCCAAGATCATGGTTCAAAATCTCTCAAGGGTTGCACAGTCCAATTGCCTCCTAACACAGTCAAAATTAGGGTTTTGGTTTTGGCAAAGAAAATAAGGTTTCCAAGGGTCCAAACAAGTCCCACATGCCTATACACATTGTCAAGCATCCATTTGCACAGTCAAAAACCCTAATTGCTCTACAGTCAGCTGCAGGGGCAAAATGGTCATTTGACAGTCAAAAGTCAAAAAATTTGGTCAACATCTTATTTTGAAGCCACAAACATCATTTGATCAATTCTTGATCATGATTCTCAAAGCATGGCTCAAAAAGTCTCAAGATGCAAAAGTTTCTATTTTTGGACAGTTGAAAAGTCAACCGCAAATTGACCAGGGCATAACTTCCTCATGGTTTATCAGAAAAATCCCATCCAAAGCTCATTTTGAAGGGGATGACATTTCCTACAACTCATCTTCACACTTCAAGTCCAAGAAATGCTCTCACAAAAAGTTATCAATTTCAACATTATAGGTCATTTTCAAAAGTCAACAAAAAGGAACTTTAAGTCAAAGATCATAACTTGAGATTGGTAAATCAAAATGACATGGGACCAAAGGCATTGGTTAAAGGACTTCAAGACCTTTCCAAAATATCCAAGAACATGTTCATAGCTTCAAAATTGAGCAAGATATACATTGGAGAAGTTGGGAAATTTTTGGGAATTTTGAAAAGTCAACTTTACCTAAAACCCTTCAAATTTGCTAACGGGCCTCAATTTCTTCCTTGAATCATTACCCAAAGCCTATGCACGACTCATTGAGCTCAAAGGGATTTATTTTCTTATTTTTAATTAATTAATTGAATTTTTATTCATATTAATTCATTTAATTAGATTTAATTATGAGAAAATATCAAATAATGCATTTTTAAATCTTTTTGTGCAGCAAATATGTTCATTATGTGCTAAAGATTTCGTGCATCAATCAACAAGGCAATATCTTCCACAATTGGCAAGGGTTTCATGAAAAAAAGATTGAAAAAGATATGATTAAAATCAAATATTGAAATCATCAATTCATGGACTTTTGGGCTTTGTTTTGACCTAGAAAGCTTCACATACATATGCACAAGGAAACCTAATTGAAGCAGACACGAAAAAGCTGCAAAAGAGCCATAACCAAATTGCAAATTTTCAATAAAAACTTGGAATCTGAAATCACATTTGCAGGATCACTCAAGGCCTAAAACCTATTCCAACACCTTGCTGACATTGCTGGGAAGCTATAGCAACCAAGAACAAGCTTCCACGTCCAAGGAAACGGTAGAACAGAATCGTGTTATTCACAAAAAATTTCATAATCGAACTCTGCATTCTATGCATCATTGTTATATTTTGATTATTGATTTACACTAATAATGATCTTCTGAAGCTTTTGGTAACATTTAATTGGACTAATATTACCTGTAGCCAAATCCACCATTGATGAAACCTAGGGTTTCAGAAGCTTCAAAATAGGGTTTCTCATATATGGTAAAATTAGACCACCAGACTTATACAGCTGAATTCGTGGCAACAAGACGAATCCAATGATGCCCTCGCGCCCTTTTTATATTTATTCCTCTTCTAATCGCTATTTTTACAGTTTCCATTTAGTGGGGGTTTAAAACCCCCGCTACTTGTTTATGTTGCAGGTACAAAGATGAAGAAGAAGCATGCATGTCTTCATGTGATAGGAACATTCAAAATCTGGCGCGTGTTTTGGTGTTATACCATTAACTTTTGTTCTTTTTTTATATAATATTTGTTTTCCCTTATATATACAAACGCGCTTCACAGCACACTTGGCAAGGGATACGCTTGGTAAACGCTGGGACCTGGGTTCGATTCCCAGGTCTCCCCACCTATTTCATAATTTTTATCCTAACGTATTCACATGCAGCGTGCTCTCAACGTCCCACAATACGTCCTCATACATTGGCTTGCCATATGGCCTTGACCCACAATCTGAAGGCCACTAAAGGAGGTCTATCATGTACCTCAGTCAACCAAGGCACACTCAAGCGTGGAAAGTCAAACAGGCTTTGTGTTCACGGGCCAAATTTGCTTCAAACAAACCTCCATCTGGGCCTGATACCCCCTTGGTTTGCCTTTTTTTTATTTTATTTTCTTTTCAATTCTAATTATTTTTCAATTGTTTTAATTGTTTTTTTTCTCACCATAAAAATAATTTTCATAATATAAAAATCAGAAACCAAAAAATACAATATATTTAATTATTATTATTTCACCATTAAAATATTTTTTGTAAATAAATTCTAATAATTAACTTAGTTAATTTAGGTTTTAAACTTTAATCTTTTTTCTTAATAAATAAAAAATATCTAGAATTAGGTTTTGTGACATTTTAATCTTTTTCTTAATTAAATTATTTTCCTCATTATTTATTATTATTGTTAATTACTATTTATTTTTGTAAATAAACATGTAAATTAATTAACTAGTAAATTAGGTTAACTTTAATATTTTCTTAACTAATTAAAATAATTTAGAACTAGGGTTTCCTTCTAATTTTAATTTTTCTTTATTTTCATAAATACAAAAAAACCTAAAAATATCTTTATTTTCTTTAGTTAAATGTTAATTAGCTTTAATTTGATTTAATTTCAAGCAAAGGGTCAAAACCCTCGGACATTCAATTTTAATTTCTTTTCGCGCTTTATTTTCTTTTCGAATATTATGTAACTGCTCAAGGATTGTAATAGTAATTAGGTCTTTTTACTTTCCGCATTTTTACCAAACGGGTCTTTGTAATTTGGCGATGTATAGACCCGCACCTTGTAATAGCGTAGCTTTATCTTTCCGCTTTTACTTTCCGCACTCTTAAACTCTAAATTGCATGAAAGAATGTATGGCTAATTAAAAACAAGCGTAGCTCACGATGCCATGATCAAAGATAAACTTAACATGAAAACAACACACAAATTCACACACCACTCTTAGGGTACGCCTCACCTGTTGCCTTCGAAACGTGGTCGTCAAGTATAGGACGTCTTAGTAAGTCCTTATGTCCATGATCCAGTTGCCTCGAAACAGTTGCCTCGGAATAGTTGCCTCAAAACGGTTGCCTCGGATTAAAAAAGGATCAAGGACATAAGGGTAGCTTCTAAGGTGTCCTGCTGTTGCTTCGGTGACCACATTGTCCCTAAACTAGAATTGACCCGAACACCTCCAACGGTGGTGCTACCTACCTCTCAATGGTGGGATGTCACTACCTTAAGGATTTCTACACAGCTTAATTCCTTAGGGTAGGTAGATGACTCATAGATACTTGCTCTCTTCTAAAAAACAAATCAAAAACCTTTTCACACCGACACTTTCAAAAAGCATTCAAAACAATTTTTCAAACACTCTTGAGGACAGATACAGGAGTTATTCATAAATCTTTAAACGAAACTTTTTCAAACCCACTCACATTTTGAAAAGCAAACATTTTCAAAACACAATGAGCAAGTATCTAAGAGCCCATGGATAAACATGGATAGAAAGGGTGCTAACACCTTCCCTTTCTATAAATCTACCTCCCGAACCGAGAAACTATCTCATAAGGAATTTTGCTGTGCTTTTGTCCTTTCCATGTTGGAGAACATAAAAGACAGTGGCAACTCTTGCTTCCGCGATGTTTCGCGAACCAGCGTTAAACAGTCAGTTCTAAATCCACCGATCACAGAACTGGCGACTCTGCTGGGGAGAGAAATACTTATAAAGTGAGGTGTACCTTAGGATTAAGATCACTTGTGTTTTCAATTGTCTGAATTGCTTGCTTTATTATTATGGGTACTGTCTTGGGAGTTCTATAGATCCTAACCCGGATCTGGGGGATACCTTCTTAGAAAGTAGCAACAAGGTTGTGAGGGAACTGTGCGGGGTATACCGACATGGTTGAAGCAGTCTGCTACGTTGATGTGGCACTTTGGTGAGTACCGGTAACCCTTGAGTCCAGTCAAGGAGAGTACGGGGCCGCCGCGTGGTGTCGTGAAGCATCAACTGACCTTAGGAACCTTAATTGAACCATCTTGGCCTCTTTAGGGTAGTGAGATAACTTACTTTGGTGCAGTCTGAGGTTGGTTGATACTCGATACTACACTCAATTGAGGGTTATTTTCTTGGAATATTTCGGTCGCCATTTAAGTGGCTAAATCGAAACGATGAACAATGAAAGCAATCCAATGATATTGGGACCCTTAGAACCCGGTTACTTCTGATAGGACAGGTTTGAGCCCACCAACTTCAAAAGGGTAATACCTAGACCCCAAGCTGGCCTAAACTCTAAGGGCTGTGGTGTGATTTGTGTGCCTTACCATGTTTGCTTTTTGTGGATATTTGTGGTGTGTTTTTATCATAGCATCATAACATCATATAGCATCATATGCATCCACTAACCATTTCAGGGGTTCGAATCTTCATCTTTGTTCTTGTTTTGTAGGACATGGAAACTATTCGCAGAAAGACAATTCAGATCAGCCTTGTAAGGATCCCTCCTCAGCTTAAGGAACTTATATCCAGGATTCCCGAGAGCTCTTCTTTCAGTGAGAAACATGGAAGACTCATCAGCTTGGTCAACACCAACATTGAGGAAGATATGATAAAGGTCCTCTTCCAGTTCTTTGACCCTCTGCATCACTGTTTTACCTTCCTGGATTATCAACTGGTGCCTACATTGGAAGAGTTCTCCCGGCTTCTGAAAATCCCCATCCTTAGTCAACTACCCTACAAAGGTACGGAAAAGGAACCCAAACTTGAAGAGATTGCTAAAGCATTACGTCTACAACCATCTGACATCAAGGGGCATTGGGAAGTTAGAAGTGGTATCAAAGGGTTCTTGGCCAGGTTTCTGTTTGAGAAGGCCCAAGAATGTTGGAACTCCCTTGACCTACAAGCCTTTGAAGAAGTTGTGGCCCTCCTTGTCTATGGTTTGGTGTTGTTCCCTAATCCAAATCAGCTTATAGATATCCATGCTGTCAAGATCTTCATGTCCAGGAATCCTATACCTACGTTGCTTGGGGACATCCTTCACTCATGTTACAATCGAACCATGAGAAAAAGAGGTGTCCTTATGTGCTGCACTCCTCTCCTGGGAAGGTGGTTTATTTCGCACTTTCCACAATCAGTTTTGAAGAATGAGCGGGGTTTGAGATGGTCACAACGATTGATGACTCTTACACATGCAGATATACATTGGTGTTCTCGGTCCAGAGAAGACGTCACTATCATTGATCGTTGCGGGGAGTTTCCTAATGTTCCTTTACTTGGAATCAGAGGAGGTATTACTTACAACCCGTGTCTGGCCTGGAGACAGTTTGGATATGCTCAGAGGGATGGCCCTCATGACATGTTAATTCCTGACATAGTTTTTGACTTCGACAATGATGCACAAGGACTCCGCCAGAGATTTATCAGAGCTTGGAGGATGCCCAGTAAGATAGACAGCAAGACACTGGGGCACAGGAACTCCATCCCGTTGGAGCCTTATCTCAAGTGGGTACGAGCCCGCTCCCAGAAGCTAGTGATGCCATATCCTCATGTTCTCCCTGTGATCAAAGAGCCAGTTTTGGAAGGAGAGGTGTCCTACACCATTCAACATCCTGACATGCCTACATCCTGGGAAGAAATGCAGAAGAGCTGGATCCAGCTTAAGGAAGAACGGAATTCTCTCGAGTCCAGTCTACATGCTAGTGAGAAGAAGGTCTTGGAGCTCACCCGCCTACTGCATGAGGAAAAGACTCTCAATACTTACATAGCTCCAAAGAGGATGTGCAGTGTCTTTTGGGATTGATTTACTCTGTAATGTTTGCTCATGAGGCCTTTGATGTACTGGACAAATATTTCTTAATGATAACGTGTGTTCCTTTTTGTCTACAACAAATTTGAACTTTCAGACCCTTGAATGCATTGCATAAACAACATATCATGCATCATGTGCATATCAGGTACTCTTTCTTTACAGGTGGTTTAATCTTCTTCGCTGTTTATTTCGCATCATGAACCCTGAATCATCTACTGAGCAATCCATCAAGGCCCTCCAGGCTCAGAACACCCAATTCCAAGAGCTGATTATGAGTTTAGCCCAAGGTCAGGAGGAATTGAAGGCTTTGCTGGTCAAGAAGAAGAAGAAGAGAACTGTACTATTCAACACGGGCCGAAGGTTTGGTAACACACTGCAGAATGAGGTTGATCAAGCTGGTTCTTCTGTAGGGAAAGGCAGTCCCCAGGGGGGAAGGGTTCCTAGTCCGGTGGTCTCTAACAACGAGACTGATTTTAATGAGGAGCAGTATCCTCCAGCTGAAGACAAGTACAAGCAGTTAGAGGATCGCCTGAATGCCATGGAAATTTAACAAGTGCTTGGGTTGGATTTCGGAGACTTGGGTCTATCTTCTGGTGTGGTAATCCCACATAAGTTCAAAGCACCATCTTTCGCAAAGTATGACGGGGCGTCCTGCCCTAAACTACATCTCAGATCTTATGTGCGGAAGATCCAGCCGTACACTGTGGACAAGAACTTATGGATCCATTTCTTCCAGGAGTGTCTTTTAGGGACTCATCTCGAATGGTTCTATCAGCTGTATGGAACCAAGGTTCGTAACTGGGAGGAATTGGCTACTGCTTTTTACAAGCAGTATCAGTATAATGCCGACCTCGCTCCTACGCGTACCCAACTCCAGGGTATGTCGCTACGATCGGGAGAAGGTTTTAAAGAGTATGCGCAGAAATGGAGGGACCTGGCTGGCAGGGTGCAGCCACCATTAACCGACCGTGAGCTTGTAGACATGTTCTTGGGGACCCTATCCGGGCCATTCTTCAATCATCTCATTGGCAATTCGTCTGCAGGGTTTACAGATCTCATTCTGACTGGGGAAAGGATAGAGGCTGGTATGAAATCAGGGAAAATACAGAAAGGTGCGTCCTCAAGTTCTTAGAAGAAGCCCTTCAAAAAGGAAGCCAGTGTTGTGTATGGGCCTAGGAGGAAAAAAAAACCGGAACGCCGCCAAGCTGTCAACGCGGTGGTAATTGCTAAGCCTGATGCCGCTCCTCGGCAACCTAACCAACCAAGGGGAGAGAGACCCAGAAGAGAATATACTCGGCTTAGTATGACCTTGTCACAGATCTTGCCGCAACTGCTATCGACCAACTTGGTAACTGTCAGAGAAGCTCCGAAGGTGGTAAACACAACCTCTTCGAAGTATAATCCCAATGCCCGCTGTCCTTATCACTCTGATAGCCCAGGGCACTTTACTGATGATTGGTGGGCCCTAAGAAATAAAGTTCAGGACCTTATCGATGCCAAGGAAGTACAGTTCGAGGCACCCGAGAAGCCTAATGTGGTAACAGCTCCCCTACCTGACCATGGGGTGAATGCTATCAGGGATGGTGACGAAGTGGAAGAATCTGAGTTCAACAGCTGGATCTTCCTGACAGCCGATGGTGGACTGAACAATTGGACTGCAAAAGACCACATACTTGTTACTTTTGTTACGCAGTAATGAATTCCTTTGTTTTTATTTGTAATGAACAATAAATTGAAACTTTCTGGCCCGGTGTCTTACACGGGGCACCGTTGGCTTCATTTGTGAGGGCTTATTACTTGTCATTTCCATATATCATGAATAAAGACATTGGACGTTTTCCGCATTTCAAATCTTGTGCTCCATTTCTTTCTTTCTTTATATATTGCAAAACAGCTATATTTACACACACTCACTCATACAGGTTTCAATCCACTCTGGATCTCACTGGTAACGACTCTGCTACTGCCAGTTATGACTTCGAAAATCCGATCAACTTAGCCGAAGACGAAGGTGAAGATGATTGCGAAGTGCCTGGTGAGCTTGCAAGACTGTTACTCCAGGAAGAGAGGGCCATTCGGACACATGAAGAGCCAGTGGAAACGGTAAACCTGGGTACTGAGACAGATAGAAAGGAAGTTAAGATTGGTGCTAACCTGGAGCTCAGCGTAAAAAAACGGTTGATTCAGATGTTGCATGATTATGTGGAAATCTTTGCCTGGTCCTACGAAGACATGCCTGGGTTAGATACCGACATTGTGGTCCATCACTTGCCTACCAAGGAAGACTGTCCTCCGGTTAAACAAAAGGTCCGCCGTATGCGTCCAGAGATGTCCGAAAAGATCAAAGCTGAGGTTATGAAGCAATTCGATGCCGGGTTTCTAGCAGTGACTTCTTACCCTCGGTGGGTTGCCAATGTGGTTCCGGTACCGAAGAAAGATGGTAAGGTCTGAATGTGTGTCATCTACAGGGATTTGAACAGGGCCAGCCCCAAGGATGATTTCCCTCTGCCTCACATTGACGTTCTGGTTGACAATACTGCTCAGCATAAGGTGTTCTCCTTTATGGATGGTTTTTCAAGTTATAATCAGATCAAGATGGCTCCTGAAGATATGGAAAAGACTACCTTTGTTACTCAGCGGGGCACCTTCTGCTACAAGGTCATGCCATTCGGGTTGAAAAATGCTGGGGCAACCTACCAACGTGCCATGGTTGCTTTGTTTCATGACATGATCCACCATGAGATTGAAGTGTACGTCGATGATATGATTGCAAGGTCTCAAACTGAGGAGGAACACCTTAACCATCTGCAGAAGCTGTTTGACCGTCTGAAATTGTACAAGCTGAGGTTGAACCCAAACAAGTGCACCTTTGGGGTAAGATCTGGAAAGTTGCTAGGCTTCGTCGTGAGCGACAAAGGTATTCAAGTGGACCCTGCCAAGGTTAAAGCTATACAAGAGATGCCAGTTCCTAAGACAGAGAAAGAGGTAAGAGGCTTTCTAGGACGTCTGAATTACATTGCCCGATTCATCTCGCACCTAACTGCTACTTGTGAACCAATCTTCAAGCTGCTGAAGAAAGATCAGGTAGTACGTTGGAATGATGAATGTCAGGCCGCTTTCGACAGAATCAAAGAGTATCTCCAAGAACCACCCATCCTTATGCCACCGGTTGAAGGGAGACCTCTAATACTATACTTGACAGTACTTGACAGCTCAATGGGGTGTGTGCTGGGGCAGCATGACGAGTCTGGCAGAAAAGAGCACGCCATTTATTACCTTAGCAAAAAGTTTACCGACTGTGAGACCCAATACTCACTGCTCGAGAAAACTTGTTGCGCTTTGGTATGGGCTGCTCGCCGACTGAGACAGTATATGCTGACTCACACTACTCTATTGATTTCAAAAATGGATCCAATAAAGTACATATTCGAAAAGCCTGCTCTGTCTGGAAGAATAGCAAGATGGCAGATGATCTTGACAGAATACGACATCCAGTACACGACTCAGAAAGCTATCAAAGGGAGTGTATTGGCAGACCACTTGGCACACCAGGCAGTGGATGACTACCAGTCAATGAACTTTGAATTTCCTGACGAGAGCATCATGATAGTGACTGATTGTGAAGTACCTGGACCGGATGAAGGACCTGAGGAAGGATCCCGATGGTCTATGCACTTTGACGGAGCCTCCAACGCTTTGGGTAACGGTATCGGCGCTGTGATCATATCCCCTCAAGGCGCTCATACTCCACTTACTGCCCGGCTATGTTTCAACTGCACCAATAACATGGCGGAGTATGAGGCATGCATCATGGGTCTTCAAGCTGCAATTGACTTAAGGATCAAGTTTTTGAGTGTCTTCGGAGATTCCGCTCTCGTGATCAATCAGATCAAAGGAGAGTGGGATACGAAACACCCAAATCTTATTCCTTACAAAGAGTGTGTGTTGACATTGATCCCCCATTTCAGAGATAACTTTTGAACATTTCCCAAGAGAGGAGAATCAGTTGGCGGACGCGTTAGCTACGATGTCTTCCATGTTCAAAGTCAAATGGGACAACGAGGCTCCCCGGATCATTATCTGGAAATTGGACGAACCCGCATATTGTTGTGATCTTGAGGCTGAGGTAGTAACTGAAAAACCTTGGTATCATAAGGTGAAGAGGTACTTGGAAGCTCAAGAATACCCTGAAGGTGCATCCATCAATGACAAGAAGTTTCTGAGAAGGTTCGCAGTAAAGTTCTTCCTCAGCAACAATATTCTATACAAGTGAAACCATGATTCAACCTTACTGCGTTTTGTGGATAAGACTGAAGCAGAAAAGATCATGGCAGAGCTGCATGAAGGTACCTTCGGAACACATTCTAGTGGACACACTATGGCAAAGAAAATCCTTCGGGCAGGATATTTCTGGTCCACAATGGAAGCCGACTGCTACCAACATTCTCGGACATGTCATAAATGCCAGATTTATGCAGATAAGGTGCACGTTCCTCCAGTTCCTCTGAATGTCTTGACTGCACCTCGGCCTTTTGCAATGTGGGGCATTGATATGATCGGCGAGATTAAACCGACGACATCCAACGGGAATCGCTTCATCCTAGTAGCGATTGATTACTTCATGAAGTGGGTTGAAACAGCTTCCTACGCCACTGTAACCAAGAATGTCGTGGCACGGTTCATTCGGCATAACCTGATCTGTCGATACGGTGTACCTGAGAGGATCATTACAGACAACGGTACCAATCTTAATAACAAGATGATCACTGAGCTCTGCGAGCAATTCAAGATACATCACCATAACTCTTCTCCTTACCGGCCGAAGATGAATGGAGCTGTAGAAGAAGCTAATAAGAATATCAAAAAGATTGTGCAGAAGATGACAGTGACCTATAAGGATTGGCACGAGATGTTACCGTTTGCTCTTCATGGGTACCGTACCTCAGCAAGAACATCAACCAGGGCAACACCCTACTCTCTGGTATACGGCATGGAGGCTGTCTTGCCTATTGAGGTCCAGATCCCCTCTCTGAGAATTATGAAGGATGCAGGGCTGAATGAAGAATATTGGATCCAAACTCGTCTTGATCAACTAAACTTGATTGATGAGAAAAGACTTACTGCTGTCTGTCATGGTCAAATGTATTAAAAACGATGATCAAGGCTTTTAACAAAAAGGTCAGACGCCAAGTATATCAAGTCGGGGATTTGGTGATCAAGCGCATCATACTGCCGCAAGGTGATCCCAGGGGCAAATGGACTCCTACATATAAAGGACCATTTGTAATCAAAAGCATATTCTCTGGTGGAGCAATGATCTTGGCCACCATGGATGGCGACGACCTGCCGCACCCTGTGAACTCAGACATAGTCAAAAGATATTACGCATAAGAGACCCTCTAGGTTGACACACCTAGGCAAAACAAGGGCATCCCGGTGAACCAGGAAGGTTCAGGCAAAAATTAGGGATAAAACAAAAAATCTGTACACCCGGCAAGTCGAAAACCTGAAAAGGCGGCTTGGGCAAAAATGGGTATCCCGGTGGACTGAAAACCCGAAAGGGCGGTCCAGGCAAAAGTTAGGGATTAAAGCGTAAGACTATGTCTCATTGGATCACCTTGCATCCAGAATCCGGTATCAACATCAGGTTCAGACGGCGTCGATCAATCAGCTTCATCTTCAACTAAGCAACCAAGTGATGAGACGCTCAAAGATATGAAGGCAATAGCAGAGTTGGAACCCAGTGGGATTATCTCTTTTCACATAGCTGTTTTTGTTTTCCCTTTTCGCAAAATTGTATAAACTCTGTTGTTCGGCGGTGTTCTCTTACTAGGACGTCAGCCTCTTGTACATAAACGCCTATTTACAGGCAAATTCAAAAATCAATACAAATTCACTTTTCATACAAATTGCCAATTGTTTTTTCCTTTTTCTGTTTTTTTTTGCGAAGAACGTCCAATGTTCAATTGTGATATATGAATTTGACACTAATTGCTAACTCATAAATATTTTCATACGAAATAAAGGATTAATTACAGGTAACGTCAGAAACAGGGGCAATAATGAGTTGTCTAAGCGATCTAATTGCTCTGTCCACCGAGGTACCAAGGTAAGTTCGGCTGAAGAACGTAACCAAGATATCTTAATTCCCCAGAGAGTGAGCCAAGATTCAACAATTCTCTCCCAAGCAGTTGGTCTCCCGTCAGCCCTGATAAGGCACAGTATCTCCAGCAAGTCAACACTCTCCCCAAGCAGAGTTAGCCTATTCAGTCAGCCTTAAGGAAGTTGGAGTATCCCCGAAGATCTCAACATTCCCCAGCAGTATACAAACATTCCTAACAAGCATCCCCGGCAGTCTTAATATAAGATTGTTCCCCGGCGGTATACCGAACATCAAGTGGAGCCACTTCCCCAGTGCAATCTCAAAAGTTTCCCCAGGAGAGTTGAATCATCCTTCCCAACAGGTCTTGAAGCTTATCCCCAGTAGATTCTGGAAGCTTGTCACCCGCAGAGCACGAACGCTCCCCCGGATGTATTCAAAGGTTATTCCCCACCAGGATATAACTGGGTTATCCTCAGCCAATTGCCACGGAAAGACCGTCCCCGACGAAGTCTTTCTATCCCCAGCAGAGTTCATCAAATCTTCCAACAGAGCTCAACAAAGGTATCCCCAGCGGAGTTATCATCAACCTCAGCAAAGTGCCTCTCTTTCCCCACAAAGTTCACTCCTCGCAGAGTAATCTATTCGCCAAGTTTATTCCTCAACGGAGTCATCTTCTCCTACCGGTATTCTTGCAACCATCATCCTCAGCGGAAACAAAAAGCTCTATTCTTCAAACATCAGCCCAGGAATTAATTTCCCGGCATCCGTCAAGGATTTATTTTCCGAGACGAAAATACATTCATAAACATCACATCTTCATACATTATAGCATGCACATACGCATCATGAACATACAATCTCATTTATTCTAAGAACATCACGCATGTCATACATTATGACATTGCATACAACTAATGTTTTGTCTTTTCAGGACAAAGGTTAATACAAAGATAATTACTATCAACTGTCGTGATTCCAGATCCGATTCCTGTATCTTGCCAGGGTGTATCTGTTGAGGACTAATTCCAGACTCGATTCCTGTATCCTGCCAGGGCACGTCTGAAGAGTTTGAAGATCTGATTCCTGTATCTTGCCAGGGTGTATCTGTTGACGACTATATTCTAGACTCGATTCCTGTATCTTTCCAGGGCACGTCTGAAGAGTTTGAAGATCCGATTCCTGTATCTTGCCAGGGTGTATCTGTTGACGACTAATTCCAGACTCGATTCCTGTATCCTGCCAGGGCACGTATGAAGAGTTTGAAGATCCGATTCCTGTATCTTGCCAGGGTGTATCTGTTGACGACTATATTCTAGACTCGATTCCTGTATCTTGCCAGGGCACGTCTGAAGAGTTCGAAGATCCGATTCCTGTATCTTTCCAGGGTGTATCTGTTGACGACTATATTCCAGACTCGATTCCTGTATCTTGCCAGGGCACGTCTGAAGAGTTCGAAGATCCGATTCCTGTATCTTGCCAGGGTGTATTTGTTGACGACTATATTCTAGACTCGATTCCTGTATCTTTCTAGGGCACGTCTGAAGAGTTCGAAGATCCGATTCCTCTATCTTGCCAGGGCACGTCTGAAGAGTTTAAAGATTTGATTCATGTATCCATCCAGGGCACATCTACATAAAGAGTTTGAAGATCAACTCCTGTAACAGGCCAGGTAATTATTTTTCTTTCTAAGGTACGCAAGTTCTCGCTAAGGAATCTCTTACGCGATCGACACCTAGATGGCATCTATAAGCCCATCCACATACCAACACTTCCAGATGGCATCTATAAGCCCATCCTCCGACCCATCATCCTTCCAAATGGCATTTGTAAGCCCATTCCCGTCATCACATTGCTGACATTCTACTATGTGAGCGCAAATTTCTGGGCATTCTAGTGTTCAATCATCTTCCACCTTCGGATTAGGAAAGGCACGCCAGCCAATCTACATCCTCAGGTCTAAGAAGATTGAACAGGGACAACTGTTGTACCCCAAAATTTTCCCTCCCATATTCTTCAAGATTTGCCAAGATCATGGTTCAAAATCTCTCAAGGGTTGCACAGTCCAATTGCCTCCTAACACAGTCAAAATTAGGGTTTTGGTTATGGCAAAGAAAATAAGGTTTCCAAGGGTCCAAACAAGTCCCACATGCCTATACACATTGTCAAGCATCCATTTGCACAGTCAAAAACCCTAATTGCTCTACAGTCAACTACAGGGGCAAAATGGTCATTTGACAGTCAAAAGTCAAAATTTTTGGTCAACATCTTATTTTTAAGCCACAAACATCATTTGATCAATTCTTGATCATGATTCTCAAAGCATGGCTCAAAAAGTCTCAAGATGCAAAAGTTTCTATTTTTGGACAGTTGAAAAGTCAACCGCAAATTGACCAGGGCATAACTTCCTCATGGTTTATCAGAAAAATCCCATCCAAAGCTCATTTTGAAGGGGATGACATTTCCTACAACTCATCTTCACACTTCAAGTCCAAGAAATGCTCTCACAAAAAGTTATCAATTTCAACATTATAGGTCATTTTCAAAAGTCAACAAAAAGGCACTTTAAGTCAAAGACCATAACTTGATATTGGTAAATAAAAATGACATGGGACTAAAATCATTGGTTAGAGGACTTCAAGACCTTTCCAAAATGTCCAAGAACATGTTCATAGCTTCAAAATTGAGCAAGATATGCATTGGAGAAGTTGGGAAATTTTTGGGAATTTTGAAAAGTCAACTTTACCTAAAACCCTTCAAATTTGCTAATGGGCCTCAATTTCTTCCTTGAATCATTACCCAAAGCCTATGCACGACTCATTGAGCTCAAAGGGATTTATTTTATTATTTTTAATTAATTAATTGAATTTTTATTCATATTAATTCATTTAATTAGATTTAATTATGAGAAAATATCAAATAATGCATTTTTAAATCTTTTTGTGCAGCAAATATGTTCATTATGTGCTAAAGATTTTGTGCATCAATCAACAAGGCAATATCTTCCACAATTGGCAAGGGTTTCATGAAAAAAAGATTGAAAAAGATATGATTAAAATCAAATATTGAAATCATCAATTCATGGACTTTTGGGCTTTGTTTTGACCTAGAAAGCTTCACATACATATGCACAAGGAAACCTAATTGAAGCAGACACGAAAAAGCTGCAAAGGAGCCATAACCAAATTGCAAATTTTCAACAAAAACTTGGAATCTGAAATCACATTTGCAGGATCACTCAAGGCCTAAAACCTATTCCAACACCTTGCTGACATTGCTGGGAAGCTATAGCAACCAAGAACAAGCTTCCACGTCCAAGGAAACGGTAGAACAGAATCGTGTTATTCATAAAAAATTTCATAATCGAATTCTGCATTCTATGCATCATTGTTATATTTTGATTGTTGATTTACACTAATAATGATCTTCTGAAGCTTTTGGTAACATTTAATTGGACTAATATTGCCTGTAGCCAAATCCACCATTGATGAAACCTAGGGTTTCAGAAGCTTCAAAATAGGGTTTCTCATATATGGTAAAATTAGACCACCAGACTTATACAGTTGAATTCGTGGCAACAAGACAAATCCAACGATGCCCTCGCGCCCTTTTTATATGTATTCCTCTTCTAATCGCTATTTTTACAGTTTCCATTTAGTGGGGGTTTAAAACCCCCGCTACTTGTTTATGTTGCAGGTACAAAGATGAAGAAGAAGCATGCGTGTCTTCATGTGATAGGAACATTCAAAATCTGGCGCGTGTTTTGGTGTTATACCATTAACTTTTGTTCTTTTTTTATATAATATTTGTTTTCCCTTATATATACAAACGCGCTTCACAGCTCACTTGGCAAGGGATACGCTTGGTAAACGCTGGGACCTGGGTTCGATTCCCAGGTCCCCCCACCTATTTCATAATTTTTATCCTAACGTATTCACATGCAGCATGCTCTCAACGTCCCACCATACGTCCTCATACATTGGCTTGCCAGATGGCCTTGACCCACAATCTGAAGGCCACTAAAGGAGGTCTATCATGTACCTCAGTCAACCAAGGCACACTCAAGCGTGGAAAGTCAAACAGGCTTTGCGTTCATGGGCCAAATTTGCTTCAAACAAACCTCCATCTTGGCCTGATACCCCCTTGGTTTGCCTTTTTTTATATTTTATTTTCTTTTCAATTCTAATTCTTTTTCAATTGTTTTAATTGTTTTTTGTCTCACCATAAAAATAATTTTCATAATATAAAAATCAGAAACCAAAAAATACAATATATTTAATTATTATTATTTCACCATTAAAATATTTTTTGTAAATAAATTCTAATAATTAACTTAGTTAATTTAGGTTTTAAACTTTAATCTTTTTTCTTAATAAATAAAAAACATCTAGAATTACGTTTTGTGACATTTTCATCTTTTTCTTAATTAAATTATTTTCCTCATTATTTATTATTATTGTTAATTACTATTTATTTTTGTAAATAAACATGTAAATTAATTAACTAGTAAATTAGGTTAACTTTAATATTTTCTTAACTAATTAAAATAATTTAGAACTAGGGTTTCCTTCTAATTTTAATTTTTCTTTATTTTTATAAATACAAAAAAACCTAAAAATATCTTTATTTTCTTTAGTTAAATGTTAATTAGCTTTAATTTGATTTAATTTCAAGCAAAGGGTCAAAACCCTCGGACATTCAATTTTAATTTCTTTTCGCGCTTTATTTTCTTTTCGAATATTATGTAACTGCTCAAGGATTGTAATAGTAATTAGGTCTTTTTACTTTCCGCATTTTTACCAAACGGGTCTTTGTAATTTGGCGATGTATAGACCCGCGCCTTGTAATAGCGTAGCTTTATCTTTCCGCTTTTACTTTCCGCATTCTTAAACTCTAAATTGCATGAAAGAATGTATGGCTAATTAAAAACAAGCGTAGCTCACGATTCCATGATCAAAGATAAACTTAACATGAAAACAACACACATATTCACACACCACTCTTAGGGTACGCCTCACCTGTTGCCTTCGAAACGTGGTCGTCAAGTATAGGACGTCTTAGTAAGTCCTTATGTCCATGATCCAATTGCCTCGAAACAGTTGCCTCGGAACAGTTGCCTCGGAATAGTTGCCTCGAAACGGTTGCCTCGGATTAAAAAAGGATCAAGGACATAAGGGTAGCTTCTAAGGTGTCCTACTGTTGCTTCGGTGACCACATTGTCCCTAAACTTGAATTGACCCGAACACCTCCAACGGTGGTGCTACCTACCTCTCAATGGTGGGATGACACTACCTTAAGGATTTCTACACAGCTTAATTCCTTAGGGTAGATAGATGACTCATAGATACTTGCTCTCTTCTAAAAAACAAATCAAAAACCTTTTCACACCAACACTTTCAAAAAGCTTTCAAAACAATTTTTCAAACACTCTTGAGGACAGATACAGGAGTTATTCAGAAATCTTTAAACGAAACTTTTTCCAACCCACTCACATTTTGAAAAGCAAACATTTTGAAAACACAATGAGCAAGTATCTAAGAGCCCATGGATAACCATGGATAGAAAGGGTGCTAACACCTTCCCTTTCTATAAATCTACCTCCCGAACTGAGAAGCTATCTCATAAGGAATTTTGCTGTGCTTTTGTCCTTTCCATGTTGGAGAACATAAAAGACGGTGGCGACTCTTGCTTCCACGACATTTCGCGAACCAGCGTTAAACAGTCAGTTCTAAATCCACCGATCACAGTTAGTAATTAAAAGAAAGAAAATAGGTTAGTTAAAAAATATGAAGAAAAATAATTTGCATGGGATGGGTGTTGAATCCACGCCCTTCAGCATTCATCTTGCACAACTTACCACCTTGCCAACGCGCTGGTTGTTTAGAGAATAGGCGCAGTGCATAATATATAAAACCTGCAGAAATTGTGAAAATAACAAAAAAAATATGCAAAAGGCAGGTGTTGCACCCCAAAATTTGCCCTCTCATTTCTAAGGCATCTTCTCACGAGGATTTTCAAAAGCTCAAAGTTTCACAAGCACAAAACAGATAAAAAATGATTTTTTTGACAAAATTGAAGAAAAGCAAGATTGCTTCGGCTCATTCATCCTTCGACAAAACATTATGGCTTCTTCGAGCGAGCCTTGATTCACACACTTCGATTGAACAATTGGCTTTCCTTCGAGCAAGCTTTCCACAAGCTTCAACAAAGCATGTGGCCTCTTGCATGCAAGTTTCAATTCAGGGAGTAATGACCTCCTACAGGAAAGCTTCAATTGGGCAAGGATTACCTTCACACAAAGCTTCAATTGGAGTATGGTTTCCTTTCAAAACAACATATGACGAATCCAACTCTGGACCCCTTCATGCATCCTTTGGTCCACGGGTTTCATTCAAGCAATTTCCTTCTGCATGCCAGTTTTGTATGGAATTTACGACCTTCTGAAATCTTTCTTCGATTCATAGGGCAATGTCCTTCTGAAGGTTTTCCATTTACACAAAGCATGTGGGCTCCTGCATGCTGGTTTCGATTGCACCATTGGCTCCTTACTTGTTTGCTTTGATTCCCAAGGAAGGGGTTTTCCTCATGTTAGCGTGCACAAGGCATTGTCACCTGCATATCTCCTTCGAATACACCTACATGCTACCTTCGAATCAATCTCCAGGCTTGTTTCAAATCCATCTTTATGCAACCTTCGAATCCTCCAACAAACTTGCACGCACAAGGCAAGGGTTTCTATCACACTAGCACCCACAAAGCAATGATTCCCTTTTAAATTGCTTCGAATACACCTTCATATCACCTTCGAATCCACCTTCAGGATTGTTTTGAATCACCTTCATATCACCTTCGAATCCAACTGCAGACCTTTCAACACACATAGTGTTGCATCATGACACACAACATGATGGCCCATTCGAAGGACTTTCCATGGTTGGGAAACAATTGGTTTTTGTTTACTTTTGATTCTGGTCGAAGGGTTAGGCCTAACTGATCAAAAGCAAGAAGATTCAGTGGCATATTCAGCTGAAGAGGCCCATTCAAAGAACACACAGTTGGCCCATTCGAAGGACACACAACTGGTGGAAACGAATGCTGCTTTGTTAAGTCTGGTCGAAGGCTGTGGAAAAATGAAGGATTCGATTCAAAGAGTTAAGTTCTCCATAGGTCAGGCTACATAGTCCTCCAACTTGTGCCTCATTCCATATTTAATTGTTCTTCAAGCCAACATGATCTTGATGACATCACTACCTTTTTAGAAAGTTATTGAGCCTTGTGCCTGCCTCTTCTGCACACTTTCCCCCTATAAACTAGGATCCACCCATATCAACCATTGATTTTAGTATTTTAGTAACTTTTCTTGGTTGTCGAATCTAGCCAAAGAAACACCATGTTTGTTTCTTCCCCTTCGAATATAAGAATGCCCATGGAAATAACTCAAGTCCAAGACCAACATTCCAGCTTCAATCAAGGTAAGTTCTCTTGACCTTAACCTTTCGTTTGAAGCACAACATGTGAATAATTATTTCTTTTCGTTTCAAGCATTATCATTGCCTTTTTGTTTGTATTCGTTTTCACCTTCTTCGTTTGCTTTTTTTGCTAAGTCTTTTGGTTTGTTTTCTTTATTTATTTATCAAACATATTTTTTAAGAATTAATCTGGAAATGAAGAAATATTAGCATGGCCTCACATCATGCTGCTACTTAGTCCCCAAATGAAAGAAGACAAGAAGAAGGTTGTGTGGATCGAAACCTTTTAGGCTTTGCCTCATGCTGTTATCTAAAACGAAAGAGGTGTGGTCAAAGGGAATTTATTCATTTTTCTTTGCAAGTCCAGTCGAAGTAAGCAGAAAAAGGTGTATGGTCGAAGCATATATTCATTTTTCTTTGTAGGTCAAGTCGAAGTAAGCAGAAAAAGGGGTATGGTCGAAGCATATATTCATTTCACTTTGTAGGTCCAGTAGAAGTAAGCAGAAAAACGGGTGTGGTCGAAGGATACATTCATTTTTGTTTTACAGGCCCAATCAAAAGAAGCTGAAATAGGGTGAATCGAAGGAGCATATTGCTTGGGTCGAAAGACTCACTTTTCCTTTTTTTTATGGTTGCAATAGCTTAGGATTTATTCTTTGCATTTTTATTACTTTCTTATTAGTAATTAGGTTATATGGCAAGATAAAATCAATAAATAGATAATCTTTAAATTCAAATACAAAAATGCGTGTAATCAAACACACTATTCACACACATGCACCTCTAGGGTAATATCGCTTGTTGCCTCGGAAAATAGTCATGTCCCTAGAATATGGGCATTTTTAGAAAAAGTCCCTCGATAAAAAAGATCGTAGTCCCTCGATGTCCCTCAATGTTGCCTTCGGTAAACGATCTAGTCCCTAAATGAAAAATTGCTAAAACGTATCAAAGGTTTCCTTCTATGACTATATAATTGACCCATGCATGTCCCTTTACATCCAAAGATAAGGCTTCTTACCAATCAATGGTAAGATAGCAATATGAAAAGAAGAGAGAAATGAACAAAAGACTTTTGAGTAAGGTAGAACGTTCTTAGTTGCTTGCTCACAATCTATTCTCAAAAAACAAACATTTTTCAAACACACCAAACACTTTCAAAAACATGAAATATTTTCAAAAAGTCCAACACTTTGTATACATTCTTATAGAGACGAGAATCATTACAAAGTTTGCCTAAACGAAGGCGCTTTTCAAAAATAATTTCAAACTCCACCACAAAAACATTTTCAAACAAAGCAAGTGATCTAGCAAGCAACTAAGAGCCCGTAGATAACTACGGATGAAAAGGGTGATAACACCTTCCCTTTTCATAACCTACCCCCCGAACTCAAGAAAACATCTCAAAGGTCTTTCCTGTTCTTTTCACCCTTTCCTTATTGGATAAAAGAAAAGTCGGTGGCGACTCTTGCTATCCCCAATAATTATGATCAAATGCAAAACAAACCAAGTCAGTTCTTCCACCGTATTACAGAACTGGCGACTCTGCTGGGCAATATCTAAAAAGTGGGGTTACCTTAGAGTTAGATCACATTTACTTACTTTCATTGTTTGATTTGTCCACTGTAAATTATGGTTCCTTATTTGGGCTTGTATTGATCCTCTACCCAGATCGGGGAACACCTTTTAGGCAAGTAGCGATAGATTGTGGAAACTATACGGCGTAGACTGATATGGTTGAAGCAATGGCTACATTAGTGTGACGCATTTGTTGGTACCGATATCCCTTGTGTTGAATCGAGGAGAATACGGGGCCGCTGAGCGTTGTCATGAAGCACTAACTGACCTTAGAACCTTAATTGAATAACTTGGCCATTAGGAAATAGTGAGATAGCAGGTTTCAGTGGAAAGCTAAAAATTGGTTGATACTCGATACTACACTCATTGAGATCGTACTTTTGGGATATCTCGGCCGCAAGAAAATATTGGTTGTGCTGAGACAATGCCTAAAAGAAAGGTCAGTGATATTGAGATCCCCTAGAACCCAGTTACTTTCTAGGACAGGTTGAGCCAACTAAACTTCAAGAGGGTACTTACCTACAAACCCCACTGCAAGCCTAAACCTAAGGATTTGTATGCTTTGTGTGTATAAGGTTTGTTTGTTTTTTTCTCATATATATAACATCATAAACATTATAACATCATAAGAATTCTCACTAACCATTTCAAGGATTTAGGAATTTATCTTTGCTTTGTTTTGTAGGCCATGAATCCCATTCGAAGGAATACCATCCGAGTCAGCTTTGCAAAAGCACATCCTCAACTCCAAGATTTAGCATCAAGGGTGCCTAGACGTTCTCCCTTCACCAAGAAATATGGTTGACTTCTCAGCTTGGCTATCTCCAATTTCCAGGAAGAGATGATGTGTATACTCTTCCAATTCTTTGATCCCATGCATCATTGATTCACCTTTCCTGACTATCAGTTGGTGCCCACATTAGAAGAATTCTCTCAATTTCCAGGAGTACCTGTACTTTATCAAATACCATTCACCAGTTTAGAAGAGATTCCAAAACCTGAAATTATTGCTAAAGCTTTGCATTTGAATAAATCCGACATTGTGGAAATTGGGAGACAAGAAGTTGAGTTAAGGGTTTCTTAGCCAAATTTTTGTTGGAGAAGGCTCGTTCATTCTAGGAGGATATGGATTTTCAAGCCTTTGAAGATGTCTTGGCTCTTCTAATTTATGGTTTGGTCCTATTTCCCAATCCAAACCAAAACATAGATGTGAATGCCATTAAGGTTTTTCTCTCTCGAAATCCTGTACCTACCCTGCTGGGAGACATTCTATATTGTTTTCACACTCGCACCATGAAGAAAAGAGGCACTCTCTCGTGTTGCATTCCATTACTCTCTAGGTGGTTTATTTTGCACCTACCTCTATCAACATTGAAAAATGAGCAAGGTATGACATGGTCTCAGAGGATGATGTCACTCACACATTTAGATATCCATTGGTGTTCTCGATCCTTGGAAGACATTACCATCATTGACCATTGTGGGGAATTCCCTAATGTCCCTTTGCTTGGCATTAGGGGAGGTATCACTTACAATCCTTGTTTGGCTCTGAGACAGTTTAGATATGCTAGGAGGGATGGTCCCCATAATGCACTCATCCAAGGTTTAGTATTTGATTACAAGGGCAACGACCAAGGCTATCGTCAAAGGTTCATACGAGCTTGGAGAATGGTAAACAATGTGGATAGTAAGACAATGGGGCATAAGAACTCCATTCCTTTGGAGCCTTATCTCAAGTGGGTACGAATCCATGCTCAAAGTCTCGTTATGCCATACCCCACCATCTTACCGATCATCATGGAACCTGTTGTCATAGGAGATGTTCCATATATTGTCTTCTATCCAGATATGCCAACAAACTCCAAATAATTGCAAAAGTCTTGGGTTTAGCTCAAAGAAGAAAGAGATGCTTTTGAGACCCAATTCTATTCCAGTGAGAAAAAAGTTCTGGAGCTCACGAAACAACTTCATGAAGAGTGAAGTTTGAATGCCTACGTCGCACCGAAGAGGATGCGCTCGACTTTCTGTCTTAAGAAGTTGTTTTATGTTTATTTCTTCCATTTTAAGCCCAAGAGGCATGTTTGTAATCGAATAAAACTTATTAATACAAATGATGTTTGTTCCTTTTGTATAAAAAAATTTAAATGTTCTAAATCCTTGAAATCATTTGCAAACGCATTTTCATGCATCATGACATAAACAGGTTCTCCACAACAGGCTTCCTTATGTCTCTACTGTTTATTTCAGTAAGATGGATATCAAATAAACAGTGAAGGACTTGCAAGCACAGAATGACCAATTCCAAGAAACCTTGTTGACCCTGGCCAAGGGACAACAAGATATGATGGCAATTCTAACAACCAAAAATAAGACCAAAAAGAAGGCCCTCATCAACATGGGTAAGAGATTCAAAGGTCTGGTTCGTCAAGTACAATTAGTTGAAGAGTCGCCTGAAGAGGATGAAGATCAATACGAGAAGGTAAGGATCACCCATGCTGAGGTGGAAAATAATCAAGCCTCTGAAGATGAAGACTACTTTGATAATAAATACCCACCTGCCGAGGATATATAAAAACAGTTGGAGGATAGGCTAAAAGTTGTTGAAATTCAAGCCGTACCTGGGTTAATTTTGGCGATTTAGGTTTAGTTCCTGGGGTCATCATTCCCCATAAATTCAAAATACCAGTCTTCACCAAATATGATGGGGTCTCTTGCCCAAATCTTCACCTAAGGTCTTACGTGCGTAAGATGCAACCGCATACCACTGACAAAAAGCTTTGGATCCACTTCTTCCAAGAAAGTGTGACTGGGACTCAATTAGAATAGTTCTATCAATTATAAGGTTCCCGTATCCACACCTGGGAAGATCTAGCCACCGCTTTTTATCATCAGTATCAATACAATACCGATTTGGCACCAACCAGAGTTTAGCTTCAAGGTATGGCAATGGGTGAAACTGAGGGGTTTAAGGAGTATGCACAAAAGTGGAGGGATCTCGCTGGTAGGGTCCAACCAACACTCACTGATTAGAGTTTTAATTGACATGTTCATGGGTATATTGACTTGCCCATTTTACACTTATTAATTGGCAGTTCCTCATCTGGTTTCACCGAGTTAATACTAACTGGTGAAAGGGTAGAAAGCGACATTAAGAGCAGAAAATCCCAATGACATTTGCTTCCACTTCCAACACTGTAAAGAAACCTTTCACTTTAAAAAAGGAAGCAAATGCTGTGTATGGGTCAAGGGCCCATGCCAAGAAAGATCGTCGACCCTCTATCAATGTTGTGTTAATATCCAACCCTTCGTCAGCTCAAAGGCAATCATTTAACAATCAACGACCTGAAATTCCACGAAGAAAATTCACAAAGATTAGCATGTCATTGTCCCAATCCTTGCAACATCTGTTGAAGGCCAGTCTAGTGACACTGCGTGATCCACCATCCAATTTGAACACCTCATCACCGAAATACAATCCAAATACCAAGTGCGCGTATCATTCAAATAGTCCTGGGCATGAAACCGATCAGTGTTGGGCTCTGAAAAATAAGATTCAAGATCAGATAGACAACAAGACGATTGAATTTGATCCACCTACTACTCCTAATGTGATAATACCATTTTTTTCTCCATCAAAGACTTAACAACTCTATTAACTATTGTGAAAGATAACTTGTTAAGAGTCGGGGTGTTCCCTGGTTGTTCTAAAGATTGTATCTATTGTGATTGAAAAGTGAGTGGGTGCAAACTATTGAAGGAAGGTGTGCAATGCTTGGTAAATAGTCGCGAGATTCTGTTTGAAAATATTCTTGCAATCAAGAGTTTAACCAACAGAATTAAAGACTTATCTATAATAACCATCTCCAATAAGCCTTTTAGAATCCCCTCAAAGGGTCCTATTAGATTTCAAATGAACCAACCATCGCCCCTTAAATAATCATTGCCGCTGGGCCCATCCCCTATTCCTCTGACAAAGCAGTTCCATGGAACTATGATGCTGAGATTTATTACCACGGGATAAAACAAGATTTTTGGATCGAAGAAAATAAAGCTGATGTCACCAACATTACAGGTTCTAGTAAAGTGACGAGAATAGGGAGGATCTTTTCCCCTGATATTTCACCACCCGTTGCTACAATGATTCCCGCCCGCATAACCAATAATAAGTCCAGTACCAACACTAAAGACAAAGAGAGAGAAGTTGAGCCTACTAGGATAGAATCACCTACCAAAGAGGTTAATGCTGAAGAACCCTTCAATCAAGAGATGGAGGAGATCCTAAAAATCATAAAGAAAAGTGACTTTAAAATAATGGAGCAGCTGGTGCAAACCCCTTCAAAAATTTCCATGCTGTCATTAGTACTTTGTTCAGACATTCATGCCAAAGCCTTGATCAAATTCTTGAAGAAGGCCCACGTGCCCCAGGAAACCACCGCTGACCAGTTTGTGAATTGTGTGGCAAGTTTAACGGCCGATAATGGATTAGGATTCTCTGACGCCGATCTGACTCCTATGGGAAGAAATTGCAATAAAGCCTTGCATATCTCTGTTGAATGCAAGGGAACCACCCTAGCTCATTTCTTAGTTGATACTGGCTCATCATTAAATGTGCTACCCAAGGGTGCTCTAGATCGGCTGGATTGTAAATGACTAGTTTTAAATCCAAACGATATTGTCGTGAGGGCTTTCGATGGGACTAAGAGACTGGTTCATGGAGAGGTGGATCTCCCAATTAAAGTTGGCTCACATACTTTCAAATCTACCTTTTACATAATGGACATATGTCCCGCCTATTCTTGTCTGCTTGGACGCCCTTGGATCCATGGGGCAGAGGCAGTGACATCCACCCTTCATCAAAAATTAAAGTATCCAGTCAAAGGGAAAATCGTTACTCATAGCGGTGAAGAAGAATTTATGGTGAGCCATCTTAATTCCTTCAAATATGTGGGAATGGATGGTGAATTCATAGAAACTCCATGCCAGGCCTTTGAAATTGTTCCTCCTCTGATTGCCTCCACCAAAGCCTCCTTTAACATGTCAAAAGATGATAAAGTTATACCAAGAATGATTTCTCTCAAGGATGGAAATTGTACTATCTGGGACCAGCTTCCTGACATCCCATTTAAAACAGACAAGTTCGGATTGGGTTTCACCATTCAAGCTCAAAAATAGGTTAGACGCGCTCGTGTGGGAACGATACCTCTCCGCATCAGAAATCATGAAGTAAATGTTGTAGAAGATTTTGATGATGAATGCCCTTTCGAAGAATGGATCTACCCTACTGTCAAAGGAAATCTCACCAACTGGCAGGAAAAAGACTTCACACCCATCTCCTTCATAGAGGAGTAATTACTGTTTACCATTTTTTTTTCAATTCAATAATTTATGTCTGTAATCATAAATTCCAAAGCAATGACTTTTAAGCCATGTGCCTTGCCCGGGGCACTTTGTTCTATTTTTTTAAAGGGTTTTGTTCATGTTTATCTATCATACAATCATTTAATATAAACCATTGGACCTTTTGGCATTCAAATTTTCGCGTTCATTGTCTTTCTTTCCCTTTATTGCATTTTTTTTCAAATAGCCATGTACCTTACATGCACACACACACACACACACACACTTGCAGATCTTCATCCACTTAGGATCTCATTGCCCATGACTCTACTATTTCCAGTTATAATTTCAGATATCTAGTTAACTAAGCCGAAGACGAAGGCAAGGAAGATTGTGAAATACCAGGAGAGTTAGCCTGACTTTTAATGCAAGAAGAGAAAGTTATTCAACCTCACGAAGAGTTGGTCGAAGTTATCAACTTAGGTACAACGACAGATAAAAGAAAAGTAAAGATCGGTGCGAACCTAAAAAATGATATCAAGAGTAGACTGGTTCAGATGTTACATGGTTATGTTGAAGTGTTTTCTTGGTCGTATGAAGATATGCTCGGGTTGGATACCGACATTATGGTGCATCGTCTGCCTACGAAGGAATATTTCCCTCCTGTTAAGCAAAAGGTCCGTCGCATGCGGCCTGACATGTCCTAAAAGATAAAAGTCGAGGTAATGAAGCAGTTTGTTAGAGGTTTTCTAGCCGTCACATCTTATCCTCAATGGGTGGCAAACGTGGTTTCTGTGCCAAAGAAGGATGGAAAGGTTCGCATGTGTATGGACTATAAAGATCTGAATACAGAAAGCCCCAAGGATGATTTCCCTCTACCACATATTGACGCATTGATTAACAACACTGCTCAACACAAAGTCTTCTCCTTCATGGATGGATTTTCCGGATACAACCAAATCAAGATGGCTCCTGAAGATATGGAAAAGACCACCTTTGTCACACAATGGGGAACCTTTTGCTACAAAGTTATTCCATTCGGATTAAAGAATGCAGGGGCAACATATCAAAGGGCTATGGTAGCATTATTTCATGATATGATTCATCATGAAATAGAAGTTTATGTGGATGATATGATTGCAAGGTCGCAAACCGAAGAAGAGCATCTCGGTCACCTACACAAGCTATTTGAGAGGCTAAAGAAATAAAAATTGAGGTTGAACCCTAATAAAAGCATATTCAGAGTAAGGTATGGAAAGCTTCTAGGTTTCATCGTCAGTGGCAAAGGTATCGAAGTTGATCTGGAAAAAGTAAAGGCCATTCAAGAAATTCCAGTCCCCCGTTTTAAAAAAGAGGTTAGAGGATTCTTGGGTCGTCTTAATTACATTGATCACTTCATATCTCACTTAATTGCTGCTTGTAAGCCAATCTACAAGCTCTTGAAGAAAGATCAAGTAGTCAAATGGAACGACGACTACCAAGCTTCCTTCAACAAAATCAAGGAATATTTGCAAGAGCATCCTATCCTCATGCCTCCAGTTGAGGGAAGACCTTTGATCATGTACTTGACTATGCTAGACAATTCTATGGGGTGTGTGTTGGGCTAACATGACGAGTCTGGCCGAAAAGAGCATGCAATTTACTACCTGAGCAAAAAGTTTACCGACTGTGAAACCGGATATTCACTACTCGAGAAAATTTGTTGTGCTCTAGCATGGGCGGCTCACCGACTAAGACAGTATATGCTGACTCACACCACTCTATTGATCTCTAAAATGAACCCTATCAAATACATCTTTGAAAAACCCGCTCTCTCCAGACAAATAGCTAGATGGCAAATGATTCTGACTAAATATGACATCCAGTATACAACATAAAAGGCCATCAAAGGAAGTATATTAGAAGATCATTTGGCTCAGCAAGTTGTTAATGACTATCAATCAATGAACTTTGAATTCTCGGATGAGAATATCATGTTAGTGACCGACTGTGCAAAACCTGGACCGTATGACGGGCCTGAACAAGGATCCCGATGGACTATGGTTTTTGATGGGGCTTCCAATGCTCTGGGTAATGGAATTGGTGTTGTGATAATCTCTCCTGAAGGTTTCCACACTCCTTTCACTGCTATATTATGCTTCAATTATACGAACAACATGGCTGAGTACGAAGAATGCATCTTAGGTCTGAAGGCTACCATTGACTTGAGGATCAAACACTTGGATGTATTTGGAGATTTCGCTCTAGTAATTAGCCAGGTAAAGGGAGAATGGGATATCAAGAATCCTAACATCATTCCATACAAAGAGCTTATGTTAACTCTGATTCCATACTTCGAGGAGATCACCTTTGAGCATTTCCCTAGGGAGGAAAATCAGTTAGTCGACGCTTTGGCCATAATGTCTTCCATGTTCAAGGTCAAATGGGACAACAAAGCTCCTATGATAACAATTGAAATATTCGACGAACCTGCACACTGCTATGAGCTTGACACTGACAAAGAGAAACCATGGTACCATGAGGTGAAAAGATATCTTGAAGCACAAGAATATCCTGAAGGGGCTTCCGTCAATGATAAGATGTTTTTGTGAAGATTCTCAGTCAAATTCTTTCTAAGAAACGGAACCCTATACAAGCGCAATCATGATTCTGCTCTACTCCGATCTGTGGACAAGAAGGAGGCAGAAAAAATTATGGAAGACATGTACGATGGACTTTTTGGGACCCACTCTAATGGACATACTATGGCCAAGAAAATCCTGAGGGCTGGTTACTATTGGCCCACAATGAAAATTGATTGTCATCATCACTCAAGAACTTGCCATTAGTGTCAAATATATGCTGACAAGGTCCATGTGCCACCTATTCCCCTAAATGTCATGACTTCTCTGTGGCCGTTTGCGATGTGGGGCATTGACATGATAGGAGAAATCAAACCTACTTCCTCAAATGGACACCATTTCATTCTTGTTGCCATTGATTACTTTACCAAGTAGGTCGAAGCTGCTTCATATGCTGCAGTCACCAAGAACGTTGTAGCCAAGTTTATTAAGCATAATCTCATCTGCCGTTATGGCATCCCCGAAAGGATTATCACCGACAATGGAACTAATCTCAACAATGCTATGATTACAGAACTTTGTACTCAGTTCAAAATCAAGCATCCCAATTCTTCTCCGTTCAGACCCAAGATGAGTGGCGCAATGGAAGATGCCAATAAAAATATCAAGAAGATTGTGCAAAATATGGTGGTAACCTACAAAGATTGGCATGAGATGTTACCATTCGCTCTCCATGGCTATCCTACTTCGGCTCGCACGTCAACTGGGGCAACTCCTTTCTCTTTGGTATATGGCATGGAAGTCGCCTTTCCCATAGAAGTTGAAATTCCTTCTTTAAGGATAATAAAATAAGCAGGTCTAGGCGAGGATGAATGGATTCAGACTAGGTTAGATCAACTGAACTTGATTAATGAGAAATAGTTGGCTGCTATTTTCCATGGTCAGATGTATCAAAAGTGTATGATCAAGGCGTTCAACAGAAAGATCAAGCCTCGAGTGTATCAAGTTGGCGAATTAGTAATAAAACACTTCATTCTTCCAGAAGGAGACCCCAGGGGAAAATGGACTCCCACTTATGAAGGACCATTTATTATAAAGAAAGTTTTCTCTGGTGGTTCCATGATGCTGACTACTATGGATGGCGAAGATTTCCCACATCTCGTAAACGCGGATATAGTTAAAAAATACTACGCATAAAATGACCCGCTAGGTTGACACACCTAAGAAAAAATAAGGGCATCCCGATGAACCAAAAGGGTTCGGGGAAAAATTAGGGATATATGCAAAAGATTGTACACCTGGCAAGTCGAAAACCTGAAAGGGCGACTTGGGTAAAAATGGGTATCCTGGTGGGCTGAAAACCCGAAAGGGAGGTCCAGGAAAAAGTTAAGGATTAAAGTGTATGATTATGTCTCGTGGAATCCCTACATCCAGTTTTATTACCAAAAGACCAAATTTCAAATGGTCCAAAATCAATCCAATCGACTTTATTCAATGATAAAGGTTTACTCGAAGACATAAAGGCAATAGTAGTGTGGGGACAATGATATCACTTTCACATGGCTATTATTTTTGTTTTCACTTTGTACACTTTTCATTTCTTTTGGCGATCTCCTCTTACTAGGATTTCTGTCTCTTTGTACAAAAAACCTATTCATGGGCAAAACATCAATACAAATATACTTTGAAGTACAAACCTTTTGTTTTTTCTGTTTTGAATGCGAAGAGGTCCAATGATTAAATTGAATGAACACATGCATGTGAACATGATTAAACTTTTAGCAAACACATGCTTCAAAATAGTAACAAACATCTCCCTAATTTCATTCAAGACATCCCCATAGAGTTTTTCCATTAGCATTATCCTCACAAAGATGGATCCATAAACTCCCCAGTCAGAGTTTCAATCCCTGGAAAACTCTTTTCCCAGCTAAGTTGGTCGTAAGAAGAGGTCTTGAGGAGTTTTATCCAAAGAATACATCTCCCCCAGCAGCTCGTCAAAAATTCCTCAACGGGATTTATTTCCCCAACAAACAATAAAATTACCTAGCTGAGTCTGTCTTCCTTGACTGAGTCTATCCTCTCCAGCTTGAGTTTATCTCTCAGACTATTATGAATCAAGGGACCACAACGCCTAATACCCAGTGAAGTCGCCAACAATGTCTTTGCTATCTCCGAAAGTTGCTGAAAAGCCTAGAATCCGACCAGATAACGATCTACTTCATCCTTTCAAGCAAGTTACTATGAAACCTGGACCCGACCAGATACTAGATCAACTTCACCCTACCCTCAACTTACTGTGAAGACTGGATCCGACCAGATAGTAGTAAAACCATTTTGCCAAGTTACTGAAGCCTGGACTCGACTAGATAACATTTAACCACCAGCTCAACTTACTGTGAAACCCGGATCCGACCGAATAACAGTAAACGACAATTCCAAGTCATTAAAGCCTGGACCCGACCAGATAATAGTTTAACTTCTCCATTTTCTGAAGCCCGGATCCGAGCTGATAACAGTCAATCCCCTTTTAAGTTACTGAAGCTTAGACCCGACCAGATAACAGTTAACCTCCAGCTCAAGTTACTGAAACCCGGATCTGACAGGATAACAGTAAACCACAATTTTAAGTTGCTGAAGCCTGGACCCGACCAGATAACAGTTAACTTCCATTTCAAGTTGTTGAAACCTGGACCCGACCAGATAACAGTTTGATTTTTACAAATCACTAAACAAAACTCCTCTTCCTCAGTAGACTTTTCCACAATCCTCTGTGAGTTACTGCAAAACCTGGAAAACAACCAGATAATTGTCAACTTCTTTATCCCCAACAAGTCGTTGTGAAGCCTGGAATCTGACTAGATAACAACTAACTTTCAAGAGATAACTCCCTAGTAGAGCAATTGACAACTAGGATTTCTGAGCTCTTTTCCACAAGCAGGAGATAAACACTCTCCTCAGAGTCTTCTCAAACAAAAAAACATTCCCCCAGCGGAAATATCCTAAAACAAAGTCTGAAGAGGAGCGTGCTCTTCATCCCCAACAACAGTCCAGGATTCAGCATCCCAAGATTCCCCAACATTTCTCAAGGATTTATTTTCCCAGACAAGGATGCACTTCAATCATATTTCACCTTCATACATCATATAGCATAATCTCATTTATTTTGAGAAGATCATTATGCCATGCATACTTTTACATGAAACTAACCCTCTTCCTTAAAGGAAAATATAGGTGAAACGAATATCTTTTTTGTCAGTATGGGTGGCATCTATAAGCCCATTCCAAATTCAACATGTCAAGGGAAAATTTCTGGGCACTTTAGTGTTCAATCATCTTTCACCTTCAAGTCACGAAAGGCAGATCTGCCAATCTCACACTTCAGGTTCAAGAAGATTGAACAGGGGCAGCTGTTGCACCCCAAAATTTGCCCTCTCATTTCTAAGGCATTTTATCACAAGGATTTTCAAAATATCAAAGTTGGCACAAGTAAAAAACAGATAAAAAAAATGATTTTTTGACAAAATTGAAGAAAAGCAAGCTTGCTTCGACTCATTCATCACTCGATAGAACATTCTGGCTTCTTCGAGCGATCCTTGATTCACACGCTTCGATTGAACATTTGGATTTGCTTCGAGCAAGCTTTCCACAAGCTTCGACAAAGCATGTGGCCTCCTGCATGCAAGTTTCAATTCAGGGAGTAATGACCTCCTGCAGGTAAGCTTCAATTGGGCAAGGATTACCTTCTCACAAAGCTTTGGTTGGAGTATGGTTTCCTTTCAAAAAAACATACGTCGAATCCAACTTTGAACCCCTTCATGCATCCTTTAGTCCACAAGTTTCATTCATTCAATTGCCTTCTGCATGCTAGCTTCAACTGGGCTTTATGACCTTCTGAAATATTTCTTCGATTCAGAGGGAAATGGCCTTCTGAAGGTTTTCCATTGACACAAAGCATGTGGCCTCCTGCATGCTGGTTTCGATTGCACCATTGGATCCTTACGTGTTTAATTAGATTCACAAGACAGGGGCTTTCCTATGTTAGCGTGCACAAGGTATTGTCACCTGCATGTCTCCTTCAAATACACCTACATGCTGGCTTCAAATCAATCTTCAGGCTTGTTTCAAATCCATCATTATGCAACCTTCGAATCCTCCAACAAACTTGCACGCACAATGCAGGGGTTTCTCTCACAGTAGCACCCACAAAGAAATGATTCCCTTTTAAATTACTTCAAATACACCTTCATATCACCTTCGTATCCACCTTCAGGATTGTTTTGAATCACCTTCATATCACCTTCGAATCCAACTGCAAACCTTTTAACACACATAGCGCTGCATTATAACACACAACTTGGTGGCCCATTCGAAGGACTTTCCATGGTTGGGAAACAATTGGTTTTTGTTTACTTTTGAGTCTTGTCGACGGGTTAGGCATAATTGATCAAAAGTAAGAAGATTCAGTGGCATATTCAGCTGAAGAGGCCCATTCGAAGAACACCCAGTTGGCCCATTCGAAGGACACACAACTGGTGGAAACGAATGCTTCTTTGTTAAGTCTGGTCGAAGGCTATGTAAAAATGAAAGATTCGATTCAAAGAGTCAAGTTGTCCATAGGTCAGGCTACACAGGCCCCCAACTTGTTCCTCACTCCATATTTAATTGTTCTTCAAGCCAACTTGCTCTTGATGACATCACTACCTTTTTAGGAAGTTCTTGAGCCTTGTGCCTGCCTCTTCTGCACACTTGCCCCCTATAAACTAGGAGCCACCCATCTCAACCATTGATTTTAGTACTTTTATCATGGGATTATAAAAAGTTGACATAAGTGGATGTTGGCCTCTCAAGAAACTATATTTTATTACTTCACAAAGCTGCTCATTCCAAAAATTTTCTCTATAAATAGAGAGTTCATTTGCACATCAAAGGGGCTAAAAAAAGAAAAAGAAAAAAGAAGAACGCTGAAGAAGATTTTTGGCTGTTTGAAAAGAATCGTCAAAAACTCTCAAATATTTAACACCATCCCAAACCCAGAACTTGAAGAAACACCACACTTGTTTATGTAAAATCCATAAATAAACAAACACAAATCAACTTTTCTTGGTTGTCGAATCTAGCCAAAGAAACACCACGTTTGTTTCTTCCCTTTAGAATTCAAGAACACCCAGGGAAACAACTCAAGTCCATTTCCCACATTCCAGCTTCAAGAAAGGTACTTTCTCTTGACCTTAACCTTTCGTTTCAAGCACAACATGTGAATAATCATTTCTTTTTGTTTCAAGCATTATCATTGCCTTTTTATTTGTCTTCGTTTTCACCTTCTTCGTTTGCTTTTTTTGCTAAGTCTTTTGGTTTGTTTTCTTTATTTATTTATCAAATATATTTTTTAAGAATTTATCTGGCCATGAAGTAATATTACCATGGCCTCACCTCATGCTGCTACTTAGTCCCCAAATGAAAGAAGACAGGAAGAAGGTTGCGTGGGTAGAAATCTTTTAGGCTTCACCCCATGTTGTTATCTAAAACGAAAGAGGTGTGGTCGAAGGACATATATTCATTTTTCTTTGTCGGTCTAGTCGAAGTAAGCAGAAAAAGGGGTATGGTCGAAGCATATATTCATTTTGCTTTGCAGGTCCAATCGAAGTAAGCAGAAAAAGGGGTACGGTCGAAGCATATATTCATTTTTCTTTGCAGGTCCAGTCGAAGTAAGCAGAAAAAGGGGTGTGGTCGAAGGATACATTCATTTTTGTTTTACAGGCCCAATTGAAAGAAGCTGAAATAGGGTGAATCGAAGGAGCGTACTGTCTGGGTCGAAAGACTCACTTTTCCTTTTTATTTTTATTTTTTTATGGTTGCAATAGCTTAGGATTTATTCTTTGCATTTTTATTACTTACTTATTAGTAATTAGGCTATATGGCAAGATAAAATCAACAAATAGATAACCTTTAAATTCAAAGACAAAAATGCATGCAATCGAACACACTTTTCACATATATGCACCTCTAGGTAATATCAGTTTTTACCTCGGAAAATAGTCATGTCCCTCGAATATGGGCATTTTTAGCAAAAGTCCCTCGATAAAAAAGATTGTAGTTCCTCGATGTCCCTCAATGTTTCCTTCGGTAAACGATATAGTCCCTAAACGAAAAATTGCTAAAACGTCTCATAGGCTGCTTTCTATGACTATATAATTGACCCATGCCCGTCCCTTTACATCCAAAGATAAGGCTTCTTACTAATCAATGGTAAGATAGATATATCAAAAGAAGAGAGAAATGAACGAAAGAATTTTGAGTAAGGTAGAACGTTCTTAGTTGCTTTCTGACAATCTATTCTAAAAAAACAAACATTTTTCAAACACACCAAGCACTTTCAAATACATGAAATATTTTCAAAAAGTCCAACACTTTGTATACATTCTTATAGAGATGAGAATCATTACAAAGTTTGCCTAAACGAAGGCGTTTTTCAAAAATACTTTCAAAATCCACCACAAACACATTTTCAAATAAAGCAAGTGATCTAGCAAGAAACTAAGAGCCCGTAGATAACTACGGATGAAAAGGGTGCTAACACCTTCCCTTTTCATAACCTACCCCCCAAACTCAAGAAAAAATCTCAAAGGTATTTACTATTCTTTTCACCCTTTCCTTATTGGATAAAAGAAAAGTCGGTGGCGACTCTTGCTATTCACAATAATTGTAATCAAATGCAAAACAAACCAAGTCAGTTTTCCCACTGTATTACAGCAGGGATCGAACCCACGCCCTTGTATACTAAAGCCTTAGCGTGCGTGTTCTTTCCCATGGGGTGGTTATTTCACCCGGTAATCTAATGAAACAAAATAAATATATTATCAAACAAAATTAATGCACCGGAGAAGTGTTGGAGCCTTAGTTGTGGTCGTCTTCTCCGACGAGGTGATGCTTATAACCAGCAAAATAAAAAATGTTAATGATCAAGAAATACCCTACCCCCTAATTTGAGGGCTGCAAACTCATTGGTGGCCATAGTTTTGGATAAAACGTCCTGCACAGTGAGATATAATCAAAATAATCCAAAATGGCATAAACATGGTGATGTATGTGAAACAACCGGCTGAAAATCATCAAACAATGAAGTCGCCATCGAACGTCTTTTATACCACGTGAAGGGAAAGGTAAACATCGAGAAAACCTCAGAAAGGAGAAGTCACGGTCTTGCGACCGAGATATCGGGTAAGGGAGTCTGTTATCTGAGGGGAAGGTATTAGCACCCCATACGCCCGTAGTACTCTACGGTATCAACTCTTGTTATCTATCTTATGGGTGTGTTCAATCTATGCTTATTATCTACTATACTACTGCTAAAGGGAGGATGCATGCAAAAGAAAGGGGAAAAGAATCTAGGGAAAATAAAATTGTGCTCGCTTGGGCCCTACCCCAATGCCTACGTATCCGTTTTAAGGAATCAGAGCAGCCGTAGTTCGGCTCATATGTTTTTGTTGGTTTGTATTTCTTAATGAACAGTATTAATTCCGCCTTCTTCCGCAACTCGACCTTTGGAGACTTACGCGTCAGCACAGAAGTGAATTAACATGCTCTTTTGAAAAAGTTTGGAGAAAAGGTGCTTGGGCGCACAAAAAGATTTGAATTGGTTTGTGTTTTAAATGAACGATATTAATTTCATGTTATGCCGCAACTCGACCTTTGGAGACTTACGCGTCAACACAAAAGTGAATTAACATGTTCTTTTTGAAAAACCTTTTAGAGAAAATCCCAAAGGCAAAAAGAGTTTGTGTTTGTTGGTGTTTTTGCTCGTAGATAACGGTTAGTTGACCTCAAGAGAAAGATTTTAGCCATTTCTCCACTTATTCCTTAAATAAGTCTTTGAGACTTGAACCATACCAAAGCTTATAATAAGAGAACAATAAGGTCGAGAAGAAACCCGCTTATCATCTCTCATGCTTAACAAAGGTACGATTCTCGTCAGTAAATTTTTTAAGTATTTTGAAGTTTGTGAGAAAAAGAAGTTTTTTGTTTTAGATGCATATGCAAAGAGGGGAAAGAAAAGTCAAGGGGAGACTAGCCTATTTCTAAACCTAAAGTTATCATACAATGGTGGCCCTAAGATTTGGATGAAAAGGGGAAATCTCTACCTAATGTTAGCTTGTATATGGTTTGCGGTAAAGCCCGGTTTCTCATGATTTCTAGAAAAACAGTAAAGAAACGCGATAAAGTACGGAAATGAAGGATAAATTAAGGTCGCGATGATACCGAACGAAGAAAGTCCGTTTCCTCTTCAAAAACACACAAGCCATAAGAAAACTCTACCAAAAGCTGCTCCGCGCGAGTGATCAAAGAATTAATTTCCAAGCAATGCCCGTCGCGAAAGTTGCATCAATACTATCACAAAATCTTAACAAACGGATATCAATCTGTAGCAAAGCATATCAAAACAAAGAAACCCGACGATCTTCACGAAAGATTCAACAATCAAAGAAAATATTCAGAAATCAAATGCTCGGAATAAGTGTCAAAGTATCGTCGATGGGAAAATAAATCACAAGCGGAAGGTGCGCCAAGCATATCTGAATATCACATTATAAACCTGCATAAAACTCAAATCTCAACAAGCAAAGGTGAATCGCAAGTCTCGCGTAACAAAATGATTACTAACATAATTGATAATAGAAAATTCTAAACAACTCCTACAAAAGAAATTCTAAAAAAAATTCTATTATATTCCACTATTCTTTATTGTTTTTATTATCGAAAAATAAAACTGTCAAAACTATAGAATTAGTTACTAATTACTAAAGAAAAAACTAGCAAGTCTTATTTATTTTGTAATTTTTTATCATAACAAAAAATAAAATATAGAAAAAGAATTAAAAGAAATCCTAAATTCTACATTTTTTTGTTGTCCTTATTAGTTACTAAAATCGCCAATTTTTATTAAAAAAAGAACAAGAAAACCTAAGGAAAACTCTAAAATTCTAAACAGGAGGGGTGAGAATTTGAATCAGGGTGTGCTGTAGAGTAAGTTGGCGATAAGGCCCAACAGAAATGCTCCATAGTTTTGTTTTTGTTGCAAAAAACAGGCTCAAAAGGGAGAGTGTAGTGCAATAGGCGCATAGGCCCAGAATTTAGGGTCCAAGAGCTCTTTTTTTATTCAGCTTTATCCAAGCTGCCAAAAACAACCAATGATGGGTATGGGGAACAGGTGGTGTAATCGAAACAAGGTGCTAGGCCCATTCAACTTGTAGTTCAGCAAGCCATTTTTTTTTTGTGTTTAAATTTCAGGCTATCAAAAACAGGATTCGTGGGCCAAGGAGATATTTTTTTTCATGTAGCCCAGTAACACTATGTCAATCCACTAGTTTCCTTTCAGCATATATTAAAAAAACAAATAAAAGTAAAAAAAATAAAAATAAAATCGAGAAGGGATTAGGGTTGTTTTCTTGTGGCTATTGAACTCCTAACATGAGCAAAGAACCCCTTTTTCTCTCAACATCAACAAACTGCGAACGGCGGCCATCCTCCCAAATGTCGTCGCCCTGATGCCCCATTCTTATGTCTCGTTCTGTTCTTACTTTGACTTCATCATCACTATCATCTCACTTAATTTTCTCCGCCTAACCAAATTCGTAACAAAACCACAAATATCTATAACAAACTATATCGACTACCTCGCCTAAAAGACCATGCTATACAAGAAGTTGCAATAGGAAAGGACGAAATGGTGAAGGAGGTGAGAGGATAACGTTTACCTATCGGAGTAGCTCCGGCGTCTTCTTTGAAAATGTCGAGAATGCAGAATCTGACAGAAGCTTTGTGAACAAATATCAGGTGTGTTTCCTCTCCGAGAGTTCTGTTCTTCTTCGTCTCCTGCGATTCTCCATTCTTCCGTGTTCTTGCTTTCATGAATTGTTGTGGAGTTCAACGCGTGATGCAGATCTAATAATGTTATCGTTCACAAGAAAATCAGTTGTAATACGATTCGCCGAAGATGCGATGAAGATGAAGTTGTTATATAGATTCCATGTGTCGGTTGCAGAACTGATACGGTGACGATGATGAAGTGGAAAGTCTTGGCTTGGAGATGCGATACTGAGAAATGATGAGCCGGTGTTAATTCCTGATGTGGATAATTGGAAGATTAAGGACAAGGAGCGGAGAGACTGGAGAGTTTTCTGGTCTTTCGGTGATTCTTCAAGATGAAGATGAGAGGAGGAGAGAAAGTTGAAGATTGCATAGAGTTTCTCAATTTTTCTTGTGAATTTTGTGTGATTCTTCCAAAATGATTGAAGAATCCCCGAAGATTGATAAAGAAGAAGGTTTATATATGTCGTTAGAGTTTGTTACAGGTAAGTGAATCTCAACCTTTGATTCTGATTAGTTAGTTAGAAAGTGAAAGGTGAGGATTCGTTCGGTTATAATCGGTAGTTAATTGGACTTATATTTCTGTTATGACAGTTGGTGAGGGTTTGTTGAATTCGGTTATAAAACAGTTAGTATGTTAGAGGAAGTTTGATGGTTTGGTAGTTGGTATCTGGTTAGGAGTTTGGTTGAAGGTTGGTTGTTTTGGAAGTTAGTTGGAAATAGGTTAGGAGACAGTTTTTTAGAGTTAGTTAGAGGTAGTTACAAATTGGATGCTGTTATGAAAAACTGTTATGAATTCTATTAAGAGACTTTTTTTTAAATTTTTTTCCTGTGAACTGCTATATATCAATGGGCTGTTAATTGTGTTTTTTTTGGAATTCAGAAATTCTGCAGGTTTATAATGGCATAGGTACAGTTTGATTATCTTTGCCATGGACCGAAATAGGTATGAACCAATTTAACCACTTTGCTTCATGATTAATTTGGAAACCAGACTGCATGTGAACTTATGCAAAATTGTTTGGTTAATTTGACAGGGTAGAGCTTATAATTATAAGAAGGCTTAAAATTGGAGTTCAAGGAAAATTCAAGAAGAGGGCATGAGATATTGAATATGGCCTAAAGAGATACCGAGGCAAAACAGTTTGTAGTTTGGGCTAAGCGAAAGAGAATTTTGAATATGGTTACTTCTCATGAACATGGAAACATGAAGATGTTAGGCTATTAAGATTTTAGGCTTAGAACAAAAGTTTGTGTAGTATTTTTGTATGATGTTTAGACATTGTAAAACTTGAATAATGAATGTTAAACTTGGAATTTGAACTTGGATGAGTGAATTGAAATTTGGATTTATGATCTTGAAATTTGGATTTGTGATCTTGAAATTTGAAATAGCCTTGAATAATTATTGAATACCCTTGTACATGCATGAACTTGATATTTGCTCTAAATTCCAAATAACTTGTTTCTCACGAAATCCACATGAATCCCTTTCTAACCTTGCATGCTTGGTAAATGAAATTTAATCCAATTCTTGAACAAAACTTGAATTCCCGTGATATTTCTCTTGGAACAATCCAAAGCAAACTCTGTAATTAGAATTCCACCTTCTTGAATGAACCCTAAAGCAAATGACCTATATCATAGGCCATGAAGTGAGCCCAATCTTCAATTGATGACCATGAACCAAATGGTCCCTAACATCACCCTCTGTCCTTCGTGAGAGAATGGATCCAACACGTTGATCCCCATCAATATTTTATAACAAACAATAAGAGAACCAAACTGCCTTGATCTTAATGAATTTACAATGCCATCCTTATATCACGCCTTATCATCCCATGAACCTCCATTGAAGATGTTAATAAACCCGAGTATGATAGGATATAAATACTAAAATTCCATACAAAGCTTTTAGATTTTGATCTTCAAAGAATTGAAATGAAATCGAAGAAAATAGATTATATCGCAAGTAAGCCAATCGACCAGATGAAGAGCTTTGCATTATAAGGCATACGAACCCTAATTCGTGAAGAAGGTCCAACTGAATCTTCTTTTCTAGAATAGAGTTATTGCCCACATGACTAGAGATTCAAGCAATGATTTCCTTCTTATTTTCGAAAGATATATCAATTGAAACCCTGGTTATTCATGGACAACATCCCCTGATGATAGCCTTGCCTGATAATCATAACTTCATAGAGAAACCTCTCTTGAATGGTACATGATTTAGAGAAATAAACTCTAATCAAAGGATGATGTTGAACACATGGAGATAATGAATGTCTGATCTAGTAGCCCTTAGATGACCTCGTAGAATAACTTGGAAATGAACATGGGAATACATAAAGAAATATGACCAAGATGGCCATAACTTAAAAAACCTAATGAACCTCAGTTGATGAAATGCTGACAAGCACAAATTTGGTGGAGAAAAACACCGACTCTTGTCTTGAATGCATCTGAACAAGTACTTAATATTTGAAGAGAACAGAACCCTCAATAAGCATAGGTTGCAATCCAAATTCCACATTTCACTGCTTGAAGGATAATCGGAAAAGCCTGGCTTTATTGGATACGAACACCTTAACCGCTGCAAAACCCTAATATTGCGCAACCACTGAACTTCGAACCTCAAGCGCTTTATTGAATGCAAATGTATGTTAATGACCTAATGAGAAGATATGAATGCAATGCTAAGCCTAAGCCAAATATAAGAAATTAGGAGGGCAAATTTTGGGGTGCAACAGTATGATCCTGGAATCATGGGACTCATGCGATGGTCCAGACTTGTTCTATTACATCTCAAGAACATATTAGCATGGTTAGTTTCAATCAAAACAGCATAAAAAATAAAATATGAATTTGGAAAAAATAGTGAAACCGTGAATGTATGTAGTGCATGTTTCAAGCTTCTTTGATCATCAAGAACGATAAAGTCTTACCCTATAACACCTCAGTGATTAATTTGAACGGTTGCTTTGCTTTAAAAGTGGCTGGAAATAGGATTGCAAGTTTTCCCTAGTTTGACAAAATTTGAGATTTTTGCTGAGTGTTATTGAGGCAAGTTTTTCATTCTCCTATTTTCTGAACATGAAGGATATATATAAGAGAAGATTAGGCAAGAAAAATGGGCTTGGACCTCTTTGTAGAACACTTTGATTCTTGTTTCAAAATAGAATTGGAATAAGACAAAACATGAAGATTTGTTTTCAAAATAACTCCCACACGGTTTGTAGCATATCTTGGGCCTCCAAAAGATTTGAAATAAAAGCCTTTTATGCCTTATACCTACATTTACTATTTATTTGATTTAATTTGCATTTAAATGAATGATAATTCAAATAAAAGAAATAAAAATTATTAAAAAATATGTGAATGGTTTTGGGGGTCCCCTAACATGTCATGAACATGTTTGAACTTCAAAAATTAGGCCCATTAGTCCAAAAGCCCAAAATATTTCGATTGTGGTTTCATGTAATTTCACAAAATTACCCAACTTGTGCAACTCATAACTTGCTCAATTTTTGTCATATGAAGGTGATATTTGACTTTTTGGAAAGACCAAGATGTCTCCTACAACTCTCATGTTAATCATTTTCCATTTGAATATTTATCTTGATGTAAATTGCTTTGACAAAAAGTATCTTTTTGTTGACTTTTAAAATGAACTGTAATGTTTTGGCTCATATCTCTCAAATGAAGCATTTTTTGGCCTTGAGCTTAGAGAGACAAAGTTGTAGATAATTGAATTCCCTTTTAGATAGGCCTTGGTAGAAAATTTTCTACTGAAGTATGTGAAAGTTATGCTTGGTCAAAATTTAGTTGACTTCTCCTAAAGAAAACCCTAATTTAACAACTTTTGACTTTTGATGAATCTTTGAGTTTTCTTGATGAATCATGATCAATCTTTGATCAAATGATGAATGTAACTTCAAAATATTGATGTTGACCAAAAATCATAAAGTTTGAATGTATGTTGACCACAGTTGACTTTTTACCCAATCAATTAATTTTCAATCATCTGAGCAATTGACTGAGCAAATTTGTGATGTAAGGCTTGAAACTTAACATTGGGATTCTTTGAAGCATATGGGGAACCATGAGATTCACTTGAGGCATTAGAAGTTCATTTTTCTTTGAGAAAACCAAAACCATAGTTGTAGGCCATTCCTTAGGAGGAGGATTCATATGATCAATTCTTGAGTAGTCTTTGAGCAATTGTGAACCCTAAGAGAATGAGGAGATGTTTTGAAATGGGGGGGAAAATTTTGAGGTACAATGGGTAAAAGAAAGGGCGATTCAGTTAAAGATGCCTTATTCTCGTGAGGAACCTATATCTGATATGTTTGTGAGGACTCATCCTCCTCTCTTAGATGATGTAGAAGAACTTCAGCTTGCCTTAGTTAGGTTGCAACAAGAGAAAGAAGAATGGAAGAACAAGTACCAAACTTTGGAGATGTCATACTCAATAGAATTGAAAGAGAAGGATGACTTGATTGAGATTCTTGAGAGTCATGTTGTGGAGATGATGGAGAAGCAAGAGGAATTATTTTCCTCTAGAGTTTAGCCCGGTCCCGGTAACTTATTTTCTGATTCAGGTGAATGGAAAGAAGTCGTTGACAAGTATGTAGAAAAGAATAAGCAGTTGAAGGCTCAGATTGCAAGACTCAAGGGGAAGCGTCAACGTGTCGAGAGATCTTCATCAGCTTTGGCTCCTTAGGATTTTATAAATTCTATTTATATTATCTTGTATTTAGGATTATTGAAAATTGTACTAAAAGTTGTAATTCGTTCCAAAATTATTATTAAAATGAGAATTTTTCAATATTTCCATATGTGTTAGTACTTCAATATTTGCAATTGTTTATGATTCTTTGAGTTCCTTGAATAAACACAATAAATCATATGCATTGCATATCATGCATCATTTTGCACATATTTTTGCATTCCTGTTCATTCCCATGTGTCTTACTTGTTTCTCTTCTTCGTTCAGTCAACAAGTTGTCTCATCGCTACAATACTCGGGCTAATTCTAGAAAGAAGATGGAAATATTGAACAAGAGAATCGTGAGCTGTGCAAAAAAGTTACTGCTCTGAGAGACGGTATGGCTAAAATGACTAGTTTAGTAGAGTCATTGGTGGCTGCTCAGAATCCGACACCACCTTCTCCTCCTCTGTCTCCTTTTTCTACTCAGTCACAATAGAAAACTGTTATTTTAGAGATTTTGTCAGTACCCGTCTCTGTTACTATAATTATTGGTACTCAATATCGTATACCTCGCGGTTACCCGTGGGGAATGCCTAAGAATTTTATACCAGAAGGTTACAATCCTGCTGCTCAAGTTGCTCTGTTTGCTCAAATTATTGTTATTTCTGCACCTCCTGTGGTGCACGTTACTCATGTTGCTAATAATGAGATTCATCATGATGCACCTCCTGCAATGAATGTTATGCATGTTATTAATGATGAAGTTTATCATCATGCTCCTCCACCAAGTGAAAGTTAAGGCTTTTATGACCGAATGGATAACTTTCAGGATCAATTGAATGAAATGCTGAAATAAGGGAAGGCTCTCAGAGGGAAAGATTTATTTCGACAAAATGTTAGTGACATCTGCTTGGTTTCTAATGTGAAACTGCCAGCAAAGTTTAAGGTTCCAGAATTTGAGAAGTACAAGGGAAACTCTTATCCCCGTGACCACCTTGCGATGTATATCAGAAGGATGTCCACTCATATTGATGACCAACACTTGCTTATTCATTTTTTCCAAGATAGTTTAATTGGTGTTGCCTTGAAATGGTATAAGGATTGGACAGTAGCAACATTCGCACCTTCAATAACTTGGGTGAAGCTTTGGTAAAACAATATAAGTACAACATGTTTATGGCACCTGACCTTGATCAACTCAAGGATATGGCTCAGAAAGATAAGGAGTCATTTATGGAGTATGCATAGCATTGGCACGAGGCTGCTACCCAAGTGGTACCCCTGATAGGAGAGCAAGAAATGACTAATGTCTTCCTGAAAACCCTTGGTTCATTTTACTATGAAAGAATGGTTACAAGTGTGCCAAGTGATTTCACTGAGATGGTAAGTATGGGTGTCTATCTAGAAGAAGCCATCAGAGAAGTACGATTGACAAAAGATGAAGGTTTTAGTGGAACAAGGAAACCATCTTATGGGTTTTCTAAAAATAAAGAAAGTGAAAAAAATGTTGTTGCTAAAGAAAGAAGGGTTAAACCTCCAAGAAGACGTCATCGGCATCAACAACAGGTTGCTTCTGTAACCCTAGTTGTCAATGTAGCTCCAACTGTTGTTGCCTATCAAAGAGAACTGCAACAAAGTAATCAAGGGAGAGGTCAGAAGAGAGAAGCTTTTAATCCTATTTTGATGAGTTATGAAGAGTTATTTACGGCTATAATTCAAAAGAAATTGGTGCAAACTAGGCCTCCCCATTCTATACCCTCAACTTTACCATGGTACTATAAAGTTGATCAAACTTGTTCTTTTCATCAAGGAGCCCCCGAGCACAGTATTGAAAATTGTTATCCATTAAAGTCTGAAGTGTAGAAGATGGTAAGATCTGGTCTCTTGTCTTTTAAAGATGTTGGTCCTAATGTGAAAGATAATACACTACCCAAATATGGAGATGGAAATACTATAAATATGGTTGCTGGTTGTCTTGGGGATTTCAGGATTTTTGATATCAACCTTGTCAGAGGTGATTTAGTGAAAATGCATGCTGATCTCTGTGAGTTCAGCTATTACACACACGATCATGCCACTTGTAGTGTTTGCAGTATAGATATCCATGTATGTGATAAAGTGAGAGTTAATCTTCAAGAAATGATAGATGAAGGACTTATCCACATAATTCGACCAAGGGATGAATATGAAGAAGAGGTGAATATGTTTTATGGTTGTTCCGACAAATTTCAGATTTTTGATGTAAAGTATATAGATGATGATCTGGTACAGCTGCACACCATGTTTCATCACATGGATGGCCAGGAGGTACATCATTATGGGTCCTGTCAGATCTGCTGTAGGGATTCTCGTGGTTGTTCTATTGTAAGAAGAGGTGTTCAATTTCTATTAGATAATGGTACTATTAGAGTCACATGAAATAGAGATAATTATAATGGAGTTAATATGATTGAAGACTACTCTATCGAGGCCATGTCTAATGATGAGTATGTTTCTGCTGATGAGTTTTTTTCTTTTGATGAAGGTATGTTTTCTGGTAATGATTCTGTGATTCCTGAGTATGCTAAAGAAGCAGAAGTGAATGTTATTGTGCCATATTTTGGTGTTCCTGCTCCTGTAGAGATTGCAAACCACAACAAAGCCCATTGTTGCTCCCGTAGTTATTTATCTGACTGGTCCTATCCTGTATGAATTAGATAAAGTTGTGCCTTATAAGTACAATGCAACTATCCTGGAAGATGGTGTGGAAATTCCTATCCAACCTTTGTCCCATGTTGAGAATATTGCTGAAGCTAGTCGGGGAACTCACAGTGGTCGTGTGTTAGCCCGTACCTTTCGAGGAGATGTTAATTCTGGTAAAAAGGTTATTGAGAATGTTGAACCTAATAAAGTGGTAGGAGAATCTAGTGGCGCTGACTTGGAAAAAGATGTTGATGATTTGCTAAAAATCATCAAGATGAGTGATTACAAGATTGTAGACCAGTTGTTGCAAACTCCATCTAAGATTTCCTAGCCTTGTTGATGAACTCTTCTTCTCATCGAGAATCTCTGATGAGGGTGTTGGATTAGGATTTTGTTAAAAGTGATATCTCTATGGATCAGTTCAACGGTGTTATGGAGAATATTATGTCTTGTAACAATCTGAGCTTTTGTGATGATGAATTACCTGATGAAGGGAGAAACCATAACATGGCTATGCATATATCTATGAATTGTAAGAATGACTCTTTGTCCAATAAGCTGATAGAAAATGGATATGCTTTGAATGTCATATCAACAAGTACTCTCATGAAGCTTAAGTACCAGGGAACTCCTATGCAACCAAGTGGCATTATAGTAAAAGCTTTTGATGGTTTGAGAAAATCTGTCATTTGAGAGGTGGATTTACCTATTCACATAGGTATGGACTTATTCCAAATCACCTTTTAGGTTATGGATATTGTCTCTACCTATAGTTGTTTATTAGGACGACTCTAGATCCATGAAGCAGGAGCTGTTACTTTAACCTTGCATCAGAAGCTGAAATTTGTTCGTGAAGGAAAGGTAGTCATTGTGAATGATGAGCAAGCATTATTGAAATATCATTTGTCTTGCTTTAGAATTATAGAAGTTGATGAAGCCACTGTTGGAACTTAATTCCAAGCTTTGTCTATTAATAATATAACAAATAATGAGGAGTCTATCACCTCATTTAAGGATGTGCAACAAGTAGTGCAGAAGGGCCCTAGCAAGGTGTGGGGAAGGTTATTAATCTACATGTGAACAGGAATAAGACTGATTTGGGTTTCTCCATGAAAAAGGAGGTTGTGAAGCCTAAGTCTTCTCTGAGTAAATATCAAGATATCTTTCACAGTGTAGGATATCTCCATCTGACTACTCCAAGGATCAATGTTATTCTCGAAGATGAGTTAAAGCAAGAGATGCTGAACTTTATGACACGTGGAGTCAGAATCCAGAATTGTTGATGTTCCTTCTTGCATTCACATTTCAAAGTAATTTTTTTTTTGTCTTTTCAAAAACCTTTCACTTTGCCCAAGGTAAAAGTAATAATGTTATATGGGTGTATCTGTTGTTTTAAATTTTAAAATCGTTAATAAAAATTGTTTTTGATTTCTAAAAATTGTGTCTTTACTTTTTTATTTTTCTTGGAAAATGAAAATAAATAAAAAACCTTTCAAAATAAATAATATCTATGAATAAATTTGCATAATCACTTGTTACATGTGTCAGTTTCTGAAATCAATCATAAATCATAGATGCAGATTAATTATAAAAAAAACATTGAGTGCAATGACCATGCATCCTCTTCCAACGTTGAATATGCTGTGTATGTGGTTGAAGAAGAAGAATATGATGAAATCCCAAAAGAGGTTTCAAGGTTGCTCGAGCGCGAGGAAAATATCAGTCAACCATATAAAGAGTCGTTGGAGATGATTAATTTGGGTTCAGAGGAAGAACTGAAAGAAGTCAAGATTGGGGCGTTGCTTCATCCTGATGTGAAGAGCAGGTTGATTGAGTTGCTGAAAGAGTATGTGGATATTTTTTCATGCTCTTATCAAGACATGCCTGGTTTGGATACTGATATTGTGGAACATTATTTTCCACTAAATCTAGAATGTTCACCAATCAAGCAGAAGCTGCGAAGAACTTATATTGACATGGCAATGAACATTAAATAAGAAGTTTTGAAGCAGATTGATGTTGGTTTTCTTGTGACATCAGTGTACCCTTAGTCGATTTCCAATATTGTTCCAGTACCAAAGAAAGACGGAAAAGTACGCATGTGTGTTGATTATAGAGATTTAAATAAAGCAAGTCCGAAAGACGATTTCCCATTGCCACATATTGATATGTTGGTTGATAGCACAGCAAAATTCAAAGTGTTCTGATTCATGGACGGCTTTTCTGGATACAATGAAGTTAGGATGGCTCCTGAGGACATGGAAAAAACAATTTTTATCACACCATGGGGAATACTTTGTTACAGAGTGATGCCCTTCGGGTTGAAGAATGTTGGTGCAATGTACCAGAAAGCTATGACAACCCTATTCCATGATCTGATGCATAAGGAAATTAAAGTATATGTCGATGATATGATCGCCAAATCTCAGACTGGGGAAGGGCACATAGAAGACTTGTTGAAATTGTTTCAGCATTTTAGGAAGTATTGTCTCTATTTGAATCCAAATAAGTGTGCTTTTGGAGTTCGTTCAAGAAAGTTGTTAGGTTTCATTGTTAGCCTAGAAGGAATTGAAGTTGTTCCGGATAAAGTTAAGGAAATTCAAGAAATTCCTGCACCCAGAACTAAAAAGCAAGTTAGAGGCTTCATTGGACGTTTGAATTACATTTCCAAAATTATTTCCCATATGACTGCAACATGTAAACCAATCTTTAAGGTGTTGAAGAAAGATCAAGGTTGTGTATGGATGGATGATTTCCAAAGGGCATTTGAAAGCATTAAAGAGTATCTACTTGATCCTCTTATCTTGCTCCCTCCTATTGAAGGAAGACCATTGATTATGTATCTGACTGTGTTGGATAACTCTATGGGCTATATTTTGGGACAACAAGATGAAACAGGAAGAAAAGAATATGCCATTTATTATCTCATTACAAAGTTCACTGACTGGGAGTCGTGATATTCTATGCTAGAAAAAAACATGTTGTGCTTTAGCCTTGGAGGAAAAGCGATTGCGGCAATATATGTTGAATCATACTACTTGGTTGATTTCCAAACTGGATCCAACTACGTATATTTTTGAAAATCCTGCTCTTACTGGAAGAATTACACACCGGCAGATGCTATTGTCTGAATATGATATTAAATACCGTACTCAGAAGGCTATTAAAGGCAGTGTGTTGGCGAAGTACCTTGCTCATCAACCGGTTGATGATTATCAGGTTGTTAAATATGATTTCCCACATGAGGATGTGATGTATTTGAAAGTGAACAATTGTGATGAACCTTTACCTAAGGAAGGTTCTGACCCTGAATCCCGGTGGGGTATGGTGTTTGATGGAGCTGTAAATGCTTATGGAAAAGGAATCGGTGATGTGATTATCACTCCCCATGGGTCACATATCCCTTTTACTGCAAGGCTATTTAATTGTACCAATAACATGGTTGAGTATGAAGCTTGTATCATAGGTCTTGAAGAGGCTATCAATCTCATAATCAAAATTCTTGATGTATATGGTGATTTAGCTTTGGTAATAAATCAGATCAAAGGAGAATGGGAGACTCGTCACATTGGCTTGATTACCTACAAATATTATGCAAAATATTATTACCTTTCTTCATCAAAGTTTAATTCCATCACATTCCCAGAGATGAGAATCAGATGGAAGATGATTTAGCCACTTTGACTTCCATTAATCAAGTGAATGCTTTGATTGATGTACCTCAAATTATAGTTCGGCATCTTCATAGGTCGGCTCATGTGTTTGCTGCAGAAGGTAAGTTAGATGAGAAACCTTGGTATTATGATATCAAGAACTTTCTTCAAACTCAGGAATATTCAGTTGTTGCGTCGAACAAATTTAGAAAGACATTGAGAAGGTTGGCAAGTAGCTTTTTCCTCAATGAAGATGTGTTATACAAGAGAAATTATGACATGGTCTTGCTCAGATGCATGGATAAACACAAAGCAGACATGTTGATGCATGAGATTCATGAAGGTTCCTTTGGTACCCATGTCAATGGACATTCGATGGTGAAGAAGATGCTTATGGCAGGTTACTATTGGCTGACAGTGGAATCTGGTTGTTACAAATTCACGAAGAAGTGCCATAAATGTCATATTTATGCTGACAAGATTCATGTGTCTCAAATGTTTCTCAATGTTATTTCTTCCCCATGGCCTTTTTCTATGTGGGTTATTGATATGATTGGAATGATTGAACCCAAGGCATCAAATGGACATCATTTCATCTTGGTGGCAATTGACTACTTCACCAAGTGGGTGGAAGTAGCTTCCTATGCCCGTGTCACCAAGCAGTTGGTACTACGCTTTATTAATAACAATCTTATATGTTGGTATGGTGTGCCAAGTATGATTATCACTGATAACGTCTCAAATTTGAATAACAAGATGATGACATAACTTTGTGTAGAATTCAAGATTGCCTATCACAACTCGTCTCCTTACATGCCTAAGATGAATGTGGTTGTTGAAGTTGCTAATAAAAATATTAAGAAGGTCATCCAGAAGATGGTTGTTACCTATAAGGATTGGCATGAGATGCTCCCTTTTGCTTTGCATGGGTCTCGTACATCCGTCCTCACTTCAACAAGGGCAACCTCGTTCTCTCTTGTGTATGGTATGGAAGAAATGCTCCCTGTTGAGGTTGAGATTCCCTTTTTGCGTGTAATAATGGAAACTAAGTTGTTAGAGGCTGAATGGGTCCAAAATAGGTTTGACCAGTTGAATTTGATTGAAGAAAATAGAATGACAGCCTTGTATCATGGTCAGTTATATCAAAAAATAATGAAGAGAGCTTTTAATAAGAAGGTCAAGCCTCGTGAATTCAGAAAAGGTAACCTCGTGCTCAGAAAGATCATGTCTTTTAATGCTGATTCTAGGGGCAAGTGGACTCCCAATTATGAAGGCCCATATGTTGTCAAGAAAGCCTTCTCTGACGATTCATTGATTCTTGAAACTATGGATGATGAGAAGTTCCCAAGTTGTTAGGGAGAATAATGGTTATCGTATTTAAATATATATTTTCCATGTATTTACTATTTTCCAAAACATTGTAATCAACTATGGAGTGTCGCCATTCGTGGACTACCATTCTATTAATAAAGTTTGAGCCTTTATCCAATATTTTGTGGTTCTTGTTTTATTTTGTTTACAAAAAATTCATTTATTATTGATAGTAAATTTCAAAACAAAAAGACTTAATAATAAAAACATATTTTTGAAAAGAATTTGCAAATTACTTTTTACCTCAATTTTGTGATTCAAGTGGGGAAAAGTAGTGGTTCCAAGGACGGACGAACTCTGAAGTTTCATAATTTCTCCCTAAGAAGTACCTAGGATTATTCTTGTTGGTATGCGCATAGCTCACTTTTGTTTTTTTCCTTGGACTGATGGGTTTCACACCAGTTGATATATGGTGGTGTTGGGTTTGTAATCCCATTTTCCTCAGTTAAGTCTTGGTTCAGATTTTTCTCCAAGTTGTTAGATGGTGTTGGGTTAATGTGGTTTGATAATTCTTTCCCATGATTCCTATTTATGTCTAGATGCGGATTTCTCTAGCTGAGTGTGATTCTTTCCCCAGCCAGGTGATGATAAGGCATATATTACAAAGTTTTATAGTATTTGCTTAAGTTGGTTGGATTCTTTCTTCCTTCGTGTTGAGAATTGATGTGGAATTCCTTGCAGAGTATTGTTCGCTCCAGTCACGGCATTATTGTTATTGTGTTCTCCCCAAGTAGCTAGACAAAGGCAATATCTTTTCTAAGAAGTGTTGAAACAGCTGCCAATTTTTTGGGTTTTCTCTCACCAAGTGTTGATTTTGATTTAAAATCCCCATAATTTTGACTTCTTGCTATGATGTTAACTTCTTAATTCCCCATATGAAGCGAAGATTAGTTCCCTCTAAAGTTGTTATCCCCGTGAAGTTTCATAAATTCTCCCCAGAGAAGCTTGCATAACCACTACCCTTGATTTTAAAGATTTTTTTTAGGCTGCCCTCGCTAATGCGGCTTTGTCTTCCCTACTGAAGTCAGTACGGAATCCCCAGTTGAAAACTAGACGATATGGCATTGTCTTCCCTAGGAAAGTCTGTATGATATCCCCCGGTGAAGCCTAGAGGAGGGTGTTATATCCCTGCAGCTGTTTTGATTTATTGCTATCAAATTTTGCTTTGATTATTTTTCAAACCATGTTTCTTCCCAATGAAGTTAAGCCTTGAAGTTGGACTTTGCTTCCTCAGTTGGTTCTTACTCTTTTATGTAATCTTCATCATGGATGTGATTTAGCCGAGTGTTGATCATACCTGGGTTGGTTTTATCTAGTTATTCCTAGGGCAATATGTCTGTTTTGTCAGCATATACATGATAACATTCATACATAATACATACATCATGCATAGCTATATTAAAATTCATTGCACATTTGAATTCATTGATGTTTTTGTTGGAATATTATCCTATTTGCAGAGATATGTTACCCTCTCTCCAATAGGGTTTCAACCTTAAGCAGAAAGTGTATATCCTTTCAATTTCCCCACTGAGTTATCCCTAGTGGAATAATTTTGCTTCAGCCTTCCAATCCAGCTTATTATCTAGATGGAACTTGGTCCCTGTTTAAGTTTATTCCTCATTGGGTAGTATCTTGGTTGGCTCTTTCACTTTGGTTTGTTCCTGGTTTGATCTGGGGTCCCCACCAGCAATATTATTTGGATCCTTATAGGTTGTGAGCCCTGTATTGAGAATGTGCATTTATTTTGCACGTGAAGACTTTTCCCTTAGCAAGAGTGTATTGATATTTCCCCACGAAATCAGAGATGTATTTCCCAGCAGTGTTATTGCAACAGCAAGTGGCAGTCTCTTTATTTGAGAAACCTGTACTTCCCTAGTAAGTTTGTTAGTTCCATGAGAAGATTGTTTTTATTTTCTCCGATAGATGGTAGTCTCTATGTTATGAGAGATAGTTCTTTATTGATGTTGGATTTACTCCAATGATAAAGACAGTTTGTTGAAAGATTCTTACAACAATTTGTTACCCTTTTAAAGTGATATCTTTATTAAAGAAGAAACTCTTACCGTAATGAAATCCAGGAGTTGGTAAAGTTTATTACCCTTTCCAGGTGGAATACCTTGGTAAAATAAGAAGTTAAGACCCGTTCTAGGTGGAATACCAAAATTTTGGGAAACTTGTGATTGTTCTGTTTTTTTCTACCTTCAGCCCTGAGTTGGTAGTTCACCATCATTCGTTAGTCAACATTTATCTCTTTCTCCTCATTGGACTTTACCCCAATAGAGTTGAGCTGCTCCCAGCCATAAGTGTTGATGTCAAACATTTGTTCTTAGCCATAAGTGTTGATGTCAAAACCTTTGTTCCCAACCATAAGTGTTGATGTCAACCTTTGTTCCCATCCATAAGTGTTGATGTCAAAACCTTTATTCCCAACCATAAGTGCTGATGTCAAACCTTTAATCCCAGCCATGCGTGCTCATGTCAAAACCTTTGTTCCTAGTCATAAGTGTTGATGTCAAAACCTTTGTTCCCAGCCATAATTATTGATGTCAAACCTTTGTTACCACCCATGAGTGCTGATGTCAAAACCTTTGTTCCCAGCCATAAGTGTTGATGTCAAAACCTGTGTTCCCAACCATAATTGCTAATGCCAAACCTTTGTTTCCAGCCATGAGTGCTAATGTCAAAACCTTTGTTCCCAGCCATAAGTGTCGATGTCAAACCTTTGTTCCCATCCATAAGTGTTGATGTCAACCTTTGTTCTAAGCCATAAATTCTAATGTCAAAACCTTTGTTCCCAACCATAAGTGCTGATGTCAAATATTTGTTCCTAGCCATAAGTTTTGATGTCAACTCTTTGCTCCCAGCCATAAGTTCTGATGTCAAATCTTTGTTCCCAGCCATAAGTGTTGATGTCAACTCTTTGTTCCCATCCATAAGGGTTGATGTCAATCATGTGTTTCCAGTCATAAGTACTGATGTCAATCATTTGTTTACTAGCCTCAATGCTGATATTTACCATCATCTCTGAGCCGGTATTATCTTATCGTTTCTATTTGGATCCTTTGGTTTATTAATTTTTGATCCCCTGTGAGTTGATGATACCCTCTTTTTGATATATCCTCTCTGAGTGGATAGTTCACAGTTATCTATCAATCGTTGTTATCCATTGATTTTTCCCTATTTATTGAGTTGATGATACTTTGTCTTCTCTTTGAGCCTTACCCTAGTAGAGTTGAGTTTTTTTTCCCCAGCAGAGTTGATTTCCCTCCAATGGAGTTGAATTTCTTTCCTCCAGTCGAGTTTGTCACTCTTCATATTGGTTACCGCCTTGATAGTTTATTGGTTACACTATTAATAGTTTCCGTTGTTGAAATGTTACTATGCATTTGGTTTCTTTTAATCGTGGTTTTGGCTTTACATGTTTATAGTCGTCCCCAGAGTCGTGTTGTTCCTCAGTGATTTATTTTCCTGGTCAAACTCTATTTTTGGGATGTTGTTTTTACTTTCTGCTTCCCTGGGGGTTTTATGTGTCACCTTTGGAGTTGGTCATTTGAATTTATAATCATAAGCATTGCATGGCATCTTAGGGCCAAAAATAGGATTTGTTTTATGTTTAAGTATCTTCAATCGCATCGAGATGAAGATTTTAACCTTCGTATCTCCTGATAGAAGACACTTAAAAAATGGCAGCTGTTATACCCCAATTTTTGCCCCTAATATCCCTCATCATCTCATATTATCAATACATAAAGATCACACATTAGGGTTAGTTCTCTCTTTCTTTTTCATCCTATCTTTAAGTTTGTTATTGAGGGATCAACAAGCACCTTAAGTTATGTATCTTGTACATGTTTTCTTAGACTAACATCAAAATATGTATATATGTCTCTTTGTATGTTCATATTCTAGGTGATGACACAATTGCATTCATCTCACCATCTAACCTAGGGTTTGAGGGGTGGTCCTTAGTCAAATGGTTCTTCAATGGATTACAAGAGTTCAAGCTTCAATACTATGTCTATGATATCAAATATTTATGGTTCAAAGAGATCTCTCACTTTATTTAGGTGAAAATTTCCTCAAATTTGGTGGTGGAATTCATCAAGAAGATTCATAGGTTCATGTGTTTATTTCCATGCCTTATTCAACAAGTTTCATTGTGACTTAAGCTCCATTTTTGAGTGTGCTTTAATATAAAATCATTTCAATGCTTGTGGTGATTCATTATGCTTTATTTTGTCAAGAAAGTTCAAAAGATTCAAGTTTGGTTCAACAAGTTTGACCTAATTGAGCAAGTGCTTGATTCAATGATCACATGTGCATAAGTCTGTCAATTTTCAACATTTTGAGTTGGTTATTTTTTCTATGGATTCTTATCATCACCTATAACTACCTCTCATCACATGACAAGATCCAATTGGGCAAGAGAAATCATCAAAAGTCGAAAGGGTTTCAAGTCCTTTTGACACTCTCTAAGCTTGGGTTTGTTGACTTCTATGGACCATATCTTGCTTATTTTTTGAGATTTTTGATTGAATCCAAATCCATGATTCTCTTTAAAGGGTCCTTGACAAGCTCTATTCAGGAATCTAAGGCTAATTTTGAATGGAAGATCACTAATGGTTGAGAAAGATTACAAGTCTCCTTGAAAAGCCTTTGAATCTTAGGGTTTGATTTCAAATGATCATAACTTGGTCAATTTTTATCTCCTTGAGCCCATTCATTTTCAATAAAAATCTTTGGGATGTCAACTACGACTTTGTTTCAATGTGCAAGACTTGAAAATGCTTGGAAAGTTGTTTAAGAATGGAAAATATTATAGGTCTTTTGTGAATTTTCCCAAATTTGTTCATCTTCTTCCAAAGACCATAACTCTCTCAATTTTTATGATTTTTGAATGATCTTAATTTCACAACTCAATTCAAGAGGTCTACTTCATCTCATCTTAAGATATCAAGATCAAATTTTGAGTGGAAGGTCATGTAATTTTGAAGAACATTATAGGTCGTTTTGAGGTCCCATACTTAGAAATATTTCTAATTACAAAAATCAGTTTCTTTTTCACGATTTCAAGAGTACATAACTTCCATCTCAATTATCCAAATGGATTATTTCTTGGAAGATTGTAAAGAATGTGACCTTATCTTTTAAATGCTTTAAGAATCATGTGATAAAGCCTCATGAGTTGTATGCACCATGGATTCATAGTTGGTACCATGAAACCGATTTTTTCAAAACGGTCTGATTGCAAATTGATTAGTGTGGCCTATAAATGAAAATTTGCCTCACATTTGATGTCTAAACATGATAAACTAAGTTTCCTGAAAGGTTTAGTACATCAAAATGAAAGGAACGGTTGAGTTTTGACAACTTGCAAGTCACAATTTGCTCATGATGCAGGTGCACACGAATTCCCCTCATACTTCATCATTTCTCTCACTTTTTGTTTCCATCATGCTCAACTATAAATATGGATCATCCCTCACTCATTTTCTCAAGCTTGGACATCCATAATCACCTTGCCAAACTCTTTATTCATTCTTCTTCCTTGAAGTTCAGTGAAGCTAACAGAAGAAGAATTGAGTATTGAGGTGCTCTAAATCACGCAAGCCAAGTCAAGTTTTAGAGCAATTTCATCATACTTCATTCAGGTAGTTTAAGGCATCAATTCTTCTAACTCAAATTATTGGAATGATCTATAATGTTTATTGATGCTTGTTGATGGTTTAATTTTGATTAATTGATGCATTTGATGCATCTATTTGCAAATTTAAATTATTCAAAAACTCACTGTTTTTTTCTAAATCGAGTGAGCTACACTTTAAATAAATTTTTCGTGAGCATATGGTCATGATTGTCTCAAGTAGATGCATCTAAAGGTACCACTATAAACGCATGCATTTACAGATTTAACGATATGCATTTTTCCCTAGTTGTAGGAGGGTGAAGGTTGAAGATGACCTGCGTATCATTCTTCAACCAACGATACACAAGCAAAAGTTTTAATTTGATTGGTTGGATATTTTGTGTTGTCTGCGTTCGTTTTAGTGATGATCACCACACGTCCTAGCTTCACCACCGTTGGATTTTCCAGCGTGTATAAGTGAGTTGAATCCAACGTGTGACATTATTTTGATATTATTTTTATTTTCTGATTTTTGATTTAATTGTTTTAAACTTCAAAAATTCTAAAAAAATTCATTTCAACTTCTAAAATTCTGGAAAAAAATCTCAAAAATACTTTTGACTTTTCTCTTTCTTATTTTTATTTTTTGACAAGTTTATTTTGTGATTTGATATTTTTTATGATTTTTCATTTTATTTGACTTATTTTAATTGTTTAAAAATACTTTTCTTGAGTTTTAAATTCTAGAAAAATTATGGAAGGATCCAATGACCTCTTGGAAAATATTGGTGACCTGATTTTATTTTTATTTTTTATTTTACTATTTTTCACAAATTTTGACTTATTTTTCTTATTACTTTATATTTTAAAAATATTTTATGACTTTAAAAAATTCTGAAAACTTTTGTTAACATTTTTTGACTCATGTTTGACTTCTGATATATTTTTAGAATTTTTATTTGGTGTGTTAACTCATTTTGTGTATTTTACCAATTATTTCCCTTTTCTTAATTATTTAAATATTTTTTATTAAATACTATTTTCTTATCTTTTGATTGGTCCTGATTTGGGTGTTATTTTAGGATAAGTTTCTCAACCTCATTTGATCTTAGGTGTTGATAGGTTAAAAAACCAAATCCACCAAAATGGATGAATGATGTTGATGATATTTGAAACCCTAAAAATCATCAGATACATCCCCCCTGTTCATCTTGTCCATTTCCTATATTTACTTGTGCAAGATATTGTTGGAGAATGATCTACATATCATCTTTCTAACATGTGGTACATAGATTGCTTTTGACTGGCCTCAAAATAGGTGTGACTTCTACATAAGTCCACTTACGATTGATAAACATTACACTAAATTTGTCCCAATTCGAAAAATGATCACTCATGGCCTAAACCTATGTTTGCAATCCCGAGTATGTTTAATTTAAAACCTTTGATCTAATAAATTTGAAGTTCATTGTTAGGAGGCTTTGATTCTATCAATCCTCTAATGAACTTCATGAACTTTGATCAAAGTGAATTAGTTGAACACCGTTGATCATATGTGGTTGCTTTGAGCACTTGAAATGAATGATATACTTGACAAAAAGCAATTGAAACTTGTTGTTGAGAGGTTTTGATTTTATCAATCTTCTAATGAGTTTTCAAAAGAAAGCTTCAAGATGGCCATTCAACTAACCTTTTATATTTGACTTCTAACTTCTAATTCACTAACAATTAACTTTACTTTATGCCTTTATATTTGTGCCTTTAATTTTATGCACCATTTATTTTAGCATTTACATTCCATGTCATTTTATCTTTGCTCGCTTGAGCATTTATCTTTATGTCATTTTATCTTTGCTCATTTGAGCATTTATCTTTATGTCATTTTATCCTTGTTCATTTGAGCATTTATCTTCTTTTGAAGACACTTAATAACCAACTTGAACATTAAAAACCTTAAGGTTACTTGGACTATTTGGTTACTATCCTTGGCATTGTGAAGTTATGGACCTCTTGGACTTAGGATTAGAAGCCTTGATACTCTGAGACATTGTGACTCTGTTTTTATTTTGTCGGAAGTTCTTGGGGTTTACTCCAAGACATTGGGTTGATTTTCTTGGTGTGCAGGTTATTCTGATTATATATTTTGTCTGTGATTGAGTCTTCCTCTGTATATAGTTGTTACTCTGCCCAATTTTTGTGAAGACTTAATTCATCTAAAGCTTGGTATTTCTTAGAGGTTTAGTATTTTTACTTGCTTGGTTTCAATCCAAAGGATGGGAATTATACATTGACTTCATATGTAAATTGTTGGCTTCTTGTTGGTAGGATCGTTCTTTTCCTTGGCTTTTACCTTATGCTTTAGGATAATCCCTTCATCTCCTCCTATCTTCTTTAATTTCAAAAATTGTCTCCCTTCTTTTCAAAACTCTTCTTGTTTTCTAATTTGAGTCGCTTTCATAATAAACATGGACTTAGGTCCATGCATTTTTTTTATAAATATTTTGTTAATCAAACTTTAATCAATTTAACCATACTTTGACATCTTTCTCAAGACTAAAAGTCAATTAACCTCATTCAAAATATTTTGCCACTTTGGGCTTTTACTTTAAAAAAATTTCTCAAAAAGATTAGACTCTTTTTGATTCGTGTATTGACGCGGGCTACTAAACTTCTACGATATGTAGTAAAGTAAGATATTTTCCACTTTGGTGTTGAGTGAGGCTTTGTTGATTTTAATATCCAAGCTATATCCTCCACTTTGAGATGATGCAAATTCTCATTTATCATACTTGTGGGTAGTAAGTATGTTTTCCACTCAGATATGACGATGATGTCTCTTCTCTTAAAATTAACCTACACACTTGTGTTTTAAAATTTTTGAGGTGAACTACGAGTATCCTGATCCCCTATTGCATGAAAGGTGGTACGTAGGCACTAAAGGTTCACAACCGCGGTTGGTACAAAAATTGTAAAAAATACTTCTTTTCTCATCTCTACCATCTTATTTTGTGTACACCTTTTATAGCCAAAATACACAGATTTTCAAAGAGGTTCCTGCAGAGTACCGTAGATGTTTAGGATGCTAATAACTTCCCTTTGCATAACCAACCCCCTTACCAAGATTCTCCCCCTCTTTTTTTTTGGGTTTATTCGCTCTTTTCCCATTTCCTTTAGAAACAATAAAGTGTTGTTGCGATTTTTATTTTTATCTGTGCGAGTTAAGTCAATCCAATGGCTTAGTCTCAATATTTCTACCGCACACAAGAAAAACAACCTTAGGTTTGAAAATAAATCAAACCAAAACACAACATCTTACCACCAAAGCTACATGCTTGATAACAACACAGATAGGTCCAATATACACCCTGTCACGAATAGTCCATCATCCACTTCAAGGGACCATTCAAATAACAATATGAACTATCCAAGTTCAAATAATTTTTCAGTAAACTCCTTTCTTGCCCATGACCAGAAAGTATCTTCCCAGGATCTCACCTAGAAACAGAACAGGATGTCTGCTCTGATACCAATTGAAACTCTGTAGACCAAAGCTTCAGATGTCCTATGACATGTTGGGACATCTGATCTAACATAAATACCATATGCAAGGTATAACACAATAAAAACAATATTGAAAAGTAAAACAACAAAAGGATTGTTAACCTAGTTTAGTGACAATAACACCTACTCTGGAGGCTACCAAGCCAGTAAGGAAATCCACTATCAGTAGTACAAATTCAAAGCTAAACTCGCTCGTTTACAACTTATCACTTATTACATATCCAATGCAACTTCTACCTAGGAACTCCTAGATATGAGTATACCCACTCACTTCCAATCACCGCAGTGATGTCTAACAGTCTCTGTCCCAGTTACTATATCGACAGACTTTCACCTAAATGAATTTCACACTTCAAATACAAACAAACACCTTAACCAAGACAACCCTTGATTAAGAACAACATACTAGATCTTGCTTCACAACTTTGATCAATAACAAAACTACCTCTTCCTTAAAAGCTTCGAGGAGAACAATAATAGAGACTACAACTCTATAACATCAGTCTAACTTACAATCGAGTGGAAAACATAACCAACTCTCCTAGAGAGTGGTACAAACTCAACCTTAATAACTACATCTTTTCATTCATGACTGGTAAAAATCCTAGGTTATAAAACTTCTATTTATAACCTATATCCCAACTCGATTTGGACATTCAATCATAGCATATCAGTTGTTACAAATCAGCAGAAACTTCTTCTACAAACAAGGTCTTCAATCATTAGTTTCATAATTTATCTCCATAATTAGAAATTGCATAATCTTCAATATTCTGACTTGATTCTTCTTGACCCATAATTCAGCACCACATAGGATAGCAAAATATTACCAAAATATTTTGCATCAGTTAAATCATAACAGAATCTAATTGTCCACTTCAACTCAGGCACGATGCCGTATGCTCCTTCATAGGACATCTTATACGACATGTTGTTCTAGATGATGATAACTTCTCACCTCAACATGTCTCAACATAAGATAGGACTTCTTGCTCAACTTGTTCATGTTAGCAAGTTAATACATCATATCTAACATATTGAGACTATATTAGTTTTACCAGACATAATGCCAATCACATAATTTAGAGAATTAACGTGTATAATGATATTCAATTGTTTCATAAGTTCAACGAATTTATTAAATTTCCCTACACTTTTAGATTTAGTAAACCTTTGATGATACGGTATAGGTGATTTGGATGATGGCGGAGGCACATAAGATTTATTATTTTCATCGGCCTCTTCACTTTTATCTTCCTTCTCATTTTCCTATGGTTCATTTTCCTTTTTAGTCACTTTACCGGGATTTTGATACATGGCTGGATTTTTGAGTCTCGGGTCAGTTGGTTTGTCTAATTCTATATCACTTCATGGTATTATAGCATTAGCATGACCTTTTGGATTTGGTTGTGGTGGTCCAGGAAAAGTGCCAGCGGGAGAAACTGTAGCTGCTTGTAGTTGAGCCACTTGAGAAATTTTTGTTTCCAGCATTTTATTGTGAGTGGCAAGGGCATCAACCTTATTTGATAATTTCTTAGGTTATTCACTAGTGTGTATATTCTGATTTAGAAAATTCTTATTTTGCTGTGCTCGAGTGGCTACAAAATTCTCTATCGCTATTTCAAGGTTGGATTTCCTAGGAACATTTGGAACAGTTGGGGCAAATTTCTGATATCTTGGTGGTGTAGCAAGAGTTTATCCAGGTGCATATAATGCATTGTTGCTCTTGTACGAAAAGTTTGGATAGTTTTTCCACCCTGGGTTATAGGTATTACCATAAGGGTTACCTTGAGCATAATTCACTTGATCAATGGGTACTCCTATCAAAAGTGGACATTCGGGGGCAGCATGCCCATAAAGTTCGCATAAATCACAGTTTGGTGCTACTGCAGCTATGATGGCTGAGGGAGTTGTGGTCAAGTTTTCTATCTTTTGAGTGAGAGCTTCTACCTTAGTGTTGACTTGGTCTAGGCTACTAACTTTGTACATACCGCCCTTTCGTTTGAGATTTCTCCACAACAGTTCTATCTCTTCTCCATTGTTAGTGATTTTGATCCATACTTTTGATTAGCTGATAAGCATCTTGGTAAGGTTTATCCATTAATACGCTGCCAACAGCAGCGTCTATTGACAATCTTGTGTTGTACAAGAGACCATTCTAAAAGATGTGAATAATCATCCATTCTTCTAGACTGTGATGTGGACAAAGTCGCATCATGTCTTTGTATCTTTCTCGTTCTTCGAAAAGAGATTCATTATATTTTTGTTTAAAACCAATGATATTGGCTGTTAGCATAGCCGTCTTGCTTGGTGGAAAATAATGTGCTAAGAAAACTTTTTTCAACTCGTCCAAGGTGGTAACAGAGTTGGATGGTAGAGACTAGAGCCAAGCTCTAGCTATATCTCTTAGAGAGAAAGGGAAAATACGCAGTCTTATTGCTTCAGACTGACACCACTTTCTTTTACTGTGTCTGTGTTTTGCACAAACACTAACAAATGTAAGTTCGGGTCGTCCGTAGGACTATTGGAAAATTGGTACTCTTGTACAGCTTGCAAGCAATATTGCTATGTGGTTCTTCCTGTGACGGAAGAGCGTAATATTTGAGAGGACGATTTTGTGGTCCTTCAACCATATTTGGTTCTGTTTCAGAAACTGGTTCGAGAGTAGGAATATTAGGATCGGGAAGATTGTATTTAAGCTAAATTACACTTTTGGTCCTCTTATTTTGCCCAACTCATGAAATCAATCCCCCTATTTTATTTTTAAACAATATTGGTCCAAAATATACTGAGATGTAATTTTTTTTAATATGTAACATTAGATTTATTAATTAATTATATATTTATATTATCCACATCATTTTTAGTGATTTCTCCATAACAGTTCTATCTCTTCTCCATTGTTAGTGATTTTGGGCCATAGTTTTGATTAGCTGATAAGCATCTTGGTAAGGTTTATCCATTAATGCGCTGCCAACAGCAGCGTCTATTGACAATCTTGTGTTGTACAAGAGACCATTCTAAAAGGTGTGAGTAATCATCCATTCTTCTAGACTGTGATGTGGACAAAGTCACATCATGTCTTTGTATCTTTCTCGTGCTTTGAAAAGAGATTCATTATATTTTTGTTTAAAACCAATGATATTGCCTCTTAGCATAGCCGTCTTGCTTGGTGGAAAATATTGTGTTAAGAAAACTTTCTTCAACTCGTCCCAGGTGGTAGCAGAGTTGGATGGTAGAGACTGGAGCCAAGCTCTAGCTATATCTCTTAGAAATAAAGGGAAAAGACGCAGTCTTATTGCTTCGGAGCTGACACCATTTGCTTTTATTGTGTTTGCGTTTTGCATAAACACTAACAAACGTAAGTTCGGATCGTCCGTAGGACTATTGGAAAATTGGTACTGTTGTACAGCTTGCAACAACGAAGGTTTTAACTCGAAATATTTTCTGTCAATAGTGGAGGCATCAATGTTGTTATGTGGTTCTTCCTGTGACGGAACAGTGTATTATTTGAGAGGATGGTTTTGTGGTCCTTCAACCATATTTGGTTCTGGTTCAGGAACTGATTCGGGAGTAGGAATATTAGGATCGGGAAGATTATATTTAGGCTAAATTACACTTTTGATCCTCCTATTTTGCCCAACTCATAAAATCAATTTCTCTATTTTACTTTTAAAAAATATTAGTCCAAAATATACCGAGATGTAATTTTTTTTAATATGTAGCATTAGATTTATTAATTAATTATATCTTTATATTATCCACGTCATTTTTATTGCATAGCATTGTTTGTATATGATATATATATATATATATATATATATATATATATATATATATATATATATATATATATATATATATATATATATATATATATATATATATATATATATATATATATATATATATATATATATATATATATAATCAAATTGAACATAACCCACACGATGTGAGAGTTTTTCTGTTGGTATTTAAATACATTTCAAACTTTTGTGTACTCTACTGTCTTGTTAACTAGGGGTGTACATGGTTATCATATATTATGATCCAATCCACTTTTATAGTTATGGTTTACAAATCAGACCATTAATCACAAAAACTGATTTAAAAAACATAATTGGTTTCAAACCGGATTAAAACCGGTTTGAAACCAGTTATAATTTTAATCCAAATTATTTAAATATAATTTAATCTATATTTAATTCATTTTAATTAATAAAATTTTAAAATTAATTTAATATTAATTTTTTTAAACATTAATAAAGCACATCCTTAATTTAATTTTAAGCAGATTTTAAAAAATTGTCGCGGTCGTATTACAATTTTTGCAATTTCGGTCGATAGAGGTGTTACGACATTGATTGTGTTCGTCGCAGTGTAAATTATTAATTATAATTTGTTTTTTAATATAAAACGAATATAAGAGTATTGATATCGACATATGTCCAAAACATTTTGTCGCAATCATTCTCACAGTCATAAAACATTTTTTAAAACCTTTTTAATGTTTAAATGATCCTTTTTGTTTTATCAATCCTAAAAGAAAAGTCAATTAATACTGAGATATTATTAATTAATTCACTGTGCACATTCATTTTATTATATAAATTATATGTATATTGAATGAAAAGAGATCAAGTTCAAACAAATTTCTTTCAAATTTAAATTTGTCTTCTACAGTGATAATAATATATCTTGCTTTTTAAATGTTTAGTATACTATATCTTTCAATTTATTTGAGAGTGTTTGCATATTTTTTAACTATAATTAAACATGTTTATATTTATTTAATAATTAGTCATTTGAAATAAAGTGTTAAACATCATTCAATTTTTATGAAAATGTGTAGAGCTTATTTTCTTGAGAAAATGTGAAAATTGAAAAGCAGAAAAATTTGATGAGAAAGAAATTTGGATACCCAATAACCATTTTATGGGTACCGGTTTACCACTTTGACCATAGATGGACCACAAAATCTAATATTTAATATTTGGATTGGGTTTTAATAAATAGAACAATTTGGATATGAATTTGGTTATAAGTAACCAGTTTTTTTGCACACCCCTATTGTTAACTCGTTCATGGTGATCTAAAGAATCCAGTCCTTGTGTCTTCATCAACCTCATACCATGCATCATTATAACTCATTCTTGGTGCAGATCACGATGGAAATCTATAATAATTTTCTCATGGTTGCACTATAATTTAAATAAAGTAAGTATGTTGCATTCTATTTAATGCCATGTAAATAATGTTTTGTTATCCTCATGAAAATTAATGCTATAAATATCTGACTTCTTGATGAAAAATCAGTAACACTTCTAAACCACTTATAAAGATCAACAAAACAAAGCAAATATATCAATAAAATATATCACTAACCAAACATAGCATTGGGTAAACCATGCATCCATAATGCCAAATGAGCACAAACTGAGAGCACACTGGTAAACCAATTCACATTCCACATACATGTCAATTAATCAACTCAAAACAAATTGGTTCACAAATATTCCTTTACGTTCAATCATGTGATATTAGAAAATTGTTTAGTAGAAAATATCAATTTAAAGACAATATCTCACACTCTCGTGGTTTTAAATAAAGTCACGTTCCTTGACCATGAGATTTTGATCTCGCTCGCTCATTCAAATCAAGGATCACGTTTTTAAAACTAAACAAGTTCTAATCGATATCTAAAACACTCTCGCCCTCTTTAGGAATCAATGCCCCGTTTTTATTATGTGGTTCGACCCACACGCTCTCGCAGTGTCGGCTCGAACCTTAGTTAATTTCTCACTCTCGTGACAAAAACGTGTTAAATAACTTCTCACTCTCGTGACAAAGATAATTAAATTTAGTTTAAAAACAAAGACCAAAGCAGATTTTTCCAATTAAATTATCAAGCCAATTTGTTACTGAGCCTCGTTGGAAACAACGATTTTCACATACCAGACTCTAGAAGTTTAGCCGTACATACTTTTTAACGAAAACAAATTAAACATGATTATTAGAATAAGAAACAACATGGAAATTCAACAAAATTAAAGAACAATAATAATAATAATGCAATTAAAGTAAAACATGTAGAACGAGAATAAAAGAACTGAAACTTTATATAAAATGATGGCAAAATTATGATCCAAGAGTACAATTTGACTTTCCAATTTGACAGAGCTTCACTAATGGTTCTTGGATACCTAGAACTAAGAATATAAGCCCTATATATAGTGTTACAAGTCTGACTCACTTTCCAAATCGTGTACAACTGCTATGAGAAAATATAGGGAGGTAGAGAAAGATTGCATCCATTAAGAGAACTTACAAGCTCATCAATTGTCATAGTTCTTAAATCTTGAGATTCTTCAATAGAAATTACCTTCATGTCAAATCTCTTGGGAAGATATCTAAGCATCTTCTTGACTAGCTTATCCTCTGATATCTTCTCTCCCAGGTCTTCTGAGTCATTAGCAATATCTAGAACAGTAATGTGAAAGTCCTAGATACTTTCATCCTCATTTATCTTCAAGTTCTAAAATTTAGAGGAGAGAAGATGAGGCTTTGCCAATTTAACCTTAGGATTTCCTTCATGAACCTTCTTCAGGGTTTCCCATGCAACTTTTGCGTGCTTATAATTCTTCATCAGCTTGAAAATATTTTTATCAACTCCATTAAATATGGTGTTCAACGCCTTAGAGTTTCCTTGGGATAATGCCTCATCATTATCATCCCAGTCTTTTTCAGGCTTCAGCACATCAATGACTTTCCCTTCTGCATCCACAACCTTTGGTGGATCCCAACCTTTGAAAATATTTCTCCAAGCCTTGTCACCAAAGAAATTTATAAAGGTTTCCATATGAGGTTTCCAACTATCATAGTTGGTACCATCCAAAATTGGTATTTTAACCTCTAACATCCTTGCCTATTGCGCCAGAAAGTAACTTCCCTGAATCTCACCCAGAGTTAGAGTAGGATGCATGATTCCTACTCTGATACCAATTGAAATTTTGGCTATCAGATCCAGAATGTCCTAAGATATGTTGAGACACCGGATCCGACTTCACACACAACAACAAGATGGATAAACAAAGATAGTAGTGCTGAAAGTAAATAACAGAGGATATCTTTACCCATGTCGAAACAACCTTCCTACTATGGGGGATACCAAGCCAAGAATAGAATCAACTAGATAATATCAATTTGCATACCTTACAATAAACCTCCAGATTACAGTATACGCACTACCATTTTCTTAACTTCTACCAAAGACACACCTAGGTATGAGGCCTTCCTTAAATCTCTCTTCAATTACACTTAGAAATTGGAGAAAACTCTAAACACAAGTAGAGAACAAAATCAAATGAAATCTATACTTCCAAAACACACAAGACTCAATGCCTAAAAGTTTATGAGAATTGACACACAATATGTTCAATGCTTAAAAGCTTCTAAACATCTAACAGGAAACTTACAACCCAACAATAAGAATTCTAAAAACCCTAACACAAATACATAAATAAATTCAACCTAATACTAGGTATACACAAGTCTATTTATAACTTTATTCTAGACTAGGTTGGGCTTCAAAACCGCAGCAGTGAGGCTGCACTAAGTTTGCAAAAGGTCCTCCAAGAAAGTATGTCTTTAATCATTAGTTTCCTAGTAAATCTCCATATTTAGAAACTAATAAAATCTTTGAAAACCAATCAAAGAATATTTTGATTTGTTACTCTTGGACGCCACATAAGCTAACTGAACATTCCCTGAATATCCAATAGCTAAAAATCGGCTGACCCACACTGTCAGCTTGTTGCAGACACGATATCCTAACTCCTTGTTGGAACAACCTTATCGACATGTTGAAAATAGAAAGTTGAAACATCTTGTTCAACATGTTGCTGCTAAAATGGTTTTACCAAAATGTAAGTCAATCATAATTTAAGAGAAATAACATGTTGTGTGCGCAAGTTTTTGTATTGTGATTGCTTGTTATGTTATGAATTATCCATGTCTTGTTTGTTAAGCTTATACTTTGGTATCATTCTTATTGTTTCAAAGTCTTGAAACTTTTCCTTTCCTTTTCGACAATGACAAAGGGGGAGAAGTCATGGTATTTGTTTTTTTTTTTCTTTTTCTAACAAAATTTGCAGCAAGCTTTAATGCATAAAACAACTCTCATTTATGGATACATGGATCCAGGGGGAATTTTAATTGTTGGAAGAGAAAATAATCATAAAGCTTCAATTGTTTGTCATCATCAAAATGGGGGAGAATGTGAAGTCAAGGCTCTTCATCCAATATGTTTTGATGAAGACAAAGTTCAAAGTACATTTTAAATGATCAAGTAAAAAAGAATTGAAAAACTTCAAGTACAATTTCTCAAGCCTCAAGATCAAAGACTCATCATGTGTACAATATCTAGCAACAAATTTCTCAAAATTTCTCTTTAAATACTAGAATTAAGTTTGATCATTAGAGGTACAAACATGCAGTTATTTTGAGATATCTTAGTGCTCAAATTTACTCATAAATATTCACTAGCATGCATGATCAAAAGAGTTTGCATTTAAAACTATTCTTGGCTGGAATACTAAAATATTTTTCAATTTTCATCTCAGGAAATCGATTACCCCTTGATTTCCTCTTTAAGAAACAACCTGCCAGCATTTCTATGAAAACATTTTCATGTTAGGGAAATCGATTACCCTGAAACTGGAAATCGATTTCCTTTGAAAAATTTTAAATTTTAGGTTACAACATTACACAGGAAATCGATTACCCCATTAATGGAAATCAATTTCCTGAGTTGATATAGCCAAAAATATCTGTTTTAAAATCTAAACATTTTCCAATTAACATCTTTTAAAAGTTGCATTGTTTCAATGATTTACACACTTTCAAAAGAGTGTTAAGGCACTATATAAATTATACATTTTCATATTCGAAAACTACCTCTTCCAATACAATTTGACATCATATTATTCATTCAAACTTTCAATCAAAGTGTTTTGTTCTTGATATTTAACAAAGTATTTTTTCTACATATGTGTTAATTACAATCCAAAAATATTCATGTCATTCTCATAAAACACTTGAGCACTAAATTTTCATTATATATTGCTTGTTTGGAATGGAAGATCAAGCCTAGTGTTTGATACATAATCATATTATCTTTTACTTAGAAAAATTCCAGAATTGATTTTGTAACCTTATTGTCTAGGATTGTTGGAAGCAATAGAGTCATTAAGGCATGGTTGTTCTGTTAGTGTACTTGGTGAAAATCCAAGAGGATTGTTCTTGGTGGTTGTGTTGGCCGTTGTACAAGTCCAAACAATAGTAAAATCTCTTTCGTGTTAAAAGGGTATTGGAGTACTCTCTGACTGTAAGGGGAACTAGGATACATCCTCGTGTCATTTATTTTTCTGCACTTTATTGTTTTCATAACATCACCATAAACTAGAAAAATAATACCAACATCACTAAAAACCGATAAAATTTCAAAGTTCCTAATTCACCCACCCCCCTTTTAGACGCATGTCAAATATATGTGGATGACATTATTTTTTTCTCTTCTAATCCCTCTGTTTCGCAAGAGTTCTCTAAGTTAATGCAGACAGAGTTTGAAATGAGTTTGATGCAAGAATTAAAATACTCTTTGGGAATACAAATAAATAAAACTCCAGAAGCTACATATATTCATCAAAGAAAATACACAAAAGAACTTCTGAAGAAATTTGATATGTCAAGTAGCAAACCAACAAAGACCCTTATGCATCCTACATGCATTCTTGAAAAACATGAAGTAAGTACAAAGGTTTGTCAGAAGCTCTATCGTGGTATAATAGGCTCTCTTCTCTATCTGACTGCTTCTCGTCCAGATATTTTATTCAGTGTATGTCTTTATGTTTATTTTCAATCAGATCTAAGGGAAACTCACTTAACAGTTGTTAAGAGAATCCTAAGGTATCTGAAGGGAACATCTAACATTGGCTTGATGTACAAGAAAACATCAGAATATAAGCTATCAGGGTTTTGTGATGCAGATTGTGTCGGAGATAGAATAGAATGTAAAAGTACTTATGGAAATTGTAAGTTTCTGGGTGACAATCTCATCTCTTGATCTAGCAAAAGGCAATCAACTATTGTACTATAAACAACTGAAGCATAATATATATCAGCATCACTTTGTATCACTCAGATGCTCTGGATGAAAAGTCAACTTCAAGATTTCCATATATACGAGGGTAACATTCCTATATTTTGTGATAACACAGCTGCTATTTTCTTAAGTAAGAATCCTATTTTGCACTCTAGAGCTAAACACATAGAAATCAAACATCATTTTATCATATACTATGTTCAGAAAGGAATTCTTGTTTTAAAATTTATATTTACAGACCATCAATGGACTGATATTTTCACAAAACCCTTACCTGAAGATATGCTACTTTGTCCATAATGAAACTTTTCCTTTTATATGTGTTTTACTCCTGTTGTGAAAAATGTGTTTCTAACTTTGTGCAAATAGTTCATTATTTATCTTTTCCAATGATACTTCGACTAGTTAAAAGATGTCTTGGTTAGAAACAACTCAAGTCAGATACCCTTTTGATTTTCTTGACTTTGAGAACATCAACCTATGAGTTTTCAAACAAATGGTCATTATGCACCATTTGAATAACACCTCAAGCAATGGGAAATTATTTTGAGATCAGATAAAATCTTCACGTTTCACTCCTCTCTTTTTTTTTTATTTAGGAAATTTTGAGACAATCTTTTATTGAAAATAAATACTGTTAGCACGACCTATCTATTCTCTTGTTTCTTTTTTCTTGTTGTTTTTTCTGTCTTTTGCTTTCCATGTCTTGTCTGTACTTCTCTAAGTCATCAATGAATGACTATTTGATTCAAACTTGTCTCTTATCTTGTTTATGGAATTAGAAAAGCGTGCTAATTATTTTTTCTCACAACTGATGTTTCTAACATATTTGAAAAATCTTTTTGATTATGACAAAATGGGAGAGAAAAATAGTGATGATTTTGATATATATATATATATATATATATATATATATATATATATATATAATTCTCTAAAATCTTATTGTGTACATTCTAACAAAATATATATGCAAGATTGTTTAAAATAATGTTTCAGGAACACGCTGATAAGAGAATGGATTAGGTTCATATATAGAACTTCTATCATTTAGAAGGTTCTGATAAATCAAGCTCAGATATAGAACTTCTATCGTTTAGAAGGTTTTGATAAATCAAGATCAAATATATATTTTCTATCATTTAGAAGGTTCTGATAATTCAAGCTATAATAAAGTACACTTTCTGATCAAGTTAGGATCTGACAAGTTAACAATGCTCAAATATCCCTTAATCTCTAAATTGTTATAAATATTAGGCTCAGGGGGAGCTTGTTTATCTCAGGGGGAGTTTTTCTAAACTTACTCTGATACTTTTTATGATATTACCTTGTAAAATTATTCCATCAAAATACATGGTTTTGTCATCATCAAAAAGGGGGAGATTCTTAGAACAAGATTTGGTTATGCATATAATATCTAGTTTTGATAATAACAATGCATATATTTTATATGTAACAACTTTTGTTTTCTAATAGTTTCTTCTAGTGTGTAGAAATAATATTCTATTTTATTCTGGAAAAGATCATTAGAATCATTGTTGGCACCATCAGAAGAACTATTATATTCACTTCTCAAGAAACATCAGCAGTTCTGATGAATGCTGAATATTCGCTAGAAGAGGATATTTGTTTGCTTCTCAGAAATGTGTTTGCTCCCAGTTCAGAAACCAATATGTGTTTCTAAGAAAAGGATTTTTGTGTGCTTCTCAGATAAGTTTTTTCTTCCAGCTCAAAAATCATGATGTATATTGATCAGAAAAATAGCAAGTGTACTATTTTTCCTCTTGTAATAACAGGGAAAAATCCCTGAATATCGATCTCAAGGACTGCACAGAATTACCGAGTTTAATGCGATGTTCAATTAAACAAAACTCAATTTGGGGGTTCGTTTGGTTATTATACTTAACAATAATTAAAAATATGCGAAGATAAATTATGAATTTTTTCTGGTGTGAATATTATGCTAGGGGTAAGTTTATGGTTTATCGTGTAATGACCTTCAGTATTGATCTCTTCTACAAGTTCATCACCTTCAACTACCCGCCCTTTAGATTATTTTCCCCTATGTCCTTAGTGAGAAAATGATCGCGACTTTATCGTCTAAATTAATCGGGAGACTGCAAGTATACAGCCCTATCGCGTAGTTTTAAAAGATATCGAACCTAAGGGACTATAAATCGAACTAACGTAACCTAAACTACTGTGTAAAGCTATAGCTATCGAATAATTAATTGGGGGAATTTTTGGGTAATAAAACTTAATTCTAATTGAAATAATAATAATGCGAATATCGGTATGTACTTCGTTAACATTAAAGAATCCGGCTTTCCACTGGCTTATTTTCTAAAAATGATAATAATATCTTTTTCAGCAAAAAGTATTTATTCAAAAATCTATTCTCAAACTTTCGCTCTATTGAAGTAAATTATAATTTTAAACTCTGATGTATGCTTTCGCTATCCCATTGATTTTAAAATTACTTTTTGAAAATAAATAAAGTTTAATTGGTTTTAAAACGCTGTCACGGTCTTTAAAAACAATACCTAGTATCTACTATCTGATTCTAAACCTCAAACTGTCGCTCTATTGGTTTCTAATCTTAGTCAGTTTATTAGCCTCAAACTTTCGCTCTGTTGGTTTCTAAACCTCTTTTAACAAAATAAATTAGATAACTAAATCAGAAAAAGTGTTTATTTTATAAAATATAATCAAGCCTGTTTATTCCGGATCCATTCAAATTAACTCGTTACATACCGATATTTAAATAATTTAGCCAGACATACTCATAAAAGCAGACATGAATACATTAGAGGAATTAACATTCGTAAATAAATTCATGGCTAAATAAATATCTCTCATGAAAATAATTAAATAAATAAATTAAAGCGATGTAAATAAGAAACCTGAATTAAATAAATGCTGGAAATAATTCTTGAAGCTTGAATCAATTCGTACAAAATCCAGGTTCTTCAACAGAAATAGAATTTAAGTATTGAAAAGGAACTGGCTGGAAAATAACTACTGAAACTGAATTACAATGGAAAAAATAATACGGGAAGGTAAATTCTGAAACTGGAAAAATAATGCTAAGAAAAAAGTTCCAATTTTGATTTCCTGATGTCCTTTTATAATGGTAGAATGTAACCACCTCTTGAGATATTTTCGTACCACTTTTCCCCAAATATCTTGTCCTAACTGCTATGCGTGGAGGTGGTCGTCCCCAGATTTTCTCATCCCCTTTGACCACGTTGAGACGGGCGCCTCCCACTAAGGAGAGGGTCTTGAGGCGGGCGCCTCAATTGTAGGAGAAGAGTTGAGACGTGCGTCTCACTCTTGCACGTGCTTTTAGGGCTCTCTTGCTTGCGTGGGCCTGATTTCGTTTGGGCCCAGTTTGGAGATAATAGACCCTTTTGATCCATCATTTTTGCTTTGCACACCCCTTTTCTTCATTTCTTGCGTATTTAGTCCAATAACTCTCTTAATTTCTTCACTTTGCTCAATTTGTCTAATTAAAATAAAATACCTGAAACAATAAAAATACCGGCGTAATATGGAAATAAAATGAAATAATTAAATAAAAATACTAACATTATCTATGAAAATTAAATCAAATATACTATATAAAATTGTGTTATCAAACTCCCCTATACTTGAACCGTTGCTTGTCCTCAAGCAAAAGAAAAAAATGAAAATCACTGACGCACAGTTAAACACAAATATAAGAACATACATCACTTCGTACCAGGTTGCAAGTTGAATTTTTCGTTAGAGAATTTAAGTCGAACTTAAACACCAAAGTTACCGTAGGAACACTGGACAACCCCATTTAAGCAGACCAATTTAAGTCATGTCATTATAGCTTAACCTAATACTATGTTTTATTTCACCCGTTTTCATTCTAGCGCAATCACATTAAGCCCTTTACCTTACACGCACATAGTGGAGTAACTGGTTAGTGAATTTGATCTTAGTAAGCCAGCTAGGAGTTATGGTAATTTAATCATATGGTACTCCCTTTTTCCAATTAAAAATTGCGGGGGATCAAACCGTAATTCGCCCTACCAAGTTCAGCACCAGGGACCACTGAACCAATTTATAATGGATTATTTTGCATTTGTATTTATAGTTTCTGCAACTGTTGGATTAAATGATCTGGTAAGGACCATCTAACTTAATAAGTGCATCTTCAGATAAAAGCAATTTCTTAAGAATATTTGATCAATCACTTATATTCATCAGCTCTCCACGTAGTTTGTGTTTATGGCGGTGCCGACTGCTTAATAAACTACTCGGGGCTAATCTAAAACTAAGTTTTAAAGGTTTTGGTATAATAAGTACTTAAATCGATCCAACACATCGGGGGTTTTGAAGTGTTAAGACGATAGCAATTTTGCTAAGTTGCTCGAATTCGTATTTATAATAGGCAACCTTAATACTAGTTGAATAATGTTTATAAATGCGTGTTAAAATTGTTGTATTTTATTCGTTATGGCTCAAGAAATAGGGGGAATTCGAGTAAGCACAAATTTTTGCATAAGAGATTAAAATTTGCATAAATAAGTATTTTATTGAATTGAAATTTTGCAATACAAGAAAAGAAATAAAAGGAAAAAATACTACAAAGAGAGCAAAGGAAATAGAAATGAACAAGGAAATGATCTGACTCCCCTATACTTAAAAGGAGCAATGTCCTCAATGCGATAAAAACAAAGGAGAATCAGATGAAAATAGAAAGGTGATCACTCGTTTCTTTGAGAATCATAAGCTCTTATTCTTCGTCCTCTAGTACGAGGCCTTCGTCCTACGTCAGAATTAGAATCATTAAGATGAAGTGCGTCTGCTATGCGAGCTTGCAAAGATTCTAGGTTACGATCATGGCGAAAGGCATATTGTTGTTGTTCGCGTCGCATCTCTTGTTGGTCACGTTGTACTTCTTGTACGAGACGTAAAGTCTCAGCTTGGTTTTGTTGCATGGCATGGAACAACTGATCTTGACGAAGCATATGAGCCTGCATAGCTGCGAAATTTGCAGCGGGATTATCTGGTTGTTGGGTGGCAGGTGCATCAAGAGCATAACGCTAATTTGTGCGGACTCGGACGTCGATACGATTCGGACAAGGTAACACAAATTCAGGAATTGGACGATGATTTATCACTAATGTAAACCGGCCATCATGTCTTGGAGAGATTATATGGGAATCTCGGCAATAGATCACATCAAGAAGAGTGGCTGGCATCATATATTGTAACAAAGAAAGTAGCTCGGCGGAAAGGCCTAAAGCGTATGCTAAAGATGTGATGATGCCTCCAAAAACAAAGGGATTAGTACCTGCTGCGTTCACGTATGTCTGGATGTGACTGAGCATGAAAGGAGCGACGTTGACAGCCTGACCATTAAGGGCACAGAAAATGATGAACAGCGCATTTTGGTTGACCTTGTGATTATTGGTCCGACCAAAGATGGTGTTAGCAAGAACGCGGTGAAAGTACCTTAATGCAGGGTTATGTATTTGAGAAGCATAGAGGTCGCGCCAACTTTCCGTGGTTTGACCGGTTAGATCATTCCATAAGGAGAAGCCGACTTGATCCCAAGAAAGATCGTGGTCATCATCAAAAGGCTTGTAATGAACATGCTCGCCACGAGTGAAAGATAAGAGTTCAGCGACTCTTTCTTGATCAAGAGAGTACTCTTGGTTAAACATGCGGAAGTTGGCGAATCTGGTTGTGTAGGGATCGTCGACAGGTGTTGTGTAAGAGAAGGAACTAAGAAATTCAAGCACGAGTGGTTCATAGGTTGGACATGGGTTTGTGCAGAGATTGGATAAACCGGTGTTGTTGAGCATTAATACGATGCTATCGGTCATTCCTAAGGTTTCCAAACACTCCGAACTTACGTATTTTGTAGGAACGACGGAACGGGTATAGAATTTTTTATACTTTTGTTGTTGTTGGTCGTCGTCGTTATCGCGGAAAATGATATTGGATATGTCGGGTGGTGGTCGGTTGGGCTTAACTTGTCTTTGGTTGTTTCGTGGAGCCATAGATGGATATGGGTTGAAGAAGGGAAAAGGTAGAAAATATGGGTGTAGGAGAGGAAATGGTAGAGATGGTTAGAAATGTTGTGAAATGAGAAAGAAGGATGAATGGTATTTATAGTGGAGTGAGAGTTAAGAGTGATAAATTATAATAAGTGGGTGTTGGAAAATGGAGGGGAAAATTTGAATGGGGATTAATGGTGGGAAATGGAAAGAATATAATTTGAATGAGAATAAAGAGTGTTGAATTTGAATTGATTGGGGGTGAATGGGAAAACGAAACGGACAAGACAAGTAAATGCAAGGAGACCAACTTTTACTCTGCACGAAACATTGCTGAGGCGACCGTCTAACATAGGAGACCACACGTGAGGCGTGCGTCTCAAAGCTGCATGGCGCAGTTGGAGGCGTGCGTCTCCAGTCAGCGTGTTAGGCTGAGGCGTGTGTCTCAGCTTGTTGGGGACAGTGTGAATGACGAGGGGTAATGCTAATACTCTTATAATATTTTTATATGATATAATATATTAAGCTGCAACATTATAATTATAAGAAAATAACATGAATTGCTTTTAGAATGAGGATCAAAGTTGCTTACAATTTAAGAATCAAGTATTTGGAAAGTAAAACATAATAAAAAAAAGCATAACGAAAATATTGCAATTTCTAATAAAATCAAACTAAGCTAAACTAAATAAAATGAACTACTTAAAAGCTCTAGCCACTAGATGGTCCTGCCTTAGAAGCGGAGGAAGAATGGAAGTAAGCAAAAACTTCTTGAAATTGCGCAGAAACAGTATCCATAAAACCAAAGAAATCGGCTCGCAAACTAGTCAAATCGTTCCTCAAAGCCTGATGTTCCACCTGGAGAGCGTGGATGGCAGTTGCATAATCAATGGTAGGAGCCTCATGCATAACGGTGTCAGGAGCAACAGAGTGAGCGGTAAAATCGTGCTGAGGAGGGCCCATATCATAATAACCTGAAGGAGCAGTGGGATCTTCCTCAGAATCTTCCAAAACCTCATAATCTTGCGGAGTCTCAGGAGTGCGGGGCGGAGAAGGCTGCTGATCAAGACCAAAAAGCCAGTTGGCTTTGTTATGCACACTCGTAGCAGGGTTAGGCAAGGTAAACAGCTGCATAACTTGACCATTAATCAACAAGGTAAACTGAGTCGGGCCAAGATCACCAATTATACCAGTGTTGAAACAGAACTCGATGGTCATGCAAGTAATACCAGTAAAAGCATTCAGATGCTTAAAGTATTGTCCAGGTCCAACAACATTTGCAATCATAGTGACGAGATCTCCCATCCGAATGGGTGCATGATCAGTATCAATGAGATCCACAAAGGTACGGATCAGATAAGTGATCGCATTAACCGGAAGGTTTTGCGAAGCACAAAACATGATAAAAAGCTCATCCTTAGAAACAGTGGTGACATTCTGGGGTTTTCCAAAAATGGTGTGGGCCAGAATCTTATGGAAATACCTAAAGGCCGGATTATGGATATTCTCTGATACAAAGTCATCGGGCTCAGGGTTAAGGATTCCATAAATAGAACCCCAAAAATAGTCAAGCTCTCTAAATCCAAGATACTCCTCCTGAGTTTCATGATAAACTCCTATGCCATTAGGAAAACCAAGAAGCTCACCCAATTCCTTATGGTTAAACTTGAAAGTGATGCCAAAAAGTCTGAAGATAATAAGTCCACGGCGTAAAGCTAACCCATGAGTAGGAAAGTATATCAAAGAGCTGAGGAACTCCAAAGTGAGGTTTTGATAAGTGGCATAGCAAGTCATCAAGCGTGAACTATCCCACCCAATCTGATTCAGCAGAAAAAGCACACTATCACGAATACCAAGAGCAGTCATAGCACCGTGATGAGGGTAGATAGTAGGTAACATCTCGCGCTCGGATAAAACTCCATATTTGGTGCGCTGATTTCTTCCTCTGAAACTAACTGGCATATCGTCACTCGAGACATAGTGGGAAGAGAAATAAGTAGCAAGAAGTATCCTGAAGAGAAGAAAATAAAGAAGATCAGCATTGGCCAAAATGCCGATGAGAAGAAAAAAAACATAGAATAGAAAGAAATAAGATAAAGAGGAGAAATATAATGAATGTATAAAGAAAAGAAATAGATATATTTTTGTTTTTGTTTTTGTTAAAAATAGACTAAAGAAGAAATGAAAAACAAGAAGAAGGAAATATATAAAAAAAACGGTGGGTTGTCTCCCACAAAGCGCTTTGTTTTATGTCGTAAGCTCGACAAATAAAACTAAAGACTAGGCTTCTAATCGAGCGTGTGGCTCATCTAGATTTATCGTTTGAGAATTTCCCTCGAGTTCAGTTAGATGGTAATGTTTTAAACGCTGCCCGTTTACTATAAATGGTTCAATCGAAGGTCCCTTAATCTCTATTGCACCACTTGGATAAACTCGAGTAATTTCAAACGGTCCGGACCACCTAGATCGTAATTTTCCAGGAAATAATTTTAATCGTGAGTTAAATAGTAATACTAAGTCACCTATGTTAAAATTCTTCCTAGATATATGCTTATCGTGCCATTTCTTTGTGCGCTCTTTGTAAATCCTAGCATTTTCGTACGCATCCTGTCTAAGTTCTTCCAATTCATTAATATCCAGGATACGCTTCTCTCCAGCGGCAGTGTAACTTAAGTTCAGATTCTTAATGGCCCAATAGGCCTTGTTTTCTAACTCAACTGGGAGATGGCATGACTTACCATAAATAAGCTTGAAAGGAGTAGTACCAATGGGAGTTTTATAGGCAGTTCTATAAGCCCATAAAGCTTCGTGAAGTTTAAAGGACCCGTCCTTTCTGGACGTAGCGACAGTTTTTTCAAGGATTTGTTTTATCTCGCGATTTGAAACTTCAACTTGTCCGCTAGTTTGAGGATGGTAAGGTGTAGCTATGCGATGTCTAACTCCATATTTTCCTAATAATTTTTCAAAGATTTTGGAAATGAAATGAGATCCACCATCACTTATAACGAGTCTGGGTACACTGAACCTAGGAAAGATTATGTTCTTGAACAGCTTAAGTACCACTCGGGTGTCATTTGTTGGAGAAGCTATAGCTTCGATCCATTTTGAGACATAATCCACAGCCACGAGTATATACTTGTTACCGGATGAAGATGGAAAGGGTCCCATAAAGTCTATCCCCCACACATCAAAGATTTCGACTTCTAAAATGCCTTTTTGTGGCATTTCGTCACGTCTAGATATATTACCGGTGCGTTGACACCTGTCGCATTTTAAGATGGTGGCATGTACGTCTTTCCATAAATTAGGCCAATAGAAACCGGATTGTAGGATCTTTACACAAGTTTTGGATGTACTCGCATGTCCTCCGTAAGGTGCAGAATGACAGTGTTTTATAATGTTTTCAATCTCTTCTTCTGGCACACATCGGTGGAAAATTCCATCGGGACCTCTCTTGAAAAGTAAAGGTTCATCCCAATAATATTGTTTAAGATCATGGAAGAATTTCTTCTTCTGTTGGTAGGTAAGTTCAGGTGGTAAAACGCCTGCAGCGAGGTAATTTACGAAATCGGCATACCAAGGCACCGAGGAGACGGCTAAGGTGGTTTCCATGAGTTTATCTGGTTCTGTGTCTTCCAAGTGGGCAATCAGTTTATCATACTGGAATTCATCATCGATCGACACTTGTTCATGTTTAAGATTTTCTAGTCTAGAGAGATGATCTGCTACCACGTTTTCGGTTCCTTTCTTATCTTTGATTTCTAAATCGAACTCTTGCAGTAGCAATATCCATCTCAGGAGTCTAGGTTTAGCGTCCTTTTTGGTTAGGAGATATCTAATAGCAGCATGATCAGTGTATATGATTATTTTGGATCCTACTAAGTAGCAACGAAACTTGTCTAATGCGAAGATCACTGCTAAGAATTATTTCTCGGTTGTAGCATAATTCATCTGCGCTTCGTCCAGGGTTCTGCTTGCATAATATATGACGTGGAGTCTTTTATCCTTTCGCTGTCCTAAAACAGCTCCTACGGCATAGTCACTTGCGTCACACATTATTTCAAAAGGTTCATTCCAATTTGGAGTTTGCATGATAGGCGCAGAAATTAATGCTTTCTTAAGTGTTTGAAATGCTTCTAAACATTTTTTGTCGAAGATAAATTCAGCGTCTTTCATTAACAGCTCAGTTAGGGGTTTAGTTATCTTAGAGAAATCTTTGATGAATCGTCGATAAAAACCGGCGTGTCCCAAAAAGCTTCGGATTTATCTAACAGTTTTTGGAGGTTGAAGGTTCTCAATAACTTCGATCTTAGCAGAATCGACTTCAATTCCTCTTTTGGATATAATGTGTCCTAAAACAATTCCTTCTTGTACCATAAAATGGCATTTCTCCCAATTAAGCACTAGATTAACCTTCACACGTTCTAATACCCTTTCTAAATTTTCTAAACATTCTTCAAAGCTTTGTCCACAGACGGAAAAATCGTCCATGAAGACTTCCATAATATTGTCCAGAAAATCAGCAAATATTGCCATCATACATCTTTGAAAAGTTGCAGGAGCATTGCATAAACCAAATGGAATTCTTCTATAAGCAAAGGTTCCAAAAGGGCATGTGAAAGTTGTTTTCTCTTGGTCATTAGGATGAATAGGTATCTGAAAGAAACCTGAATAACCGTCCAAGAAACAGAAATGAGAGTGTCTAGCTAAACGTTCCAACATTTGATCAATAAATGGTAAAGGGAAATGATCTTTTCTGGTGGCTTTGTTGAGTTTTCGATAATCGATGCACATTCTCCATCCAGATTCGACTCTTTTAGTTATGATTTCTCCTTTCTCATTTTCGACTACTGTGACACCTCCTTTCTTAGGTACAACATGCACAGGGCTAACCCATTTGCTATCAGATATAGGATATATGATTCTTGCTTCTAACAATTTCATAACTTCCTTTTTCACAACCTCGCTCATAATCGGGTTTAGTCTCCTCTGGTGTTCTCTTGAAGTTTTACAATCTTCTTCTAGCATAATGCGATGCATACAAATAGAGGGACTTATTCCTTTAAGATCAGTGATATTATATCCTAAGGCTGTTGGATATTTTCTCAGAGTTTGTAAAAGTTTTTCAGTTTCGGTTTCGCCAAGTTCTGCGTTGACTATCACTGGTCGTTCGAGTTCGGGATCTAGGAATTCATACCTTAGATTTTTAGGAAGTGTTTTGAGTTCTAGGGGTGGTTTCCTTAAACATTGTGTAGGATCTGGTGCTATAGCTAAGCATTCACTTAGATTACTACTCAGATTTTCATCGAGATTGTCTTCATTTTCAAGCTCAGCTTCTTTTCTACATTCATCGATGATATCCATGAAGTAACAAGTATCTTCAATTGTAGGTGCTTTCAGGAATTGAGAGAGGATAAATTTGATTTTCTCTTCACCTACTTCAAAAGTAAGTTTTCCTCTTTTTACATCTATAATTGCACCGGCTGTAGCTAAGAAAGGCCCTTCAAGAATGATTGGGGTAACTTCGTCCTCCCTTATGTCCATAATAATGAAATCGGTTGGTATATAGAATTGGCCAATGCGTACAGGAAGATTCTCGAGAACTCCTGCAGGATATTTAATTGACCTATCTGCTAATTGAACGGACATTTTGGTTGGTTTGAGTTCTCCCATTTCAAGTTTCTTGCATATAGATAACGGCATCACACTTATACTGGCTCCAAGATCACATAAAGCTTTATCTATGACAAATTTGCCAATTACACATGGAATAGAGAAACTTCCAGGGTCTTTGAGTTTAGGAGGCATTGTGTCTTGAATAATTGCACTACATTCAGCAGTAAGCATGACAATTTCATTATCCTCTAGCTTTTTCTTATTGGATAGAATCTCTTTAAGGAATTTAGCGTAGGAGGGCATTTGAGTTATAGCTTCGGTAAAAGGAATTGTAACATTAAGTTGTTTCAGAAGATCCACGAATTTCTTGAATTGACCCACATTCTTAGTTTTAGCTAACCTTTGAGGGTATGGAATACGAGGCTTATAAGGTGGTGGGGGTACATAAGTTTCATCTTTTTGCGTGGTATCTTCATTATTATCTCTCTGATTTTCCTTTTCTTCTTTATCTTTAGTTTCAGATTGTTTAACATAATTTTGTTGCATAGCTGGGCTATTGTTTCTGGGATCTACAGGTCCATCATACTCTGTTCCGCTTCTTAAGATAACAGCATTTGCATGTCCTTTGGGGTTAGGTTGAGGCTGTCCAGGAAATGAGCCAGCAGGAGCAGCAGAAGCCGCTTGTTGTTGAGCTACCTGAGAGATTTGTGTTTCTAACATTTTATTATGTGTAGCTAAAGCATCAAGCTTGTTAGATAATTGCTTAATCGGCTCATTTATGTGTATATTCTGATTTTGAACATCCTTATTAGTCTGGGATTGAGTATTATTGGTTTGGGATTGAGTAGCGATGAAATGCTCTATCATGACTTCCAAATTAGACTTCCTAGGAGCATTAGACGTGTTAGGACCATTATTAGGATGATTTGGAATAGCCTTAGGATAACCAGGTGGTGTAGCAGGAGCTTGTCCAGGTGCGTATAACGCGTTGTTACTGTTACTCTTGTCCAGGTTCGTAAGGATTACCCTGTACGTAATTCGCTTGTTCAACTGGAACTCCTGTTAAAAGTGGGCATTCTGGAGCAAGATGTGATTGAATACCACATAAGTCGCAAGTTTGAGCAATTGCAACAACAGTAGCTGCGGGAGTGGTGGTAAGATTCTCGAGCTTTTGAGTGAGAGCTTCCACTTTAGCGTTGACTTGATCCAGACTATTCACTTCAACCATGGCACCTTTCGTTTGAGATTTCTCTACGCTAACTCTCTCCGTACCCCATTGGTAATGGTTTTGAGTCATGCTTTCGATAAGTTGTCTTGCTTCAGTATATGGTTTATTCATCAGTGCGCCACTAGCTGCGGCGTCTATAGTCAATCTCGTATTATACAAGAGACCATTGTAGAACGTGTGAATGATCAGCCATTCTTCTAAACCATGATGAGGACAAAGTCTAAGCATGTCTTTATAACGTTCCCAAGCTTCAAAGAGTGATTCATTGTCTTTTTGTCTGAAACCATTGATATTGGCTCTGAGCATAGCAGTTTTGCTTGGAGGAAAATATCTAGCCAAGAAGACTTTCTTCAACTCATCCCATGTGGTGATTGAGTTGGAACGAAGAGATCGGAGCCATGCGCGAGCTCTGTCTCTGAGAGAAAAAGGAAATAGGCGCAATCGTATCGCCTCGGGGTTAACACCATTCACTTTCACAGTGTCTGCGTACTGCACAAACACTGACAGATGAAGATTCGGGTCGTCAGTAGGAGCTCCAGAAAACTGGTTCTGCTGAACGGCGGAAAGAAGCGAAGGTTTTAGCTCGAAATCGTTTCGAGCGATAGCAGGAGCAGCAATACTATTATGAGGCTCTGCTTGAGAAGGAACAACGTAGTCCTTAAGAGGACGAGGAGCAGGATCAGGTAGATCAGCCATCTTCTTGAGTTCTTCAACGTCAGGAAGTTTGGTCGAAGGAAGGTTGTTGCGTTCTAAATACTCTTGAATTCGTCTTCTTAATCTAAGGTAACGCTCGATATCGTATATAGGTATATGCAAAGGCGCGCCTTGAGAGCGAGTATTTGGCATACACAGAGGGAAAAGAAATAGTAGCTATAGTCTATACTTCGTAATAAAATTACGATATCAACTTAAATAGTCCCCGGCAACGGCGCCAAAAACTTGATCGCGACTTTATCGTCCAAATTAATCGGGAGACTGCAAGTATACAGCCCTATCGCATAGTTTTAAAAGATATCGAACCTAAGGGACTATAAATCGAACTAACGTAACCTAAACTACTGTGTAAAGCTATAGCTATCGAATAATTAATTGGGGGAATTTTTGGGTAATAAAACTTAATTCTAATTGAAATAATAATAATACGAATATCGGTATGTACTTCGTTAACATTAAAGAATCCGGCTTTCCACTGGCTTATTTTCTAAAAATGATAATAATATATTTTTCAGCAAAAAGTATTTATTCAAAAATCTATTCTCAAACTTTCGCTCTATTGAAGTAAATTATAATTTTAAACTCTGATGTATGCTTTCGCTATCCCATTGATTTTAAAATTACTTTTTGAAAATAAATAAAGTTTAATTGGTTTTAAAACGTTGTCACAGTCTTTAAAAACAATACCTAGTATCTACTATCTTATTCTAAACCTCAAACTGTCGCTCTATTGGTTTCTAATCTTAGTCAGTTTATTAGCCTCAAACTTTCGCTCTGTTGGTTTCTAAACCTCTTTTAACAAAATAAATTAGATAACTAAATCAGAAAAAGTGTTTATTTTATAAAATATAATCAAGCCTGTTTATTCCGGATCCATTCAAATTAACTCGTTACATACCGATATTTAAATAATTTAGCAAGACATACTCATAAAAGCAGACATGAATACATTAGAGGAATTAACATTCGTAAATAAATTCATGGCTAAATAAATACCTCTCATGTAAATAATTAAATAAATAAATTAAAGCGATGTAAATAAGAAACCTGAATTAAATAAATGCTGGAAATAATTCTTGAAGCTTGAATCAATTCGTACAAAATCCTGGTTCTTCAATAGAAATAGAATTTAAGTATTGAAAAGGAACTGGCTGGAAAATAACTACTGAAACTGAATTACAATGGAAAAAATAATACGGGAAGGTAAATTCTGAAACTGGAAAAATAATGCTAAGAAAAACGTTCCAATTTTGATTTCCTGATGTCCTTTTATAGTGGTAGAATGTAACCACCTCTTGAGATATTTTCGTACCACTTTTCCCCAAATATCTCGTCCTAACTGCTATGCGTGGAGGTGGTCGTCCCCAGATTTTCTCATCCCCTTTGACCACGTTGAGACGGGCGCCTCCCACTAAGGAGAGGGTCTTGAGGCGGGTGCCTCAATTGTAGGAGAAGAGTTGAGACGTGCGTCTCACTCTTGCACGTGCTTTTAGGGCTCTCTTGCTTGCGTGGGCCTGATTTCGTTTGGGCCCAGTTTGGAGATAATAGACCCTTTTGATCCATCATTTTTGCTTCGCACACCCCTTTTCTTCATTTCTTGCGTATTTAGTCCAATAACTCTCTTAATTTCTTCACTTTGCTCAATTTGTCTAATTAAAATAAAATACCTGAAACAATAAAAATACCGGCGTAATATGGAAATAAAATGAAATAATTAAATAAAAATACTAACATTATCTATGAAAATTAAATCAAATATACTATATAAAATTGTGTTATCAGAAAACCTTTAACCATCCATCCTAAATCATAAGTCCTTAGAAATATCTGATGGAGTTAAGCCATTATATCATCAAGGGTTAAATTTTGTGACTATAGGGTATCCCTAGTCCTATGTTATATATATATTATATCCTAATCGTACAAAAACCTTAAAAACCGCGGTCCAGCTGGTTGTTAACTATAACTCAATCCTAATTGGTCCGATCAGAAAAGCATTAAAAACCATGAATGATTAAATTGAAAGGAAACTATTGTATTAAAAATCAATAATTCATAGCCAATACATTTGAAAATCTGGGACACCCCCTAGAATTAGGGGGTTTATATGAACATTATATTCAAATATATTTCAATAACAATAAAGATAGACATTACACAAATTAGTGGTGAACACTGATCTTCAATTGCTTTCGCTCAAGAAAGATCTTCATTCTCCTAAAACTTGCATAGACTTCAATCTTTTGTCGTCAATTTATTCTTCGTTCCAAAAGTCCTCTTTTTCTTCTCCAAATCAGGTATTTATAATGTCAGGTCATCCCTTTGTGATGCCAAATGTCCAAAGTACCCTTAATGATCCAAGAATATAGGAACATCTCAAAACTAGAATTTTATACACCTAGGATGACACGGGTCGTGTTAGTGGACACGGGCACCCGTGTTAGCGTCTGTGTTTTGCTTTGTTCCATCATTTTGCCCAGCTGAATTGACACGGGTCGTGTCAGTGGACACGAGCACCCGTGTCAGCTCCTGTGATTCTTCCCCTAACGTTCATACTTCAGTTGACTTGACACAGGCTTTGTCCTATGACACGGGCGCCCATGTCGCCTTCTCTCTAGCTCCCAATATTCACTTTACCAAGTCCTCCCCCTGACAGGGCCCGTGTCAGGTGACACGGCCACCCGTGTCAGAGCTCCTGAATTACTTTTTTCTAGAACTCTGACTTCTGCACCTTTCTTCCCCGATTTGTCCTATTTTATTCTTTTGAACCTGAAAATACTAAAATACAAACCCAAAGCATAAAATGTGATAAAATGAAATAAAACATCAATCTATTAAAATAAACGATAACTAAAATAAATGCTAAATTCCTGTGTAAAAACCACTGATCAAACTCCCCAAAACTTAAACCTTTGCTTGACCCCAAGCGACAATTACAAGAGCTCAAGAGAATCACAACAACCCGTTACTCATACGTGAGACATCCATTCAAATTGATCAAACAACAGTTCGTCCGATGTTTCACATGACACGAAGTGCTTGCTTAAGAATCTTTGAACTTATAGTTTCCTCTTTAGATACCTCTCTAACTATGCTTTATACTTAATTCTCTTTCCGATTTTCCTCCTTTTTCATTCAGACAATCAAATTAAGGCAATGATACTTATTGATGATCATCACATGCACAAGACTGATCAAGAATTTTTTTTGCTCAGGCACCAAATAAGAGCTTTTTCTCCTTTATAAATTCAGATGAAACTTTCAAAACTTTCCAGTTTATCTATTACCTTTTAACGCCTTTTCATCATTTTGTTCCAAATTTATTTTTTTTCTCCTTCAATCGTACATGCATGTTAATCTATGTTATGTCAGATTGTGAGGATAAACTACTTCAGGAGTACTTCTCAGGATTCAAGCACTATGGTACAAATCTACACGCTAGACCCATATCTTTGTCACGTTATTCTGAACTTCATACCCTCGAACAACCATCCCTTTATCTCTATATACTCTTCCCGAACTCTATGAGAATCAGGCTCTTGATCAAAAAAATAAAAAAATTCGGCCAACTTTGGAGGGTTCCAACATGTGGATTTACATAGCAATTTGCATATAAAGAAAGATGAAAAGCAAATAAAACTTCCCCAAACTTGAACTAAACATTGACCCCAATGTTTCGAACAAGCTCGAGAAGGTGACTCACAGAGGGTAATGCAACGCATGCTGCTGTCTCCTAGCTTTCACCAGTAAGACTCCCTTTTATTACCTGTAAACAAAACAAAAAGAAAAACTAAGTTATTAAAAATGTGGGTTGCCTCCCACGAAGCGCTTCGTTTAACATCGCCTGACTCGACTGTTCATCCACTTATGGGGGTACTTCCTCTTCCACACCTTATTGCATGTTTCTTCCGCAATCATGAACTCATTCATATCTCAAGTCTCGACCCATTTGTGCTTCCATCCACTTCCAACTTCTATATTTTCATCTTGGTGCTTCGTTTTCTTTCTATTCTTTCTTTTGTCACTGTATTTATGAATTTTATTGATGCCACCTGAGAGATTTTTCCTGCTACTTCTGGTTGTGATTTTGAGTTGTTGCCTTCTCCTTCTACTATGATCATTCCGACCAAAGATTTATCCTTTCCACCTGCAACTTTCTTCCTGATTTCCAACACTTTCAAGGTTATCTCCTCATCAAATGATTTCAGAGTCAGATTACTAGTCTCGATATCAAAATTGCATCGACTATTCAGCATAAACGTTCGACCTAGAATGATATGAGTCTCTTCATCTTCAGGTATATCCATGATCTGAAAATCAACTAGGAAAAAAAATTGCCAATTTCCATTAGGACATCTTCTTATATCCCATATAACTGCTTGATGGTGTGATCAGCAAATTCAATTTTGTTCAACTCCCGCTTATTTTCTCAATATTGAGCTTCTTGAAAATCGATAATGGCATTAAACTCACACTCGAGCCAGAATCAACCAGAACCCTCTTGAAAGCTCTGTCTTTTATTGTGCACGGTATTGCAACTGACCCCGGATCCCTCCACTTGAAAGGTATTTTTCTCTTGGGTGCAATTGTATATAATTTTTCGTCAACGGGTAGTGATCCCTCTCATGTTGATCTCTTCTTTGATAATACCTCCTTCATGAATTTCTGATACAAAGGCATTTTGTCGAGTGCTTTAAAGAACGGTATGTGGATCTCTAGCTTTTTGAAGATTTTGACAAATTTCTCAAAATATTTTTCTTTTGTGTCCTTCTTTGCCACTCGAGAGGGATACAACAACTTGATCATTGGTTTAGTCTTCTCTTCTACTGGCTTTAAAGGTGATACCACTTCTTCATATTTTTTTATGTTCTCTCTCACTTCTAGCTCTACTTCTATGATATTGTCATCAAGCTTCACCTCATCTGGTTTTTCTCTATCCAATTTTTCACTCCTTGTTTTGACAGTGTTCACATTCTCATGACTTTTGTCTTTCTTGTGCTTGCAGGGCTACCTGTTGTACGATCTGTCCCATTTGAGCTTCCAAATTTTTTATTGCAGCTGTGGTATTTCTGTAATTACTTCTTGTCTCTTCTTGAAATTGAGAGGTTTGGGCAGCCATCTTTTCAATCGCTACCTCCCACTCTGCCTTTTGAGGAGTTTGTTGTTGCTGATCTTTCCAGGAGAAATTAGGATGATTCTTCCACCCAGGATTATAGGTGTTAGAATATAGGTTGTTTTGCCTCAAGAATTTTTTCTCCTCAATTTGTTGTGGCGTTGCTAGAAATTGCACAATATTATGCGGTCCACTACAAATTTCACAAGCTACCTTATGTACCTGTTGAACCTGATCTATCTCTTGAGTAGCCATATTCATTGCTTTCAGCTTCTTCTCTACTTCTGCATCAATGTCTTCTTCAATTTTTAATTTCTTATTAATTTCAAACTTTAAATCGATCACTCCCTCTGGTTTGCTTACAACTTTGTCATATAGCTCTAGGTGCTCATTTGCAGCAATTGCTTCAATGATCTTCTTCACACTAGTGGTTGTTGTGAAGTTGGCTGAGCCACCGACTGTTGTATTAATAAGCTGGTTTATCTTTATCCGAAGGCCATTTACAAACATCTACATTTGCTCAATTAGACTCATGTTGTGCGTGAGACAGGCTACTAGTAACCTCTTGAACCTCTTGTAAGCATCACCTAGTGAATCTCCTTCTTTCTACTTAAAATTCACAATTTCATATCTTTTACGAATCTAAACAGAAGCATGAAAGTATTCATCAACAAAAGTATGCTCCATCTGTTCCCAAGTGGTGATACTTCCAGCAGGTAATGAGTAGAACCACTCTTCAGCATCTTCAGACAGCGTGAACGGGAACATCCTTAATTTCTTGGCTTCTTCAGAGTGCCCCTCAATCTTCAAAGTAGTTCTCATGGTGAGAAATCTTTGTAAATGCTTATAGGAATCTTCATTGATCTCTTCGGTGAAAGATCTATTCTCGAGCTGGAGGATGGTTGAAGGATGCAGTTGAAAGTTTGCAACATTGATCGGTTGATTCATAATAGTCAACCGACCTACTAGAGCATTTGCTCCTCCATAGTCCCCCAAGAAGTCTCTCTAGTGGCCGGTTTTCCGCCATTGGTTTTACCTCTTCAGACTCTGAATCTGAAGGATCTGAAGAACATGTTGACTTCTTTCTATCTAACCGAGCTAGTCTACACTTTGCATGAAAAGTTATTTCTATTTCTGCGTCAAACGGAAATTCAGCTAAGGACTTTCCTCGTATGCAAAGATTAGGAAAAATCAGTAAAACAAAATTATGGAAATTACAGAAAACAAATTTTAGTTGCAGAGCAACAAAATTTTAATTGAACCCAATGTAAACTCAAATATTAGGCAATCCCCAGCAACGGCGCCAAAAACTTGATCGGGAAAATAGCAAGTGTACTATTTTTCCTCTTGTAATAATAGGGAAATTTCCCGAATGTCGATCTCAAGGACTTCACAATATTACTGAGTTTAATGCGAGGTTCAATTAAACAAAACTAAATTTGGGGTTTGGTTTGGTTTGGTTATTGTACTTAACAATAATGAAAAATATGCGAAGGTAAATTATGACTTTTTTCTAGTGTGAATACTATGCTAGGGGTAAGTGTGTGGTTTGCCCTATAATGACCTTCACTATTTATCTCTTCTACAAGTTCATTACCTTCAACTACCGGCCCAATATATTAGTTTCCCCTAAGTCCTTAGTGAGAAAACCTTTAACCATCCATCCTAAATCCTAAGTCCTTAGAAATATCTGATGGAGTCAAGCCTTTATCTTATCAAGGGTTAAATCCGGTGAATATAGGGTATCCCTAGTTCTAGGTTATATCTACTATAGCCTAATTATACAAAACCCTTAACAATTTTGGTCCAAATGGTTGTTAACCGTAACTCAATCCTAATTGGTCCGATCAGGAAAGCATTAAAAACCTTGAACAATTAAATTGAAATGAAACTATTGTATTAAAAATAAATAATTCATAGCCAATACATTCATAAATCAGGGACACTCCCTAGCATTGGGGGGTTTAGCCACACATAATATTCAAAGATATTTCAATAACAATAAATATAGACATTACACAAATTAATGGTGAACTCTGATCTTCAATTGCTTCCGCTCATGAAAGGTCTTCGTTCTCCCAAAACATGCATAGACTTCAATCTTCTTTCGTCAATTTATTCTTCATTCCAAAAGTCCTATTTTTCTTCTCCAAATCAGGTGTTATAGTGTCAGGCCACCCCTCTGGGACGCCAAATGTCCAAATTACCCTTAATGATCCAAGAATACAACAAAATCTCAAAACTGGTATTTTATACGCCTAGGTTGACACGGGCCGTGTCAGTGGACATGGGCACCCATGTCAGTGTCTGTGGTTTGCTTTTTTCCATCATTTGGCCCAGTTAAATTGACACGGGCCGTGTCACTGGACACGGCCACCCGTGTTAGCTCCTGTGATTCTTCCCCCAACGTTCATACTTAAGCTGATTGACACGGGACGTGTCCTGTGACACAGGTGCTCGTGTCGCCTTCTGTCTTGCTCCCATTCTTCACTTTACCAAGCCCACCCCTTGACATGTCTGTGTCAGGCGACACAGCCACCCGTGTCAGGGCTCCTGAAACACTTTTTTCTGGAACTCTGACTTATGCACCTTTCTGCCCCATTTTGTCCTATTTTATTCTTTTGAACCTGAAAAATACTAAAATAAAAAACCAAAGCATAAAGCGCGGTAAAATGAAATAAAACACCAATCAAATAAACAAAATGATAACTAAAATAAATTATAAATTCATGTGTAAAAACCACTGATCATGCATTTTAGGTAAGGTTTTTCTTCCAGCTTTGAAATCAAGAATTGTTTGTCAGATAAGTTGTTGCTCCAAGTCCAAAGATAAGGTTATGATTCTAAAGACTCTGATACTTTCAGAAACACTATTACAATGAAACGTCTTCTAGATTAATCATCATTTCACATCAGAAACATTCCATCAGAAGACTAAGAATAAGAATGTCATCTCTTCTAGACTTTTCATTATTACTTCAGATCAGAAGTATTCCATTAGAAGATAAGATCAATAAAACTTTCACAATAAGAAATAGTACAAAAGTATAATACCATTTCCAATATGGTGAAGAATGCATTGTACGACCAAAGGAATTTGTCTCCCATGATTTCATGCTACCATTATGGCAGCTGGCAAATGAAAGTTATGTTTTGTACTATCCAACAGTCTACTTTCTTAGCCTATATAAAGGGAACTATTTAACTGAAGTACAAAGAAGAACTTGAACGAGAATCAAGAAGTATTTAAATAACAAAGAAAAGTTAACGTGCAATGGAATCCAAGAGAGAAAATATTCAAGAGAAAATCAAAACACAAAGAGTTATTGCTCGTTTTTGTGTTAAATTTTGTTCTCTAAAACAAAAATATTTTTCTCATTTTTGTGTTATTATCATTGTTCACAAGAGTTATTACTCATATTTGTGTGTGAACATATTTTCTTCATTGTAGTCTTAAATCTGCTTTTCTAGAAGCACTATTGTAAACATTGTTTGATTGAAAATATTTTGAGATTTGTTTTCCTCAAGTGACTAGGTGATAGTGTGTATACTTGAGAGGGCTAAGGTTTTTTTCTAAACTCTTAGATGTTTGTTGTAATCTTTCAATATTAGTGGATTAAGTCCTTTTTGAAGGAAAATCACCTTGGCGGGTGGACAAGAGTAACCTTGTGTAGGGTGAACATGTATAAATTGATTGTGTCATTTTTCCTTCTTAGATTGTGTATCTTGATTGTCAGTGAGAAGCATTTCTAAAGAATTTTTTTTTGAAAACCCAATTCAAACCCCATATTTCATGTGTTTTTCTCAACCTTCACTTTGAAGATCAAATATGAAACGTTGTGCATGAATTAAACATTGGAACAAAAACATAACTTATAATGGTCATTTTGAGTTTGGATAGAGTGGTTTGGAAACGAGGCTAGACATTCAGTTTGTTGTGCATTGGTTTGGAAGTTTGTTGAGCAAGAAAAATTCCCTTCATGATAGGTTCAGATTGAGGGAAAATTAGGAAGTTTTTGGCTTGTTTAGGGGTTGGATAAGGTTGGTTAGAGAGAGTGAAATGAGCTTTCAAGGGAAGAATCGTGTGGAACATGTTTTGATTGATTTTTCATTTTTTCCTCTTTTGCAATTTTTGTGTTTTGGTCATGAGTGGAGAAACTCGTGTTTGGCTATTTTTGGCAATATTTTAAGCAAATATAATCATGTGTGGTGAGCCTGTAATGGACCTGGGTGAAGCAAATAAATGGGATCAAGTTTTGGTTTGGTTTATAGAGAAAGTTTGCACTAATTTGGCATGTTCATGATAGTAACTTTGCTCCATTTATCTCCTCGCTCAATGCTACATTTGGTGTGATTTTGGACCTGGGTGAAGCAAATAATTGGGATCAAGTTTTGGGGTTTGGTTTAGAGAGCAAGTTTGCACTAATTTTGCATGTTCATGATAGTAACTTTGCTCCATTTATCTCCTTTCTCAATGCTCCATTTGGTGTGATTTTGGACATTTTGGAACGACATCCTAACAAGGAGCAATTATGGTTGAAATTCTGGTATATGCCAGTCTTCAGATGTTATACTCAATGTCTAGACATCTGATATGACATAATATATACACTGCAAGGTAGATACCCAAGTTTTGAGATTCAGTATAACAGAAGCATACAGGTTGCCATATCTGCAGTTCTCGAACAAATAGCTTTGGTTTGTAAACTATCCAGCCTGATGTCTCAACATTGGTTGCAACATCATCTATCACATACCATGAAGTAAACAAACCCCTTAGTTCGGTTTATCATGCACACAAACCAGCAGGATATCCATTCATCTCTTTTGACATCATCTGTAACATTCACACAGTTTTATCCAAGCTGTACCAGATACACTTTGAAGGTGCAGAAGATAGATCACACGATGTACCTAGTTCTGTCCATGATCAACAGAGAGTAAGCAACCTTCACAGTTCTGTTTCTCCTGCACAGATATCAGCATGATGTCTTAACATGTTCTGAGACATCATCTGTTTCAACATTACAGTTTTACCTTGTTGTATAACAGACAGAATTATAAGGTATTGAAGGTAAAAACACAAATCAGTTGTTGACCCAGTTCGGTGTAATACACCTACTCTGGGGGCATACCAAGCCAGGAAGAAGATCCACTATTAGCAATATTAATTCAGGACTAAACTCCACAAGTTCCCATCCTTCACTTAATCATCTACCCAGTGCAACCTATACCTAGGAACTCCTAGATAGAAACCTACCAGTTTCCATACCTATTGTCGCAACAACAGAAGTCTTACTCCTACTCAAGAAGCAGTGCCCTCCCACTTGGTTTCCTACATTACAATGAATATGAAGTAATGCAGAAATACTTAGACTTGCTTCACAGCTTCATCCAAGAATATTCAAACTCTTACCTACAGGTTTCGAGTTACATACATGGTAACCTTGCCACAGACCGACAGGTTTACCTAACAAAAACACCTTCTAATGTTACATTATGTGTGTCCCTTAAGCCCTAGGTTACAATCTGCTATTTATAACCTATTACCTAACTCAGCAAGTTTTTCTCCTTGCTGTTACAACTCAGCAGCAAACTTCTCCTATAATCAAGGTCTTCAATCTTCTAGTTCCTAAAATATCTCCATATTTAGAAACAATATTTTCTTCAAATATTCTGATTGATTCTTGATTGATCTTCAGATTCTCCACAAGAAACGCCTCATATATTCTCAGAGTATTTAAGTACCAGAACTGTAACTGAATTATCAATTCTGTTGTCGTGATGTCAAGTCAGATGTCATGACATTACATCTAACATATTTTCCTAGATGTTGAATTAGTTTCAGGCGCGATGTCACATGCTGATGTTGTGACATCTTACATAACATGTTGGTTCAGATGTTGAACTTCTTCAACACCACATATTAAAACAACAGAGGGGATCTGGGTAAACTTGCTTTCTTATTTGTTTTACAAATGAAGCCAACTCTCCAGCCAGGGCACTTACAATCTCCCCCTTTGGCAAATTTTGGCTAAAACAAATAAGTGCAAGTTGTATTTTGAGACCAGGCCACAACACAGTTGAGATGTTACAACATCTTGTCTAACATCTTCTTTTGTAGAGGCTGATGTCCTTTGGGCAAACAACAAGCCTCTGTCGTCAACTGTGAGCAATTCCACTCCATCGATGCCCCAAGAGGATTTCTTTTCTCCAGATTATTACTTGTGATCATGTAACTCAGATCACAAGTCACAACTATCCTCTTAACTCAGAACACAAGACACAACTAAAGTTACTTACTTAGGGATCATGTTGCTTTCTCCTGAGTCTTGCTGGACATTGCCGTCTGTTGCTTTCACCTGAGTCTCGCCTGAGTCCCTATCCCTATCTTTCTCCCCCTTTTTGGCCAGAATTTGACAAAGACTGCCCATACAGATCCATACCCATGCACAATTTTCCCAGATGCTAACAAACTTCATATTGCTGAAACCCTCTGATGAAGAGAAGGAATAGAGAGAGTCTTCATAAATAATGCAACTTTGGCATAGATAGTAACGACCTTGGTACTTTACTCTGACAGTTTCAGTGCCCTAGGACTGGTTTTAATGCAGGTACCTACCCTTGGGTTTGACCCTTTGACCATGTCTGGATGCCCTTTTAAAAACAGACATTTGTCTTTTAGAACAGACTACTCCCTTGTCTTAGGATCCCCTTTCCAAGACACATCGTTGGTATATTACACTCTGCATTAGTTATATAATACCTTTATTAGATGACAAGTTATCACCTAAACATTCCAGCTCACTAAACTGTTTCATAATGAGACACAACAGCTCTGTTTTCTTAGCAGATGAAAACATGCTCAAATCCTATGTCGTCATACATTCTGCTATTTTCAGATTAGCAGCTTGAAGCCATTCCATTTTCTCAAAGAGGATGGTTACTCCATCTGAGTCATACAACTGTACACACATGGATGTATTAGTAATAATCCATACTTCATCCAATTTTCCTCCTGTCTGTAGTTTTAGAGGAAATTAGGAACAATGTCATTACCAATGTGATGACATTCGGTCAGACATAGTCTTCTTCAGTTTTGAACACATCATTCCAATAGTTAATAAGGTGCCACACTTTATATCCTACGAGTTTGATGAAGACCTTTTGTACAAACCAATACTCCCCCTGTTAGGGACAATCACTTCTCCTCATGGAAACAAGTAGGACACATTCGATACTCAGTTGGACCTTCAATGCAGCTTCTGATTCAAAGTAAATTAGACCCCTTGATGAATGGAAAACGTAAGACGCATCTTCATGTCTTCAAGAGCGCACCCTCTGTTCAACAATATTGATTGAACGCATTCATACTGTGAATCAAACTTTCTTGATAATAATCAGCTGTCATATATGGATTATCTTGATTCTCAGAATCCACTGCTGAGATAGACCAAATGCCACTTTCATGTTTATCAGACTTCTTCCAAAGATATTCTGATATTCCAATTGAAATTTGAACTTCAGGCTACAAGTTATCACAAAAGGCTTAGATACACTGAGACAGAAACATGTAACAACTCCAAAGAGCTGCAAAGAGACAATCCTTTTGGAGGATCTAATCTTCAACTTCGTAGGTCATCCTATCTTAAGTTGATGAGCCACTTCACCAAGCAAGAATCTGATGTTGAACCAAATGTTGCAGCATTATGTTATAACATCTAGTTGTTGAATTCATCTTCAGGAAACCTTTTAAATGATTTTGCTGTCACCAAGGAGATAGCTCACAGGGTCTAGAAGAATGAATGTTCCTACTTCAGTTATCTTGAACACCAAGGATAATCAATTAAATACTAGTACTTGTCACAAATAGCAATTGATCATAAATCCTTCCCATTATCCAGTAAGATACTTTCACCATTTGAATACTTTGACATACTCTTCGTGTGTTAATATCTTCTTCTTGCAAGCTCTTTCTTTGAGAGATCAAAGAGTTGAGATATCTAGGTTGCCACCCTTGACTCAAGTAAATAGAATTTTCTTTGAACAAACTCTGCCTACTTCAACCGACTTGAGACTCCTACCAGATCAGATTCATTATTAGGAATGAGAGAGATGAATCTTTCCTTGCAAATATGTCACACAACAACCAGAACCCATGTGACATAGGTCAACAGCCAGCTCAACACAAGGCTGAACTAATGTGAGGAGGTTAACCAAATCTCCCCCTCAAGCTATCAGTCATGGAAGCTCCACACAAAGTGTCCATGCATTGTACACAAATGTCTCGATATGACATATGACATCCCTACCAGATTTACATAACTCCAAGAGCTATACCTTAACCAAACTCTGAGTCTTCATATTCAAGACTCATGATCCCAATCTACTTCTATGAAGGAGCAATAGTGCTGCACCATCATTGGCTTTTATTAACAAGTGAGCTTGTCTTTCTTCACACCATAGTACTTCAGCGAACAATTGCTCAGCCCTGATCAATGTTACATCTCAACCAGCTTTACTTCTAGAGTTCTGACTCCTAAAGTAACCTTCGGGAGTACACAGACATAGATGACTTTACCATTGTCAACTTTGCACACACAGATGTCTCCTCTTCCAGGTCAGGAGTAGGTTCCAAACAAAGGTATCCCTTTGTTTGACACCCAAAACATATGCTCTTCAACTAGTAGCTGCATCCTTGTTCCACCATCACATAGAACATCAGTTCCATCACCTTGGAACAAGGCCCTCCTTGAAATTCTTCAAACACTAATCCGTGGTTATGTGATTCTTACCAACCTGAACGAAGAACGTCTTCATGAGTGGACTTGAGAGGACTCAAGTATCTGTGACATCTTCAATAGTTTATGTTGAATTCTTGAATACAATGGCCTTCAATCCACAAGAGGGGAAACACATCAGAGCTTGAGTTTTGCCAGGTATTACATAGCGGAAGAACATAATACAACCCAATCTTTGCACACACACTCCACCAGACTAGCCTTCAAAGAATAGACCAAGTTTGACTATGGTTCAAACCTCGCATGACTACTATACACAACTTCAGGCGAGCATACATCCTAGGTTTGAAAATAAATCAAACCTAGAGCAGCTACCACACAACCAGGTCAAATGCCAATCACCAAGGGCATGTACACACAGTTCCTGTCAAGAATAGTCCATCCTCCCACTTCAAGGGACCATTCAGGGAAATAACAAACCATTCCAGGTTACAATCTTCAGTACTAAAATTGACCTTGCAGATACCAGAAAGTATCACCCATGGATCTCATCCAGAAACAGAACAGGATGCCTGCTCTGATACCAATTGAAATTCTGGTATATGCCAGTCTTCAGATGTTATACTCAATGTCTAGACATCTGATATGACATAATATATACACTGCAAGGTAGATACCCAAGTTTTGAGATTCAGTATAACAGAAGCATACAGGTTGCCATATCTGCAGTTCTCGAACAAATAGCTTTGGTTTGTAAACTATCCAGCCTGATGTCTCAACATTGGTTGCAACATCATCTATCACATACCATGAAGTAAACAAACCCCTTAGTTCGGTTTATCATGCACACAAACCAGCAGGATATCCATTCATCTCTTTTGACATCATCTGTAACATTCACACAGTTTTATCCAAGCTGTACCAGATACACTTTGAAGGTGCAGAAGATAGATCACACGATGTACCTAGTTCTGTCCATGATCAACAGAGAGTAAGCAACCTTCACAGTTCTGTTTCTCCTGCACAGATATCAGCATGATGTCTTAACATGTTCTGAGACATCATCTGTTTCAACATTACAGTTTTACCTTGTTGTATAACAGACAGAATTATAAGGTATTGAAGGTAAAAACACAAATCAGTTGTTGACCCAGTTCGGTGTAATACACCTACTCTGGGGGCATACCAAGCCAGGAAGAAGATCCACTATTAGCAATATTAATTCAGGACTAAACTCCACAAGTTCCCATCCTTCACTTAATCATCTACCCAGTGCAACCTATACCTACGAACTCCTAGATAGAAACCTACCAGTTTCCATACCTATTGTCGCAACAACAGAAGTCTTACTCCTACTCAAGAAGCAGTGCCCTCCCACTTGGTTTCCTACATTACAATGAATATGAAGTAATGCAGAAATACTTAGACTTGCTTCACAGCTTCATCCAAGAATATTCAAACTCTTACCTACAGGTTTCGAGTTACATACATGGTAACCTTGCCACAGACCGACAGGTTTACCTAACAAAAACACCTTCTAATGTTACATTATGTGTGTCCCTTAAGCCCTAGGTTACAATCTGCTATTTATAACCTATTACCTAACTCAGCAAGTTTTTCTCCTTGCTGTTACAACTCAGCAGCAAACTTCTCCTATAATCAAGGTCTTCAATCTTCTAGTTCCTAAAATATCTCCATATTTAGAAACAATATTTTCTTCAAATATTCTGATTGATTCTTGATTGATCTTCAGATTCTCCACAAGAAACGCCTCATATATTCTCAGAGTATTTAAGTACCAGAACTGTAACTGAATTATCAATTCTGTTGTCGTGATGTCAAGTCAGATGTCATGACATTACATCTAACATATTTTCCTAGATGTTGAATTAGTTTCAGGCGCGATGTCACATGCTGATGTTGTGACATCTTACATAACATGTTGGTTCAGATGTTGAACTTCTTCAACACCACATATTAAAACAACAGAGGGGATCTGGGTAAACTTGCTTTCTTATTTGTTTTACAAATGAAGCCAACTCTCCAGCCAGGGCACTTACAATGGTGTTGGAACTTAGGTCAAAAGATACTTGTATCACAAAATAGCTTTCCTCAAACTTGGACCTTCAAAACTTACTTGAAAGTAAATTTTCTCTAAGTGTTTTTTCAGTATTGGAACATGATGTTTCACATAACTTTTCTCTCATTTCTTGCATAATCTCAAACCCAAATTTGCACCATCTTGTAGTATCAAATGATAACTTTCAAGGCAGCCTTTGCTTGCAAATTTTGGTGCAAAGATGAATGAGATACAAGCTTGTAAAGTCACCCAAATGACCATGCATTTTGAAACTTAAGAAATATTTCTAAACCAACCAAATCGCAATCTTTTTTATGAAACTTTACCAAACCCCACACCCTTATGAATCTTGACTTGAAATGTTCATGATTGACGAAAAACCTCAAAAGTCAAACTTTGACTTTGAGCACCAGTTAACTTTTCTCAATTGAATCAATTCAACTTCAACTATCATCTTGAATCATTTGAATAATTTTGAGAAGATCAAAGAGATTTACGTGAATGCCTTAAATCATGCTTTAAGAAATGAAATCAAATTTTGGTCAAAAAGTCAACCCCAAGTTGACTTTAACCAAAACCCTAATCTTGAGCCAACTTTAATAGAAGCTTGCAATCAACGTTGAAACAATGAAGCACTGGCCTCTTGAGATGAATTAAGAGAGGTACCTTGAAATGTTGAGAATCAACATAAAACCCTAGCTCAGAGTAACCCTCAGTTGAAGATAGTGAAACCTTAGCTTGATGCTTTAACTACTACGAATAACGTTTTTCATGACGAAGCTTAAACCTCGAACAATGAAAAAAATGAGGGTATAGGTCCTGGGAGCGTAATTTTTTATTTATTTTTAATAAAAAACATTTGAACTCAAATATTTAATAAAACTGGGAAAAATAGAAATAAGGGAACTCGCTTCGACACCCAGTTGATGCATTTTATGTTTTTTTTTCAATTGTTTAATTAGTATTTCTCACATGGAGCCTTTTGAAATTCCATTTTTTATTTATTTGTTCCACTAGTATTTATCTCAGCTACAAGGTCCAACTGAGAGGTAATATATTTTGCATTAATAATTTCATAATACTAATTTCAAAATCTTATATTAATTCTTTATTTGATATATTTTAACCCCACGGTTTTCTATAAAAACCAATGTGATATATATTTTAAATGAATTATCAGAACAGGGCGCTATGAAGTTTTTTTATTTTATATTTTTAAATAATACAATCGCGTCGATTTTTGCGTAAAACCGACATGACACTTATTTTGCATGAAATACTTCACACTATTATCTAGTTTCTAACGTTTCACTTACCTATCAACACTAAAACATCATTTTGTCACTCTCATTTCACAAAAAACTCTAGGAATTTTTAAACGGATATTCATCAAAACTCTTCCAATAGATATTCTTCATAGCAACAGGTTTGTTCTACACTGAAGGTTTGATTCATCTTGATAGTCATCAACATTAGTTATTCCTTGAAATAGTCTCTTGATCATTTTATTTAGGATTTATTCATTTGTGTTTCTATTGATCATTTTGTTTAGGGTTTCTTCCTTTTTTTTTACTGAAACGTTACTGTTTAATTCATCTTTATAGTCATGGTAGATTTGACAAGCACCTCCCATACAACATCTGCTGCAAACTCTATTACAAAACATTAAAGAAAAGCTAGAGGTGTTATGATATATATAAAGGTGAAGAAAGCCAACGAAACTGGTATTTGCTATCCGATTAGAGTTGATGCAGAAACCGACACAACTTCTGGTGAACATGCTGATGATTTTTTGGATTACATTGCATTACAATATATAAGTAAAGTGATTATTTCGACAGATAGTTAATGTGGTGTTGATGATGAATTTAAAGATGACATATGGGTCTATATTACGGTATTTATTTTGTATTTTATCATTTGTTTTACAAGTATATTTTTTGTTTAATACTAATAACATCTCTATTGTGTAAACATAGGATGTGCTCATTGTTACTCCAAATGATAAGTACATAAAATATAAAATGATTTCTTATTGTGGTGAGCATTAAAGGGGGTATAAGACATAACTCACCCATGATTATATTAAACATAGAGAAGATAAAGAACTAGCTCCATACAAGGTGTATTCATTTATTGATCAAGTTACTTGGGAGAAATTTGTAGAGTCTCACACCACTTATGCATTATTGGTAAAGAGCCAAAAAGGAAATGAAAATCGAGTTATAAATATCAATCCATATAGGTTGTCTCGTGGAGGATTTAAAAGACTTTAAAAAAAATTGATGGACAATAAATTTTTAAAAAAGGATGAAGAGCTGGGAGATTCTATAAGTCTTGATCACAGTCAATCTACACCAACACGCCACGATAAATGGAAGAGGGCAAGCCAAAAAAAAGACAGTGAGTACGCATCAGATGCTACGCGCGAAGTGTCTCCAAATATTGTAAGTAGATACTTTTTTCAACAATATTTATTTTAGATAAATCAAATTGTTAAAGATGAAATTTCATGTTTTGTAGGATGATCTTATTGAACAATATTTATTTAATTTTAACCGAAATTTGTAGAGCGATGGAGAAATTTAATGGGCGTAAAAAAAATCTTATGGGTAAAAATCCAGTCTATATTTACACAAAAATAATTATAGTAATTATGGTTTTTAACATTATATTATCTGTGTGTATTAATGTGACATTAATAAACGAAAATTATTTGTAGTGGAGAAAAACAAACCGACGACCATTCTTGTGGATGGATGAAGAATATATGCTACATATTGTCTCCGGAGGCATTACACATAGATGGGTGAAGAATAAGGTATTAGCTTAATCCAAATATATATATATATATATATATATATATATATATATATATACTTCTTAAACGAACATTTTTTTAGCTTATCATAGTTAAAATTTTGTTCTGATTGTAGGAGCTTAGCATTCAAACACCATACTCAACAGAAGATATTGATGACATCCGATCACATTGGGTCAATGTCTTCTTATCTCATTATGAAGCTCGACAACCACAACAATAGTTTTCTTGGTTTCTATAATCTTATTTTGTATATGAACAGAGGTTTTGTCGTTTTGATGTGCAGATATCGTCATGTCAAACAGTGTATTCTGTCTTGATGTAAATTTGCATATTTAGTTTAAAATGATATATATATATATATATATATATATATATATATATATATATATATATATATATATATATATATATATATATATATATATATATATATATATATTCCAATCATGTTACATATTTTGTATTTTCTGTGTAAAAGGTGATATTGGCAAGTTAATAGATTTATTATAATGATATGATACAGGGCAGTGAAAATGATACAAGAAAAAAATGATACAGGGAAGAGAAATTGATAAATATAGCCAAAAATATTCATTTTAAACCCCTCGGTTATTATGTAAAATAGAGGTAAATGAATACGTTATTACCTTTAATTATAAATAAAACTGACAGTTATATGGCACGTGCAACGAAATATAGAAAGTAAAAATATACAGTTCTGAGGGATCGAACCTATGACCTTTTCAATTATAACTCCGGTGTTTAAAACATTGGGGTGTTAAATGGAGACTTTTCGTTACGTCCTTATTTACCTCACCTAGGTAGCCAAGGTAAAACGCATTTTGCGTCCGACGTTACAAACATTATTTGTAGTAGTGTTTTTGAGAGACCTTGAAGTAAATGATGAACTTGTGACTTGATGATATGATCAAGATGATGAGAACCCATCTCTTGCCTCAACTTGAGTGTGAAAATCAAACCTTGAAATGGGGAAAACTCAAATCCCAAGAAAACCATGATCCCATGTCTTAAAAAAATCAATGATATGCATGATTGTGTTTGTTATAACCTAATGGAATGATACAGATGAATGTGAAATAAAAGCCAATTGGGTTAGAACCATGAGGGGAAATTTTGGGGTGTAACAAAGAGTACAAGTTACTCAGAATGCAGCCCTGAGAATCAACCCTCGACTTGCAAAAAAGATTTTTGCATTTGACAAATCACTTGAAATCACTTGGTAAGACTCTTAATATTGATGAACTTAATCTTAAAGTTCTTAGATCTTTAACCAGGAAATGCCAAACAAAAGTGATCGTCTTATTTTCGTTATCGCAAAAAATTACGACTCCATCAGATTCACCATCAAACGTTATTTATCCCACAAAAGGGAAAGGAAAACATCGAGCAAACCTGGCAAAGGGAAAGAACATGGTCTCATGACCAAGAAAAGGGTACGGAAGTTGATTACGTAATGGGAAGGTATTAGCACCCCTCACGTTCGTGGTACTCCATGGGATCCACTCTAGTTGTTCTAATCAAAGGGAGTGTTATCTAATTTTTACAAGCTACGGGAATGCATGAATGAGTTGTTAATGAATAAAAATAAAGTTTTTAATTATTACGCTCGCCTCAGTTTCGAAACCTCGTGCCTACGTATCCCTGTCGTAAAAAAGGGAATTAGAGCACCGTAGTTCTTCTCAAAAAATTTAGTTTATTGTATGTTTTTTAGTGATTGATGTTAAGTTTCGTATTCTACTACCACTCGACCTTTGGAGACTCACGCATGGTTGTTTTGTGTATAAAGGAAGTAACATGTTCTTACCTTAAAAGTTTTCAAAAGAAAAGACTGAAGACAAAAGAAGTTTTGATTGGTTGAATGTTTTTTAGGAGAATACCTCAGATGGTCCTCCAAGGCTAGAGGTATCCGAGAAATTCTCCTTTATTTATGAAAATGTTCGAGTGTAATTACATGTTTTGAGTTTTTTTATCAAGAAAGAGTTTTTGTTTTAGATGAAAATGCAAAGAAGAAATAAAAAGACTAAGGGAATTTAAGCCTAATGTTGTCATGCAATGGTGGTCTTAAAGTTAGGATATAGGGAACTTCTACTTAATGTTATCATGCTTAGCTTGGAACCTAAAGTCTATTTTAATTTAACTTAATCAAATATCAAAATTGAATTAAAAAGTCCTAAGGGAGCATGTGAGCACAAGAAAACCACAAAGAAAACAAGAAGGAACAATGTTGTGATCTCAGGGGGTGCAAGACTGAGTGACTCCTCGTTCACCAACTAAAAGAAAACAAAAGAGCAATGTCGTGATCTCAACTAGGGTGCAAGACTGAGTGACTCCTCGTTCACCACAACACATCAAAGTATAAAGGTAACAACCAAAAGTAGCAATCTCAAGTGCTTGAACAAGAATCAAGACAAATTCACACTTAAACAAGACTTCAAACAAAAACCCATCCTAATTCTTACAAGAATCAAGACAAAACCAAACTTAAACATATAATGTTTCAAGTCACCACATCCTAAGTCTAAAAAGATTCAAGACAAATAAGATATGCTTAAACAAGCATGTAGGTAAAAAAGTACCAAGGCTAAACACTTAGTTAAACACAAAGGCATCAATAAGACAAATGATCCAAACATGTCATCAAGATAACACTTAACCAAGCATCAAATAAACTCAAAAGAGTACTTAAACAAATCTCAAGTAGGCATGTGATCAAAACATAGCACAAAGGTAACACTTAAACAGGTATTGAACCATCAACAAGCCTTTTCAAGAAAGAAATCCAAAAATCTCTAAGTTGTTACCCCTAGCATATGTTGGGTTTAAACCTACTTTAACCAAAGTAACACAAGTTGTGATGACAAGCATTGACTCAAACTTGCAAGTAGAACTAATAATCATCCACACAAAAATAAGTACTTCAATTTTGAACTTTAAACAAGGCATCAAACAAAATAAACTCAAGTCCTAAAGGTGAACACCTAATCTACAAGGAAATAGTTTATAAACTGAATCCTAAGAGCTCAAATATTATCCCTAAAATATCTCACACAACACAAGCATAAAACTATGAGTAAAGACTCACCAATCCAAAAAAAGTTGCAAATATCAATGCTAAACCTTAAGCATGCTTCAAGTTATCAACAAAATAATAATAATGTGTTAAAGTAAACACTTATTCACATAAACAAATCCCTAAGGGCCATGCTCACTAGGTTTTAACATTGGGGTTTTAGAAACCTAAGCAAAAGCAAACAATATGTGTACAAGAATTCATGAATTTTAGGTATATGTTGTACCCCAATTTTTCCCCCTAAGATTCCTCTATCAACTCATATCAACTCAATCACAACAAGATCACAATAGGGTTTGGTTCTTCTCCCTATCTTTAGGCTTGCTCATGAGGAATCACCAAGCACATTGATTTATATATTTTGATTATCTATGCTTTGTATTGATTAACATTTAACTAATAAATACAATGAATGTTTTCTCTAGATGATGATATTATAGGTAAGGGCACAACACATTTCATCAATTTGATTTATAGGTTCATGAGTTTATTTTCATGCCTTCTTCAACAAATTTTCATTGAGATTCAAGCTTCATCATTGAAGATACTTTGAATTAATATCAAGACAAGGTCTACTATGATTTATCATGCCTTAATCTGTCAAAGAAAATCAAAATATGCAAGAGTTGATTGAAGAAGTTTGACCTAATTGGACAAGTTCTAGTTTTTTGGTCACAAGTGCATAACTCTCTCAATTCTTATTATTTGGAGGTGTTTTTTGTTTCTATGGATTCTTATTATCATACACAACAACTTCTATTCACATGGAAAGAGTTATTATGCAAGAAAGTTTGTCAAAATTGAAAGGGGTTTCCAAGTCATTATGGTGCTCTAAGAGCTAGGGTTTTGAACTTCTACGGACTATATCTTGCTCATATTTTGGTATTTTTGAGTGATTCCAAATACATGCTTCTATTTTAAGAGTTGTAAACCAATCACTTCAAAAAGATTAAAGAAAATTTTATGTGGAAAATGCCTAATGATAAAGAAAGATTACAAGTCCCCTAGATAGGCCATCAAATTCCCTTATGTGACTTCAAAAGATCATAACTTGGTAAATTTTTATCTCCTTAAGACCATTATTTTTTTGAAATGATCTTAAGGGTGTGAAATTCAACTCTTCTTTTATGTGCAAAGCTTGAAAATGGATGGAAGATGCCCTAAGAATGCAAAAGATTATAGGTCATCTCATGAATTTTCACCAATTTTGCAAGACCATAACTTTTTCAATACTTGGTATTTTTTAGTTATTCAAGTTTCACAATTCCCTTTCGGAAGTCTAATTCAAGCTAGGATCAATGATAAAAGATCGATTTTGGAGGAACGCCTTGTTTGGAATCAAAACACGATATGTCACTTTTGAAGAAAAACTTAGAATTTTTCTAAATACAAAAAGTCAACATCTCTTTCTCAACTTTGAATCATCACAACTCCTAGCTCAAATATCCATTTGATCCCATTCTTTGCACATTGTAAAATTTGTGACCTTATCTTTCAATTTCTTCAATAATCATGCCCTAAGACTCCTTGAGTTGTGAATGCCATTGATTCAAATTTGGTACCTTGAAACTGACTTTTTCCTCCAAGTCAGAATTTGAAATGCACAATTCAGCTTCTAATCACTAAATTTCTGCGCATTTTTACTTCTAATCATGTTTAACAATTTTCTAGAAGTGATTAGCACCTTGAAACACAAGTTTCTGATGCGTTTTGAGCAAAATACGAGTCACACTTTTCATGCTTACAACTTCACACGATTTCCCTCCAAACTTCATCATTCCACACGCTTGAGCATCCCATTTGCTTCCCTATAAATAGAGGGGCATATTGCATTCATTTCCTAAAGCTTTGATATCCAATTGACCCATGTTCAAATCTCATACGAACATTGAATTTGAATTTCTGATTTCTTGCTTTCTCACTCCAAAACAGCAAAAGCTCCATTCAGTTAGCTTCATTGAAATTCTCTGAAGCTAACCACACTCTCACCTTTAAGAATTGTAACATACATTGATCTACAAAAGTCCAGTTTCAGAGCCACCTTGTGCTACTTCGCTCAGGTAGATTTCTTGGTCAAATCGATCCATATAAAAGACTAATCTACTCTCTGCATCCTTTTGATTCTCATGCTTTTTACAATTTGTGATTTCATTGAGATTTGAGTGAGATATTCCAGAATTTCGTGCTCGCTATTATTTATGCATTTTCTCAACTTAAGCCTTGCTCAGTTTATATAGATTTACATGATGGTACCATTAGAATTATCTTGAAGAGATGAATCTAATGGTTTCGGTCTGGTCCTCTAGTTTTATAGTTTGAGAAATCCCAATCTAGGGCGTCTGGAGGTTGAAGACGACCTACGTGTCGTGCTTCAACAAATGAAAGCGTGACATGTGATTTTTTGAATTCAATCCATTGTGTTTGTTTCATCATACGAGCGCTTTGAGAGCCTTTGGATCTGATTACTTTCATTATTCAGACTCCATCCAACGCGCCAAAATTTTAGTTGTTTTTAATATTTAAAAGTAGATCAGGTGCAATTTCCAAAGTTGACCATGATATGCACAGCGTGCTTGATCCTTTGGATCTGATTACTAGCGGGTTTTGACTCTCACCCAATGGTCCACATTTTTTTTGGTTTGTTATTTTATTTTCTGATTTTTTATTTTAATTGATTTAAACTTCAAAAATCATAGAAAATTCATTTCTGACTCAAAAATTATGAAACAATTCACAAAAATATTTTCAAACATTCTATTTTTATTTTTTATTTTTTCATGATTTTATTTTCAGATTTGATATTTTTTATAATTTTTCCTTTATTTTGACATGTTTCTAATTATTTAAAAATACTTTTTGATATTTTTGAATTCTGAAAATTTTTATAAAAATCATTTTACTCATTTTTGATTTTATGAATTGTTTCTAGAATTTTATCTTGACATCTACTATTTTTGATCTTTTTCTTCACTTATTTGAGTAATTTTAATTAGTTTTAAAAAAAAATACCAAAAAATTATAAAAATATATGAGGCCAGCTCTTATTTTTTCCATGATATTTTAAAAATTTTCTTTGATACTTTGAACATAGGTTATTATTTTACCTATTATTTTCATTTTTAAAAACAAATTAAAAATTATTTTTCCTTTTTACTTTGTTCATTAAATGCAATTTACTTTTTGAATATATTTTGGCCATGTGTTTTTTTTATCATGAACTTTATTAACATCATTGGATCTTGGGTGTTGAGTTTAACTCCACCAAAATGGATGAATAATTTTAATGATAGTTTGATTAAAATCTTTAATTCAAATATATTCTCTCCCTCTTCATCTCATCCTCTTCTCTTTGTGCTACATGTTATTAGAGGATGATCTACATATCACCACTCCAAACATATGGCACATAAATTGCTATTGACCGGCCTCAAAATAGGTGTGACTTCTATATAAGTCCACTTACGATTGCTTAACATAGTGCTAAATTTTGTCCCGATTCGAGAAATGATCATTCGTGGCCCTAACCTATGTTTGCAAGCCCAAGCATGTTTAATTTGAAACCTTTGATCCAATAATCTTGAGGTTCATTAATAGGAGGCTTTTGTCTTATCAATCCTCTAATGAATCTTCATAAATTTTGGAACTAAGTGAATCATTTAAGCATCGTTGATCGTTTATTGTTGCCTTGAGATTTTGAAATTAATGATATACTTGACAAAAATCAAATGAAACTTGTTGTTGAGAGGCTTTGATTTTATCAATATTCTAATGCGTTTTCAAATGTAAGTTTCAATTTAGTCATTCAAATAACCTCTAATTTATAACAATTGACTTCATTTTATGCTTTTACTTTATGCTTTTCACTTTAAGCACATTTATTTTAGCATTTTCATTTCATGCTATTTTCATCTTTGCTAATTTGAGCATTTATCTTTATGTCATTTTTATTTTTCTCACTAGAGCTTTTCATTTTATTTTTTAAGATACCTAATAATCAACTTGAACCATAAAAAACTTTAATGTTACTCGAACTATTTGGTTACTATCCTTGGCATGATGGAGTTATGGACTTCTTGGACTTAGGATTAGAGATATTGATTACCTTGAGACCTTGTGACTTCTACTATTATTTTGTCTGGAGTTCTTGGGGTTTACCTCAAGACATTGGGTTGTTTGTTTTTTTTTTGTGCAGGTTATTCTGATTATATGATTTGTCTGTGATCGGGAATTCATCTGTATACAGTCGTTACTCTCCCCAATTTTTGTGAAGAATGAATGCATTTGAAGCTTGGTTTTCTTAAAAGGTTTATCATCTTTGATTGTTTAGTTTCAATCTAAAGGATGGGAATTCTACATTAACTCATTATGTCAAGTGTTAGCTTCTTGTTGGTTAGACGGTTCTTTTCCCTAGCTTTTACCTTATGCTTTAGGATAGTCCCTTCATCTCCTCTCACCTTCTTTAATTTCAAAAATCTTCTCCCTCCTTTTAAAAACTATTCTTGTTTTTTAAACTTGAATCTCTTTCATAATAAACTTGGACTTAGGTCCATGCATTTTTAAAAATCTTTTCTCAATTAAACTTTAAACAACTTAATAATACTTTGACATTTTTTGTGAGAAGACTAAAAGTCAATCAATCTCATTCAAATCATTTTTTAAACTTTGGATTTTTACTTTAAAACTTTTCTCAAAATATTAGACTCTTCTCAATCCTTGTAGTGATGTGAACTACTATACTTCTATGATATGTAGTGAAGTGAGATGTTTTCCACTTGGGTGTTGAGCGTGGCTTTATTGATTTTAAAATTGAAGCCATGTCCTCCACTTTGAGATGATGCAAATTCTCCTTTCTCATAATCATGGATAGTAAGTATGTTCTTCCACTCGGAGCTTGTGAATCAGGCTTGCATCGAAGGAGGTCTAGCGCCCAATCGAAGCTTGTTCATATGCCAATCGAAATACCTTGTTCAGATGCCAATCGAAAGACACTTGATTATATGCCAATTGAAAGACACTTGATTATATTCAAAAGTTTTATTTTCTTTAAGAAAGTGTTTGTAACCACCCATGTAAGAGAAGATCTTGGAAAACATGAGAGGAAAATTTTTGGGGTACAACAACTGCCCCTGTTCAATCTTCTTAAACCTGAAGATTTAGATTGGCTTATTTGCCTTTCGTGATCTGAATGTGGAAGATGATTGAACACTAGAGTGACCAAAAATTTGCACTCATATGATGTGATGATTGACTATGTAGGGAATAGGCTTGAAGATGCCATTTAGAGAAGATGACTGAGAGTTGTTGGAGATGTGATTGAAGATTCCATCCATAGTAGATGCTGACTTCATAAGAGGTCTCTTTGTGGGGAATTCTTGTTCCTGTTGTCTGAGGAGGATTCCACTTGGGAAGGTTGATTTATATTGTTCTCCTACTTGAGGAAAACTCTGTGGGGAATAGATTCTAGGAACTTCATTTGTCCAAGGCTCTACTGAGGAGTAATCTTTGGGCTAGAGAGATAAAAGTTTGTTGTTTTTTGGTTGAACTCCAGGCTTCACAGTAACTTTCTGGGGTGAATGAAATTAACTGCTATCTGGAAATGTATTAGAATGAGCCAGTGTAGGGCCACTTCAGGATGAGTCCGTGTTAGACTGCATCCGAAGATATATGAGAAGGATCTTGTGTGGGGATGCTTCAGGATGAGTCCGTGTTAGACTGCATATGGAAAGTTGAGAAGGAATCCGTGTAAGATTGCTTCATCTAGTCGTGTAGATAGTTTCCTGTCTGGTTTCAGGTATTAATCTACAATCGGTCGTTCACAGATAGTTATCATCTGGAACTTGTTTTTCTCGGTCGGTGAGATAGTTGTCCTGTCTGGTTTCAAGTATTAATCTCTGACCTAAGCGGAAGAAAGATAAATTTCCAGTCTTGTTTCGGGTATTAATATTCAATCTGCTCATGTGGATAGTTTTCTTGTCTGGTTCCAGATATTAATCAATAATTGGTCGTCCATAGATAGCTGCCATATCTCGTTTCAGGTATTAATCTGAAACTTGTTTTTGTCGGTCGTTGAGATAGTTGTCCTGTCTGGTTTCATATATTAATCTCTGACCTAAGCGGAAGAAAGATAGTTTTCCTGTCTTGTTTCGGGTATTAATCTTCAATCTGCTCATGTAGATAGTTTCCCTGGCTTGTTACGGGTATTAATCTACAATTGGTCGTCCATATATGGTTGTCCGGGCTTGTTACAGGTATTAATCTGGGACTTGTTTTTGTCGGTCGTTGAGATAGTTTTCCTGGCTGCTTTCAGGTATTAATCTCTGACCTTAGAGAAAGGAAGATAGTTTTCCCGTCTGGTTTAGGGTATTAATCTTCAATCTACTCATGTAGATAGTTTTCCTGGCTTGTTACGTGTATTAATCTACAATCGGTCGTCCACAGATAGTTGTCCTATCTGGTTACAAGTATTAATCTGGAACTTGGCAATGTTAGTCACATAGATAGTTCCCTACCTGGTTTCAGGCATTAATATGTAGCCTACTGTATTTGTTGGTAAACTCGTCTTACTCCGGGAGTTCATACTACTTGGTCGTGAAAATAGTTTCCCCATCTGGTTTTTGGCATTAATCTTTGACCTGCTGTATAATTTGATAGTAATTATTTATTGACTGATCTTTCCTGAAAAGGTAAAGAGTTAATTGTATGCAACGTCATGAGGTATGAAATACATTGCGTAATAATGTTCTCAAAATAAATGAGATTGTGCTATATGCATTTGTGCTACATATGTTATGATGTTTGTAGAAATGATGTATGAATGCAATGTATGAACGTGATAGTTGTTCTGTTGTAGTGTTGCAGAATTAGGGAAAATAAATCCCTGATTATTATTGGGGATGAAGAATGTAGGTCTTTAGCTTTTGTTTAAAGTTGAAATGTTGGGAAACGTATTTCCGTCATTAGAGAAATAAACTTTGTTGGGGAAGGGAAACTTCATGAACTGCTTGGGGATTTTTATAGAATCCTGTTGGGGAATCCGAAAAGCTTGGCAACCTTACTGGGGAATTTTTCTTAGATGTCGGAGCAGTAGTTGGAGATTCTTGTTCCGCCGGGGATATGAGAACACCTGATATCATTAGGTTGTATATTATGGATATGGAAGTGAATTTTATAGTAGGATGCCCCTGCCTCTGTACTTGCTGGAGAAAGTATCTGTGGGGATTTTATGGATGGCCCTTAGACATTGTCCCGTTTCTTAAAGCCATTAGTAACTGTCTTTCTGTTTTTATGCGAGTATTTGTAAACGGTAATCACATTCAAATGCATATGTTCAAAAATAATCATTGGACGTTTTCGCAAACAAAACAGAACAATAAAAAGAAAACAAATAGTTTTGCACTTTCAAAGAGATAATTTTGTATTAATTTGAAGAATTTGTTCCTATGATAGGCGTTTTTGTACAAGGAGACGAACATCCTAGTAAGAGAATGTTGTCGTAAGAATGAAACTAATACAAAATAGTATACAAAGAAAAAACAGTTATGTGAAATAATCCCATTGGGTTCCCATTCTGCTATTGCCATTATATCTTTGAGTGTCTCATCTCTTCGCTGTTTGTATGAAGCTGACTGGATTGATTAGTACCCATTTGAGCTTGATAGCTGATACTGAAAATTGGTTGTAAAGTTATCCAATGGGACATAGTTATACGCTTTAAATCCCTACCGGTACCCACAAATTCGTCACACTAACATAGCCATTGTTTCAACCATATCGGTCTACGTCGTACAGTCTCCACAATCTATTGCTATTTACCTAAAAAAGGTGTCCCAGATCCGGGTGGAGGATCAAAGCAAAACCCAATACAAATAACCAAATAGAAAGCACACAAATCAAATAATGAAAGCAAGTAAAGGTGATCTATCCCTAAGGTAACCCCTCTTTTTATTAAGTCCCCAGCAGAGTCACCAGTTCTGTGATACGGTGGGAGAACTGACTTGATGTTTTCATTTTGATCGCATTTGTGCGGATAGCAAGAGTCGCCGCCGACTTTTCTTTTATCCAAAAGGAAAGGTAAAAAAAAGCACAGGAAAACCTTTCGAGATTATTTCTCGGGTTCGAGGGGTAGATTATGAAAAGGGAAGGTATTAGCACCATTTTCATCCATGGTTTTCCATGGGCTCTTAGTTACTCGTTTAGATCATTTGCTTTTATATTGACAGTGTGCTTGTGGTGTGAGCTTTGAAAATATTTTGAAAATGTCTTTGTAATGGTTCTTGTTTCTATAAGAACGCATACAAAGTTTTGCTTCGAAAAAGTGGTTCAAAGATGTATTTGTGGATTGTGTTTCGGAAAGTGTTTTAAAAAGATGTTTTGCAATGTTTCTCGTCTCTATAAGAACGTATACAAAACATTTTGTCTTTTGAAAATGTTTTGAGATGAAAGTGTAGGTGTAAGAATGTTTTTGTCGTGAGCAAACGAGTAACTAGGAGCGAATCTATCTACTCGAAAGTTTTTCAATTTTTCTTTTCTTCCTCCTTTTAATGTTGCTTTCTTACCATTAATTTGGTAAGAAGCCCCATCGTTGGATGTGAAGGGATAGGCGCTGGTCAATTTTACAGTCATCGAAAGTAACTTATGAGATGCTTTAGCAATTTTCGTAAGGGACGAGATCATTTTATCGAAGGCAACATCGAGGGTCATCAAGGGACTACGATCTTTTTTATCGGAGGGTCATTGCTAAAGCGTCCCATATTCGAGGGACATGACTGTGTTTCCAAGGCAACAAGCGAGGTTACCCTAGAGGTGTGCATGTGAAAAGTGTGTTTGTTTCAAGTTATTTTGTTGAAATTAGGTTATCTAGCGATTGATTTTATGTCTTGCCATGCACGCCTAATTTACTATACAGTATAAGGAAAACAGTAAATTGCAGAAATTGAAATTCTACTCTATTACAGAGCTTTCGGGAATGGGATACAATTTTTTTTACAAATGGGGATGAATCAATGCGATTAACAGTCAAAAATAGGCAATCAATACAACCAAACTGAATTGAATCAAATAATTATAACCGTCTAGGATAGTCAATTAACAAAGTATCGTAACAAAGATTCTAAGTTACTTTGTTTGTAACGTTTTGAAAGAAAAGAAAAGAAAGTAATTGATTAAAAGAAATTAAATCAATTGTATACATCTTTTTGTTTGGTATTTTGTATTTGTGAGAGTATATAAAAAAACCTATTCTATATACTTTTTGAATTTTATTATATGTAAATTAATTAATAATTTTCTTTAAAAAAAGTTTATTAAAGAAATAAAAAGAAGTTCATAAAAATTATTCACAAAGTCTAAACCAAACTAATTATAAAAATTGTATATTTTAAGTTTAATTGAATTTTGAGAATTTAAACTAAATATAAACTAAACAAATTGGAGAAGTAAGATTAGAAGAAAAATCAAAATAGAAATGCCTAAAGGAGGAGTCGAACTCAGATTCTCTAGGTTCTTATGGATACACCTTGCCAACCGAACTACGCCACTTATTTGCCATATCTACACTTCAATTAAAATAAAAGAGGAAAATAGTAACGGATTGGGCCAACAGGCCCAAAGGGGACCAACCCGGTTTGGCATAAGAAAGGAAAAGGGTTAGAAACCCTAGACATCAAATGCGCCGATGGCTTGTATTAGTGAAAAGAAACGAATTAAATGAATATCAACAATTAACTTAATCTCTATGATTACCATCAAAACTCCCTCTATCTTCATCTTCTTTAAGTCCGATAATTTCTTGTCTTCTGCTCTCTCGCGATGTTTCACAGTAAGATGAAAATTTGTTCCAAAACAACAAAACCCCCAGATTCGGTTATCAATCGTCACGAGCAAAGGGGAAGAAAACAGAATCAGATTTTCAAAAGATCGCTAGTCCTTCCGTTGGGATGGTTTCGCTTTCAGGTTTGTGATTTTCTCTGCTTATCTTAATCTACTACCATGTCTTCGACAACTGATTATATACTCAAAACCTTTCCCCTTTTGTTTTGTTCAGTTTCTCTGTTTATAATTTATTCTTCGATTTTCAAAAACGCTCGCGCCTAATCTAATTTTGTGGCTCTGTAATGGTTGTGTATGTTGTTGCATGTGATTCGTGATCATGGATGAGTGCTGCTGAGACTGTGTAAGGTGGCTTTCGTATGGGTTTGTTATGCGGAGGCGCGTTATTTTGTAAGGAAGGAAAAAAAAGACTAAACATTGCGTATCCTCTTCTTACTGCATTATTGGTTTATTTGTTCACACAATTGGTAATCTACATATACTATTTTCTTGTTTTATTTTATTTTGACAGAGTTCAAACACAATATATTCACGAGGCAGGAGAGAACGACTTACAGAGATTTTTAGACTCTGAGCTTTCTTTGACAGGGAAGTAGGCTTATATGAATTCCTTGTTTCTTTCTATCTTCTTGAATAAACTGTCTTTCTGAAGGGTTCTGGCTTGAAGGAAGTGATGAACAGAAAAAAATGGAATTAATAATAGAACTCTCTGATGATTTTGTTTTTGCCCCCCATGTTTTTGATGCTTATGTCCCTTTTTATCATAGTAGTGTGATAACCTTTTTGGGGGGAAATGTTTGGCCAATTTGAACACTTGGGGGATGCTGCTGTTATATCTTTATTGCTGCAGGTTTTGTTTTTTTGCTGAAATGGTGCAACTTGCTGGCTGCCTTGATGCAGTTTTTTATGTTGCCTAATTTATGCAATTGTTAGGCTGTTTTTGCTAGCAGGTTTGGGCAGCAATGCAGGGTTGCAATGCAGCCTGCACTTGACAGTATTTGGCTTCTTGTATTTCTCTTCCTTTTCCTTTTTCTTGAGACGCAAACTGTTTTCCTCCTTGTCTCTTTTAACAGCATTTTCTTTGTGAACCAAAAGAACATACATATTTTTTGTGATTTGCAATGAAAATGATGCTTTGGCCCAATGATCAAAAACTAATTGGCTAAGCTAAATGAGGCCTTTGTTGGGTTTTTTTGTTGGTAAGAATGAGTAAATGATGAATTCCTTAAACTGTATACTGATTCTTTGAGCAAAACCCTAATGATGAAGAATCAAACTTGCTTGGGCTTTTTAATATTGATTTGTTTTGCTAACATTTTCTTTTCTTCTGTCACATGTACAAACAAATGGCAAACAAGAAAAAGGCTAGCAAATGGGGAATTTCTTGAGGATGAAGCAAAGAGTCTTGAAGAAGAAGCAAATTTTCTTTGTAGATTTGAACTTTATATTTTACTTGCAATTTTTGCAATCATTTTGTAATCATTTGTGAAAATCCCACCAAACTGTAATGAACAAAGTTAGAGTAACAATGAAGATTTATTGTACAAAACTTCTGAGTTCTATTTTAAATTTGCAATTCTTGGTTTGAATGTTTTGAATAATCATCCTAGCTTGGTAACTTGCACCTCAAGAAAATCCAATGCTTTTGTAATTTGTATTTCAAGTAAAACCAAAGCGCCTTATCTTTCAAGCTTTGAATCAAATTCATTCAAAATGACATCGTCTGCCATGCCTGATTAGAATGGAACTTCATTGCCAAACAAACATGTTTTGGAGAAAATTTGTCAATCTTGTAGAATTAACCAACTTCAACAAACTGCGATTAAGAACACTTAGAAATCAACTAAAGTCTTGCGACGATTCAAAAAGTCTTCCAACACAATAAACTCATGTGTGACATAATTTATGACCATAAACAAGAATAATCATCTCAAGGTCTTAGAAATCAGATGACGGCTACATGAAATTAGGTCAAACTTTACGATGCAACTTCTAACGCGCTCGAATGTTGGTGATCTTCTACGCGTAATTAATTCTTGATTTGTGAAGAGAAATTGGAGATGTCATCAAGGATAATCGTACGCAAGAAAAACCACTCAAAAATATCGAATAATGAAGAAGTTTACAAGCACTTGAAATTGTTCTCGCAAAAGGGTTGATTTTGGGGTTGTTGTAGTTGTTTTCAGTTATCTGGACCATTGGTTGAGCAAACTTGCACTGCGAGGTCTGAAAACTGGTTTAAACAACTCTGAGGAGATATAAAGACTTATGAAAAATCAAATGAAACCTTGAGGGCTCAATTTTCTTTGAGAAGCGCCAAACCCTAATTGCTGATTGTTTGCCTAGGAGGAGAATCTGCTTGATGAAATTTTGAGCCAAATTGAGTGTTTGAGGAACCATGGGATAACATCCTGAATGGAAAATGGGAGGGAAAATTTTGGGGTACAACACTCTCGTGGAAAATGCTCAAAGGTAACTTCTTCAAAATATGGAATCAGTGTCAAAACATGCTCTTTGTAAGGGATAAGATTAGGATGCTTCATGTCACATTCTCCTTTGATTTGACTGATTACTAAGGCCAAGTCTCCAAATACACTCAGGAATTTGATCCTCAAGTCGATAGCAGCCTTGAGACCCATAATGCATGCCTCATATTCAGCCATATTATTGGTACAATTGAAACATAATCTGGCTGTGAAAGGAGTATGAAATCCTTCAGGAGATATGATCACAACACTGATGCCATTGCCAAGTGCGTTGGAAGCTCCATCAAAAACCATAGTCTATCGGGATCCTTTTTCATGTCCTTCATCCTGTCCAGGTTCTTCGCAATCAGTTACCAACATGATATTCTCATCTGAGAACTCATAATTTATGGATTGGTAGTCGTCCACGGCCTGATGAGCCAAATGATCAGCTAATACACTTCCCTTAATTTCTTTCTGGGTTGTATACTGAATGTGGTATTTGGTCAGAATCATTTTCCATCTTGCTATTCTTCCGGAGAGAGCGGGCTTCTCAAAGATATACTTGATAGGGTCTGTGATGCGGTGGGAGAACTGACTTGAGGTTTTGCGTTTGTGTTCGCAAATGTTTCGGTTTAGCAAGAGTTGCCACCGACTTTTTATTTTATCCAAAGGAAAGGTCAAAAAGCACAGGAAAGACCTTTGAGATGTTATCTTGGGTTCGGGGGGTAGATTATGAAAAGGGAAGGTGCTAGCACCCTTTTCATCCAAGGTTTTCCATGGGCTCTTAGTTACTTGTTTAGATCACTTGCTTTTTCTTTTCAATTGTTTGAAATGGTGCTTTGTGTGTGGTTTTGAAAATGTTTTGAAAAGAGGCGTTTGTTTAGGCAACCTTTGTAACAATTCTTGTTTGAATGTTTTACAAAGGTGTTTGTCTTTTAAAAATATGTTTCAATGTTTGAAAGTTTGTTTTGGGAAAATGTTTAGAAATTGTGTGTTGAGTGTTTTTGAAAATAGCAAGGATGTTTACAAATTTGATCAAGTAACTCGGAGTTGTCTACCCTAACTCAAAGATCTTTCCTACACATTTTTAACCCTTTGACAGTGTTGTTTTACCATTATATTTGGTAAACAACCTTGTGTTGGATGTTAAAAGGGACAGGCGCGGGTCATCGTATTGACCATGATAGCAATTGTGCTAAGTATCTTTAGCAAATTTTTGAGGGAATAGATCATTTTTGTATAGGCAACCAAGATAGTATCATCGAGGGACTATGATCTTTTTGTTTTGATTTTTATTTTGCCAAGATACTCAACATGCATACCATGGCCATTTTAAAGGCAACAAGTGGATGAAACCCTAGGGGTGCTTGTGTGTATTGTGTTGTCATTTTCATGCATTTTGTCTTGTATTTGGTCAAGCTATTTGTTTTGATTTTATATTTTTTGTATACAACCCTAATCTCTATCATGGCATATTTGAAAGCTATAAATGCGTAAAAGTAAATCTACAACTATTACAACATTGATATGGGGAGGGGGATACAATTTTGAATAGGGGATTATTTGCAAGAAATTAAAACCCTAAGATTATTACAACCATATTGAATTCTTTGTTCAAATAATAAATAAGCAAATATTTAAATGGACAATTAAATAAATATGCAATATATTATAAATATGCGAAAAATGTTTTTGTATTATTTTTATGTATGTAAAAATAAACTATTTAATGTACAAAAATAAGAAAATAAAGATTATTTTTTATTAAAGGGGAAAACCCTAATTTGTTTTAAGAAAAATATATATATCAATAATTATTTATTTATGTACAATAAATTAAATAAAAAATATACACTAATGTTAAAAAATAAAAATATGTGAGAAAATATTATTTGAGTGCATAAATAATAAAAATAAAAGTATATGATATTTTTTGTATTATTTATGAGTTTTTATTAAAGAAAATAAAAGTATATTATTAAAGAAATTATTTTTATGCTAGAAAAATAACAAAAATAATAAAATAAAATGTGCAAATTTATGAAAATATTTTTAGTATTTTTTTATATTTAGAAAAATAAATAAAAGTCGGAAACTAAAAAGAGATGAAAAAAATATGAAAATATAAAAACAATGGGCTGAGGGGGGGGGGGGGGGGGGGGGTGAGAAGCAAGTCAGGGGTGCAAAAAGCATGAACAACCAGGACCAGCCCAGATTCCAGTTTCGTCTTCAACCTTTGAACAAGAAAACACGCGCCCTGTATTCAAACCTGGAAATCCTGCATACGTGCTCTAAAGCAAAAACTTGCAACATGAAAGTTATAGGGCATGATCATACGATTCTAACCATATAAAAAACTTAACCTAACTCTCAAAGACCAGAGAGAATTTCTCTGGCCCTAATTTCTAACCTAACTTTTTCAAAATGTTCATCATTCAAATTCTCCCAACACAGTTAACTTAAATGAAATCTATGCGTATGTACAGCTTAAGGGCAATGAGTACTACATTTTTTATTCACAAACCTAAGCCTAATGATTCCTAAATAGAGAGATAGAAAGTTGGAAAATACCTGCTTTAGTTGAACTCGAGTATGGCAATGTAGGGGTTTTCAATGAGGCCTGAGATGCTTGTGAGCTTGCTTGAACTTCCTCTGACCTTCCCCAATGCTTAGTTGGCTTTGAACTTGCTTGAATAAGCTTGTAGAAGTTAACCTGCACAGTCAGAATTCAGATATGGTGAAGCTTGAAAACAAGGTTACAGTTGTTGGCCAATGGTTGGGATAGCTTAGGTGTGTTGTTTAGAAGGTGATTGAAGTGGTTGCAAGCAAAACGCACGAGTGGATTTTGCTTTGGATGTCAAAATGCAGAAACTGCCCTATTTTGCAAGTTTTTGGTGTTTTGGTGTTCAAGGGTGTTTCAGGACTGGCTAGCTCGTGTTTCTGGCTCAATGTGATATGCAAAACTTGGTTCAAATGTTTACAAAGCTTGGTTATAACAGATACCAGAGTTATGTTGTTTTGGTAAGGTTTCTTGGTTTTGAAGCAAAAATGAGAAGTGAATATGCAAAGGCTTGTACCATCTAGCTTAGGGTATGCACAAAGTTGGTATACTTTTCCCTATCTTTGTGGACTTTGTTTGCTGTGAAATAATGGTCCAATGCTCAAGAGAAATAAAAATGCATAAAGTTGTGCTTTATGAAAATAGCATTGTTGCCTTTTTGCCAAAAATGGATTAAACCCTTGTGTAATCCTGTAAAGCTCAGAAAAATGCCTCTAACCAATGTGTTTGCATTCAATTTTTGAGTGTGGAAGGGTTTAAGGACCTGTAAGCAAGTACAAGCATGGCTGGACAGAAATTGCAACGTGTGTCAACATGAAAAATGCCATGGATCAAAGTGACATTTTGCCAAATTTAAACCTTCGATTCTCTCTAACCACAAATGATCTTGGAGAGTTCTTGGACATTTTGGAAATCTTGTAACATGCTCTACAATCCATCTTTTAAATGCATTTTGAAATTCCAATTGGAACTAGGTGGAAAATTTCCATGAAGATAGGTCAAAATCCTACCTAAACTAGGGCAAAATTTCACTAAGTTAGAAAGTTTTTGGACCCTTGTTCATAAAATCATAACTTAAGATCCAAGCATCTTTTGGGAAAACTTTGTGAATAAAAGTTGTAGATTTTGTGGAGGACTACAACTTTCATGTTGGAAATTTTGTTTTAATCCAAATGCATCATGGTGAAAAAGTTGGGCAACGTTGGGAAAAAATAAGAAAATTTCATAACTTAGAAAATTTCTATGTTATGAAATTTTTCAATCTTAAACCCTAATTTGCAAAATTAGGTTTCTTGATGAATAAGTTTCATGTTTTGACATATCTTGATGAAAAATGACCCTTGGCACTTGATTTTGACCAAAAAGTCAAAGTTTGACTTCTTAGTGTACAGTTGATTTTTGATCAGTTGACTGGAAAATTCATCTGTCAATCCAATGCTTTTGAGATCTTTTGAACCTTGTGAATAGGTCAAGATGATGTAATTGAGTCCTTGAATCCATGCTTGAACCCAATTTGCCATTGGCTAGGTTAAAAATCGGAAATTGCCCTTCTGCAGTCAAAACCCTAAAAATTACCATTTTGCCCTTTTGGTGATTTGATCAAATTTCTTGAGGAGTTGTGGTCCCAACTTGATCAAATGGTTCATATGAGCCTATAATGTTGATGTGGATCAAAAATTATGAGGTTTGACTGTAAATTGGCCACAATTGACTTTTTTCCTAATACAATTGATTTCTAGGTCAACTGTCCAATTGACTGGGCAAAAATTTGATTCAAGGCTTGAAACTTGTTATGGGTAATCTTATAAGTCCAACATGAAGTTTGAAAGACATTTTGAGCATTGAAAGTCCAAAAATCCCTGTGCAAAATCAAACCCTAATTTCAGGTCATCAGTGCAAGGAGATGTCTTGAGCAGAGCAAATCCTAATCCTGTCTGGAGTCCAAATAGTCTTGTGAGGGGAAATCTTGGTAAAATGAGAGGGAAAATTTTGGGGTACAACAGCTGCCCCTGTTCAATCTTCTTGAACCTGAAGAGTTAGATTGGCGAATTTTGCCTTTCGTGACTCGAAGGTAAAAGAGGATTGGACACTAGAGTGCCCGTAAATTTGCACTCGTCAAAATATAGTTGAGGGAATGGGCTTAAAGATCCCATTTGGAGATGATAAAATCTTGTTGGAGATGGGCTTAAAGATGCCATCCAAGATTGTTTGTTGAAAATTAGGAGAATGAACATCAGAATGGTACACGTATCTGGAACGTATCTGAGTTGTATCTGGAGATTGGATCTGTATGAGCAAAGGTATAGCTTCCGTGTCTGGAGCGTCTCCGAGCTAGGGAACATCAGCATGGACGATCAGCATGGCTACCGTGTTTGGAGCGTATCTGGACTGTATCTGAATCTGTAAGAGCAAGGGTATAGCTGCCGTGGCGAGCGTATCCAAGCTAAGGAATATCAGCATGAGTGGTCAACACGGATACCGTGTTTGGAGTGTATATGGACTGTATCTGAATCTGTAAGAGCAAGGGTATATCTGTTGTGATCGGTGGAAATATAACTGACTGTTTTTTAGCTGGTTTCGCGAAATGTCGCAGTAAGCAAGAGTCGCCACCGTCTTTTATATTCTCCAACACGGAAAGGACAAAAGCACAGCAAAATTCCTTCTTTGAGAATGTTTCTCGGTTCGGGAGGTAGATTTATAGAAAGGGAAGGTATTAGCACCCTTTCTATCTGTGGTTATCCACGGGCTCTTAGGTACTTGCTCTTATGTTTACAAAAATTGTTTGCTTTTCAAGTGTGTGTGGGTTTGAAAAAAATTTCGTTTGAAAAATTTCTAAGTAACTCTTGTATTTGTCCTCAAGAGTGTATGAAAAATTTGTTTGAAAACTTTTTGAAGGTGTGAGTGCGAAAAGTTGTTTTATTTGTTTGAAAGAGCAAGTACCCAGGAGAATCTACCTACTCTAAGGAATTAGGCTGTGTAAGAGTCCTTTAGATAGTGCCATCCCACCATTGAGAGGTAGGTAGCACCATCGTTGGAGGTATTCGGGTCAATTCGATTATCGGGACAGTGTGGTCACCGAAGCAATGGTAGGACACCTTAGAAGTAACTCTAATGTCCTAGATCCTTTTATCCGAGGCAACCGTTTCGAGGCAACTGGATCTTTAGACAACAGGGCGACCTCTAAGACACCCTATACTTGATGACAACATTCGAGGCAACCAGTGAGGCGTACCCTAAAAGTGGCATGTGCATGTATGTTGAATTCAGTTAATGTTTATCTTGTACATGTTATTTGTGAGCTACAGATTGGTTTTATTTTTCATACATTCTTTCATGCATTTTTTTAACAGTTAGGAGTGCGGAAAATAAATTGCGGAAAGATAAATTCTAACTATTACAAGGCGTGGGTCTATACATCGCCAAAAACAAAAACCCGTTTTAAAAAATAAAGTACGAGAATTTAAATAAAGCGATAAACCCTAATTAACTATTACATATCCGGAGACAGTTACATAAATAATCAAAATAAAGAATTAAAACTAAAATGCGCGCGAAAGAATGAATCGGGATGTCTTAGGGTTTTGACCCTTTTTAGAATTAAATTAAACACTAAACCTAATTAACTAATTAATTATTTATTTATTAAAAGAAAAAAATGTTTTTTATGTTTTTTTTATGTTTTTAATGGGAATAAAGAGAAAATAAATAGAAATTAAAAGTTAGCAAAAAAAAAACCTAATTCTAAATTGTTTTTATTTATTGTAAAAAAGTATTAAAGTTAATTAATTAAACTAATTTAATTTAATTTTCATTTATTTACAAAATAAGTTAATAAATAATAAAAATGTTTTTTTGGTTTTATTGTGAAAAATGTTAATTGGTTAATTAAACACTTAATAACACTAATAATTAATAAAAAGGGAAATTATGAAAGAAAATAAAATAAAAAAAAAAGAGAAAAAGGAAAAGAAAATAAGAACCCAGGGGGGGGTGCTGGGCCAGAATTGAGTGTGTGTTTAGAAATCTGAGGCCCAGTTTGTTGCTAAGCACGTTTGACTTTTGCAATTGTCCATGGCATAGTTGACTAGGGAGTATGGTGTTCCCTCTCTCCTGATCTTTGGATTGCTGCCTGGAGACACTTGGCACGCTGGATGGGCAAGGTGCATGATGGACCTTCTTTTGGAACCTACACACAAGCATGTAAAGAAAAAATGTATAGAAATTTTGGGGGACCTGGGAATCGAACCCAGGTCCCAATGATGAACAAACACTTCACCAACCACTAGGCCACTGCATTGCATTTGATATAATAATAACAATTAATTATAATATGCAAAAACCAATGCCTATGCTGGAAAGCAAAACGCGCGCATAATTATTTGAATGGACCAAACATATGCGTCCACGTCCTTTGTCTTCTTCATTTTCCCTGCAACATAAAATCAAATAGCGGGGGTTTTAAACCCCCACAAACTGCAACTATCAAAAATAGCGAATAGAAATAGGTGCAAGATAAATTGAGCGCGAGGGTAGTTTTGAGTTCGTCTTGTCCTTCTGAGTTCAACCATGGGTCTTTCCAAGCCTAATTTTTCCTATATGAGAAACCCCTAATTCAAAAGCTTGAAAAACCTAAATCTTATCCATGGTGGTTTCGGTTTCAGAGTGTTTCAAGACAATTGAACCACACCATTAGCTTCGTATAGGTCCTGTGAACATAAAACACTCAACAAAACGTATCAAATGTGCATGAATCAATGTATGTGATTATAAAAAAAATTGACAAACCGTGGGTCTGTGTAGCACGTGTTCTTGAGCTTTGAGGCTTGATTTTAATTGAAACGTGTTCCTGGCAATGCTAGCAATGTATTAGAGTCCTTAAATCGCTTTGAAAAGGCCTGGAGTATCAAGATCAGTTTTGACTTTTTTGCTTGATTTTTTTGAATATGGTTGGGGTGTTTCTGCAGCAGCTTGTGCGTGAATTGTATTAGGGTTGTGTTCAGCATATGTATGGGAATGCTTTTAGGTCAGCAGCTGAGCCAATGATCCCTTGCAATGATGTTTTGAGATTCTTCATAACCACCATTAAAGGACTTTCCAAGTTTGTTCAAATTTTGATTTTTTATGCATAAATGAGCTTGGCACGAATTTGGTAGGTGGAATATGACACATGAAAGCCCTTCAAACCACAAGATACCATTCCTTTAATTTTTTTGATTTTATTTGGATTATTATGGATTAAAATGAATTGAATCCACAAAAATTAAATAAAAATGAAAAAATAAATGTTTGGTCTTGAAATTAGTCATGGGACACGTGGGTGGCATGACAAGGCTGAATCAAGTGTAAGAAAGTGGGCCCTTTTGTCAAAAATTAAAGTTTCAAGGATAGTTGACTTTTGCCATTTCACAAAAATTTCCCAAGTTCTTCAATGTATATCTTGCTCAATTTAGATCATATGAACATGTTCTTGGACATTTTAGAAAGGTCTTGAAGTCCTCTAACCAATGCCTTTGGTCCCATGTCATTTGGATTTACCAATCTCAAGTTATGGTCCTTGACTTAAAATGTCTTTTTGTTGACTTTTGAAAATGACCTATAATGTTGAAATTGATAACCTTTTGTGGGAGCATTTCTTGGACTTGGAATGTGAAGATGAGTTTTAGGAAATGTAATCCCCTTCAAAATGAGCATTGGATGGGATTTTTCTGATGAACCATGAAAAAGTTATGCCCTGGTCAAGTTACAGTTGACTTTTCAGCTGTCCAAAAATGGAAACTTTTGCATCTTGATGATTTTTGAGCCATTCTTGTGGAATCATGGTCAAGACTTGACCAAATGATTATTGTGGCTTCAAAATAAGATGTTGACCAAAAATTTTTACTTTTGACTGCCAAATGACCATTTTACCCCTGCAGTTGATTGTGGATCAACTAGGGCTTTTGATTGTGCAACTTGACCTTGTGAGCCTTGAAACTTGACATGTAGATGCTTGAAAATGTATATAGGCATATGGGACTTGATTGAGCCCTTGAAAACCTCAACTTCCTTGCAATAACCAAAACCCTAATTTGACTGGCTTAGGAGGGTGTTTGAACTGTGCAACCCTTGAGTAGACTTGAGAAAATTGAGATGATGCTTTGTCAAAACTTTGAAGAATATGGGAGGGCAAATTTTTGGGTACAACAGTTGCCCCTGTTCAATCTTCTTAGACCTGAGGATGTAGATTGGCTTGTGTGCCTTTCGTGATCCGAAGGTGGAAGATGATTGAACACTAGAGTGCCCAGAAATTTGCACTCGCATAGTAGAGTATCAGCAGTGTGATGGCGGGAATGGGCTTATAAATGCCATTTGGAAAGATGGTGGATAGGGGAATGGGCTTATAGATGCCATCTGGAGATGTGACAGAACCTTGTCGGGAATGGGCTTATGGATGACATTTGGAAATGTGATGGATAGCTGTGAAGATGGGCTTAAAGATGCCATCTGGAGGTGTCGATCGCGTAAGAGATTCCTTAGCGAGAACTTGCGTACCTGAGAAAGAAGGATAATTTCCTGGCCTGTTGCAGGTGTTGATCTTCAGACTCTTCATGTAGATATGCTCTGGCTAGATGTAGGAATCGAATCTACAAACAATCGCTCACAGACGTGCCTTGTCTAGATACAGGAATCGAATCAGGAACTTCAAAAGGTTGCTTACAGACGTGCCCTGGCTGGATACAGGTATCGAATCTACAAACAATCATTCACAGACGTGCCCTGGCTAGATACAAGAATCGAATCTGGAACTTCAAAAGGTTGCTTACAGACGTGCCCTGGCTGGATACAGGTATCGAATCTACAAACAATCATTCACAGACATGCCCTGGCTAGATACATGAATCGAATCTGGAACTTCAAAAGGTTGCTTACAGACGTGCCCTAGCTGGATACAGGTATCGAATCTACAAACAATCGTTCACAGACATGCCCTGGCTAGATACAGGAATCGAATCTGGAACTTCAAAAGGTTGCTTACAGACGTGCCCTGGCTAGATACAGGTATCGAATCTACAAACAAATCATTCACAGACGTGCCCTGGCTAGATACAGGAATCGAATCTGGAACTTCAAAAGGTTGCTTACAGACGTTCCCTGGCTGGATACAGGTATCGAATCTACAAACAATCGTTCACAGACGTGCCCTGGCTAGATACAGGAATCGAATCTGGAACTTCAAAAGGTTGCTTACATACGTGCCCTGGCTGGATACAGGTATCGAATCTACAAACAAATCATTCACAGACGTGCCCTGGCTAGATACAGGAATCGAATCTGGAACTTCAAAAGGTTACTTACAGACGTGCCCTGGTTGGATACAGGTATCGAATCTACAAACAATCATTCACAGACGTGCCCTGGCTAGATACAGGAATCGAATCTGGAACTTCAAAAGGTTTCTTACAGACGTGCCCTGGCTGGATACAGGTAACGAATCTACAAACAAATCTTTCATAGATGTGCCCTGGCTAGATACAGGAATCGAATCTGGAACTTCAAAAGGTTGCTTACAGACGTGCCCTGGCTGGATACAGGTATCGAATCTACAAACAATCGTTCACAGGCGTGCCCTGGCTAGATACAAGAATCGAATCTGGAACTTCAAAAGGTTGCTTAAGACGTGCCCTGGCTGGATACAGGTATCGAATCTACAAACAAATCATTCATAGACGTGCCCTGGCTAGATACAGGAATCGAATCTGGAACTTCAAAAGGTTGCTTACAGACGTGCCCTGGCTGGATACAGGTATCGAATCTACAAACAATCATTCACAGACGTGCCCTGGCTAGATACAGGAATCGAATCTGGAACTTCAAAAGGTTGCTTACAGACGTGCCCTGGCTGGATACAGGTATCGAATCTACAAACAATCATTCACAGACGTGCCCTGGCTAGATACAGGAATCGAATCTGGAATTGCGACAGCTGATAGTAATTATCTTTGGATTGACCTTTTTCCTGAAAAGGCAAAACATCAGTTATATGCAATGTCATGATGTATGAAATGCATGATGTCATGATGTTCTCAAAATAAATGAGATCGTGTGATGTGATGCGTATATGCATGCATTATGTATGTAAGCAGGATTTATGAAATGTGAAATGTCTATGAATGTATTTTCGTCTTGGGAAAATAAATCCTTGATGAATGTCGGGAAGTTAGATCCTGGGCTGATGTTGAAGAATAGAGTTCTTCGTTTCCGCTGGGGATGATGGTTGCAAGAGTAAACTGGTAGGAGAAGATGACTCCGTTGGGGAATAAACTTGGCGAAGAGATTACTCTGCGGGGAATACTCTATGGGGAAGAGATACTTCGCTGAGATTTCGATGATAACTCCGTTGGGGATACCGTTGATATGTTATGTTGGGGAATTGATGAACTCCGCTGGGGGTAGGAAGAACTTCGCCGAGGACGATCTTTCCGTGGTAATTAGCTGAGGATAACCCAGTTATAAGCTCTGGTGAGGAATAACCTTTGAATAAAGCCGGGGAGACACGTTCGTGCTCTGCAGGGATAAGCTTCCAGAATCTATTGGGGATTTGCTTCCAGAACCTACTGGGGATAAGCTTCCAGAACCTACCGGGGAGGATAATTCAACTCTCCTGGGGAAGCTTTTGGACTGCACTGGGGAAATAGCTCCACTGGGGTGTCTGATATTCCACCGGGGAACAATCTGCCAGGGATACTTGCTGAGGAATATCTGTATATTCTGCTGGAGAATATTGAGATTTTCTGGGGATACCCAACTCCCTTAAGGCTGACAGTAAACTAACTCTGCTTGGGGAGAGCGTTGTTGACTTGCTGGAGATGTTGTGCTTTGTTAGGGCTGACGGGAGACCAACTCTGCTCGGGGGAGAGTATGGCTGAATCTTGTCTTACTCTGCGGGGAGTGAAGGTATCTCGGTCATGACAGAGCAGCTTTGTACAGTTCGGACTGTTCTTATTGCCCCAGCTTCTGTGGGAGAAGGTATCTGCGGAGGTGCTTGATAACTGTCGATTGACAAATCTTCTTCTGGTAGGCAGGTGATGAGATGCCGGACACAGTCGTACGCTTTGATCCCTAGTTTTTTCCTGGACCACCCTTTCGGGTTTTCAATCCACCGGGATACCCATTTTTACCCAAGCCGCCTTTTCAGGTTTTCGACTTGCCGGGTGTACAATTTTTTTATTTTCATCCCTTATTTTTGCCCGAAACCTTTTGGTTCGCCGGGAAGCCCTTATTTTTGCCTAGGTGTGTCAACCTAGCGGGTCTTTGATTTTGCGTAGTACTCTTTCGACTATGTCCACGCTCTCAGAATGGAGGGATTTGTCACTGTCAGTAGTGTGGCCATGTTACCAGAAGATCTTCGTTTGATCGTGCAGGATTCGTAGTTGGAATTCAGGTCCAATGCCCCAAGTGACTCGGGCGGAGATTTACCCCAGGCTGTTTGGCATTTGAGAGATTCTCTGAATCTTGACTGGACTGCCCCAGATGACGGACAATGATCATGCCGTGCCCCTTGATTAGAAGTGCTTTTGTTCATTAGACATTCGTCGTGCGAACTTCTATGCTGTTAAAACAAATAGTCATATGCAAACAATGTTATATTAAAAATGCAAAGCTTATGTCTGTCTTGACGTTTTTTAAAAATGCATTTTTCAGTAAAACAAGCGAATTTTGTAAAATGTGATGTCAACTCAAGATTTTACAGCGAGCCTTAAAGAGTCAGGATACCTTTTGTAATAGTATGCTTTCGAACTAACCCATGCTTCAGCTAGGACTTTTGAGGGTTATAACGTGGCCTGGTTCACGGTTTGAGAAACAAAGGATAAAGGCTCAAAATTTATTTGTACCCACCCGTTCTTCGTGACGTTCTTCAATCCTAAACTCAGTTGATCGTGCATTAGACTTTGCTTGAGTCTTTGTCCTGATATTCCAATGATGGTTCAGATACTGATAGTTTATTTTGAATACGCAGTCATTTCTTTTTTTGTTGAGGGTTTGTAGGACCTCTTTCTTTTTTATTTTGTTATCCCTATTTTTTGCCTGAACTGTTTTCTTTTTCTATTTACAGTCAGCGGGATGCCCCAGTTTTCTAAGTCTCCTTCATAGGTTTTGACTTAATGGGCTTTTATTTCTGAGAGATAATGACTTCCTATCTTTATGATTATTCAGAAACATCACTGTCTTTTTGTCTCGGAAGGACTTCTTTGGTGATATTCGCTGTGCACGGGATCAACTGAGAAAACTACCTTGCCCCAGGTTATGATTAAGGGTTTTAATTTTCGAAAAGAAAAATTCCTACTTCTTTGGCTCGGAGGAATTGACGAGGGATTATCTTCCTTATAACTCCAGTGTTTAGGAATTGAAACAATGCCTGTACCTCATCAGCGGGGTCTGTTCAAAAGCATACTGTAAAGATCGTGGTATCGTTTTCGTCATCCTCCCTCAAGAGGCTTAGAGTTATTAATCGAGAGTTTGAACATCACAAAAATGAAAGCAGTTTGAATATAGCGAATGCGAATATATTGATTCAAAACAGACATATGCGATACATTGATAAAGTAATAAAGTTTGCTACGACAGTAATTGTTTGAACAATCAAAAGAAAATTACAACTTGAAAATTCTAATGGACAAAAAGCCTTCTCGTCTCGGGACTTGTCACTTCAAACGGTGAATCCTGCAGGGATGGTAGAAAAACTCAGCCTGACCCTCTTAGGTGAAATCCACTGATCCTTCATTAATCAGGTCCTGGACCTTGTTCTTCAGAGCCCAGCAGTCGGCAGTGTCATGTCCAGGACTATCAGAGTGGTATGCACATCTTTTGTTGGGATGATAGTTAGGAGCAGAGATGTTGGGATTCCGGGGAGGAGCCCTTAGTGTAATCAGATTCAATCTCAACAGGTGTTGTAAAGCTTGAAACAGCGACACGTTGAGCTGGGTGAAATGCCTCCTGGGATTGTTTGGCTTACTCTGATCAACTTGTTTCTCTGGGCGAGGTTGTGGTTGGACCTGTGAAGTGGTAGCAATTTGGAGAGGTCTATTCTTCACCATACCAGACTCTTGTCCTCTTGGAAGCTGATCAATGACCTGGTCCCTGACTTGGACTGGTTGCTTCATGTTGTATCTGTCTTGATGAAGCTGACTGATCATGGTCCTCAACTCTTCTTGCTCCCGAGCTAAGCCTTGGATGAGAGCCATTTGCCCCAGCATCTAGGTTCTCATTGTATCTACCTCAGCTTGCAGACGTTTCAGTCGTTTGTCCTTATCATCTTCAGGACTTTTCTTGGCCAAATTCCCCATGAGGAGTATCCTCAACTCTTCCTTCACCTTGGATAGGCTTAGGAAGATCTCCCTGAACTGAGTCTCTTGAGCATGAAGACCCTGGTTATCTTGTTGGGAAGCCATTGCTGAAATAAACAACGAAGAAGGTAAGTGACCTGTAACAAGGGTACTTGTAATGCAATGATATGTATGATATGCATGCAATATTTTCAAGGATCTCGGGGGGTAAACAAGAAAGATTGTTAGAACTTGAATTTTGTAGCTTGATTGAAGGAACTTCATTTTGTTGAGAGTCCTTCTTCAAGAGTCAAGGCTCACCATATCGAGTGGGTCATATCCTCTGACAACCTCGGCTAGAGGAAAATAAAATCCCTTTTGCCCCTTGCTAGACACTTTGATTCATCATGACCTGCATCACAAGCCCTTGAGATCCTTGAAATGGATTAGTCTTTATGCAGGATGTAAGCAATGGTATGATGTTATGCTATGCATGGAGTGATGCAAGTAAACCCCGTTATGAGCCCAGATTAAGGACTGAAAACAAAACCTGCAAGAACTCATGTTGTCAGATGACAAGTATGCAAGTGGTCAAGTTTGAAGGCACACAAGTCACACAAAAGAGCCCTTAGAGTTTAGGCCAGCATGAAGTTTGGGGTACTACCCTCTTGAAGTTGGTTGGCTCAAAACCTGTCCTATGAATAGTAACCGGGTTCTAAGGAGCTCAATATCATTGGGTTGTTTTCTGTGTTCATTGTTTTGATTTAGCCATTGAACTGGCGATCAAAATATTCCAAGAAAACAACCCTCAATGAGTGTAGTATCGAGTATCAACCAACTTCGGACTGCACCAAAGTCAGACATCTCACTACCCCTAAAGAGGCCAGGATGGTTCAATTAAGGTTCCTAAGGTCAGTTGATGCTTCACGACACCAAGCGGAGGCCCCGTACTCTCCTTGACTTGACTCAAGGGTTACCGGTACTCGCCAAAGTGCCACATCAACGTAGCAAACTGCTTCAACCATGTCGGTATACCCCGCACAGTTCCCTCACAGTTTGTTGCTACTTTCTAAAAGGTATCCCCCAGATCCGGGTCAGGATCTTTGAAACTCCCAAAACAGGCCCACAATATTAAATCAAGCAAAGCAAGCAATTGAAAACATGATGATGAACTATTCCTAAGGTACACCTCACTTTATAAGTATCCCCAGCAGAGTCTCCAGTTCTGTGATCGGTGGAAATAGAACTGACTGTTTTTTAGCTGGTTTCGCGAAATGTCGCGGTAAGCAAGAGTCGCCAAAGTCTTTTATATTCTCCAACATGGAAAGGACAAAAGCACAGCAAAATTCCTTCTTTGAGAATGTTTCTCGGTTCGGGAGGTGGATTTATAGAAAGGGAAGGTATTAGCACCCTTTCTATCCGTGGTTATCCACGGGCTCTTAGGTACTTGCTCTTATGTTTTCAAAAATTGTTTGCTTTTCAAGTGTGTGTGGGTTTGAAAAAAATTTCGTTTGAAAAATTTCTAAGTAACTCTTGTATCTGTCCTCAAGAGTGTATGAAAAATTTGTTTGAAAATTTTTGAAGGTGTGAGTGCGAAAAGTTGTTTTATTTGTTTGAAAGAGCAAGTACCTAGGAGAATCTACCTACTCTAAGGAATTAGGTTGTGTAAGAGTCCTTTAGATAGTGCCATCCCACCATTGAGAGGTAGGTAGCACCATCGTTGGAGGTATTCGGGTCAATTCGATTATCGGGACAGTGTGGTCACCGAAGCAATGGTAGGACACCTTAGAAGTAACCCTAATGTCCTAGATCCTTTTATCCGAGGCAACCGTTTCGAGGCAACTGGATCTTTAGACAACAGGGCAACCTCTAAGACACCCTATACTTGATGACCACATTTGAGGCAACCAGTGAGGCGTACCCTAGAAGTGGCATGTGCATGTGTGTTGAATTCAGTTAATGTTTATCTTGTACATGTTATTTGTGAGCTACGGATTGGTTTTATTTTTCATACATTCTTTCATGCATTTTTTTAACAGTTAGGAGTGCGGAAAATAAATTGCGGAAAGATAAATTCTAACTATTACAAGGCGCGGGTCTATACATCGCCAAAAACAAAAACCCGTTTTAAAAAATAAAGTACGAGAATTTAAATAAAGCGATAAACCCTAATTAACTATTACATATCCGGAGACAGTTACATAAATAATCAAAATAAAGAATTAAAACTAAAATGCGCGCAAAAGAATGAATCGGGATGTCTTAGGGTTTTGACCCTTTTTAGAATTAAATTAAACACTAAACCTAATTAACTAATTAATTAATTATTTATTAAAAGAAAAAAAATGTTTTTTGTGTTTTTTTTATGTTTTTAATGAGAATAAAGAGAAAATAAATAGAAATTAAAAGTTAGCAAAAAAAAAAAACCTAATTCTAAATTGTTTTTATTTATTGTAAAAAAGTATTAAAGTTAATTAATTAAACTAATTTATTTTAATTTTCATTTATTTACAAAATAAGTTAATAAATAATAAAAATGTTTTTTTGGTTTTATTGTGAAAAATGTTAATTGGTTAATTAAATACTTAATAACACTAATAATTAATAAAAAGGGAAATTATGAAAGAAAGGAAAATAAAAAAAAAAGAGAAAAAGGAAAAGAAAATAAGAACCCAGGGGGGGTGCTGGGCCAGAATTGAGTGTGTGTTTAGAAATCTGAGGCCCAGTTTGTTGCTAAGCACGTTTGACTTTTGCAATTGTCCATGGCATAGTTGACTAGGGAGTATGGTGTTCCCTCTCTCCTGATCTTTGGATTGCTGCCTGGAGACACTTGGCACGCTGGATGGGCAAGGTGCATGATGGACCTTCTTTTGGAACCTACACACAAGCATGTAAAGAAAAAATGTATAGAAATTTTGGGGGAACTGAGAATCGAACCCAGGTCCCAATGATGAACAAACACCTCACCAACAACTAGGCCACTGCATTGCATTTGATATAATAATAACAATTAATTATAATATGCGAAAACCAATGCCTATGCAGGAAAGAAAAACGCGCGCATAATTATTTGAATGGACCAAACATATGCATCCACGTCCTTTGTCTTCTTCATTTTCCCTGCAACATAAAATCAAATAGCGGGGGTTTTAAACCCCCACAAATTGCAACTATCAAAAATAGCGAATAGAAATAGGTGCAAGATAAATTGAGCGCGAGGGTAGTTTTGAGTTCGTCTTGTCCTTCTGAGTTCAACCATGGGTCTTTCCAAGCCTAATTTTTCCTATATGAGAAACCCCTAAGTCAAAAGCTTGAAAACCCTAAATCTTATCCATGGTGGTTTCGGTTTCAGAGTGTTTCAAGACAATTGAACCACACCATTAGCTTCGTATAGGTCCTGTGAACACAAAACACTCAACAAAACGTATCAAATATGCATGAATCAATGTATGTGATTATAAAAAAAATTGACAAACCGTGGGTCTGTGTAGCACGTGTTCTTGAGCTTTGAGGCTTGCTTTTAATTGAAACGTGTTCCTGGCAATGCTAGCAATGTATTAGAGTCCTTAAATCTCTTTGAAAAGGCCTGGAGTATCAAGATCAGTTTTGACTTTTTTGCTTGATTTTTTTGAATATGGTTGGGGTGTTTCTGCAGCAGCTTGTGCGTGAATTGTATTAGGGTTGTGTTCAGCATATGTATGGGAATGCTTTTAGGTCAGCAGGTGAGCCAATGATCCCTTGCAATGATGTTTTGAGATTCTTCATAACCACCATTAAAGGACTTTCCAAGTTTGTTCAAATTTTGAATTTTTATGCATAAATGAGCTTGGCACGAATTTGGTAGGTGGAATATGACACATGAAAGCCCTTCAAACCACAAGATACCATTCCTTTAATTTTTTTGATTTTATTTGGATTATTATGGATTAAAATGAATTAAATCCACAAAAATTAAATAAAAATGAAAAAATAAATGTTTGGTCTTGAAATTAGTCATGGGACACGTGGGTGGCATGACAAGGCTGAATCAAGTGGAAGAAAGTGGGCCCTTTTGTCAAAAATTGAAGTTTCAAGGATAGTTGACTTTTGCCATTTCACAAAAATTTCCCAACTTCTCCAATGCATATCTTGCTCAATTTTGATCATATGAACATGTTCTTGGACATTTTGGAAAGGTCTTGAAGTCCTCTAACCAATGCCTTTGTTCCCATGTCATTTGGATTTACCAATCTCAAGTTATGGTCCTTGACTTAAAATGTCTTTTTGTTGACTTTTGAAAATGACCTATAATGTTGAAATTGATAACTTTTTGTGGGAGCATTTCTTGGACTTGGAATGTGAAGATGAGTTGTAGGAAATGTCATCCCCTTCAAAATGAGCATTGGATGGGATTTTTCTGATGAACCATGAAAAGTTATGCCCTAGTCAAGTTACAGTTGACTTTTCAACTGTCCAAAAATGGAAACTTTTGCATCTTGATGATTTTTTAGCCATTCTTGTGGAATCATGGTCAAGACTTGACCAAATGATAATTGTGGCTTCAAAATAAGATGTTGATCAAAAATTTTGACTTTTGACTGCCAAATGACCATTTTACCCCTGCAGTTGATTGTGGATCAACTAGGGCTTTTGACTGTGCAACTTGACCTTGTGAGCCTTGAAACTTGACATGTAGATGCTTGACAATGTATATAGGCATATGGGACTTGATTGAGCCCTTGAAAACCTCAACTTCCTTGCAAGAACGAAAACCCTAATTTGACTGGCTTAGGAGGGTGTTTGAACTCTGCAACCCTTGAGTAGACTTGAGCAAATTGAGATGATGCTTTGTCAAAACTTTGAAGAATATGGGAGGGCAAATTTTGGGGTACAACAGCTGTCGTGGCGAGCGTATCCAAGATAAGTAGTATCAGCATGAGTGATCAGCATGGCTATCGTGTTTGGAGTATATCTGGACTGTATCTGAATCTGTAAGAGCAAGGGTATAGTTGTCGTGGTGAGCGTATCCAAGCTAAGGAATATCATCATGAGTGATCAGCATGGCTACCGAGTTTGGAGCGTATTTGGACTGTATCTTAATCTTTTGAATATTTTTTAAAGATAGCTTTTAATATTATCCTGAAAAGGGTAAAATGTTAGCTAAAACACAGAGTTATGTTGCATGTATGTATGATGTAATAAATGTGTTCTATCAATGTTTATGATATATGAATGTAATGTATGCACATGTAAGCTGATTAGCTGTCTTGCTGAGGAAAATAAATCCTTGATAGCTGGTGATAATAAAATCCTTGACTGCTGTCGGGGAAAGTAGATCCATGACCGATGCTGGGGATAGAAAATCGTTGGCAACTTGTAGGGATGTGACAAGAACTTTGACAACTTTTGTGGGGATGTGAGAATCCTTCATGACTTTCCTGGGGATATAGGGATCCTTCAAATCTTCTTGAGAAACCTGTTTGGGGAATCCAGAGATGTTTGATGACTATGGTTGGAGGTTACACAGATGGGAATCCTTGCTTGGCTGGGGAATAAGGAAACTCTGATGAATCTAACGGGGATTAGATGAAAGAAAACCTTGATCTGCTGAAGAATAAGGAGAACTATGATGGCTTCTGTGGAGAATAAGAATGAGGAACTTCAATCTTCTGGGGAAATGAAACCTCGGGAGTTTCATTGGAGAAGTGAGAACGAGAATCTTCGATCTGCAGGGGATTTGAAATTCTGACAAACTCAAGCTGGGGAGTGATGAAGACTCTGGCAATTTCGCTGGGGAATCGAGAATGAGAATCTTCAATCTGCTAGGGAAAATAAATCCTTGGGGACTTCAAACTGGGGAGTTAAGAAACTCTGTGGCGAATAGTTATACTGTTGGAGAGTAAGCTATCCAGCTGGAGGGTAAGTTCAAGACTCTGGGGGAAAAAGGCTTATTCCTGTATGGAACAAACTCAGGAGCTTGGGTTGTATGTCAATCTACTGGGGAATTATCCTTAGGTTGGGGATAAAAGTTAATTGTCATCTGGTTGATTCTCAGATTTTAAGATAACTTGCTTGGGAATCTGGAGAAACTGGATGGTTTCTGTTGTGGATTGGTAGTTGGAAATTTGACTCCGTTGGGGAAAAAGGTTTCATCTTCGCTGGGGATTTATGACCCAAAGTGTTTGCTTTGCTGAGGATTTTAACTCTGATGAGAATTAAAGGTTTGAAATATGACTCCACCGGAGATTGGGAGTTTGAAGTTCGGATTCTGGCGAGGATTTTGAAATTTAATTCCGCTGGGGATATGTTTTTCAAGGTTGTAGCTCCGCTGGGGACCTGGATAATGTATTACAGGGGATTTCTCTTGGAATATCCTAAAGACGTTTTCCTACCCTTTCAACCTGTCAGTAATTATTCTTTCACATTTTGTTTATTTGTAAATAGTGATTATATTCAAATGCATATGCTCATTTAATAAATCATTGGACGTTTTCAAATAAAACATAAGTGTAAAGAAAAAGAAAAGGCAAATAGTTTTCTGCACTTTGAAGTATCTTTATATTAACTTTGTGTAAGTATTTTATACAAAGGAGACAGACATCCTAGTAAGAGAATGTTGTCATAAATATTGAGAAAAATCTATACAAAGAAAGGTGGCTATGTGTAAAAATTCCATGGGGTTCCTATTCTGCTATAGCCTTCGTAACTTTGGATATCTTGTCCATTCGTTGCTTCGTTCAGAGATGATTGAATTGATCAGAAGCCTAGAGCTTGTCTGTGAAGAGATTGTCCTTAAAGTGATCCGACGAGACATAGTCATACGCTTTAATTCCCTAACTTTTTCCTGGACCGCCCTTTCGGGTTTACGATCCACCGGGAAACCCTTTTTTGCCCAAGTCGCCCTTTCGGGTTTTCAACTTGCCGGGTGTACATATTTTTTTATTTTTTTTATCCCTAATTTTTGCCTGAACCGCCCTTTCGGGTTTTCGATTCACCGGGATGCCAATTTTTGCCCAAGTCGCCCTTTCGGGTTTTCAACTTGTCGGATCATTTATGCGTAGTATCTTTTGACCATGTCTACATTCGCAGGGTGCGGTAAGTCGTCGTCGTCTATGGTGGTCAGGATCATTACCCCACCAGAAAAGATGTTTTTGATCACAAATGGTCCTTCGTAAGTAGGAGTCCATTTGCCCCTGGGATCACTTTACGGCAAGATGATCCGCTTGATTATAAGATCCCCGACTTGATATACCTGGCGTCTGACTTTCTTGTCGAAAGCCTTGATCATTCGTTTTTGATACGCCTGACCATGGCAAACAACAGTAAGTCGCTTTTCGTCAATCAAGTTAAGTTGATCAAGCCGGGTCTGAATCCAATCGTCTTCACTCAAACCAACATCTTTCATGATTCTCAAGGAGGGAATCTGAACCTCGATGGGTAAGACAGCTTCCATGCCGTATACCAAAGAATAGGGTGTTGCCCCAGTTGAAGTGCGTGTCATGGTACGGTACCCGTGTAGTGCAAACGGTAACATCTCATGCCAGTCCTTGTAGGTGACGGTCATCTTTTGTATGATCTTCTTGATATTTTTGTTTGCAGCTTCGACAACACCGTTCATCTTTGGCCGATAGGGAGATGAGTTGTGATGTAGAATCTTGAACTGCTCGCACAGAAGCGTGATCATAGTGTTGTTCAGGTTTGTACCGTTGTCAGTGATGATCCTGTCAGGGATGTCGTACCGGCAAATGAGGTTCTGCTTGATGAAGCCGGCAACCATATTCTTTGTAACGGATGCGAAGGACGTTGCTTCGACCGACTTGGTAAAGTAATCAATGGCCACCAGGATGAAGCGGTGTCCATTGGATGTTGTAGGCTTGATCTCTCCAATCATGTCGATTCCTCACATCGCGAATGACCAAGGAGTTGTTAATACATTGAGAGGAACCAGAGGTATATGTACCTTGTCAGCGTAGATTTGACATTTGTGACAAGTACGGGAATGTTGATGGCAATCAGCTTCTATGGTAGACCAGTAATAGCCTTCCCGTAGAATCTTTTTAGCCATCATATGACCGCTTGAGTGGGTGCCAAAGGTACCATTGTGCAGTTCAGCAATGATCTATTCAGCTTCAACCTTATCCACACAACGGAGTAGAATGCAATCATGATTGCGCTTGTATAGGATACCATTGCTCAGGAAAAACTTGGCAGAGAACGTCCTTAAGAACTTTTTTTCGTTGACTGAAGCTCCTTAGGGATACTCTTGTACTTCGAGATACCTCTTGACGTCATGAAACCAAGGTCGGTCCACCACTTCTTCGGTATTAATCTCGTGACAATGTGCAGGTTCGTCCATCCTTTCAATGGTGATTTGGGGAGCCTCATTATCCCAGTTAAGTTAAAACATGGATGACATTGTTGCTAGCGCATCTGCTAGCTAATTCTCTTCTCGCGGGAAGTGCTCAAATGTAATCTGCTCGAAATGTGGTAATGTTGTACCCCAAAATTTTCCCTCCCATTTCTCATTGATTTCTCACCACAAAGCCCTTGAAGCTCAAGATCCAGTTAGGGTTTCATCTGCTCAAGACTTCTCCTTGCACTGTTGACCCAAATTAGGGTTTGTGCTTGCACAAATATGTTTTGACCTAAAATGCCTAAGATGACTTTCTTGCTTCATATTGGACTCCCAAGTTTATCCTCATCAAGTTTCAAGTCTTGATTCCAAGTTTTGCCCAGTCAATTGGACAGTTGACCTAGAAATCAACTATATTGGGGAAAAAGTCAATTGTGGCCAATTGACAGTCAAATCTCATTAAAATTGACCCACATCAACATTATGAACTCATATGAACCATTTGATCAAGTTTGGATCACAATTCCATAAGAAATTTGATCAGATCACCAAAAGGGCAAAATGGTCATTTTTAGGGTTTTGACTGCACAAAGGCAATTTTTGACTGTTTGACCCAACCATTGGAAAACCAAGCTCACATATGGACTCAAGGAACCCATGGAATTATCTTGACATGCTCAACAAACTCAAAAGATCCCAAGTACACAAGATTGACAGTTGAATTTCCCAGTCAATTGATCAATTTTGACTGTATACTGAAAAGTCAAACTTTGACTTTTTGGTCAAAATCAAGAGTCAAGATTCATTTTTTTATCAAAACATGCCAAATCATGAAACTTGTTCACCAAGAAATCAAAAAATGCAAATTAGGGTTAGGAATGAGAATTTTTCATAACTTAGAATTTTTCTAAGTTATGAAAAACCCTAATTTTTTCCCAACTTTGCCCCACTTTCTCAACAAGATTCATTTGGATTCAAACAAAAGTCAAAACATGAAAGTTGTAGCTTGTTGCATAATCTACAACTTTGATTCACAAAGTCTTCCCAAATGAGGCTTGTATCTCAAGTTACAATTTTTTGAATAAGGGCACTAAACCATTCTTAACTTAGTGAAATTTTAACCTATTTTGACAAGGTTTTCTACCCAACTTCAAGGCCATTTTCCATACACTTCCACTTGGAATTTCAATTTGCATTTCAAAGATGGATTGTAGTACACATTCCAAGCTTTCCAAAATGTCCAAGAACTCATCAAAAAACCTCATAACTTGAGAGAATCGAATTTCACAATTTGGCAAAAACTCACTTTTGAATTGGTCAATTTACATGTTCATAACACTAGGCATTTTCAATCTCAGCTTGCATATCTTGATTACAGGTCGTTAAACCATCCAACACTCATAAATTTAATGCCAATCCTTTGTGCCAAGGCCATGTTTTTTGTGTTCAAGCATTGCCTAAAGGATTAATCCCAAAATAGATAAAGCATTTCTTCCATTTTTGCAAAAGGTAGCTTTATGTCCAATTGAAAATCCAACAAGTACAGATACAATCTAATTGGCACAATATTATGAGCAAAACACTCTGATCAAGGAGAGATTATGCAGCACATTAGAGGGCCTCTACCTGCCTAGAACCCAACTTGGGCATTTGTTGCTTAAAGTGTAAGTAACATTGCATTTTGTAACACAACTTTGATATCAGCTTGCAAACCCTTAAGCAAACTTGTGAAACACATTCAGGACATCCCAACTGAGCTAGTACACGACCCTAACATCCCTCATACACTCTCATTCCCATAATCACCTTCAAACTGCAAGAACAGGGCAAGGCCTGCAGTTTGAGTGCCATCTCTCATTCCCCTCAAGCTTTCTTGCCCAAACCAGTTCACACACCTTCCCTAGCATCAATGCAAGCTAACCAAGACCTGAAACACGATCTGTAATTCCTCTAACGAGTTCCCCCATTTTCACTTTCTCATTTTGCAGTTGAAGTTCCACAGCTCGATTCAAGGTGTCTCAAGGCAAAGTAAGTGTTGGAATAGCATCACTACACTTCAAGGAAGCTGCAAGGCACGATTCCAACTGCACAGGTATATTCATGAAGTTCTATCTCTCTTATTAGGCATTGTTAGCTTTAGGTTTGTGAAGAGAATATGTCACAATCATAGCCCTGAACATGCCCATATAATTAGATTTCATTTATATTATGTGTGCTGCAAGAATTTTAAGTCTGAACATGGCATAAAAAATTAGGTCAGGATTTGGGAGAGAAGAAATTCTCTCTCATTTCTGAGAGTTAGATTGACTTCTTTATATGTCTAGAATCGTGGCTTCAAGCTCTACAGGTTTCATGTTGGAAGATTTGGCAAAAGATCAAAGAATCAGGAGTTAGGGATTGGAGAAGAAGGGCGCGTATTTTTGAATTTTGTTTGGTCTGAAGGTTGAAGACAACAACTTTCTGGGCTGGGCCTGTTTGTTATTTCTTTTCACACCCTGTTTTTGCTTTCATACTCCCCAAGCCCATTTTGTGTATTTTTATGGTTTTTTGATTTTTCCTTTTTCATTCTGACTCATTTATTTTTTCTTATCATATTAAAAACATAAAAAATATTTTTTTGCATCATTTTTATATTTTTTAGGCATTTATTTGATTATATTGATATTTATATACAAATAAGTAAATAATATATTATTTAGAATAAATAGAGAAAAATAATGTAAACACATTTTATTTTCATTTTTATTTTGTTTTATCTTCTTAAAATATTTTATACAAAACATACTTTTTTTTCATAAATATTAATTATTATTATCTTATATATATGATATTTATTTAGTAAATAATAAAGATATATATATATATATATATATATATATATATATATATATATATATATATATATATATATATATATATATATATATATATATATATATATATATATATATATATATATATATATATATATATATATATATATATATATATATATATATATATATATATATATATATATATATATATATATATATATATATATATATATATATATATATATATATATATATATATATATATATATATATATATATATATATATATATATATATATATATATATATATATATATATATATATATATATATATATATATATATATATATATATATATATATATATATATATATTAATACACTTAGGATAAAATACCAAAAATATACATATTTTTATTTTATTAATATTTAACACTAAAAATATATTTTTACAAATATACTTCATTTTTATTTTATTTTTTTGTATATAAATAATAAATATTACATATATTAAATAATTAATACCCTTTTGATTAAAATTAGGGTTTTGCCCTAAATAGGTAAATACTCCAAAAATAATACTTTTTATTTTATTTTATTTATTTGACATAAATAATACTTTTTTTTTCATACATATAAAAACTTTTTTGCATTTTTGCATATTTGTTTTATTTCTATTTAATTTATGCCTTTAATTATATTGTAAATATTCAAAGAAAATGATGTAATAGCTAGGTTTAATTTCTTGTCTAAATATCCCCCATTTGAACATTTGTACCCCCCTCCCCATATTATTGTGTTGTAATAGTGTAGGAACTTTAGTTTTTCGCACTTTAACGCTTTCTAAATATACCATGCTAGAATTAGGGTTTGTATGCAAATAAAACGAACAAAAAATAGTTTGACCTAATCTTAAGATAATCAAAGCATGAAAATGGACAACACATATCACACTTGCACCCCTAGGGTATTCCACTTTGTTGCCTTCAAATAATTGGGCCATATTGCATGCTAGGTTTCTTTGGGTAAAAGAAACAATCAAACGATCATAGTCCCTCGATGACGCTTTTCGAAAAGTTGCCTAAAATGATCAAGTCCCTTTCAAATTGCCCAAAGACACTTAGCACTATTGCAATTATGGTCTAAACGATGACCCGCGTCCGTCCCTTTCACCTCCTAATACAAGTTTGTCCACCAAATGCAATGGTGGAACAAAATTGTCAAAAGGGTTAAAACATAACAAAAATCTTTGCGAACCTTAGGGTGGATAACTCTTAGGTACTTGTCAATTGGTAAAAGAAAACACTTGCCTATTTTCAAACCACACTTCACAAACACTTTCAAAACAAACTTTCAAAAACCTTGAAACATCTTTTCAAAAAGACAAACACCTTTTGTAAAATATTCGAGTAAAGAATTGTTACAAGGGTAGCCTAGACAAGGCATCTTTTTCAAAACCTTTTCAAAACCACACACAAAGCACCATTTCAAACAATTGAAAACCAAGGCAAGTTGATCTAAGAAAGTACCTAAGAGCCCATGGATAACCATGGATAGAAAGGATGCTAATACCTTCCCTTTCTATAATCTACTCCCCGAACCCAAGAAAAATCTCAAAGGTTTTTGCTGTGCTTTTTAAACCTTTCCTTAGGATAAAATAAAAAGTCGGTGGCGACTCTTGCTCAACCGAAACATTTGCGAAAACAAACGCAAAACCATAGTCAGTTCTCCCACCGTATCACAGAACTGGCGACTCTGCTGGGGAAAATTTTAAAAGTGGGGTTACCTTAGGGTTTAGATCACCTTTACATTCTTGCTTTGCTTGCCTTGATTGATTTATCTTTTGGGTCCTTGTTTGGGTTTGTTGTAAATCCTACACCCGGATTTGGGGCACCTTCTTAGGTAAATAGCAAAAAAAACTGCGAGGGAACTGTGCGGGGTATACCGACATGGTTGAAGCAGTAAGCTATGTTAGTGTGACATATTTGTGAGTACCGGTAACCCTTGAGTAGTCAAGGAGAGTACGGGGCCGCTGTGTGATGTCATGAAGCACTAACGAACTCTTAGAACCTTAATTGACCATCTTAGCCTTTCGAGGGGTAGTGAGATGACCGACTTTGGTGCAGTCCGAAGTTGGTAGATACTCGATACTACACTCATTTGAGGGTTGTTTTCTTGGAATATTTTGGTCGCCAGTAAGTGGCTAAACCGAAACAATGAACACAGAAAGCAATCCAATGATATTGAGCTCCTTAGAACCCGGTTTCTATTTTAGGACAGGATGAGCCAACTAACTTCAAGAGGGTACTTACCTAAACCCCATGCAAGCCTAAACCTAAGGACTTGTTTGCTTTGTATGAATATGTTGGTCTGTATATGCACTCACTTGATTTTTGCATACATGAACATAACATCATAACATCAAACCATAGCATTTTTCAATAACCATTTCAAGGATCTCGAGGGTTCTTTTGATGCAGGGTTATGTTGAACCAGACGTCTATCAAGGGGCAAGGGGTTTCTCCTCTAACCAATGCAATCAAAGTTCAAGTGCAACAACTTGAATCAGTGGCTATGACCCACTCGACATGGTGAGCTAGATTCTCGTGGAAAGACATCCATCGATACAAAGTTCTCCAGTCAAAGTTCAAGTACAACAACTTGAATCAGTGGCTATGACCCACGTGACATGGTGAGCTTGATTCTCGTGTAAAGACATCCACCGGTGCGGAGATCTCCAATCCAAGAGCAAAGTTCAACCTCTAACATTTTCTTGTGTTTACCCCAAGAGATTCTTGAAAGCATGCATCCACATATCATGCATTGCATTTTGACAGTCTTTCCTTTTTCAGGTTTCCTTACTCTCCTGTTGTTTATTTCAGTAAGAGATGGCTCTAGAAAGGTCTGTCAAAGACATCCAAGACCAGACTGCTCAGCTGCAGGAGATGTTCCTGAACTTGTCTCTGGGGCAAGAAGAGATGAAAGCTCTCCTCACAAAGAGCTTGGAGAATTCAAATAATGCCAAGAGTGATCAGCTTGCGGAGCTGCAGTTTGATCTGACAACCTTGAGGACCCAAGTGATGTGACAGTTGGTGGGCCATATGGCTCTCATCCAAGACCTATCCCAAAGGCAAGAGGAACTCAGAGTTCTTGTCCCCCAATTGCTTCCAAACAACCAACTGGGGCAAACATCTGAGGTTGAAGAGCAAGTCACCGCTCAACCTCCATCCATTCAAGAAGACAATGGGAAGGCTCCTTTGCTCGCTTCAGGGTCACAAGCCCATCAACAACCTCGCCAGCGTCAACGGGGTAATCGACGTAAGCAAGAAACGTCGGGAAGACAGTTCACGGAGACTGAAATACCATCATTTTTCATACTAAAGCGCCTGATGGAGGTCAACTTGCTTACCTTAAAGGACCCTCCTCAGAAGCCCAATATCTCCTCTCCTCACTATCATCCCGACGCATTCTGTGTTTACCACTCCTACAGCCCGGGACACGACACCAACGACTGTTGGGCCTTGAAGAACAAGATTCAAGATCTGATCGACATTGGGGTGCTGGAATTCATGCCAGACGGCGAGATGAAAATCTTCCGTTAAAGGGTTCTCCACTTGAAGTGACGAAGCTCAAGCTGAAAGACTTTTGCTTCTTTTTGAATTTTCAAAGTTGTAATTTCTTTTGCTGTCAAACAATTATTTGTTGATGTTAAACTCTGTCTTCATTAATGCATTGCATATGTTTGTCTTGAATTCATCCATTCGTTTCACTACTCTTATGCTTTTCTTTATGATATTTGACTCTTGATAAAAGATGACGAAACAATACCATGATCTTATACAGTATGCTTCTGAACAGACCTTGTTGATGATGTACAGGCATTTCTTTCAATCTCCAAACACTGGAGTTATAAGGAAGTTAATCTATAAGGAAGTTAATCCCTAGTCAACCCCTTCGAGCCAAAGAAGTAGGAGTTTTCTGTTCTAAACGATCAAAACCTTTGATATAAACCTGGGGCAGGGTAGTATCTCAGTTAATTCAAAGAAAATGCGCATTAAAGTCGCAAACTCTCAGTTCGTAATACAACGAACGATGTCAAAAAGAAAGAAAGCATTCCGTTGGAATCAAAAGACAAGGGTGGTTCCCTATCACATAGACAGTCAATCTCTCAAAAGAGAAAAGCCCGCCAAGCCAAAACCTATAAAGGAGGCTTAAGAAAGCTGGGGCATCCCGCTGACAGTAATCTCGAAAATGGGAACAGTCAGGCAAAAGTTAGGGATAACAAATCAAAATCAAAATAGTGAGGTCATTACAAAACCCTCAACAACATGAAAACTGTTGAAAAAGAAAAAGAGATGATGACCGTCTCAAACTAGTGAACCATCGCCCAAAAGTCGTTCCAAACTCAAAACAAAGTAACGCACAGTTAACTGAGCTTAGGTCGGAGAACATCACGAAGAGCGGGTGGGTATAAATATACTTTGAGCCTTTATCCTTTGTGTGATCGGTGGATCTGGAACTGACTGTTTAACGCTGGATCGCAAAATGTCGCGGAAGCAAGAGTCGCCACCGTCTTTTATTTTCTCCAAATGGAAAGGACAAAAGCACAGAAAAATTCCTTAAAGAGATTGCTCTCGGTTCGGGAGGTAGGTTATAGAAAGGGAAGGTGTTAGCACCCTTTCTATCCATGGTTATCCATGGGCTCTTGGATACTTGCTCATTTGTGTTTTCAAAAATGGTTTGTTTGCTTTTCAATTGTGGGTTTTAAAAAGAGTTTCTTTGAAAATTCCAGTTCGACTCTTGTATCGGTCCTCAAGAGTGTTTGAAAAATTGCTTTAGAAAGCTTTTTGAAAAGGTGTCGGTGTGAAAAGTATTTTTGATTTGTTTTGAAATTAGAGCAAGTATATAGAGTCGTCTACCTACCCTAAGGAATTCGTCTGTGTAAATGTCCTTTAAAGTAGTGCTGTCCCACCATTGAGAGGTAGGTAGCACCACCGTTGGAGGTGTTCGGGTCAATTCGAGGTTCGGGACATGGTGATCACCAGAGCAATAGGAAGATACCTTAGAAGCTACCCTCATGCCAGGTTCCCGGATCATGAGGACTTACTAAGACATCCTCTACTCGACGATCACCTTTCGAGAGGCAAGGCAACAGTGAGGCGCACCCTAGGGGTGGTGTGTGTGATTTTGTGTGTCAGATTCATTTATTTTTGTCTTGTCATGTCATGGGTGATCTACACGTTATTTTTATTTTGACATTCATTCTTGCATGCCATTATTAACAGTTAAAAAGATGCGGAAATATAAAGTTCCTAAACTATTACAAAGGCGCGGGTCCATATCGCCAAATTAAAATCCAGGACCCGATTTGACAGAAAATAAAGAAGTAAAGTGCGAGAAATATAAATTTACACGGCTTTGGGAGAATTACATAAATATTAAGAAATAAAATAAAATGCGCGAATTGAATTAAAATTGAAAGCGAGGGCGTTGGACCCTTTTTTAACGAAATTAAATAATATTAACAAATTAATTAAAATAAAGAAAAAAGAAATTATTTTTGAGGTTTTTTTGTATTTATGGGTTTTTTATGAGAATTAAATGAAATTAAAACCTAATTCTAGCTATTTTTAATTTATTAAAAAAATATGAAAATTACCTAAAATTAAACCTAATTAATTAATGCAATTTGATTTATAAAAAATAATATTAAATAATTAATTATGGTGAGGAAAAAAGGAAAAAGAATGAAAAATGTTTGAAGCCCTAATTCTACTCTTTTTAATTTATTAAGAAATTATTTGAATTAAACCTAAATTTAAATCTAATTAATTAGTGAGATTTATTTACAAAAAGGATAATATTTAAATAAAACATATTTTAATTTTTGTCTTTTCTGATTTTTTATATTATTTTTATGTGAAATTAATTTTTATTAAATTAAAAGAAAATAATGGAATTAAAACAAATAATAAAAATAAAACAAAGAAAATAGAAAGAAATACAATACCAAGGGGGGTTCTGTCCCCAATATTGGAGGTATATTCCTAGCAATTAGGCCCACTTGTTGCAAGGCCTTGTCTGACTTTTTGGCTAGCATGTGGGTGCGTTGACTGCAGCGTTCCATAGACCTCAGATCTTGGCCATTGGATGGAGATTGTGGGACAAGTGGCATATTGAGATTATGGGCGTAGGATGGTCATCAGGGGGCAAGCTGCACATGATGATGTTAGGAAAAATATTATGGAAAGGGAGGGGGACCTGGGATTCGAACCCAGGTCCCAGGGATTACCAATCACACGCCTGCCAGCTGGCTGTTGTATCACTTTGTTAATATAATGGGTAACAATTAACATAAGATAAAATAAGCGTTAGTGGGACTTTAGCGCGAAAATTCAAATGAACCACTTATTGGCCTACACCTCATCATCTTCTTCCTTATTGCGCTTTTGCCTGAAATATAAAAAAGGTTAGCGGGGGTTTTAAACCCCCCCAAAATATGCTCTTTTCAAGAATAGCGATAAGGCTGTGATGCTATATAAATTGGGCGCGACTATTGCATTAGAATCGTCCAAGCTTCCTGATTTTGATCATGTGATCATGGTATTAAGGTGTTCTAATTTTACAGTATTCAAAAATACCCAATTCGAAGCTTGAAGAACCCTAGCCTGTTTCAATGGTGAAATCACGTACAATGCACCAAAACTCAATCAAACTATAGGGTTAGCTTCAGAATCAATTAATTAGTATGAATCTATAAGAAAAATGCAATGAGAATGCTTGAATATTGAAATACGAATATGCATATAATGTGAAAAAGTTTGAGTTCCATTCACCAATTCTGGGCGTTAGGGATATGGAAAACTATTCAGACACGTTTCTTGATGTCTCAAGAAGGCAATGGGATAATTATTTTGGCTTGAATCGCACTGGAAGATAGTTTTCAGTTTTGGAATTTTTTGTCAAAAACTCAAACTTGGTTATTGATGTATGGCACAGCTTAGAGGTTATGAACATTAGGGTTTGCATGAGTATATATGTGTGAACGATTAGGGTTCAAAATTGGATCAAAAAACCTTTTGCATTGATGGAATGGATATTGATTTTCATGGCATATATTTTCCAATCTTTTTCATGTATATTTGCTTCAAATCATGTCCAATTACCATGATTCTTTCCAAATCTGATCATGCACGAAATCTTGAGGCTATTTCATGTATAAAAAGATTTGATTGCATTGGTTTGGTATTTTCCACATATTTATTTTAATTAAATGAATTATTGGCAATTAAAAATTCAAATAAATAAATAAAAATGATGAAAAACTTCCCTTTGGACCAAATGGTCGTGCACATGCTTTGGATGATGAATCTTGGAAAAAAAAGAGGCCCATTAGCAATTTTAAGACATTTGAAGCAAAGTTGACTTTTCAAAATATCCAAAAATTTCCCAACTTCCACAAGGCATATCTTGCTAAATTATTAAGCTTTGCTCATGTTCTTGGACATTTTGGAAAGGTCTTGAAGTCCTCTAACCAATGTCTTTGGTCCCATGTCATTTTGATTTACCAATCTCAAGTTATGGCCTTTGACTTAAAGTCCCTTTTTGTTGACTTTTGAAAATGACCTATAATGTTGAAATTGATAACTTTTTGTGAGAGCATTTCTTGGACTTGAAGTGTGAATAGGAGTTGTAGGAAATGTCTTTCTCTTCAAAATGAGCTTTGGATGGAATTTTTATGATAATCCATGTGGAAGTTATGCCTTGGTCAAGTTACAGTTGACTTTTTCAACTGTCCAAATATGGAAACTTTTGCATCTTGAGACTTTTTGAGCCAAGCTTTGAGAATCATGATCAAGCATTGATCAAATGATGTTTGTGGCTTCAAAATGAGATGTTGACCAAAAATTTGAACTTTTGACTGTCAAATGACCATTTTGCCCCTATAGTTGACTGTAGTGCAATTAGGGTTTTTGACTGTGCAATTTTGTGCTGTAAGTCTTGAAACTTGGTATGAGGATGCTTGACCATGTTTGTAAGCATGTGGGACTTGATTGGACCCTTGGAAACTTCATTTTCTTTGTCAGAACCAAAACCCTAATTTTTGACTGTTAGGAGGCCCTTTAACTGTGCAACCCTTGGGGAGATTCTGAAGCTTTGACTTGGCAAACTGTGAAGAATATGGGAGGGCAAATTTTGGGGTACAACACTTTGTTTCTTAAACCATGAACCAAGCCACGTTACAACCCTTCAAAAGTCCTAATTGAAGCATGGGTTAGTTCGAAAGCATACTGTTACAAAAGGTATCCTGAATCCTGTAGGGCTTTGCTCTAAATCTTGTGTTGATCTGTCTTATAAAAAGTTTTCTGCTAAAAACGCCTTTTTTCAAAAAAAAAACTTTGAGACAAACATAAGCTTTGCATTGCTTGAATATCACTATCTGCATTTGGTTTTTTGTTTGACAGCGAAGAAATTCATACAGCGAATGTTCGGAGGAACGAAAACTCTCTCAGTAAGTAAAAATCACTTCAAGAGGATAACACTTCCATTGCAAATCTCCTATCAACAAGGGGCATGACATGTCACCATTCAATTAACCTGGGGAAGTCCAATCAAGTTTCAATAGATCTTTCAAAATTCAATTAACTTGGGGCAGTCCAGTCAAGGTCCAACAAATCTTTCAAAGTTCAGTTAACCTGGGGCAGTCCAGTCAAGATTTCAAGAAATCTCTCAATATGCAGAGTAATCTGATTCAAGATTCCTTCACCACCACTTGGGGCATTCGAATGTCAAAAGTGTTCAACAAATCAACTATCACATTTTCAGACTCGATTCCTGTATCTAGCCAGGGCACGTCTGAAGAGTTTGAAGATTCGATTCCTGTATCCAGCCAGGGCATATCTGTTAACTATCACCTTTCCAGACTCGATTCCTGTATCCAGCCAGGGCACGTCTGAAGAGTTCCAGATCAACACCTGTAACAAGCCAGGAAAACATCTGTGAACGACCGATTGTAGACCAACACCTGTAACAAGCCAGGAAATTATCTACATCACCACTTGGGGCATTCGAATTTCAAAAGTGTTCAAAAACCCGATGCAGTTTTACACGAGCTCATCATCAGGAAACCCTACACCGGTTCCTCTTCAAGACTTCTGAAAACAGTTTATGGATTCTTCCCAACAACGGATGTTAATCTATCAGCTTGTTCAGATGCAACCATTGAAAACAGTTTACGGACGCTTCCCGACAACAGATGCTGCTCTATTGCTTATTCAATCTCAAGATTTCTAAAAACAGTTCACGGGTTCTCCAAGTAACGGATGTTAACCTATCACTTGTTCAGATTCTTCTCAAGACTTCTGAAAAAAGTTTACGGATTCTTCCCAACAACGGATGTTAATCTACCAACTTGTTCAGATGCAGCCATTGAAAACAGTTTACAGACGCTTCCCAACAACGGACGCTGCTCTATTGCTTATTCAATCTCAAGATTTCTGAAAATAGTTCACGGGTTCTCCAAGTAACGGATGTTAACCTATCACTTGTTCAGACACTTCAAGATTTCTGAAAACAGTTCACGGGTTCTCCAAGTAACGGATGTTAACCTATCGCTTGTTCAGATTCTTCTCAAGCTAACTCCACTCAGAGTCAAGCTTCATTATCCCCAGCGAAGCTAAAACTTCAAATTATCAATCCCTAGCGGAGCTGGACTATTGAACCTTCTCCCCACAGAGTTTTGGGAGGGCAAATCTTGAGTTCCCCAGTGAAGTCGCCAGAGTTACTTCTCGCCAGACTAAAGATTCTCAGCCTTACGTCCCCAGCATGAGTCTATTGGATTGGGACTCCCCAGTAGAGGTCATCAGGAATTCTCTTCCACAGCAGCAGCCAGAGAATTATTCTCCCAGGCAGCAGTCAAGATGCTTTTATCTTCAGCCATCTCAGATTCATTTATCCTCAGCAAGATAGCTCATCGGCTTACATGCGCATTCATCACATTCATGTCATAAACATTGATGTCACATACATTGCATCATGCATCATGACATTGCATACGACTAACCCTTGACTTTTTCAGGTAGGATCAGTCGACAAACAAAGATCACCTCCCGAGATTCATCCAGAAATAGTTCAGATGTGACCCGGACACGGCGAAATTCTGATACTTATTCCGGATCCATTCAGACGTATCCTCAGGCAACCCTACACCGGTTCCTCCTCAAATTTCAAGATTCCTGAAAACAGTTTACGGGTTCTCCAAGTAACGGATGTTAACCAATCGCTTGTTCAGTTTTCTTCTCAAGACTTCTGAAAACAGTCTATGGATTCTTCCCAACAACGGATGATAATCCATCACTTGTTCAGATGCAACTTCTGAAGACAGTTTACGGACACTTCCCAACAACGGATGCTGCTCTATTGCTTATTCAACTCCAAGATTTCTGAAAACAGTTCACGGGTTCTCCAAGTAACGGATGTTAACCTATCACTTGTTCAGACTCTTCTCATCTTTGAAAACAGTTTACGGACGCTTCCCAACAACGGATGCTGCTCTATTGCTTATTCAACTCCAAGACTTCTGAAAATAGTTTACGGGTTCTCCAAGTAACGGATGTTACCCTATCGCTTGTTCAGTTTCTTCTCCAGACTTCTGAAAACAGTCTATGGATTCTTCCCAACAACGGATGTTAATCTATCACTTGTTCAGATGCAACCTTTGAAAACAGTTTACGGATGCCTCCCAACAACGGATGTCAATCTATTGCTTATTTAGACCCCCAGTTCGAAGATGGTCCAAAGCATGGACACCTTCCTGATACTCATTCCAGATGGCATCTTTAAGCCTATCCCCGACAAGTTTCGGTCACCCCTCAAGATGGCATCTCTAAGCCCATCTCCAAATGGCATCTCTAAGCCCATTCCTGCATCCATTGCTTTGACGAGTGCAAATTTCCGGGCACTCTAGTGTCCAATCTCCTTTTACCCTCGAGTCACGAAAGGCAGGCTTGCCAATCTAACTCTTCGGATTCAAGAAGATTGAACAGGGGCAACTGTTGTACCCCAAAATTTGCCCTCCCATTTCTCATTGATTTCTCACCACAAAGCCCTTGAAGCTCAAGATCCAGTTAGGGTTTCATCTGCTCAAGACTTCTCCTTGCACTGTTGACCCAAATTAGGGTTTGTGTTTGCACAAAGATGTTTTGACCTAAAATGCCTAAGATGACTTTCTTGCTTCATATTGGACTCCCAAGTTTATCCTCATCAAGTTTCAAGTCTTGATTCCAAGTTTTGCCCAGTCAATTGGACAGTTGACCTAGAAATCAACTGTATTGGGGAAAAAGTCAACTGTGGCCAATTGACAGTCAAATCTCATGAAAATTGACCCACATCAACATTATGAACTCATATGAACCATTTGATCAAGTTTGGATTACAATTCCATAAGAAATTTGATCAGATCACCAAAAGGGCAAAATGGTCATTTTTAGGGTTTTGACTGCACAAAGGCAATTTTTGACTGTTTGACCCAACCATTGGCAAACCAAGCTCACATATGGACTCAAGGACCCCATGGAATTATCTTGACATGCTCAACAAACTCAAAAGATCCCAAGTACACAAGATTGACAGTTGAATTTCCCAGTCAATTGATCAAATTTGATTGTATACTGAAAAGTCAAACTTTGACTTTTTGGTCAAAATCAAGAGTCAAGATTCATTTTTTATCAAAACATGCCAAATCATGAAACTTGTTCACCAAGAAATCAAAAAATGCAAATTAGGGTTAGGAATGAGAATTTTTCATAACTTAGAATTTTTCTAAGTTATGAAAAACCCTAATTTTTTCCCAACTTTGCCCCACTTTCTCACCAAGATTCATTTGGATTCAAACAAAAGTCAAAACATTAAAGTTGTAGCTTATTTCATAATCTACAACTTTGATTCACAAAGTTTTCCCAAATGAGGCTTGTATCTCAATTTACAATTTTTTGAATAAGGGCACTAAACCATTCTTAACTTAGTGAAATTTTAACCTATTTTGACAAGGTTTTCTACCCAACTTCAAGGCCATTTTCCATACACTTCCACTTGGAATTTCAATTTGCATTTCAAAGATGGATTGTAGTACACATTCCAAGATTTCCAAAATGTCCAAGAACTCATCAAACAACCTCATAACTTGAGAGAATCGAATTTCACAATTTGGCAAAAACTCACTTTTGAATTGGTCAATTTACATGTTCATAACACTAGGCATTTTCAATCTCAGCTTGCATATCTTGATTACAGGTCCTTAAACCATCCAACACTCATAAATTTAATGCCAATCCTTTGTGCCAAGGCCATGTTTTGTGTGTTCAAGCATTGCCTAAAGGATTAATCCCAAAATAGATAAAGCATTTCTTCCATTTTTGCAAAAGGTAGCTTTATGTCCAATTGAAAATCCAACAAGTACAGATACAATCTAATTGGCACAAGATTATGAGCAAAACACTCTGATCAAGGAGAGATTATGCAGCACATTAGGGGGCCTCTACCTGCCTAGAACCCAACTTGGGCATTTGTTGCTTAAAGTGTAAGTAACATTGCATTTTGTAACACAACTTTGATATCAGCTTGCAAACCCTTAAGCAAACTTGTGAAACACATTCAGGACATCCCAACTGAGCTAGTACACGACCCTAACATCCCTCATACACTCCCATTCCCAGAATCACTTTCAAACTGCAAGAACAGGGCAAGGCCTGCAGTTTGAGTGCCATCTCTCATTCCCCTCAAGCTTTCTTGCCCAAACCAGTTCACACACCTTCCCTAGCATCAATGCAAGCTAACCAAGACCTGAAACACGATCTGTAATTCCTCTAACAAGTTCCACCATTTTCACTTTCTCATTTTGCAGTTGAAGTTCCACAGCTTGATTCAAGGTGTCTCAAGGCAAAGTAAGTGTTGGAATAGCATCACTACACTTCAAGGAAGCTGTACAAGTCATCATCTTGTCCTGAAAGTTCCTCCATTGCAAGGCACGATTCCAACTGCACAGGTATATTCATGAAGTTCTATCTCTCTTATTAGGCATTGTTAGCTTTAGGTTTGTGAAGAGAATATGTCACAATCATAGCCCTGAACATGCCCATATAATTAGATTTCATTTATATTATGTGTGCTGCAAGAATTTTAAGTCTGAACATGGCATAAAAAATTAGGTCAGGATTTGGGAGAGAAGAAATTCTCTCTCATTTCGGAGAGTTAGATTGACTTCTTTATATGTCTAGAATCGTGGCTTCAAGCTCTACAGGTTTCATGTTGGAAGATTTGGCAAAAGATCAAAGAATCAGGAGTTAGGGATTGGAGAAGAAGGGCGCGTATTTTTGAATTTTGTTTGGTCTGAAGGTTGAAGACAACAACTTTCTGGGCTGGGCCTGTTTGTTATTTCTTTTCACACCATGTTTTTGCTTTCATACCCCCCAAGCCCATTTTGTGTATTTTTATGATTTTTTGATTTTTCCTTTTTCATTCTGACTCATTTATTTTTTCTTATCATATTAAAAACATAAAAAATATTTTTTTGCATCATTTTTATATTTTTTAGGCATTTATTTGATTATATTGATATTTATATACAAATAAGTAAATAATATATTATTTAGAATAAATAGAGAAAAATAATGTAAACACATTTTATTTTCATTTTTATTTTGTTTTATCTTCTTAAAATATTTTATACAAAACATACTTTTTTTTCATAAATATTAATTATTATTATCTTATATATATGATATTTATTTAGTAAATAATATATATATATATATATATATATATATATATATATATATATATATATATATATATATATATATATATATATATTAATACACTTAGGATAAAATACCAAAAATATACATATTTTTATTTTATTAATATTTAACACTAAAAATACATTTTTACAAATATACTTCATTTTTATTTTATTTTTTGTATATAAATAATAAATATTACATATATTAAATAATTAATACCTTTTTGATTAAAATTAGGGTTTTGCCCTAAATAGGTAAATACTCCAAAAATAATACTTTTTATTTTATTTTATTTATTTGACATAAATAATACTTTTTTTTTCATACATATAAAAACTTTTTTGCATTTTTGCATATTTGTTTTATTTCTATTTAATTTATGCCTTTAATTATATTGTAAATATTCAAAGAAAATGATGTAATAGCTAGGTTTAATTTCTTGTCTAAATATCCCCCATTTGAACATTTGTACCCCCCTCCCCATATTATTGTGTTGTAATAGTGTAGGAACTTTAGTTTTTCGCACTTTAACGCTTTCTAAATATACCATGCTAGAATTAGGGTTTGTATGCAAATAAAACGAACAAAAAATAGTTTGACCTAATCTTAAGATAATCAAAGCATGAAAATGGACAACACATATCACACTTGCACCCCTAGGGTATTCCACTTTGTTGCCTTCAAATAATTGGGCCATATTGCATGCTAGGTTTCTTTGCGTAAAACAAACAATCAAACGATCATAGTCCCTCGATGACGCTTTTTGAAAAGTTGCCTAAAATGATCAAGTCCCTTTCAAATTGCCCAAAGACACTTAGCACTATTGCAATTATGGTCTAAACGATGACCCGCGTCCGTCCCTTTCACCTCCTAATACAAGTTTGTCCACCAAATGCAATGGTGGAACAAAATTGTCAAAAGGGTTAAAACATAACAAAAATCTTTGAGAACCTTAGGGTAGATAACTCTTAGGTACTTGTCAATTGGTAAAAGAAAACACTTGCCTATTTTCAAACCACACTTCACAAACACTTTCAAAACAAACTTTCAAAAACCTTGAAACATCTTTTCAAAAAGACAAACACCTTTTGTAAAATATTCGAGTAAAGAATTGTTACAAGGGTAGCCTAGACAAGGCATCTTTTTCAAAACCTTTTCAAAACCACACACAAAGCACCATTTCAAACAATTGAAAACCAAGGCAAGTTGATCTAAGCAAGTACCTAAGAGCCCATGGATAACCATGGATAGAAAGGGTGCTAATACCTTCCCTTTCTATAATCTACTCCCTGAACCCAAGAAAAATCTCAAAGGTTTTTGCTGTGCTTTTTAAACCTTTCCTTAGGATAAAATAAAAAGTCGGTGGCGACACTTGCTCAACCGAAACATTTGCGAAAACAAACGCAAAACCATAGTCAGTTCTCCCACCGTATCACAGGTAACAATGTCAGGACATGTTCTTTGTAAGGGATGAGGTTTTGTTGTTTAGTATCCCACTCTCATTTGATTTGACTGATAACCAAAGCTGAGTCCCCAAATACAATCAAAGATTTGATTCCCAAGTCAATTGCAGCCTTGAGACCAAAGATACAAGCTTCATACTCGGCCATGTTGTTGGTACAGCTGAAGTAGAGTCTGGTAGTGAAAGGTGTATGGAAACCTTCTGGAGAAATAAGTACAGCGCCGATACCGTTCCCAAGTGCGTTGGAGGACCCATCAAAGTACAGGGTCCATCGGGATCCTTGTTTAGGTCCATCATACGGTCTGTTATCTTCAATGTTGTCCAATGTCATAATATCCTCGTCGGGGAAGTCGAACTTCATGGATTGGTAATCTTCGACAGCTTGATGGGCCAGATGATCAGCTAGTACACTTCCATTTATAGCTTTTTGGGTCGTGTACTGTATATCATACTCGGTGAGGATCATCTTCCATCTGGAGAGTCTTCCGGATAGGGCAGGCTTTTCAAAGATGTATTTGATTGGATCCATCTTAGAGATCATCAAAGTGGTATGTGTCAACATATACTGCCTTAGCCGGCGAGTAGCCCATACCAAAGCGCAGCAAGTTTTCTCGAGTAGTGAGTAGCGAGTCTCACAATCGGTAAACTTTTTGCTAAGGTAATAAATGACATGCTCTTTTCGGCCAGACTCGTCATGTTGGCCCAATACGCACCCCATTGAATTCTCCAGGACAGTCAGATACATGATCAGCGGCCTTCTTTCGACGGGTGGCATCAAGATAGGTGGTTCCAGCAAATACTCCTTGATTTTATCGAAAGCAACTTGACAGTCATCATTCCATTTAACCACCTGATCTTCCTTCAACAGCTTGAAGATTGGTTCACAGGTAGATGTTAGGTAAGAGATGAACCTTGCAATGTAGTTTAGGCGTCCCAAGAAACCTCTAACTTCCTTCTAAGTGCAAGGGACGGGAATTTCTTGTATAACTTTGACTTTGGCAGGATCAACCTCGATGCCTTTGTTACTGACGATGAATCCAAAGAGCTTATCGGACCTGACTCCGAAAGTGCACTTGTTAGGGTTCAGTCTGAGCTTGTACTCTTTCAATCTGACAAACAGCTTTTGCAGATGGTCTAGGTGTTCTTCTTCTGTTTGTGAACGGGCTATCATGTCGTCTACGTAGACTTCAATCTCATGGTGTATCATGACATGAAACAAAGCTACCATGGCGCGCTGATAGGTTGCCCCGGTATTCTTCAGTCCGAATGGCATCACCTTGTAGCAGAATGTACCCCACTGTGTAACAAAAGTAGTTTTCTCCATGTCTTTAGGGGCCATTTTGATCTGGTTGTACCCTGAAAATCCATCCATGAAAGAAAATACCTTGTGTTGAGTTGTATTGTCAACCAAGATGTCAATATGCAGTAGTGGAAAGTCATCTTTAGGGCTAGCCCTGTTTAAGTCTCTGTAATCTACCCACATTCTGACTTTGCCGTCCTTCTTAGGCAAGGGCACAATGTTAGCAACCCATTATGGATAGGAAGTAACAGCAAGAAACCTAGTGTTGAACTGCTTCATCACTTCATCTTTGATCTTTTCAGACATGTCGGGCCTCATTCGGCGGACCTTTTGTTTAATTGGTGGACAGTATTCTCTAGTAGGGAGACGGTGAACCACAATATCTGTATCGAGTCTCGGCATGTCTTCGTAAGACCAGGCGAAGATCTCGACATATTCATTCAACAACTGAACTAAGCGCTCTTTGACACTTGGTTGTAGGTTGGCACCCACTTTGACTTCTTTTCTTTCTTCCTCTGTTCCTAAGTTGATTGTCTCTAACAACTCCTCGTGAGGTAGAATAGCCCTTTCTTCCTGTTATAGCAGTCTAGCCAACTCTCCAGGCACTTCACAGTCTTCATCACCTTCGTATTCGGCATGATTGACCAGATCTTCAGAGTCACTGAAGACCATAGCAGAAGTATTACCCATGGAATCCGGAATGGATGGGTACCTGCAATTTGTGAATGTGGGTGTGTGTAAGGGATATCCACCTTTAAAAAAATAAAATGTAAAAAGAAAGAAAATGAACACAAAAGTTTATATATAAAAACGTCCATGATTCATTAAAAATGGCATAAGAAAATGAAAAATCAAACCCTTACAAATGGACCTATGTACCTCGGGTAAGGCACAAGGCAAAAAGTGTACGAATTGTTTAGGAATTATTACAGACCAACAAAAATATTCAAAAGATAAATTACTGATTGATGAAAGTAATGGGAATAAAGTCCTTTGCCTCCCAATTGCATAATCCTCCTTCAACGGTAGGGAAAATCCAGTCTTCAAGGTTGCTCTCCTATTCACCATCCTCCAAAGCATTGGCTCCATGATGGGTGATCTTTACTGGTGGTCCTCCAGCCCGGGAGCGACGTACAGCCTTATGACTAGCAGCAGTGAAACCCAAGCCGAACTTATCAGATTTGAAAGGAAAATCGGGAAGTTGCCCCCAGATTGTGCTTCCTCCTTCCTCAATCACAGCCTTCACATCTTTAAGGGATGACATCCGAGACACCGGTTTGGTAATGATGGGCACAGAAGTCATTGTCTTGGCTACCACACTTCAGGAGAAACCTCTTCAAAGTGGTGAAAGGGGGTCTCGATGAATTCACCATCTAATTCAACATAGCAGAAAGAATTAAGATGGCTTATCATGTATTCCTCCTCACTGTGAACTGTCACAATTTTCCCCTGAACAGGGTACTTGAGCTTTTGATGGAGAGTTGAAGTGACGGCTCCCGCACGATGAATCCAGGGTCTTCCCAACAAGCAAGAATTGGAGGGACGGATGTCCATGACATAGAATATGGAGTTAAAGGTTTCAGTACCCACTTTAATTGGGATGTCCACCTCCCCGTGGACCATTCGTTTAGAACCATCAAAGGCTCTGACAATGATGTTGCTGGGCTTCAAAGTTAAACCTTCACAATTTAGCCTATCGAATGCTTTCTTTGGTAAGACATTCAATGATGAACCAGTGTCCACCAGAACATGTTCCAGAGTAGTCCCTCTGCATTCTACCGAGACATGCAGGGCGTCATTATGTTCTCTCCCTTTGATTGTAAGATCAGCATCGGAGAATCCTAAACCGTTATCTGCTGTTAGGCTGGCTACGCATTCCTGGAACTGGTCCGCGGAAGTTTCTTGGGGCACATGGGCCGTCTTCAAGAATTTTATCAAAGCTTTGGCATGAGCTTCTGAAAAGAGGAGCAAAGCCAGCATAGAGATTTTTGAGGGGGTTTGCCCCAGTTGCTCAACAACATTATAATCGCTTTTCTTAATTATTTTCAAAATCTCCTCCATTTCCTTTGAGTGGTCTCGGGGATGACCAAAGGATGAGCCCTCGTCCTGACGGACACTTCTTGGACCCCCTTACCTTTATCAGCAGCAACAGCAGAGGGTACAACTATGGGAGTAACAATTTCTTCAATAACTAGAGTTCGCACAGATATGTTAACCGGCACAGGAGTAACCTTAGGAGCATTTGAGGGTCCGAAGATTGCCCTTGGAGGAGCAATCTCCAGAGATAAAATTCTTCTGATGCGGGTGATTTTACTTGTCCCAGCGATATTTCCTATGTCAGGAGTCTCTTCATCGGAACATTCTTCAAATGATTCAATATGCTTAATACTGTGGTAGAAGATCTCTCCTTCATAGTTCCAAGGTATTGATTTGTTGGACTTGTATGGGATATGCCCCGACATAGTTATCTTCAGAGGTACAATCTTTAGATCGGATGTAATCTTAACAGGTCTTTTGGAGACCTTGGAAATATTGGCGGAAATCGTAATTATAGCAACATCTTTGACAGGAGTCGAACTAACAGGAGTTTTCTCAAAAAGGATTTATTAATTATCCATTAGGCGTTGGATGCCTAACTTCAACAACGGACAGTCGGATGGTAAGGATGAACAGAGGTAGCAATCTTTTTCACTACCCGGGAAAATCCCAGCTTTCAACAAATTCATCTTGATTATTGGTATCGGAGTCATCAAATCATCAACAGTAGCAACATAAAGATCTTCTTCAATAGCATGGACATTGTGACCATATTTTGGCATTGGAGCAGAGATCACGTTAGGCTTTTCAGGGGCGTCGAATTCCACCTCTTTGGAATCTATCAAGTCCTGGATCTTATTTTTGAGGGCCTAACAATTATTGGTGTCATGCCCCAGGCTGTCCGAATGATAAGCACATTTTGCGTTTGCATGGTAAAAAGGAGAAGTTGTATTCGGATTCTTCGGGGCCTCTCTCAAACTTGCAAGGTTTAACTTCAAAAGGTGAGGGAGAACCTGAGCATGTGTCATATTGATCCGAGTGTATTGTCGTGCGGGCCTTTCAACCCTTGCTTGGTTGGTTCTGGGTTGATTGTTTCTAGGCTGATCATCTGCAGTCTTTTGAATCATTACAGCCCTCACCGCTGGCCGGTGCTCAACCCTTCCTTGACTTCTCTAGGAGTAAACAACTGGGACTTCTTTCTTGGCTGGAAAAGTCTTCTTGATAGCAGCGGAAGCAGATGCATCTTTTTGAATTTTTCCGCTCTTAATGTCGGCTTCAACTCTTTCACCAGTCAGAATTAACTCGGTGAACCCCGCAGACGAACTTCCGATCAGGTGATTAAAGAATGGACCTGACAGGGTCCCAAAAAACATATCCACAAGCTCTCTCTCAGACAATGGTGGCTGCACCCTTCCAGCCAAGTCTCTCCATTTCTGGGCATACTCCTTAAAGCCTTCATTTGAGACCATGCCCATACTCTGTAATTGAGTACGGGTTGGTGCTAAATCCGCATTATATTGATATTATTGGTAGAAGGCAGCAGCCAAATCCTCCAGATTTTGCACATCAGACCTCTCTAGCTGGTAAAACCAATCCAACTGCGTCCCAGAAAGACTGTCTTGGAAGAAATGAACCCACAGGTCCTTATCAGAAGAATGAGGTTGGATCTTTCTGACATAAGACCGTAGGTGCAAATTTGGACAAGACAAACCATCGTATTTGGAAAATGTATGCACCTTAAACTTAGGGGGAATCACAATCCCAGCAACCAACCCTAGCTCCTCGAAATCCAGCCCAGACACTCTTTATACCTCCATAGCTGCCAGATGTTCCTCCATATTCTTGTATTTGTCTTCTGCAGGAGGGTACTGCTGCTCAGAATAATCTTCATCCTCTTCTTCTTCTTCTTCCTCAGACTCGGAGGGCACTGCAGCTCCCTTTCCTTTTCCTACCCCTTCATCAGATGTTGAGGGGAAATCCAGGACCCTTCTAGCTTGGTTCTCAAATCTTCTTCCCATGGTAGCCACACCAACTCTTTTCTTTTTCTTTTTCTCCTTTTCCTTCTCTAACAGTGCTTTAAGATCCTCCTGACCCTTTGCCAAGGTCATGAGGAGTTGTTGGAACTGTGAATTATGCGCTTGTAAGTCTTTGATCGTGTGCTCTATATCCATCTTGCTGAAATAAACAGCAGAGAGATAAGGAAACCTGGTGTGAAGACCTGTTTATGCATATGATGAATGATATGTATTCATGTAATGCATTCAAGGATTCAGAAATTCAAATTTGTTGTAAACAAAAAGAACACACGTCATATTAATAGAAATAGAATTTGTTAGTACATAAATGCCCCATGGGCAAAATAATAGAAGATTCTAATGTAAAAAGACGTTGCGCATCCTCTTTGGTGCGATGTAGGTGTAGAAAGACTCTTGTACTTCGAGATACCTCTTGACGTCATGAAACCAAGGTCGGTCCACCACTTCTTCGGTATTAATCTCGTGACAATGTGCAGGTTCGTCCATCCTTTCAATGGTGATTTGGGGAGCCTCATTATCCCAGTTAAGTTTAAACATGGATGACATTGTTGCTAGCGCATCTGCTAGCTGATTCTCTTCTCGCGGGAGGTGCTCGAAGGTAATCTGCTCGAAATGTGGTAACAATGAAAGGACATGTTCTTTGTAAGGGGTGAGGTTTGGATGTTTAGTATCCCACTCTCCTTTGATTTGACTAATAACCAAAGTTGAGTCCCCAAATACAATCAAAGATTTGATTCCCAAGTCAATTGCAGCCTTGAGACCAAAGATACAAGCTTCATACTCGGCCATGTTGTTGGTACATCTGAAGCAGAGTCTGGCAGTGAAAGGTGTATGGCAACCTTCTGGAGAAATAAGTACAGCGCCGATACCGTTCCCAAGTGCGTTGGAGGCACCATCAAAGTACAGGGTCCATCGGGATCCTTGTTCAGGTCCATCATACGGTCCGTTATCTTCAATGTTGTCCAATGTCATAATATCCTCGTCGGGGAAGTCAAACTTCATAGATTGGTAATCTTCGACAGCTTGATGGGACAGATGATCAGCTAGTACGCTTCCCTTTATAGCTTTTTGGGTTGTGTATTGTATATCATACTCGGTGAGGATCATCTTCCATCTGGCGATTCTTCCGAATAGGGCAGGCTTTTCAAAGATGTATTTGATTGGATCCATCTTAGAGATCAGCAAAGTGGTATGTGTTAACATATACTGCCTTAGCCGGAGAGAAGCCCATACCAAAGCGCAGCAAATTTTCTCGAGCAGTGAGTAGCGAGTCTCACAGTCGGTAAACTTTTTGCTAAGGTAATAAATGGCATGCTCTTCTCGGCCAGACTCGTCATGTTGGCCCAATACGCACCCCATTGAATTCTCCAGGACAGTCAGATACATGATCAGCGGCCTTCCTTCGACGGGTGGCATCAAGATAGGTGGTTCCAGCAAATACTCCTTGATTTTATCGAAAGCAACTTGACAGTCATCATTCCATTTAACCACCTGATCTTTCTTCAACAGCTTGAAGATTGGTTCACAGGTAGATGTTAGGTGAGAGATGAACCTTGCAATGTAGTTTAGGCGTCCCAAGAAACCTCTAACCTCCTTCTCAGTGCGAGGGGCGGGCATTTCTTGTATAGCTTTGACTTTGGCAGGATCAACCTCGATGCCTTTGTTACTGACGATGAATCACAAGAGCTTACCGGACCTGACTCCGAAAGTACACTTATTAGGGTTCAGTCTGAGCTTGTACTCTTTCAATCTGACAAACAGCTTTTGCAGATGGTCGAGGTGTTCTTCTTCTGTTTGTGAACGGGCTATCATGTCGTCTACGTAGACTTCAATCTCATGGTGTATCATGTCATGAAATAAAGCTACCATGGCGCGCTGATAGGTTGCCCCGGCATTCTTTAGTCCGAATGGCATCACCTTGTAGCAGAACGTACCCCACTGTGTAACAAAAGTAGTTTTCTCCATGTCTTCAGGGGCCATTTTGATCTGGTTGTACCCTGAAAATACATCCACGAAAGAAAATACCTTGTGCTGAGCTCTATTGTCAACCAAGATGTCAATATGCGGTAGTGGAAAGTAATCTTTAGGGCTAGCCCAGTATAACTCTCTGTAATATACGCACATTCTGACTTTGCCGTACTTCTTAGGCACATGCACAATGTTAGCAACCCATTATGGATAGGAAGTAACAGCAAGAAACCCAGCGTTGAACTGCTTCATCACTTCATCTTTGATCTTTTCATACATGTCGGGCCTCATTCGGCGGACCTTCTGTTTAATTGGTGGACAGTCTTCTCTAGTAGGGAGACGGTGAACCACAATATCTGTATCGAGTCTTAGCATGTCTTCGTAGGACCAGGCGAAGATCTCGACATATTCATTCAGCAACTGAACTAAGCGCTCTTTGACACTTGGTTGTAGGTTGGCACCCACTTTGACTTCTTTTCTGCCTTCCTTTGTTCCTAAGTTGATTGTCTCTAACAACTCCTCGTGAGGTAGAATAGCCCTTTCTTCCTGTTGTAGCAGTCTAGCCAACTCTCCAAGCACTTCACAGTCTTCATCACCTTCGTATTCGGCATGATTGACCAGATCTTCAGAGTCACTGAAGACCATAGCAGAATTGTTACCCATGGAATCCGGAATGGATGGGTACCTACAATTTGTGAGTGTGGGTGTGAGTAAGGGATAGCCACCTTTAAACAAATAAAATGTAAAAAGAAAGAAAATGAACACAAAAGTTTATATATGAGAACGTCCATGATTCATTAAAAATGGCATGTGAAAATGAAAAATCAAACCCTTACAAATGGACCTATGTACCTCGGGTAAGGTACAAGGCAAAAAGTGTACGAATTGTTTAGGAATTATTACAAACCAACAGAAATATTCGAAAGATAAATTACTGATTGATGAAAGTAATGGGAATAAAGTCCTTTGCCTCCCAATTGTATAATCCTCCTTCAACGGTAGGGAAAATCCAGTCTTCAAGGTTGCTCTCCTCTTCACCATCCTCCAAAGCATTGGCTCCATGATAGGTGATCTTTATTGGTGGTCCTCCAGCCCGGGAGCGACACATAGCCTTCTGACTAGCAGCAGTGAAACCCAAGCCGAACTTATCAAACTTGAAAGGAAAATTGGGAAGTTGCCCCCAGATTGTGCTTCCTCCTTCCTCAATCAAATCCATCGCATCTTTAAGGGATGACATCCGAGACACAGGTTTGGTAATGATGGGCACAGAAGTCATTGTCTTGGCTACCGCAACTTCAGGAGAAACCTCTTCAAAGTGCTGAAAGGGGATCTTGATGAATTCACCATCTAATTCAACATAGCGGAAAGAATTAAGATGGCTTATCATGTATTCCTCCTCACTGTGAACTGTCACAATTTTCCCCTGAACAGGGTACTTGAGCTTTTGATGGAGAGTTGAAGTGATGGCTCCAGCACAATGAATCCAGGGTCTTCCCAACAAGCAAGAATTGGAAGGACGGATGTCCATTACATAGAATGTGGAGTTAAAGGTTTCAGTACCCACTTTAATTGGAATGTCCACCTCCCCGTGGACCATCCGTTTAGAACCATCAAAGGCTCTGACAATGATGTTGCTGGGCTTCAAAGTTAAACCTTCACAATCTAGCCTATCCAATGCTTTCTTTGGTAAGACGTTCAACGATGAACCAGTGTCCACCAGAACATGTGCCAGAGTAGTCCCTCTTCATTCTACCGAGACATGCAGGGTGTCATTATGTTCTCTCCCTTTAATTGTAAGATCAGCATCGGAGAATCCTAAACCGTTGTCTGCTGTTAGGCTGGTTACGCATTCCTGGAACTGGTCCGCGGAAGTTTCTTGGGGCACATGGGCCGTCTTCAAGAATTTGATCAAAGCTTTGGCATGAGCTTCTGAACAGAGGAGAAAAGCCAGCATAGAGATTTTTGAGGGGGTTTGCCCCAGTTGCTCAACAACATTATAATCGCTTTTCTTAATTATTTTCAAAATCTCCTCCATTTCCTTTTGAGTGGTCTCGGGGATGACCAAAGGATGAGCCCTCGTCCTGACGGACACTTCTTGGATCCCCTTACCTTTATCAGCAGCAACAGCAGAGGGTACAACTACGGGAGTAACAATTTCTTCAATAATTGGAGTTCGCACAGATATGTTGACCGGCACAGGAGTAACCTTAGGAGCATTTGAGGGTCCGAAGATTGCCCTTGTAGGAGAAATCTCCGGAGAGAAAATCCTTCCGCTGCGGGTGATTTTAATCGTCCCAGTGGTATTTCTTATGTCAGGAGTCTCTTCATCGGAACTTTCTTCAACTGATTCAATCTGCTTAATACTGTGGTAGAAGATCTCTCCTCCATAGTTCCACGGTATTGATTTGTTGGACTTGTATGGGATAGGCCCCGGCATAGTTATCTTCAGAGGTACAATCTTTGGATCGGATGTAATCTTAACAGGTCTTTTAGAGAACTTGGAAAGATTGGTGGAAATGGTAATTATAGCAACATCTTTGACAGGAGTCAGAGTAACAGGAGTTTTCTCAAAAAGGATTTATTGATTATCCATTAGGCGTTGGATGCCTAACTTCAACAACGGACAGTCGGATGGTAAGGATGAACAGAGGTAGCAATCTTTTTCACAGCCCAGGAAAATCCCGGCTTTCAACAGATTCATCTTGATTATTGGTAACAGAGTCATCAAATCATCAACAGTAGCAATATAAAGATCTTCTTCAACAACATGGACATTGTGACCATGTTTTGGCATTGGAGCAGAGATCACGTTAGGCTTTTCAGGGGCGTCGAATTCTACCTCTTTGGCATCTATCAAGTCCTGGATCTTATTTTTGAGGGGCCAACAATTATTGGTGTCATGCCCCAGGCTGTCCGAATGATAAGCATATTTGGTGTTGGCATGGTAAAAAGGAGAAGTTGTATTCGGATTCTTCGGGGCCTCTCTCAAACTTACAAGGTTAAACCTCAAAAGGTGAGGGAGAACCTGAGCAGGTGTCATATTGATCCGGGTGTATTGCCGTGCGGGCCTTTCCACCCTTGCTTGGTTGGTTCTGGGTTGATTGTTTCTAGGCTGATCATCTGTAGTATTTTGAATCATTACAGCCCTCACCGCTGGTCGGCGCTCAACTCTTCCTTGACTTCTCTGGGAGTAAACAGCTGAGACTTCTTTCTTGGCTGGAAAAGTCTTCTTGATAGCAGCAGAAGCAGATGCATCTTTTTGAATTTCTCCGCTCTTAATGTCGGCTTCAACTCTTTCACTAGTCAGAATTAACTCGGTGAACCTCGCAGACAAACTTCTGATCAAGTGATTTAAGAATGGACCTGACAGGGTCCCCAAAAACATATCCACAAGATCTCTCTCAGACAATGGTGGTTGCACCCTTCCAGCCAAGTCTCTCCATTTCTGGGCATACTCCTTAAAGCCTTCATTTGAGACCATGCCCATACTCTGTAATTGAGTATGGGTTAGTGCTAAATCCGCATTATATTGATATTATCTGTAGAAGGCAGCATCCAAATTCTACCAATTATGCACATCAGACCCCTCTAGCTGGTAAAACCAATCCAACTGCGTCCTAGAAAGACTATCCTAGAAGAAATGAACCCACAGGTCCTTATCAGAAGAATGAGGTTGGATCTTTCTGACGTAAGACCGTAGGTGCATCTTTGGACAAGACAAATCATCGTATTTGGAAAATGTAGGCACCTTAAACTTAGGGGGAATCACAATCCTAGCAACCAACCCTAGCTCCTCGAAATCCATCCCAGGAACTCTTTGTACCTCCATAGCTGCCAGACGTTCCTCCAGATTCTTGTATTTGTCTTCTGCAGGAGGGTACTGCTGCTCAGAATAATCTTCATCCTCTTCTTCTTCTTCTTCCTCAGACTCGGAGGGCACTGCAGCTCCCTTTCCTTTTCCTACCCCTTCATCAGATGTTTAGGGGAAATCCAGGACCCTTCTAGCTCGGTTCTCAAATCTTGTTCCCATGGTAGCCACACCAACTCTTTTCTTTTTCTTTTTCCTCTTTTCCTTCTTTAATAGTGCTTTAAGATCCTCCTGACCCTTTGCCAAGGTCATGAGGAGTTGTTGGAACTGTGAATTCTGCGCTTGTAAGTCTTTGACCGTATGCTCTATATCCATCTTGTTGAAATAAACAGCAGAGAGATAAGGAAACCTGGTGTGAAGACCTGTTTATGCATATGATGAATGATATGTATTCATGTAATGCATTCAAGGATTCAGAAATTCAAATTTGTTGTAAACAAAAAGAACACACGCCATATTAATAGAAATAGAATTTGTTAGTACATAAATGTTCCATGGGCAAAATAATACAAGATTCTAATGTAAAAAGACGTTGCGCATCCTCTTTGGTGCGATGTAGGTGTAGAAAGACTCTTGTACTTCGAGATACCTCTTGACGTCATGAAACCAAGGTCGGTCCACCACTTCTTCAGTATTAATCTCGTGACAATGTGCAGGTTCGTCCATCCTTTCAATGGTGATTTGGGGAGCCTCATTATCCCAGTTAAGTTTAAACATGGATGACATTGTTGCTAGCGCATCTGCTAGCTGATTCTCTTCTCGCGAGAATTGCTCGAAGGTAATCTGCTCGAAATGTGGTAACAATGTTAGGACATGTTCTTTGTAAGGGATGAGGTTTGTATGTTTAGTATCCCACTCTCCTTTGATTTGACTGATAACCAAAGCTGAGTCCCCAAATACAATCAAAGATTTGATTCCCAAGTCAATTGCAGCCTTGAGACCAAAGATACAAGCTTCATACTCGGCCATGTTGTTGCTACAGCTGAAGCAGAGTATGGCAGTGAAAGGTGTATGGCAACCTTCTGGAGAAATAAGTACAGCGCCGATACCGTTCCCAAGTGCATTGGAGGCACCGTCAAAGTACAGGGTCCACCGGGATCCTTGTTCAGGTCCATCATACGGTCCGTTATCTTCAATATTGTCCAATGTCATAATATCCTCGTCGGGGAAGTCGAACTTCATGGATTGGTAATCTTCGACAGCTTGATGGGCCAGATGATCAGCTAGTACACTTTCATTTATAGCTTTTTCGGTCATGTACTGTATATCATACTCGGTGAGGATCATCTGCCATCTGGCGATTCTTCCAGATAGGGAAGGCTTTTCAAAGATGTATTTGATTGGATCCATCTTAGAGATCAGCAAACTGGTATGTGTCAACATATACTGCCTTAGCCGGAGAGAAGCCCATACCAAAGCGTAGCAAGTTTTCTCGAGCAGTGAGTAGCGAGTCTCACAGTCGGTAAACTTTTTGCTAAGGTAATAAGTGGCATGCTCTTTTCGGCCAGACTCGTCATGTTGGCCCAATATGCACCCCATTGAATTCTCTAGGACAGTCAGATACATGATCAGCGGCCTTCCTTCGACGGGTGGCATCAAGATAGGTGGTTCCAGCAAATACTCCTTGATTTTATCGAAAGCAACTTGACAGTCATCATTCCATTTAACCACCTGATCTTTCTTCAACAGCTTGAAGATTGGTTCACAGGTAGATGTTAGGTGAGAGATGAACCTTGTAATGTAGTTTAGGCGTCCCAAGAAACCTCTAACCTCCTTCTCAGTGCGAGGGGCGGGAATTTCTTGTATAGCTTTGACTTTGGCAGGATCAACCTCGATGCCTTTGTTACTGACGATGAATCCCAAGAGCTTACCGAACCTGACTCCGAAAGTGCACTTGTTAGGGTTCAGTCTGAGCTTGTACTCTTTCAATCTGACAAACAGCTTTTGCAGATGGTCGAGGTGTTCTTCTTCAGTTTGTGAACGGGCTATCATGTCGTCTACGTAGACTTCAATCTCATGGTGTATCATGTCATGAAACAAAGCTACCATGGTGCGCTGATAGGTTGCCCCGACATTCTTCAGTCTGAGTGGCATCACCTTGTAGCAGAACGTACCCCACTGTGTAACAAAAGTAGTTTTCTCCATGTCTTCTAGGGCCATTTTGATCTGGTTGTACCCTGAAAATCCATCCATGAAAGAAAATACCTTGTGTTGAGCTCTATTGTCAACCAAGATGTCAATATGCGGTAGTGGAAAGTCATCTTTAGGGCTAGCCCTGTTTAAGTCTCTCTAATATACGCACATTCTGACTTTGCCGTCCTTCTTAGGCACGGGCACAATGTTAGCAACCCATTATGGATAGGAAGTAACAGCAAGAAACCCAACATTGAACTGCTTCATCACTTCAGCTTTGATCTTTTTAGACATGTCGGGCCTCATTCGGCGGACCTTCTGTTTAATTGGTGGACAGTCTTCTCTAGTAGGGAGACGGTGAACCACAATATTTGTATCGAGTCTCGGCATGTCTTCGTAGGACTAGGCGAAGATCTCGACATATTCATTCAACAACTAAACTAAGCGCTCTTTGACACTTGGTTGTAGGTTGGCACCCACTTTGACTGCTTTTCTGTCTTCCTCTGTTCCTAAGTTGATTGTCTCTAACAACTCCTCGTGAGGTAGAATAGCCCTTTCTTCCTGTTGTAGCAGTCTAGCCAACTCTCCAGGCACTTCACAGTCTTCATCACCTTCGTATTAGGCATGATTGACCAGATCTTCAGAGTCACTAAAGACCATAGCAGAATTGTTACCCATGGAATCCGGAATGGATGGGTACCTGTAATTTGTGAGTGTGGGTGTGTGTAAAGGATAGCCACCTTTAAACAAATAAAATGTAAAAAGAAAGAAAATGAACACAAAAGTTTATATATGAAAACGTCCATGATTCATTAAAAATGGCATATGAAAATGAAAAATCAAACCCTTACAAATGGACCTATGTACCTCGGGTAAGGCACAAGGCAAAAAGTGTACGAATTGTTTAGGAATTATTACAGACCAACAGAAATATTCGAAAGATAAATTACTGATTGATGAAAGTAATGGGAATAAAGTCCTTTGCCTCCCAATTTCATAATCCTCCTTCAACGGTAGGGAAAATCCAGTCTTCAAGGTTTCTCTCCTCTTCACCATCCTCCAAAGCATTGGCTCCATGATGGGTGATCTTTACTGGTGGTCCTCCAGCCCGGGAGCGACGCACAGCCTTCTGACTAGCAGCAGTGAAACCCAAGCCGAACTTATCAGACTTGAAAGGAAAATCATGAAGTTGCCCCCAAATTGTGTTTTCTCCTTCCTCAATCACAGCCTTCGCATCTTTAAGGGATGACATCTGAGACACAGGTTTGGTAATGATGGGCACAAAAGTCATTGTCTTGGCTACCGCAACTTCAGGAGAAACCTCTTCAAAGTGATGAAAGGGGGTCTCGATGAATTCACCATATAATTCAACATAGCGGAAAGAATTAAGATGGCTTATCATGTATTCCTCCTCACTCTGAACTGTCACAATTTTCCCCTGAACAGGGTACTTGAGCTTTTCATGGAGAGTTGAAGTGACGGCTCCAGCACGATGAATCCAGGGTCTTCCCAACAAGCAAGAATTTGAGGGACGGATGTCCATGACCTAGAATATGGAGTTAAAGGTTTCAGTACCCACTTTAATTGGGATGTCCACCTCCCCGTGGACCATCCGTTTAGAACCATCAAAGGCTCTGACAATGATGTTGATGGGCTTCAAAGTTAAACCTTCACAATCTATCCTATCCAATGCTTTCTTTGGTAAGACGTTCAATGATGAAGCAGTGTCCACCAGAACATGTGCCAGAGTAGTCCCTTTGCATTCTACCGAGACATGCAGGGCGTCATTATGTTATCTCCCTTTGATTGTAAGATCAGCATCGGAGAATCCTAAACCGTTGTCTGCTGTTAGGATGGCTACGCATTCCTGGAACTGGTCCGCGGAAGTTTCTTGGGGCACATGGGCCGTCTTCAAGAATTTGATCAAAGCTTTGGCATGAGCTTCTGAACAGAGGAGCAAAGCCAGCATAGAGATTTCTGAGGGGGGTTTTCCCCAGTTGCTCAACAACATTATAATCGCTTTTCTTAATTATTTTCAAAATCTCCTCCATTTCCTTTTGAGTGGTCTCGGGGATGACCAAAGGTTGAGCCCTCGTCCTGACTGACACTTCTTGGTTCCCCTTACCTTTATCAGCAGAAACAGTAGAGGGTACAACTACGGGAGTAACAATTTCTTCAATAACTGGAGTTCGCACAGATATGTTGACCGGCACAGGAGTAACCTTAGGAGCATTTGAGGGTCCGGAGATTTCCCTTGGAGGAGCAATCTCCGGAGATAAAATTCTTCCGCTGCGGGTGATTTTACTCGTCCCAGTGATATTTCCTATGTCAGGAGTCTCTTCATCGGAACTTTCTTCAACTGATTCAATCTGCTTAATACTGTGGTAGAAGATCTCTCCTCCATAGTTCCACGATATTGATTTGTTGGACTTGTATGGGATAGGCCCCGGCATAGTTATCTTCAGAGGTACAATCTTTGGATCGGATGTAATCTTAACAGGTCTTTTGGAAACCTTGGAAAGATTGGCGGAAATGGTAATTATAGCAACATCTTTGACAGGAGTCGGAGTAACAGGAGTTTTCTCAAAAAGGATTTCTTGATTATCCATTAGGCGTTGGATGCCTAAATTCAACAACGGACAGTCGGATGGTAAGGATGAACAGAGGTAGCAATCTTTTTCACAGCCCAGGAAAATCCCGGCTTTCAACTGATTCATCTTGATTATTGGTAACGGAGTCATCAAATCATCAACAGTAATGATTATTGGACATTGTGACCATGTTTTGGCATTGGAGAAGAGATCACGTTAAGCTTTCCAGGGGCGTTGAATTCCACCTCTTTGGCATCTATCAAGTCTTAGATCTTATTTTTGAGGGCCCAACAATTATTGGTGTCATGCCTCAGGCTATCCGAATGATAAGCACATTTGGCGTTGGCGTGGTAAAAAGGAGAAGTTGTATTCGGATTCTTCGGGGCCTCTCTCAAACTTGCAAGGTTTAACTTCAAAAGGTGAGGGAGAACTTGAGCAGGTGTCATATTGATCCGGGTGTATTGCCGTGTGGGCCTTTCCACCCTTGCTTGGTTGGTTCTGGGTTGATTGTTTCTAGGCTGGTCATCTGCGGTCTTTTGAATCATTACAGCCCTCACCGCTGGCCGGCGCTCAACTCTTCCTTGACTTCTCTGGGAGTAAACAACTGAGACGTCTTTCTTGGCTGGAAAAGTCTTCTTGATAGCAGCGGAAGCAGATGCATCTTTTTGAATTTTTCCGCTCTTAATGTCGGCTTCAACTCTTTCACCAGTCAGAATTAACTCGGTGAACCCCGCAGACGAACTTCCGATCAAGTGATTAAAGAATGGACCTGACAGGGTCCCCAAAAACATATCCCTAAGCTCTCTCTCAGACAATAGTGGCTGCACCCTTCCAGCCAAGTCTCTCCGTTTCTGGGCATACTCCTTAAAGCCTTCATTTGAGACCATGCCCATACTCTGTAATTGAATATGGGTTAGTGCTAAATCCGCATTATATTGATATTGTCTGTAGAAGGCAGTAGCCAAATCCTCCCAATTATGCACATCAGACCTCTCTAGCTGGTAAAACCAATCCAACGGCGTGCCAGAAATACTGTCCTGGAAGAAATGAAACCACGGGTCCTTATCAGAAGAATGAGGTTGGATCTTTCTGACGTAAGACCATAGGTGCATCTTTGGACAAGACAAACCATCATATTTGGCAAATGTAGGCACCTTAAACTTAGGGGGAATCACAATCCCAGCAACCAACCCTAGCTCCTCGAAATCCAGCCCAGGCACTCTTTGTACCTCCATATCTGCTAGACGTTCCTCCAGGTTCTTGTATTTGTCTTCTGCAGGAGGGTACTGCTGCTCAGAATAATCTTCATCCTCTTCTTCTTCTTCCTCAGACTCGGAGGGCACTGCAGCTCCCTTTCCTTTTCCTACCCCTTCATCAGATGTTGAGGGGAAATCCAGGACCCTTATAGCTTGGTTCTCAAATCTTCTTCCCATGGTAGCCACACCAACTCTTTTCTTTTTATTTTTCTCCTTTTCCTTCTCTAACAGTGCTTTAAGATCCTCCTGACCCTTTGCCAAGGTCATGAGGAGTTGTTGGAACTGTGAATTCTGTGCTTGTAAGTCTTTGACCGTTTGCTCTATATCCATCTTCCTGAAATAAACAGCAGAGAGATAAGGAAACCTGGTGTGAAGACCTGTTTATGCATATGATGAATGATATGTATTCATGTAATGCATTCAAGGATTCAGAAATTCAAATTTGTTGTAAACAAAAAGAACACGCGTCATATTAATAGAAATAGAATTTGTTAGTACATAAATGCCCCATGGGCAAAATAATACAAGATTCTAATGTAAAAATACGTTGCGCATCCTCTTTTGTCCGATGTAGGTGTTGAGAGTCTTCTCTTCATGGAGTTGACGAGTAAGTTCTAAAACCTTCTTCTCACTGGCGTAGAATTGGGCTTCAAAAGTATTGCGTTCTCCCTTGAGCTGTATCCAACTCCTTTGCAAATCTTCCAATGATGTTGGCATGTCAGGATGTAGGAGGGTGTATGGAACCTCTCCTTCCATAACAGGATCTTTGATCACAGGGAGAATGTAGGGGTAAGGTATCATAAGATTCTGGGCGCGGGTTCGTACCCACTTGAGGTAACGCTCAAGGGGGATGGAATTCTTGTGTCCCAGTGTCTTACTGTCTACCTTGTTGGGCATCCTCCAAGCTCGGATAAACCATTGTCAAAGTCCTTAAGCATCGTTGTCGAAGTCAAAAACCAAGTCTGGAATCAGCATGTCATGAGGGCCATCCCTTCGGGCATACCCAAACTGTCTCAGAGCCAAACAAGGGTTGTAGGTGATGCCTCCTCTAATGCCAAGTAGCGGGACATTAGGGAATTCCCCACAATGATCAATGATGATGACATTTTCTCTGGACCGAGAACAACAATGAACATATGAATGTGTAAGAGTCATCAATCGTTGTGACCACCTCATACCTTGCTCATTCTTCAAGACTGATTGGGGAAGGTGAGAAATAAACCACCTTGCTAGAAGAGGAGTACAACACATGATAACACCTTTTTTCCTCATTGTTCGTGTGTGAAATGAGTGTAGGATGTCCCCAAGCAATGTAGGCACAGGATTTCGAGATATGAAAATCTTGACAGCATTCACATCTATAAGTTGATCAGGGTTTGGGAACAAGACCAACCCATAGATGAGAAGAGCTACAATCTCCTCAAAAGCTTGTAAATCCAAGGAATTCCAGCATTCTTGAGCTTTCTCAAACATGAACTTTGCTAACAAACCCTTGACACCACTTCTGGTTTCCAAATGACCTTTGACATCAGATGGTTGCAAGTGTAGGAATCCTCAAGAGTTGAGAAAATTCCTCCAAAGTAGGCACTAGTTGGTAATCAGGAAATGTGAAGCAGTGATGTAGGGGGTCAAAGAACTGGAAGAGAACTTTCACCATGTCTTCCTCTATGTTGGAGTTGACCAAGTTGAGAAGTGAAGGGAGAATTCTCTGGAATTTTGGAAGCAAGCTCCTTGAGTTGAGGAGGGATTCTCACAAGGTTGACCTGGATTGTTTTCCTGCGGAGTGATTCCATAACCTATAAAATAGGAATAAAGATGAAGATCGAAATCCTTGAATGGTTAGTGGATGCATATGATGCTTCATGATGTTCATGATGTTATGCACAAGTATATGTACAAACAAATCACACAAGTTCCTATTTTCAGGCTTGCATGGGGTTTCATAGGTATATACCCTCTTGAAGTTAGTTGGCTCAACTTGTCCTATAAATAGCAACCGGGTTCTAAGGAGCTCAATATCACTGGATTATTTTCTGTGTTCATTGTTTAAGTTTAGCCACTTAACTGGCGACCAAAATATTCCAAGAAAACAACCCTCAATGAGTATAGTATCGAGTATCAACCAATTTTGGACTTTACCAAAGCCGGTCATCTCACTACCCCTAATAAGGCCAAGATGGTCAAGTAAAGGTTCTAAAAGTCCATTAGTGCTTCATGATATCACTCAGCCCCCCGTATTCTCTTTGATTGACTCAAAGGCTACCGGTACCCACAAATATGTCGCACTAATATAGTTATTGCTTCAACCATGTCGGTATACCCCGCACAGTTTCCATAACGTATTGCTATTTACCTATGAATGTTTCCCAAATCCAGGTAGAGGATTTCAAACCCAAACAATAGAACCAAATGTAAAGCAATCAAAGCAAACAAAGTAAGCATGTAAAGGTGATCTAAACGCTAAGGTAACCCCACTTTTAGATTACTCCTTAGCAGAGTCGCCAGTTCTGGCGATGCGGTGGGAGAACAGACTTGAGGTTTTGCGTTTGTGTTCGCAAATGTTTCGGTTTAGCAAGAGTCACCACCGACTTTTTATTTTATCCAAAGGAAAGGTCAAAAAGCACAGGAAAGACCTTTGAGATGTTTTCTTGGGTTCGGGGTGTAGATTATGAAAAGGGAAGGTGCTAGCACCCTTTTCATCCATGGTTTTCCATGGGCTCTTAGTTACTTGTTTAGATCACTTGCTTTTGCTTTTCAATTGTTTGAAATGGTGCTTTGTGTGTGGTTTTGAAAATGTTTTGAAAAGAGGCCTTTGTTTAGGCAACCTTTGTAACAATTCTTGTTTGAATGTTTTACAAAGGTGATTGTCTTTTGAAAAGATGTTTCAATGTTTGAAAGTTTGTTTTGGGAAAATGTTTAGAAATTGTGTGTTGAGTGTTTTTGAAAATAGCAAGGATTTTTGCAAATTTGATCAAGTAACTAGTAGTTGTCTACCCTAACTCAAAGATCTTTCCTACGCGTTTTTAACCCTTTGACAGTGTTGTTTTACCATTGTATTTGATAAACAACCTTGTGTTAGATGTTAAACGGGACAGGCGCGGGTCATCGTATTGACCATGATAGCAATTGTGCTAAGTATCTTTAGCAAATTTTTTAGGGACTAGATCATTTTTGTATAGGCAACCAAGATAGCGTCATCGAGGGACTATGATCTTTTTGTTTTGATTTTTGTTTTGCCAAGATACTCAACATGCATACCATGGCCATTTTAAAGGCAACAAGTGGATGAAACCCTAGGGGTGTTTGTGTGCATTGTGTTGTCATTTTCATGCATTTTGTCTTGTATTAGGTCAAGCTATTTGTTTTGATTTTGGATTTTTTGCATACAACCCTAATCTCTATCATGGCATATTTGAAAGCTATAAATGCGTAAAAGTAAATCTACAACTATTACACATTGATATGGGGAGGGGGATACAATTTTGAATAGGGGATTATTTGCAAGAAATTAAAACCCTAAGATTATTACAACCATATTGAATTCTTTGTTCAAATAATAAATAAGCAAATATTTAAATGGACAATTAAATAAATATGCAAAAAATGTTTTTGTATTATTTTTATGTATGTAAAAATAAACTATTTAATGTGCAAAAATAAGAAAATAAAGATTATTTTTTATTAAATGGGAAAACCCTAATTTGCTTTAAGAAAAATATATATATCAATAATTATTTATTTATGTACAATAAATTAAATAAAAAATATACACAAATGTTAAAAAATAAAACTATGTGAGAAAATATTATTTGAGTGCATAAATAATAAAATTAAAAGTATATGATATTTTTTGTATTATTTATGAGTTTTTATTAAAGAAAATAAAAGTATATTATTAAAGAAACTATTTTTATGCTAGAAAAATAATAAAAATAATAAAATAAAATGTGAAAATTTATGAAAATATTTTTAGTATTTTTTTATATTTAGAAAAATAAATAAAAGTCAGAAACTAAAAAGAGATGAAAAAAATATGAAAATATAAAAACAATGGGCTGAGGGGGTGTGAGAAGTAAGTCAAGGGTGCAAAAAGCATGAACAACCAGGCCCAACCCAGATTCCAGCTTCGTCTTCAATCTTTGAACAAGAAAACGCCCGCCCTGTATTCAAACCTGGAAATCCTGCATACGTGCTCTAAAGCAAAAACTTGCAACATGAAAGTTATAGGGCATGATAATACGATTCTAACCATATAAAAACCTTAACCTAACTCTCAAACACCAGAGAGAATTTCTCTGGCCCTAATTTCAAACCTAACTTTTTCAGAATGTTCATCATTCAAATTCTCCCAACACAGTTAACTTAAATGAAATATATGCGTATGTACAGCTTAAGGGCAATGAGTACTACATTTTTTATTCACAAACATAAGCCTAATGATTCCTAAATAGAGAGATAGAAATTTGGAAAATACCTGCTTCAGTTGAACTCGAGTATGGCAATGTAGGGGTTTTCAATGAGGCCTGAGATGCTTGTGAGCTTGCTTGAACTTCCTCTGACCTTCCCCCAATGCTTAGTTGGCTTTGAACTTGCTTGAATAAGCTTGTAGAAGTCAACCTGCACAGTCAGAATTCAGAAATGGTGAAGCTTAAAAACAAGGTTACAGTTGTTGGCCAATGGTTGGGATAGCTTAGGTGTGTTGTTTAGAAGGTGTTTGAAGTGGTTGCAAGCAAAACGCACGAGTGGATTTTACTTTGGATGTCAAAATGCAGAAATTGCCCTCTTTTGCAAGTTTTTGGTGTTTTGGTGTTCAAGGGTGTTTCAGGACTGGCTAGCTCGTGGTTCTAGCTCAATGTGATATGCAAAACTTGGTTCAAATGTTTACAAAGCTTGGTTATAACAGATACCAGAGTTATGTTGTTTTGGCAAGGTTTCTTGGTTTTGAAGCAAAAAATGAGAAGTGATTATGCAAAGGCTTGTACCATCTAGCTTAGGGTATGCACAAAGTTGGTATACTTTTCCCTATCTTTGTGGACTTTGTTTGCTGTGAAAGAATGGTCCAATGCTCAAGAGAAACAAAAATGCATAAAGTTGTGCTTTATGAAAATAGAATTGTTGCCTTTTTGCCAAAAATGGATTAAACCCTTGTGTAATCCTCTAAAGCTCAGAACAATTCCTCTAACCAATGTGTTTGCATTAAATTTTTGAGTGTGGAAGGGTTTAAGGACCTGTAAGCAAGTACAAGCATGGCTGGACAGAAATTGCAACTTGTGTCAACATGAAAAATGCCATGGATCAAAGTGACATTTTGCCAAATTCAAACCTCAGATTATCCCTAACCACAAATGATATTGGAGAGTTATTGGACATTTTGGAAAGCTTGTAACATGCTCTATAATCCATATTTGAAATGCATTTTTAAATTCCAATTGGAACTAGGTGAAAAACTGCCATGAAGATAGGTCAAAATCCTGCCTAAACTAGGGCAAAACTTCACTAAGTTAGAAAGTTTTTGGACCCTTGTTCATAAAATCATAACTTGAGATCCAAGCATCTTTTGGGAAAACTTTGTGAATAAAAGTTGTAGGTTTTGTGGAGGAATACAACTTTCATGTTGGAAGTTTTGTTCTAATCCAATTGCATCATGGTGAAAAAGTTGGGCAAAGTTGGGGAAAAATAAGAAAATTTCATAACTTAGAAAATTTCTAAGTTATGAAATTTTTCAATCTTAAACCCTAATTTGCAAAATTAGGTTTCTTGATGAACAAGTTTCATGTTTTGACATATCTTGATGAAAAATGACCCTTGGCACTTGATTTTGACCAAAAAGTCAAAGTTTGACTTTTCAGTGTACAGATGATTTTTGATTAGTTGACTGGAAAATTCATCTGTCAATCCAATGCTTTTGAGATCTTTTGAACCTTGTGAATAAGTCAAAATGATGCCATTGAGTCCTTGAATCCATGCTTGAACCCAATTTTCCATTGGCTAGGTTAAAAATCATAAATTTCCCTTCTGCAGTCAAAACCCTAAAAATGACCATTTTGCCCTTTTGGTGATTTGATCAAATTTCTTGAGGAGTTGTGGTCCCAACTTGATCAAATGGTTCATATGAGCCTATAATGTTGATGTGGATCAAAAATTATGAGGTTTGACTGTAAATTTTCCACAGTTGACTTTTTCCCTAATACAATTGATTTCTAGGTCAACTGTCCAATTGACTGGGCAAAAATTTGATTCAAGGCTTGAAACTTGGTATGGGCAATCTTATAAGTCCAACATGAAGTATGAAAGTCATTTTGAGCATTTAAAGTCCAAAAATCCCTGTGCAAACTCAAACCCTAATTTCAGGTCATCAGTGCAAGGAGATGTCTTGAGCAGAGCAAACCTTAATCCTGTCTGGAGTCCAAAGAGTCTTGTGAGGGGAAATCTTGGTAAAATGAGAGGGAAAATTTTGGGGTACAACAGGGTCCATTTTAGATATCAATAAGGTAGTATGAGTCAACATGTACTGTCTTAGTCGGTGAGCAGCCCATGCCAAAGCGCAACAAGTTTTCTCGAGCAGTGAGTACCTTGTTTCACAGTTGGTAAAAAAATTTCTAAGGTAGTATATTGCATGATCTTTTCGACCAGACTCGTCATGTTGCCCCAGCACACACCCCATTGAATTCTCTAGCACTGTTAAGTACATGATTAGAGGTCTTCCTTCAACTGACGACATCATAATTGAAGGCTCTTGAAGATATTCCTTGATTTTGTCAAAGGCGATCTGGAAATCATCATTCCATTTCACCGCTTGATCCTTCTTCAGTAATTTGAGGATTGGCTCACAAGTAGCGGTTAGATGGGAAATGAATCTGAAAATGTAGTTTATACGTCCCAAGAATCCCCTGACCTCCTTCTCATTGCTAGGAGTTGGAATTTATTGTATAGATTTAACCTTTGCAGGGTCCACTTCAATGCCTTTTTCGTTGACAACGAAGCCTAAGAGCTTATCGGATCTTACTCCAAAGGTGCACTTATTCGGGTTCAACCTCAGTTTGTAGTTTTTCAGTCTTTCAAACAGCTTTTGCAGGAGATCGAGGTGATCCTCTTTAGTTTGAGACCTGGCTATCATATTGTTAATGTAGACCTCTATCTCGTGATGGATCATATCATGAAACAAAGCTACCATGGCACACTGATAGGTTTCTTAGTTGTTACCTCTTATCCATAATGGGTTGCTAATGTTGTTCGCGTACCTATCATTACCACACACATACGTACTTTACCGTCCTTCTTAGGTACGCGAACAACATTAGCAACCCATTATGGATAAGAGGTAACAGCTAAGAAACCGATGTTGAACTGTTTCATGACTTCAGCCTTGATCTTTTCTGACATCTTTGGCCGCATACGACGAACCTTCTATTTCACTGGAGGGAAGTCTTATTTTGTCGGCAGACTATGGACCACGACATCAGCGTTAAGTCCTGGCATGTCCTCGTATGACTAGGCAAAGACCTCAACATAGTCATGTAGCATCTGAATTAACCGCTCTTTGACATTATGCTCCAGATCAGCACCTATCTTGACTTCCTTATTATCCTCCTCGGTACCCAAGTTTACTGTCTCAACTAGCTCTTCATGGGGTTGTATTGCCCTTTCTTCCTGTTGTAACAGTCTGGCAAGTTCCCCTGGTACTTCACAATCTTTCTCACCTTCGTCCTCGGCTTGGTAGATCAAATTTTCAAAGTCATAATTGGAAATAGTAGAACCGTTATCAATGGGATCCATAGTGGATGTGGATCTGCAGTTTGATATGTGGGTGTGTGTAAGAGCATAGCTGTTTTTGATAAAGTAAAAAGTAGAAAAGAAAAACAGAGAGCATAAAAATTGTATGCAAAACGTCCAATGATTTACTAATGACATATAAATATGAAGCAATAACCCTCACAAAATAGACCATTGTGCCTTGGGTAAGACACAAGGCTTTAAAATTTCAATTGTTCAAATATTACATATCCCAAAAAAAAAGCAAAAAGACAATTACTCTTGAATAAAAGTAATAAGAACAAAATCCTTGGCCTCCCAATTGTTGAGTCCACCACTGATGGTTGGGATGATCCATTTGTCCACGTCGCAGTTTCTATCAGCATCCTCTGTAGCGGAAACAACATCAATCGCACTGATTCCCGGTTCATGCGTGGGCATTGGTGCAGTTATGATGTTGGGGGTCTTGGGAGGATCAAACTCAATCTCCTTCGCCTCAATGAGATCTTGCACTTTGTTCTTCAGAGCCCAACAATCATTTGTATCATGTCCGAGACTTTCAGAGTGGTAGGCACATCGGGCATTTGGATTGTAGAGGGGAGATGCAATATTAGGATTCTTAGGGGCCTCCTTTAGAGTTGCTAAATTGGATTTCAACAGGTATGGAAAAACCTGGGATAAGGTCATGTTGATCCGGGTAAACTGTCTTTTGGAGGTATCTGGTCTACACTGATTGTTTTGTTGTTTGTTTGATGCAGAATTGGAAATCATAACAGCCCCTACTGTCAGACGAAGTTCAGTTTTGTTTTGATTTCTTTGGCCATAAGCTGCAATGACCTCCTTCTTTCCAGTGAAGGGTTTCTTTGTTGTACTGGAGGATGCATCTCTCTGGATTTTACCACTTTTAAAACCAGCTTATACTTGCTCACCAGTCAGTATCAATTCAGTGAATCCAGCAAAAGAGCTTCCGATCAGATGGTTAAAGAATGGACCAGACAACGTTCCCAAGAACATGTCCACTAGCTCTCTATCAGACAAGGGAGGTTGGACCCTTCCCACAAGGTCTCCCCACTTTTAGGCATAATCTTTGAAAACATCATCGGAACCCATAAACATACCTTGAAATTGTATACGAGTTAGGGCGAGGTCAGCATTATATTGGTACTACTTGTAGAAAGCAGCAGCCAAATCTTCCCAATTACGAATGTTGGTACTCTCCAGCTGATATAACCATTCCAGCCGAGTCCATGCCAAACTTTCCTGGAAGAAATATACCCATAGATTCCTGTCAGTAGTGTGGGGTTGAATCTTCCTGACATATGACCTTAAGTGCAACTTAGGACAGGAGACACTGTCATACTTAGCAAAGGTGGGGATCTTGAATTTCTGCGGTATGACTACCCCTGAGACCAGTCCTAGCTCTTTAAAAACCAGCCTGGGTACCCTCTGGATCTCCATAGCATTGAGACGATCCTCCAATTGTTTGTATTTATCATCAGTGGGAGGATACTGCTCCTCAGAATAGTCAGCTTCATCTTCCTCAGACCCTGGGTTGTTGTTTTCTTCTGTTGGCTTCTCTTCTTGATTGTCCCCCTCATTTGACGGAGTTGCAAAATCTAGAGCTCTCTTAGCCGGTCCTATGAACCTTCTACCCAAATTCAAGACACCAACTATTTTCTTTGCCTTCTTGGTCTTCTCTTTGATGATCAGAGCTTTCAGATCTTCTTGCCCCTTAGCCAGAGCCCGGAACATTTGTTGGAACTGGGTGTTTTAAGCTTGAAGATCCTTTGTATTTGTTCAAGAGCCATTTCTTTTGCTGAAATAAACAGCGAAAAGGATAAGAAACTTGTCTCAAAATACCTGTTTATGCAATGAAATGCATGATATGCTTATGCGATGTTTTCAAGGACTTCGGGAAATTTAAATTTCGAGCCAAAATGAAACAAAGATTTTATTAATAAGATTCAAATTATAATTTGCTTTTAGGCTTACAATTGAAAGTAAAAAACTCTTAAAATCTAAGAATCAAATCTCCCATGGGCGCTTCCTCTTCGTGTCGAGTTAAACATTAAGACTCTCCTTTTTGTGAAGTTGATTCGTGAACTCCAACACTCTCTTCTCACTAGTGTAGAATTAATCTCTAAAGGTATCCCATTCTTCCTTCAGCTAAATCTAATACCTCTGCAGCTCTTCAAGATCAGTGGGCATACCAGGATGGAGAACTGTATAAGGAACATCCTCTTCGGCGATGGGTTCCACCATCACTGGTAAGATGGCTGTATATGGCATCAAAAGATTTTAGGCGTGAGCTCGTACCCATCTAAGATAAGGTTCCATAGAGGTGGAATTTTTATGCCCCAAAGCCTTACTATCCACCTTATTTACCATGCCTCATGCTCGTATGAACCTTTAATGATACCCTTGCACATCATCTTCGTAATTGAATACAATTCCATGGATAAGCATATCATGGGGACTATCCCTCCGAGCATAACCAAACTGTCGTAGAGCCAAGGAAGGATTTTAAGTGACACCTCCCCTAATGCCGAGGAGTGGGACATTAGGGAATTCCCCACAGCGGTCAATGGTAGATATATCTCCCATAGATCGGGAGTACCAAAGAACATTTGAGTGAGAAAGTGACATTATCCTTTGTGACCAACTCAAACCTTGTTCATTCTTCAATACTAATTGAGGAAGGTGTGAAATAAACCACCTAGACAGCAATGGCATGCAGCACATAAGAACCCCTCTTCTCTTCATGGTATGGGTGTGAAGGGAATGTAAGATATCTCCAAGCAAAGTAGGCACAGGGTTACGGGAGAGGAAAACATTGACAACATTCACATCTATGAGTAAGTCCGGATTAGGGTACAGTACTAACCCATAGATTAGAAGAGCTAGGAATTCTTCGAAAGCTTGGAATGCCAAATCATCCCAAAACAATTGAGCCTTTTCTAGTAGGAATTTGACTAGGAAACCCTTAACTCCGCTTCTTGTTTCCCAGTTGGATATAATGTCGGACCGTTTCAGATGCAAGGCTGCTGCAATAACCTCTTGTTTTGGAGCCTCCTCTAAACCAGTGAAAGGCATCTGATCCAGAATGGGTACACCCAATAACTGAGAGAACTCTTCCATGGTGGGTACCAACTGATAATCGGGAAATGTAAAGAAATGGTGTTTGGGATCAAAGATTTGAAAGAGTACCCCCATCATCTTCTCATCAAAGTTTGAGGTAACCAGTTTGAGAAGTCAACCATATTTCTTGGTGAACGAGGAAGTCTCGGGAACTCTTAATACTAGCTCTTTAAGTTGGATAAGTATTCTCACAAATCTGATTCGGATGGTATTTCTACGAACAGAAGCCATGATCTGCAAAACAGAACAAAGATAAATTCCCCTAATCCTTGAAATGGTTAATAAAATGAATATAGATGTTATGATGCATGATGTTATGTTTGAACAATTTAATCATACACAATTACACACATAAGACCTTAGGTTTAGGCTTGCATGGGGTTTATAGGTAAATACCCTCTTGAAGTATAGTTGGTTCAACCTGTCTTAGAAAAGTAATCGGGTTCTAAGGATTCTCGATATCACTGATCTTTCTTTATCAGGCATTGTTTCAGCTTAGGCGATCTTTTCTCGCGACCGAAATATCCTGAAATTCTAATCTCAATGAGTGGCATCGAGTATCAACCAATCCTCAGCTTTATACCGAGGCCGGCTATCTCACTACTTTCTAATGGAAAATTTTGTTCAACTAAGGTTTCAAGGTCCGTTAGTGCTTTATGACACCATGCAGTGGCCCCATATTCTCCTAGATTTAACACAAGGGATACTGGTACCAAACAAAGTGTCACACCAATGCAGATATCGTTTCAACCATATCGGTTTACGCCCTACAGTCTCCACGATCTATTGATTCTTACCTAAAAATGTGCCCCCAGATCCGGGTGTAGGATCTTTACAAGTAACCCAAGCAAAAACCCTTAAAGATAAAGCAATCAAAGCATACAAGGAAAGAAAATTAAATATGACCTAAGCTCTAAGGTAACCCCACTTTTTATTCCCCAGCAGAGTCACCAGTTCTATGATATGGTGGCAGAACCGACTATTGTACTGGTTTTGCATTTGTATTCGCAAATGTTGCGGTAAGCAAGAGTCACCGACGAATTTTCTTTTATCCAACAAAGGAAAGGGTGAAAAGAACAGAAAAGACCTTTCAAGATTATTTCTGAGTAAGGGGGGAAGATTATGGAAATGGAAGGTGTTAGCACCCTTTCCATCCGTAGTTATCTACGGGCTCTTAGATGCTTAGCTCATTTGAAAAAAATACCTTGTGCTTTGTGTGTTTTTGAAAAGTATTTTGAAATGCCTTAGTGCGGCGATTCACTTTATGATAATTCGTGTATCAGTCCTCAAGAGTGTTGATAAAGTGTTTTGAAAAGCCTTTTGAAAATTGTTTTGTTTAAGTGTAAAAGCTTGTTTTGAGCATAACATCTAGGAACTATCTACTTTTACTCGAAAGGGTTATTCTTTTCCTCCTTTCCTTTAGACAATGATATCCTACTATTAATGAGTAGGTAGCCATAGTCATTTGGATGTGCGAGGGGCATTCGTGGGTTATCGTACAGTCATAAAGGCAATATATAGAGACGCTTTAGCAATTTTGTTTAAGGGACTAGAACATTTACCTAAAGGCTACACCAAATGGTCATCGAGGGACTATGATCTCTTGATTTGAGGGTCTTTGCTAAAGCGTCCCCACTTTCGAGGTAAATGACTGTTTTATTTTCTGAAGGCAACCAAAGTGGGAGTACCCTAGAGGTGTATATGTGAAAGTGTGTTGTATTCAGTTATTTTTCTCTTGGATGTTAGGTTTGCTAATGTTGCTTTTAATTTCTTGTCATACAATCCTATTACCATACATCTAACAATTAATATTGTACAGAAAATAAAATGCGGGAATGTATAATCCAACGCTGTTACAAAGCTTCGGGGAGGGGATATTTACATGTCCAAAAACTTGGGGGGAAATAAAGTAAGCGGTAAACGTCCTACTAATCATCTATTACATCCCAACATACAGTTACAGTAATAAAAGGAAGTGCGAAAGAATAATAACACGTGAATTTGAAAAGACGTCTAAAATCCTAAGGATAAAATCTTTTTGTTTTGTTTTTGATTTTTGTGAAAAGAAAATAAATTAAAAAATAAAATTAAACCTAAATTCTAATTTATTTTAATTTTTTGAGAAGATGTTAAAATTAATTAATTAATTAATTCATAAATTAATTTAATTAATAAAATCTAATACTAATTTTTATGATGATTTTTTTATTTGATTGTTGATTTAAAGAGGGAAACTATTAAAAGAAATGAGTAACAAAAATAAAAATACAAGAAGAAAAGTCTTTTGATCCAAAGAAAAAGATGGCTTTCGATCCAATGAAGGATGTCCTTCGATCCAGTGAAGGATGTTATCCTTCGATCCAGTGAAGGATGTGGCCTTGTTCGATCCAATGAAGGATGGCTTTCGATCCAGCGAAGGATGTTATCCTTTGATCCAGGGAAGGATGTGGCCTTCGATCCAGCAGAGGATATTGTTGGAGGTGTCTGATGGATTGCCTATGGAGGGCACTGAATCTGCAAGAAAAATGTTAACAAAATAAAAGCATGACCTGGGTGTCGAACCCATGTCCTTTCCCTTAATTTGACCCTCCCTTAATTTGACCCCCTTTGAGTTTGAATCTGGGTTTGTTTGCCCTCAAAACTCATGGTTTTTGAGATTCGATGAAGAACACATATCGTGCCCTAGAAATGACACGATCTTGTTATGTCCTCTATCCTTGCATGTTTCATGTGAAAGTTGTGCTATATGATACCCTGAGTATGAATCAAATACTAAAAAACATTAATACATCATGAAATCATATATATGAATTTGAAATTTTACCAAAGATGGGGTGCTTCGATTTGGCACTTCTGGGTGTGGATTGGCTTGGAGTGGACTCTTGGGAATCTCAGGAGCACAACACAAAGCTTAGACTTGATGAATATGGATTGGGGTAAGAGTTTCAAACTTTTGTAATTCTTTGAAAAATTGATGATTTTGAGAGGGTTTCTTCAGGTAGTATCAGCGTGTGCGTGTAGTCCCTTTGGTTGTAGAAGTGTTATGTAATTATAGGAGATGGAGAGAGGGTCATAGCATGGAAATGGCAAGGGGCATCCATTAACTAAGCTTTGAAAGAAAAATCAGACACATTAAAGGATTGCCTTTTTTGATGAATTCCTGCCCCTTTGAGCTTTGGGATGAACCTGGACGTGTTTGACTCATTCGAATACTCTCAATTCTTGCTCTTCGATTGGCCCAGAGTTGCCTCCTTCGAATGGATCCAATCCTCATCACTGGGGCTTCTTTGATTGAGCCCCTATTTGCCTTGGTAGCTTGATCTGAAAATTTTCAACTAACCCAATCGAAAACTCTTTTCTGGCCAGTCGAAGCTTCTTTTGTCATGAGTGTGATTGTGCAGGAAGCTTGGGCCTGGCAGCATGTAGGACCTTGGCCAGCAAGCATCTTAAACTAAACTCATCAAAAGGAAAAACAAGCTTGTTTCCCATAATTATGTATCCTTCGAATGGACCACATGTATGTCCTTCGAAGACACCATTTGTGTGTCCTTCGAACGGACCTTACTAGGTGTCAAAATGTGGAAAGTTGTGTGTTGAATATTTTAGAGGTGGAATCTAAGCAAGTCGTTTCAAAGGGAGCCATTGCCCAGTCGAAGCTAGCACAAAGGAAGCCAATGCCTTATGGATGCTAGCATGAGGGAGGCTATTGCTCTGTGGATCAAAGCAAGCACAAAAGAGGCCATTTCCTAGTGAATTGAATCAGGCACGAAGGATGTATTTTCCTTGTGCATTGAAGGCACGCACAAAGGAAGCCATTTCCTTGTGGGTCGAAGCACACATGAAAGAAGCTCTTTCCTTGTGAATCGAAGGCAAGCATGAAGAGGCCTTTTTCCTTGTGAGTCAAAGACAAGCATGAAGAAGCCTTTGCCTTGTGGATCAAAGGAAAGTATGTAGGGGCTACTATTGGAATGAAGCTTGTGGACCAAAGCTTGCTCTAAGGATCTTTAGATATCTAATTGAAGCTTGCCTGCAGGGGACTACTGCTTTGTGAATCGAAGTAGGCATGTAGGAAGTTCTTGCCTTGTAAATCGAAGGAAAGCCTAAAGTAGCCAGTGCTCAGTCAAAGCTTTATAAATTGAACTTGATCGAAGGAGGCCCAGCACCCAATCGAAGCTTGTGAATCAGGCTTGCATCGAAGGAGGTCCAACACCCAATTGAAGCTTGTTCAGATGCCAATTGAAAGACACTTGATTAGATGCCAATCAAAAGACACTAGATTATATTAAAAAGTTTTATTTTCTTTAAGAAAGTGTTTGTAACCACCCATGTAAGAGAAGATCTTGGAAAACATGAGAGGGTAAATTTTGGGGTACATTAAGTACCATAGCAAACCAGTTGTTGCTCCAGTGGTGATTTTTTTGCCAGGTCCTGTTCCTTATGAATCAGACAGAGTCGTACCATACAAATATAATGCTACAATTCTAGAGGATGGTGTGGAGGTTCCCATACAACCTTTGTCTGATGTCAAGAATATTACTGAGGCCATCCGAGTGACCCACAGTGGCCGTGTTTTCGCACATGTCATTCGAGGGAATGTTAATGCTGATAAAAAGGTTGTTGAAAGTATTGAACCCAAGAAAGCAGTGGGGGAATCTAGTGGTACTACTCTAGAAAAATATGTGGACAATATATTGAAGATTATCAAGATGCGCGACTACAAGATCGTTGATCAATTGTTGTAGACTCCATCAAAGATATCTATTCTAGCCTTGCTAATGAACTCTTCTACCCACATGGAATATTTGATTAGAGTATTGGATCAAGCTTTCATCGAAAGGGATATGCCTTTGGACCAATTCAGTAGTGTCGTTAGGAATATTACCTCCTGTAATAACCTAAGTTTATGTGATGACGAGCTATCAGATGAAGGAAGGAATCATAACTTTGCTCTCCATATCTCCATGAATTGTAAGAACGATTCATTGTCTAATGTACTGATTGACAATGGATCCTCTTTAAATGTCATACCGAGGAGCACGCTTATGAAGTTGAAGTATCAAAGAACTCCCATGCGCCCGAGTGGCATAATTGTGATAGCTTTTGATGGATCAAGGAAGTCTGTCATCGGGGAAATAGATTTGCCTATTAATATAGGCCCGCACTTATTTCAGATTACTTTCCAAGTTATGGATATTGTGCCCGCTTACAGCTATTTACTGGGACGACCGTGGATACACGAGGCAGGGGCTGTCACTTCAACTTTGCACCAGAAGCTGAAGTTTGTTCGGGAAGGAAAGGTGGTCATCATAAATGGAGAATAGGCATTGTTAATATCTCATTTATCCTCTTTTAGTGTTGTGGAAACGGAAGAAGCTGATGTTAGAACTCAGTTCCAATCTTTATCCATTGATAATATAAGGGAAAATGAGAGTTATATAGCTTCGTTGAAGGATGCTCAACATATAGTGCGTAATGGCCCTAGTAAAGTATGGGGGCAGATTGTGGATCCACCTGTGAATAAGAATAGAGTTGGTTTGGGATTCTCTGTGAAGAATGGTAAAGGTGGGAACATGAAGTTGCAGTCTTCTTTGGGAAAATATCAAGATATCTTTCACAGTGGAGGTTATCTGTATCCAATTGTTCCTAGGATCAATGCTATTGTGGAAGGTGAAGTAGAGAAGGAGATGTCGAACTATGTGACGCATGGATTTGGAGTCCAAAATTGGATCACTATTGATGTTCTCTCTTACATTCATGTCTCAAATTAATTTGTTTTTTTAATCTTTTCAAAAATCTTTCACTCTTCCCAAGGTGAAAGTATTGATGTTGTATGGGCTTATCTGTTGCTTTGATCTTTAAAATCAATAATAAAAGTTGTCTTTGATTCCCAAATTGTGTCTTTATTTTCTGTTTTTCTTGGAAAATGGTAATCAGAAAAATCCCTTTCAAAATAAATAATAAATGTAATTAAATATGCATAATCACTTATTATATGGGTCAGTTTCTAAAAGCAATCATAAATCATATGTGCAGATTAATTAAAAAAGTTGTTTAATACAATTACCCTGCACCCTCTCCCAACTTTGAGTATCATGCGTATGTGGCCGAAGAAGTAGATATGATGAAATCCCAGAAGAGGTTTCACGGTTGCTTGAGCGCGAGGAAAGTACCATTCAACCATATAAGTAGCTGTTGGAGACAATCAATTTGGATTCAGAGGAAGATCCGAAGGAAGTCAAGATTAGAGCATTGTTGCATCCCGACGTGAAGAGAAGGTTGATTGAATTGTTGAAAGAGTGTGTGGATATATTTTATTGGTCTTACCAAGATATTTCGGGGTTAGATACTGATATTGTGGAACATCATTTGCCGCTAAAGCCAGAATGCCCACCAATCAAGCAGAATTTGCAAAAAGTCACCCTGATATGGCAGTGAAAATTAAAGAAGAAGTTTTAAAGCAGATTAATGCCAGATTTCTTATGAAATCAGTGTTCCCTCAGTGGATTGCCAATATTTTCCCAGTACCAAAGAAAGACGGAAAAGTTTGCATGTGCGTTGATTATAGGGATTTAAATAAAGCTAGTCCAAAAGATGATTTTCCATTTCCACATATTGATATGTTGGTTGATAGTACAGTAAAATTAAATGTATTCTCGTTCATGGACATATTTTCTGGATATAATCAAATCAGAATGGCTCCTGAGGACATGGAAAAAACAACGTTTATCACACCATGGGGAACATTCTGCTACAGAGTGATGCCCTTCGGGTTGAAGAACGTTGGTGCAACGGTCCAGAGGGCTATGAAGACCCTATTCCATGATCTGATGCACAAGGAAATTAAGGTATACATTGATGATATGATTTCTAAGTCCCAGGCTGAACAAGGGCATATAGAAGATTTGTTGAAATTGTTTCAGCGTTTGAGGAAGTATCATCTCTGCTTGAATCCAAATAAATACACCTTTAGTGTCCGATCAAGAAAATTGTTAGGTTTCGTTGTTTGCCAAAAAGGAATTGAATTTGACCCTGATAAAGTTAAAGCAATTTAAGAAATGTCGGTGCCAAGAACTGAAAATCAAGCTAGAAGCTACCTTGGGCGTTTAAATTACATTTCCAGATTTATCTCCCATATGACTGCAAAGTGTGAGCCGATCCTTAAGTTGTTAAAGAAAGATCAAGGTTATGTGTGGACATGTGATTTCCAAAGGGAATTTGAAGGTATTAAAGAGTATCTTCTTGAACCTCCTATCTTGCTCCCGCCTGTTGAAGGAAGACCATTGATTATGTATCTGACAGTGTTAGATAATTCTATGGGTTGTATTTTGGGACAACAAGATGAAACAGGGAAGAAGAAATATGCCACTTATTATCTCAGTAAGAAGTTTACTGACTGTGAGTCACAGTATTCTATGTTGGAAAAGACATGTTGTGCTCTGGCCTGGGTGGAAAAACGATTGCGAAAATATATGTTGAATCATACTACTTGGTTTATTTCCAAAATGGATCCAATTAAGTATATTTTTGAAAAGCTTGCTCTTACTGGGTGAATTTCATGTTGGCATATGTTATTGTCTGAATATGATATTGAATACCGTACTCAGAAGGCTATAAAGAGTATTGTGTTGGCGAATTATCTTGCTCACTAACCGGTTGGTGATTATCAGTCTGTTAAATATGATTTCCCTGATGAGGATGTGATGGTTTTGAAAATAAAAGATTGTGATGAACTGTTACCTGAGGAAGGTCCTAATCTTGAATCTCATTGGGGCATGGTGTTTGATGGAGCTGTGAATGCTTATGGGAAAGGAATTAGTGTTGTGATTATCACTCCTCATGGATCGCATATCCCATTTACTGCAAGGTTGGCATTTGATTGCACCAATAACATGGCATAGTATGAAGCTAATATCATGGGACTCGAAGAGGCTATTGATCTCATAATTAAAATTCTAGATGTGTATGGTGATTCAGCTTTGGTAATAAATCATATTAAAGGAGAATGGGATACTTGTCACCCTAGCTTAATTCCCTACAAAGATTATGCTAGAATATTATTACCCTTCTTTAATAAAGTTAAATTCCATCATATTCCCAGAGATGAAAATAAGATGGCAGATGCTTTAGCCACTCTGGCTTCTATGTATCAAGTGAATACCTAGAACGATGTGCCCCGTATCATAGTGCGACGTTTGGATAGACCAGCTTATGTGTTTTTAGCAGAGGAAATGTTAGACGAAAAACCTTGGTATTATGATATCAAACATTTTATCCAGACTCAGGAATACCCGGCTGGTGCGTCAAGAAAAGATAAAAAGACATTGAGAAGGTTGGCATGCAGCTTTTTCCTCAATGAAGATGTGCAATACAAAAGAAATTATAACATGGTCTTGCTCAGATGCGTGGATATACATGAAGCACACATGTTGATGCATGAAATCCATAAAGGTTCCCTTGGCACTCATGCCAATGGACATTCGATGGCAAAGAAGATGCTTAGGGCAGGTTACTATTGGCTGACAATGGAATCTGACTGTTACAAATTTGCAAAGAAGTGCCATAAATGCCAGATTTATGCTGACAAAATTCATGTGCCTCCTACGCTTCTCAATGTTATTTCTTCCCCATGGCCTTTTTCTATGTGGGGTATTTACATGATTGGAATGATTGAACCCAAGGCATCGAATGGACATCATTTCATCTTGGTGGCAATAGACTACTTTACCAAATGGGTGGAAACAACTTCCTATGCTAATGTTACTAAGAAGGTAGTAGTATGTTTTATCAAGAACAATCTTACATGTCGGTATGGTGTGCCCAGCAGGATTATCATCGACAATGGCTTGAATCTAAATAACAAGATGATGACAGAACTTTGTGAAGAATTCAATATTTTCCATCACAAGTCATCTCCTTACAGGCCAAAGATGAATGGGGTTGTTAAAGATGCAAATAAAAACATCAAAAAGATCATCCAGAAGATGGTGGTTACCTATAAAGATTGGCATGAGATGCTCCCTTTTTCTTTGCACAGGTATTGAACATTCGTCCTCACTTCAAAAGGGGAAAACTCGTTCTCTCTTGTGTATGGAATGGAAGCAGTGCTCCCCGTTGAGGTTGGGATTCCCTCTTTACGTGTGATGATGGAAACCAAGTTGTCTGAGGTTGAATGGGTCCTGAACAGGTTTGACCAATTAAATTTTATTGAAGAAAAGAGAATGACAGCCTTGTGTCATGGTCAATTATACCAGAAGAGAATGAAGAAAGCTTTTGATAAGAAGGTCAAGCCTCGCGAATTCAGAGAAGGCGACCTCGTGCTCAGGAAGATCATGTCTTTTAAAGTTGGTTCTAGGGGAAAGTGGACTCCCAATTTTTAAGGCCCATATGTTGTCAAGAAAGCCTTCTTTGGCGGTGCATTGATTCTTGAAACTATGGATGGCGAGGAGTTCCCACGTTCTATGAATGTTGATGCAGTCAAGAAATACTTCACCTAAATATATAAAAGAACATCTCGTTAAGTTGAAAACTCGAAAGGGCGACTTAGGCAAAAAAGAGCATCTTGGTAGGCTGAAAACCTGAAAAGAGAGTATTCTTTTGAGAATTGGATCTAAACTCCATTCCAAACATACATTTTCCTTTCAAAAACTCCAGACTTAGAAGATCCGCAATAGATTTTTCGGTGATGATTATTCTTTGACCAATCACAACTAAGACAATGTGAAGATCATCACAGTCAACATTCTTCCAAATATCCTTTACTAAGGCTCCATAAATACGATCATGTAGTCTTTGAAAGTAGTTTTCCCACCCTTGAGCCTCTAACTCCTCTCTAATGTCACACCCATTTTCAGCAAGATTAACAAAATCAACCATGTATTTTCTAAGAACTACTAACTTAGAAGGAGGAATGATGCAGTGAACTTGAAAAGATTTTGAGTTATATGGTGTTCATCAATAACCAATAGAGAAGATGAACCAGTTACCATAGGAGAAGAAGAGCTGGTTGGAATGGTTGAAGAAGACGGCAAAGAAGGATTTAGGGCTTGTTACATCTCTTTAGCAAACTGAACAACTTCTTGTTGTTCAGTATTCATCATGTTGAAATGTTAAAGATGATGAAGCTTGTTGACGAGGGTGATGATTTTTAATGAAGAGCATTGATAAAGATGATGAACACAGAGAACTTGTTGAGCGGTTTGAGAGAGAGAAAAAAAAGGGTTTAGGGTTTTTAAAGTGTGGAAGTGAAGTGAACATGTGTGGTTTATAGTGTTTGAAAAGTTAGAGAAAATAAAATAAAAATACATACAATTAAACATAATAATTAGGAGCATTAAATGAAAGTAATAATTATGATATTAATCAAATTCCAAGAAATATGCATACTGCTCATTGCATAGTTTAGATAGCGTGTGATGATTAAGAGTAACCAAAGCTTACACATGTTAATCAATACATCTAACTAAGTGACACATTTGATATCCTCAGAGTCTGGAGAACCAAAAGGTTTCCATCTAATCAAATACATTTCTGGCCGAAACATCTTCTGATTACTGAGGTTCTGAAAGAAATACAATACCTTTGTTAAACTCATAGTCTAGTATTATTCAGAAGGTTTGAATGTTGATCTTGTTCTGACTAGAGAATATTTATTTTTCTAGAATTAGATCTTCGGAAAGAAATGATGAGATTCTTCTTTTCTTTTGTTGATGTTGATCAGGAGGAACAACAATAATATCAGAAGCAGGGGATTCTGATTTTTTATCTTCTTGAGTTTTGTCCTTTGGTTCATCAAATGTTATCTTCACATCAATAGTTTCAGAGCCAATGATCTTCCTTTTCTGATCGCCTTCTGAAACTATCAAGGCCTCTAGACTTAAGTTCCAAATTTTGGAACGTATGCCTTTCGCACATCATGTGTTGCAAGCATCCATTTTCCAGGTGCCATAATTGGTGTTTCAGTTGCACCATCAAGAACATCTGCAACATATATTATCTGATCTTTGGGTACCCATATTTGGGTCCTCTTTTGTTAGAAGTTCCAGAGGTTCTGACGCCTTTGGACTTTTGTGCAACGGGATAATCATGTGAAATTTATGCATGATACTTTGGTTTAGAAGATTCCTTCAGTGTTTGTGTTTGTGCTAAAGTAGTATCAAAACCTTCTTGTTCTGGACATTGCAAATATGTGCCAGCAGGCACGAAATATTCGAAAGAGATTTTGGTTTGACATTCAGAGTCTCATCAATTTTATTTGATGGTCCTGAATATCCCAAGCTTCTGTTTCCATTTTTAATAACACCATGGATCATTTATGCCATTTTGCTTATATCTATGCTTTTAGAAAGGAAGTGTTGAAAAGCTCTATCATATCTAATTACTTCGTCATTAACAGATGTGTTAGAGAAAATCTCTTCTTCTAATCTAGACACTTTACTTTTCAGAGCAATATTTGATTTTTATAAAACAAATAGTTTTTCATTTAAGTCAAAATATTTTGCTCATCTATAGTAGTGTTCTCAAAAGTAGCTACAAAACTCTTTTTCAAGATTTTGTGTTTACTTAGATGAAGTTGATATCTTTTCATTAATTCAGATAAACCAATTTTAAGTTCAGAACGAGATAGGGAAGAAAGTACCTCTTGATCGTCATCAGAGTCTGACTCATAATCAAGTGTCAGCTCACATTCTAATGTTTCTTCATCTGTGCTGGTTCTGGCCATGAGTGCCATGTTTGGATGCTCTTCATTAGAATCTTATCTTATGATTCTGAATCATCCCATGTTGCCATGAGACCCTTCTTAGCTTTTTAAGCCTTCTTAGGCTTCTTGTCTTTCTTGAGTTTGGGAAATAATTTTTGTAATGTCCAGGGTCGTTGCACTCATAACAAGTAACTTCTTTTCCAGAAGCATTTTGCTGACCAGAAGTAGATTCACCTCTTCCATAAGTCATTCGTTGACTTCTGAATTTGCTTTATCTATGCTTCCAAATTTGACTGATTCTTCTGGATATCAATGAAAGTTATTCATCATCTGAATCTTCTTCAGATTCTTCTGAATCTTCCTTAGCTTGATTGATTAGGCTTCAGATATTCTGACTCCGAAATTATCCTAGTTTTGTCCATCCTACCAAGGTGATTTCGCCTTGAACTCAAGGACTTAATTCACTATAACCAAATCTGATTATAATCTGCACAAACAACTGTTATGACTAACAACCACTAAGACCACTATCTTAGTCTTCTCAAAGCTTCTGACCTAACCAGTCCTTTGAGGAACACAATACCTTCTAAACCTTCTGACCTAACTGGTCCTTTAGAAGAAACACAAAAATCCTTCCTAAAGCTTCTGACCTAACCGGTCCTTTAGAAGGAACGAACAATTGTTTGTTTTTACATGGTTTGTTTACAAGATAATGCTTCTATACAAGCAAATGTAAACTCAATTAAGTACATCAGAAGATCCAAATACACACTAATAATATTACATCGCATTTTATTTCAAATGTGTGGTCTTCTTTTCTTCAAGTATCTTCTTCACGAACAACAACCCAAAGTACTTGAATCAATGAAGTCTTCTTCTTTATAAGCTTCTAAAAGCTTTATTGATCTTGATGTAGTAAAGAGAAGAACTTATTCATCTTGATTCACCTTAGAACATTCTGGACAACAACCCTTATTCTATTTACTTCAATGATAATTTTAGAGTACAACATTCATGTTGTGGATTTGTAACTGGAGCTTCCATGATCATCTTCATTACCTTCTGCAGCTTAGCAAGCTTCTAGAAGTATATGAAGTTAAGCACATTGTGAATCAATGATTTTATTGTTTTCTTGAAATCATCAACAACATGATTGAAGAATCATCTTGACAATAGTTGTTCTTGTTGTTGTTATAGTGGTTGATAGTTTTGGTTGTGTTCCAATAAGGACAACTTTCATTTGAATATTGAACACCAACAGTATTTTAAGCATATGATCCTTTTCTTATTTATCCAAGCAAAATAGAGTCGTTCACTATTGAAAAAGAGTCGTTACACAATGATGAAAATAATACTTCCACTTCTTTTTCTTTTCTACAATTCAAGCTAGTGGAGAGGTAGTGGGATAAGGATTTTTCGTATTGTGTACTTATCATTGCTAACGGTAACATTTGTATTTGAAACTTATGAGGCTTCTGATGGTAGATGATTGAAGCATGAATAGAATCGTGACATTTGAATCTCCAGATAACCAAGTCTTCAGTCATCAGAACTTGTTCACTCAGAACCTTGTCTTTAAAACTTCAGCACTTGGTCTTGAGATCCTTTTATAGAACCTTGGGTATTTTAAAATTTCAAGTCTTCAGAGTCTTTAGAACTTCTATCTTCAAAGTATTCACCACTTGGTCTTTAGAAACCTTTTCTTAGAACCATGGGTCTTTAGAAACTTGAGTCTTTAGCATCTGGACTTAAGTAGAACTTCTGTCTTCAGGTCTTCTGATTGTTTCTTTAGAACCCATTGTCTTCAGAAACATGAGTCTTTAGCATCTGGACTTAAGTATAAATTTTGTCTTCGGATCTTCTGACTTGTTTCTTTAGAACACATTGTCTTTAGAAGCATGAGTCTTCAACATCTGGACCTAATTAGAACTTCTTTCTTCAGATCTTCTGACTTGTTTCTTTAGACAAACATCAGAGCCTAGACTTCAGAAGCTTCTGGAGTGTCTTGCTACTGTTCATCATAACTTGTGTAGCACATAAGCGGAATTAATTCTCTTCTAATGTCTTGGCCACGCCATGCATCAGAAGCAGAACTTGTTTGTTAAATACTAAAAAATAACAAACATTAGAGTATCAAATTTGTTCAGATAAACATCTCATTTGTTATCATCAAAACTCAGAGATAGTATTACATAACCAAATCTTGTTCTAACAGTAACATGAAGAAAATATGAAGAAGGTAGATGAGGACTTGGTGTATGGCGTGAAGATTAGGATCAGGAACAAAATTCCCTTACATAACTTCCATATTATTCTTGTAAAATAATTGCACTTGGAATATTGTAGTAAACTTGAATAATACCTTTGTGGAACTTTGAATTGAAAAAATTCCCATGTTGTTTGAATTTGAAATTCTTATTTTCCCATTTCATTCTATACCTTAAACTTTCAATCTTCAATTCAAACTTGTTACACTTTGAATGAATGCCATATGGTGAAAATCACAAATTTAAATCCTGATGTTTGCTCCTCCATCTTGCTCCTTAGATTCCAAGTGACCAATCTTGCATGAACATTTCCAATTTATACTATTGACCATCACCAAAGATATAAATAATGAATGAATCTCCCTTAAATCTTAATGATAACATGAACTTGCATTGGTTGTAATGAAGGGACTTTAGACATTTTGAAAAGATGAACTTGAAATGATGAAATCCTTTTCTTGCAAATTGTAACTTGTAAATTCACTTCCAAGAAATACATTTTCTTTCCAACCTTGTAAACATTAATCACTTTTAATTCATTTGAACACTTCAGACAACTTGAATGAATACTAACCAAATAATGAATCCACGTCTCTTAATCTCTCCTTTCTTCAAATCTCAAGCAACCAAATATTTGCATTACATGCAACACAAGTTGTTTTGATCAAAAGAATCTACAAGCTCGTATCTTACACCATGATTTGAATTTGTAATAGCGCCTTAAGGAAGCCTCGAAGAAAGTGCGACTTGAAGCAATAGAATAATACCCTTGCCATGAAATCTTAGTCACATAAATGAAAATCCTAGAACATGACTTTGAGATACCTTGATGAGGAAAGGACATGAGATATGGAGAGAAAGATGTTCAAGATATCTTTGAAGAAAAACCCTAATCTTCTAAGAAATAGAAAGAAATAAAACTCTAATTCAAGACCTTGGTGAATTTTGGAAAAGAATAGCCCTGTAGCTTGATGATGAAGAAATTCTCAATAACCATGAATCAAAACCTAAATTCTACACTTCAATGGGAAAAGAAGAACCATAAGAATCAGGCTTTTTTGGATATATACAACTCAGCCAATGCGAAACCTTAAGATTACTGATCTTTTGAACCAAAGTGTTTTATGAATTAAAATGTGTTATGCTGATGAAATAAGAAGCTTAAGCCAGATAAAAGTAAGATATAAGGGAAAATTTTGGGGTGTAACAAATATTCGAGAATAAAATTATATTCAAAATGACTTCTACAACATTGTTCGGAAAACTTCAAGAATATGAGACGCAACTTTGAAGACTTAAAAAGCATGAAATTAAAAGATTCAGAAATCATTGCCTTAAAGAAGTGAGTAAAAAATTATGATAGAAATCAAGAGGATGAGTCCAATAGTCATAAATATGATGATATTATCAAGAATTTTGAAAAGTTTCTAAGAAAAGAAAGAAAAAAGGAGATCATTAAAGGGGAAGCACCAACAAGGAAGGTTACATGCTTTGAATGTGGAGAAAAAGTACATGTTAAAAGTGAATATCCTACACTTGAAACGAAGAATAAATACTTCAAAAGAAAGAAGGCGAAAAGGCCAAAGAAAGCATATGTAGCATAGGATGACAATTAAATAAGTTCATCTTTAGATGAAGAACATGTAAATCTTGTAATGATAGCAACACATCATTCTGATGGCGAAGAAGAAGATGTTAGTAATGAAATATGTTTTTTTATGGTAATAATGCTCTAGGTTCTATTGATGAATTACTTAATGAATATAAAATTCTATATAAAACGATGTCAACACAAAAGAAACAAATTTTATCTCTTGGAAAAAATATTGACACCATGGAAAAATATTTTGAAGTTGAAAAACATTATTTTCTTGAAAAAGAAAATAAGAACTTTACATGCAAAGAGTGTGATCCACTTTCTTTTCGAGTTGTCCAATTAAAAATAGTTCTTGAAAGAAATGAAAAAGGACCAATTGGTTTGGATGATGTCCTTAGTCAACAAAGATATTTCAATGATAAAAGTGGACTTGGTTATTTTAATTTTAACAAACCAAGTACTAGTAAAATTATCTTTGTTAAGAAAAGTGACCAAGTCACCCAAGAGAAAGTGAATAAAGCACAAAAAGTTCATCATCATCCTAAGAAGAGATTTGTTAAGAAAAAGTTTTATGTTCTTAGATATAGAAGTGATTTTGTTCCTACATACTTTTATTATGGAATAATTGGTCACACACTTAATGTTTGCTATATAATGAACTTTAGTGTGGCAGATGGGCATTATGTGTGGGCCAATAAATGAACTAATTATGAAGGACCCAAGGCACATTGGGTACCAAACAAAACTTAATTTGTTTGGTAGGTTTTCTTGAAGACCACTACAAATCTATGTTATCTTGATAGTGATATTTCTAAGTATTTGACGGGAGACATAAACTAATTTTCATCTCTAGTTCTAAAGTTCAAGGGTTGTGTCACATATAGGGACAACCATAAAGGAAAATATATTGGCATAGACAAAGTTCGAGAACCACCTTTCACATCTATTGAAGATGTACTTTATGTTGAAGGTGTGAGTGCAACTTCACCATTATATATTTTGCATGATGTCTGTGATACGTTGGGAGAACTGACTTGATGTTTTACGTTTCGATCGCACTTGTGCAGTTAGCAAGAGTCGCCACCGACTTTTCTTTTATCCAAAAGGGGAAAGGTAAAAAATCACAAGAAAGACCTTTCGAGATTATTTCTCGGGTTCGGGGGGTAGATTATGAAAAGGGAAGGTATTAGCACCCTTTTAGTCCATGGTTTTCCATGGGCTCTTAGTTACTCGTTTAGATCACTTGCTTTTATTTGATAGTGTGCTTGTGGTGTGGGCTTCGAAAGTATTTTGAAAAGTCTCTTTGTAATGGTTCTCGTCTCTATAAGAACGTACACAAAGTTTTATTTCGAAAAGTGGTTCAAAGATGTGTTTGTGAATCGTGTTTCAGAAAGTGTTTTGAAAAGAGGTTTTGCAATGGTTCTCGTCTCTATAAGAACGTATACAAAACGTTTTGTCTTTTTTGAAAATGTTTTGAAATGAACGTGTAGGTGTGAATAGTTTTTATCGTGAGAAAGCGAGTAACTAAGAGCGAATCTATCTACTCGAAAGGTCTTAAATTGTTCTTTTCTTCCTCCTTTTAATGGTGCTATCTTACCATTGATTTGGTAAGAAGCCTCACCGTTGGATGTGAAGGGACAGGCGCGGGTCAATTTTACAATCATCGAAGGCAACTTGTGAGACGCTTTAGCAATTTTCGTAAGGGACGAGATCATTTTATCGAAGTCAACATCGAGGGTCATCGAGGGACTACGATCTTTTTTTATTGAAGGGTCATTGCTAGAGCGTCCCATATTCGAGGGACATGATTGTATTTCCGAAGCAACGAGCGAGGTTACCCTAGAGGTGCACGTGTGAAAAAGTGTGTTGGTTTCAAGTTTTTTTATTCTTTGATTAGGTCATCTAGCGATTGATTTTTGAATCTTTCCATACACGCCTAATTACTATACAGTATATGGAAAACAATAAATTACGGGAATTGAAATTCTACGCTATTACAAAATGTTCGGGAATGGGGATACAATTTTTACAAATGGGGATGAATCAAATGAGATAGGAAGGTCCAAATATCAAATAATACAACAAAATCGAATGTTTGAACTGAGTTGTATGTTTGGTGGATGTTTTTTGGGATTTTTGAACTGTTGAGGTTTTTGATTTTTGGCTATGCATGTTTTATATTATGTTGGACTGTTTTGGTTCTTGACAGTTTGGTTATTTTGGCTGTTTGAACTGAGTTTTGATGGTTTTGAACTGTTTGGGATGTTGGTTATGGTTTAACAGGTTGAAGGGTTTTGGAGGTTTGGTGGCAGTTTTGTTTTATAATTTTTCTGTTGTCTTCTCTTAATGACCCTCTCTACTGTTATATTGGCCTTTCTCTTTTGACAGTTTTGCAGCTTATTCAAAATGGTGGGAAACCACCAAATTTTGAATACTTTGGGATTTTCTTCTTAGGCTATTTTCCTTGCAGTTTTGTTTTCTAGCATTTTTGGTGCAATTGTGACAGCAGGCAGCATCCCCTAGGTGACTTCTTTCCTCTTCCTCTCTTAATGACCCTAAGCCCAAATATTTTCTGAAAAGTTTGCAATTTTTTAACTTGGAAAATGATGAAAAGCTTATGAACAAGCCTCTTGCTTGTTGACTTAGTTTTATATTTTCTTCTTGCTGGTGCCCTTTTGTCTGCTTATGCTTTGTCTGCTACTGCCTATGTTGTTTGTATTTTGTTTGCATCTGTTTTGTGCATTTTGCGCGCCTGCTGCTTGCTTGTCTTGGGCAGTTTGTGCGCCTGCTGCCTGTTTGGTCATGCTGCTGTATATTTGCACTTGTTTGGGCAGCTTGTGCGCCTGCTGCCTGTTTGGCCATGCTGCTGTATATTTGCACTTGTTTGGGCAGCTTGGCTTGTACTTGGATAAATTGCTTGCATTCTTTTTATTTGGACAGCTTTGCTTACATTTTTATTTTTATTTTTTTGTGAACCAAGAAGAGCAATCTTCTTGTGATTTGCAAAAATAGAAAAATAAAAACGTGATGAATTAAAAATAGCCCTCTGATTCCAAATTGCAAACTTTAATGATGAACACACATTCTTTTTCTTTTGAAAATTCTTAACCATATCCAATTAACTGTACTGATCAAATTTCTGTCTTTTGTTTTTCATGTGAGCGCAAACTGGATGGTGGCAAAGCACAGGAAGCAGAAAATTCTTTGGCATGCATGGAAGCAATGGAAGCTTAGTCACTCTTAGGCTTAAATTTTTCCTTTGTAATTTAGATAGGAATACTCAAATAATTATACTAATTTATTTTTTAAAATACAATAAGTTGTAAAACTTAAAGCATTTAAATAATAAATTGTATTGTAACAATTTTTTGAAATAAATGAAAGGAAGTCTTATGAGGTATTCTGATATCCATTAAAATCTTCTACTGTCGATAACTTGCAATTTTCTCTTCGCATCTTCATTAATTCTTTAAGATTCCTGATTAAGATAATTGAAACTGCATTCCAATAATTCCAACCAAAATAACTTAAATTCCAGTGATCATGTAATCTTGCAACTGTATTCCAAATAAACACGCACTGTGTATTCCATAAACAAAGAAATGTTCATTCCATAAACCAACAAATATCTTATTCCATTAACCAGCAAATGTCTTAACAGACGCAAATTATCTGGTTAACCTGGATCAAACAAAATATGAATGTTCCAAATGACAATCTTAGATCCTGTCTCTTGTCCCAAATGAACATGCCTTGAAAACATTAATCTTTCAGTACACTTGAAAAAGCATGAAAACGTGTGAAAGCCAATTGGATCTTTGTGAATTCATTTCTTCTGAGAACTGCAAGCAAAAACCCTAATTGCTGATTTATTGTCAAAGGAGAAAATCTGTCTGGTCGATTCCTGAGTCAATCTTGAATATCTGAGAAACCCTAGGGTTGTGATTTCTGTGAAAAATAGGAGGGCAAATTTTGGGGTACAACATCGAGTATCTACCAACTTCGGACTGCACCAAAGCCGGTCATCTCACTACATCCTAAAAGGCCAAGTTGGTCAAGTAAAGGTTCTAAAAGTTTGTTAGTGCTTCATGACATCACTCAGCGGCCCCGTATTCTCTTTGATTGACTCAAAGGCTACCGGTACCCACAAATATGTCACACTAACATAGTTATTGCTTAGACCGTGTCAGTATACCCCGCACAGTTTCCACAACGTATTGCTATTTACCTATGAATGTTTCCCAAATCCGGGTAGAGGATTCAAACCCAAACAATAGAACCAAAGTGTAAAGCAAACAAGTCAAGCAAGATAAGCATGTAAAGGTGATCTAAAACCCTAAGGTAACCCCACTTTTATATTTATCCCCAGTAAAGTCGCCAGTTCTGTGATACGGTGGGAGAACTGACTTGAAGTTTTGCATTTTGTTCGCACTTGTGCGGTTAGCAAGAGTCGCCACCGACTTTTCTTTTATCCAAAAGGAAAGGTAAAAAGCACAGGAAAACCTTTCGAGATTATTTATCGGGTTCGGGGGTAGATTATGAAAAGGGAAGGTATTATCACCCTTTTCATCCATGGTTTTCCATGGGCTCTTAGTTACTCGTTTAGATCACTTGCTTTCATTTGATTGTGTGCTTGTGGCGTGGGCTTTGAAAGTATTTTGAAAAATCTCTTTGTAATGGTTCTCGTCTCTATAAGAACGTATACAAAGTTTTGTTTCAAAAGGTGGTTCAAAGATGTGTTTGTGAATCGTGTTTCGAAAAGTGTTTTGAAAAGAGGTTTTGCAATGGTTCTCGTCTCTATAAGAACGTATACAAAATGTTTTGTCTTTTGAAAGTGTTTTGAAATGGAGTTATAGGTGTGAAGAGTTTTTATCGTGAGCAAGCGAGTAACTAAGAGCATATCTATCTACTCGAAAGGTCTTAAGTTGTTCTTTTCTTCCTCCCTTTAATGGTGTTATCTTACCATTGATTTGGTAAGAAGTCCCATCGTTGGATGTGAAGGGACAGGCGCAGGTCAATTTTACAATCATTGAAGGGAACTTGTGAGACGCTTTAGAAATTTTTGTAAGGGACAAGATCGTTTTAATTGAAGGCAACATCGAGGGTCATCGAGGGACTATGTGATACAATGGGAGAACTGACTTGAGGTTTTGCGTTTGTTTTCGCAAATATTTCGGTTGAGCAAGAGTCGCCACCGACTTTTTATTTTATCCTAAGGAAAGGTTAAAAAGCACAGCAAAAACCTTTGAGATGTTTTCTTGGGTTCGGGGAGTAGATTATAGAAAGGGAAGGTATTAGTACCCTTTATATCCATGGTTATCCATGGGCTCTTAGTTACTTGCTTAGATCAACTTGCCTTGATTTTCAATTGTTTGAAATGGTGCTTTCAATTGTTTGAAATGGTGCTTTCAATTGTTTGAAATGGTGCTTTGTGTGTGGGTTTGAAAATATTTTGAAAAAGAGGCAAATGTGGTGGCAACCTTTGTAATGATCCATGTTGGGATGTATACAAAGATGTATGTCTTTTGAAAAGTTTTCAATGTTTTTGAAAGTTGTTTTGAAAGTGTGTTGTGATGTGTGTTTTGAAAAGTAGGCAAGGATTTGTTTTTGCAAGTTTGATTCAAGTAACTAAGAGTTTTGTCTACCCATAAATTTCTCAAGGATTTTTCCTATGTTTTAACCCTTTTAACAATTTTGTTCCACCATTGTATTTGGTGGACAATCTTGTGTTAGGATGTGAACGGGACGGGCGCGGGTCATCGTTTAGACCATGATTGCAATGGTGCCAAGTGTCTTTGGGCAATTTTTCCTTTAAGGGACTTGATCATTTTTAGGCAACTTTCGAAAGCATCATCGAGGGACTATGATCATTTGAATTGTTTTTGTTTTGCCAAAGACACCTAACATGCAACATGGCCCATTATTGAAGGCAACAAGTGGAGTAACCCTAAGGGTGCAAGTGTGATTAGTGTTGTCCATTTTCATGCTTTGTTATCTTTGAATTAGGTCAAGCTATTTGTTTTGTTGATTTTTGCATACAAACCCTAAATCTATCATGGCATATTTAGAAAGCTTTTAAATGCGAAATTTAAAGTCCTAAACTATTACAACATAATTATGGGATGGGGGGTACAAATGTTCAAATGGGGATATTTAGCAAGAAATTAAAATCTAAACTATTACAATCCAAATGGAATTTACAAGGTAATTAATTGCACAATAATTAAATAAAATAAAATAAATATGCAAGATGCAAAAAATGATTTTTTATATGTATGTAAAAGGTATTTTTTATGTGACAAATAAACAAAAATAAAAAGGAATAATTTTGGATATTTTTATGGTTTTAGGGCAAAACCCTAATTTGCTAAATAAAATATATTAATTATTTATTATATGCAACAATATTTATTAATTATATACAAAAATAAATAGAAAGGAAGTATATTGTAAAAAAAAGTATTTTTGAGGTCAAATATTAATAAAATGAAAAATGTATTATTTTTGTATTTTTAACCTAAATATACTAATAAATATGTAAGTATTTATAATATTTACTAAATATATTAAATATGTACAAAAATAAAATATTTATTATTTATAAAAAAAAGTATATTTTTTATAAAATGTTTGCAAAAGGTAAAATAAAATAAAAAATCAGATAAAACTAAATGAAACAAAATAAATATCAAATAAAAATGAAACAAATGTGATAAAAATATTTTTAATATTTTTTATGCTTTGACAAAAATAAACAAGTCAGAAACAAAAATCAAAAGTCAAAAATAATAAAAATAAAACACAATGGGCAAGGGGTTGCATGTGGAAAATGAGGGTGTAAACAGAAAAAGCAAAATTCAGGCCCAGCCCAAATCCATCTTCTTCAACCTCCAGCCAGTTTTTGTTTGAAAACGCGCGCCTCTTTGCTTCAACAACAAGATCCTGATTCTTTGATTTTTAATAAAAACTCACAACACAAAAAATGTAAAGCATCATGTCACGAGTTCATACATATAAAGAACATAATCTAACTCTCAGAAATGAGAGAGAATTTCTTCTCCCCCAATTTTTGACCTAAGTTTTTGTCAATGTTTAGGTCTTAAATTCTCTCAGCATATGCAATATAAATGGAAAGTGAGGATATGGGAGGCTTCAGGGACATGAGTATGACATTTTTTATTCATAAACCTAATCCTAACTCTTCCTAGATTGAGAGATAGAAGTCCATGAACTTACCTGTTCAGCTTGGATCGTGTATGACAATGGAGGCACTTTCAAGGCAATGTGATGACTTGTACAGCTTGCCTGAAGTCCAGGGATGCTATTCCAATGCTTGGTGTGCTTTGAACCTTGCTGTATCAAGCTACAGAAGTCAACCTGCAAGAGAGAAAAGTGAAAATGGAAAATGATGTTAGGGATGTTACAGTTCGTGTCCAATGCTTGGGATAGCTTCAGTGGGTGGTATGGAACATGTTTGAACTCCCTTTGGCCAAATTTCACGAGTGGAAAGGTTTATAGAAGTCCAACTGTAGAAGGGACTCTGTTTTTTACAGTAGGATGGTGTTTTGATGAATGATGAGGTTTGGAAGGTAGTTAGCTCGTGCCTTAGCTCAGGTTTGATGTTTGGAATGTATTCAACAAGTTTGTCTAGGCTTGTGTTGACAGAAATGTGAGTTATTTCAAAATGCAAGGTTTCTTCTATCTTAAGCAAAGTTTGGCAAGTTGGTTTAAAAGCTTTTCTAGGCCCCTCAAGTATGCTGCACCTTTTAGTCTTGATCAGTGGGATTGGTTCCTGAACTTGTGCCTAGAAGATATGCATTGTACCTCTTGGATTGCAAACTTGACATAAAGTTCACCTTTTCAAAAATGGATAATGTGCTTTTTTCTAATTATGGACTAATCCTTCATGTAATGACCAAATGCATAGAATAACATCTTGGCACAATGGTTTAGCATTTAATTTTTGAGCATAAATGAGATTAGAGGCCTGTAATGTAGCTTGCACATGCTGATTTCAAAAATGCACAAGTTATGAACATGGAAATGGCTCATGAACAAAGTGACTTTTGCCCATATTGACAAATTCGATTCTCCCTAACCACAAGGGTGTTTGAGAAGTTCTTGGAAATTTTGGAAAGCTTGGAATGTGTACTAAAATCCATCTTTGTAATGAAAGTTGAGATTCCAAGTAGAAGCATGTGAAAAGTGGCCATGAAGTTAGGCAAAAATCCTGCCTAGAATAGGTCAAATTTTTCTAAGTTAAGAATGTTTTGCACCCTTGTTCCAAAAATCATAACTTGAGCTACAAGCTTCTTTTGAGGAAACTTTGTGAATCAAAGTTGTAGATTTTGAAATGGACTATAACTTTCATGTTTTGAATTTAGCTTGAATCCATTTTCATCTTGAAGAAAAAATGGGACAAAGTTAGGAAAAAATTAGGAAATTTCATAACTTAGAAAATTTCTAAGTTAAGAAATTTCTTCATTTCAAACCCTAATTTGTAATTTTTGGTTTCTTGATGAACAAGTTTCATAATTTTACATGTTTTGATGAAAAATGAATCTTGACACTTGATTTTGACCAAAAAGTCAAAGTTTGACTTTTCAGTATACAGTCAAATTTGGCTCAGTTGACTGGAAAATTCATCTGTCAATCTTGTGCATTTGGGATCTTTTGGACTTGTTTAACATTTCAAGATAATGCCATTGATTCCTTGAGTCCATATGTGAGCTTGGTTTGCCATTGGCTAGGTCAAACAGTCAAAAATTGCCTTTGTGCAGTCAAAACCCTAAAAATGACCATTTTGCCCTTTTGGTGATCTGATCAAATTTCTTGTGGAATTGTGATCCAAACTTGATCAAATGGTCCATATGAGTTCATAATGTTGACGTGGGTCAAAAATCATGAGGTTTGACTGTCAATTGACCACAGTTGACTTTTTCCCCAATACAGCTGATTTCTAGGTCAACTGTCCAATTGACTAGGCAAAGATTTGAATCAAGGCTTGAAACTTGGTATGGATAAACTTGTGAGTCCAACATGAAGCATGAAAGTTACTTTGGGCCTTTTAGATCAAAACATCTTTGTGCAAACACAAACCCTAATTTGGGTCAACAGTGCAAGGAGGAGTCTTGAGCAGAGCAAAACCCTAACTTGATCTTGAGCTCCAAGGGTCTTGTGGTGAGAAAATGTTGAGGAAATGGGAGGGAAAATTTTGGGGTACAACAGTTGCCCCTGTTCAATCTTCTTGCACCTGAAGAGTTAGATTGGCAAGTTTGCCTTTCGCGACTCGAGGGTAAAAGGAGATTGGACACTAGAGTGCCCTGAAATTTGCACTCGCATGGCAGAGTATCAGCAATGTGATGGCAGGAATGGGATTATAGATGCCATTTGGAGAGATGGATAGGAGGATGGGCTTATAGATGCCATCGGGGGTGTGACAGAACCTTGTCGGGAATGGGCTTATATATGCCATTTGGAAGTGTTGATCGCGTAAGAGATTCCTTAGCGAGAACTTGCGTACTTTGAGAAAGGAAGATGGTTTCCTGGCCTGTTACAGGTGTTGATCTTCAAACTCTTCATGCAGATATGCCCTGGCTAGATACAGGTATCGAATCTACAATTAGTTGCTCACAGATGTGCCCTGGCTAGATACAGGAATCGAATCTGGAACTGTTGTCTACAGATGTGCCCTGGATGGATACAGGTATCGAATCTGGAAATTGTTGTCTACAGATATGCCCTGGCTGGATACAGGTATCGAATCTGGAAATTGATACTCACCGATATGCCCTGGCTAGATACAGGAATCGAATCTGGAAATTATCGTCAACAGATATGCCCTGGCTGGATACAGGTGTCGAATTTGGAATTTGCAAAAGGTTGGTAGAGATAGCTTTCCTGGTTGGATACAGGTGTAAACCTCTGACCTGAGAATGAAAGATAATTTCCTGGCCTGTTACAGGGGTTGATCTTCAAACTCTTCGTGCAGATGCGCCCTGGCTAGATACAGGAATCGAATCTACAATCAATCACTCACAGATGTGCCCTGGCTAGATACAGGAATCGAATCTGGAATTGCGATAGTTGATAGTAATCATCTTTGGATTATCCTTTTCCTGAAAAGGCAAAAGCATTAGTTGTATGCAATGTCATGATGTATGAGATGCATGATGTCATGATGCTCAAAATGAGACAGTGTTGTATGCACTTCATCATGTATGTAAGCAGGATGTATGAAATGTGAAAAGTCTGCGAATGTATTTTTGTCTAGGAAAATAACTCCTTGACGATTGCCGGGAGTTTGAATCCTGGGCTGATGTTTTGAAGAGTAGAGCTCTTCATTTCCGCTGGGGATGATGGTTGCAAGAATAAACCGGTAGGAGAAGATGACTCTGTCGGGGGATAAACTTGTTGGAGATATTACTCTGAGGGGAATAAAATAGGTGAAGAGATTACTCTGCGGGGTATTACTTTGTGGGAAGAGATACTTCGCTGAGGTTTTGATGGGAGCTCCGTTGGGAATTCCATTGATAAGTTATGTTGGGGAATTTGATGAATTCTGCTGGGGACAGGAAGAACTTCGCCGAGGACGATCTTTCCGTGGTTATTAGCTAAGGATAACCCAGTTATAAGCTCTGGTGATAAATAACCTTTGAATAAAGTCAGGGAGAGACGTTCGTACGCTGCAGGGGATAAGCTTCCAGAGTCTACTGGGGATAAGCTTCAGAATCTGCTGGGGATATGGATTCCACTCTCCTGGGGAAACTTTGGACTGTACTGAGGAATGGCTCCACTAGGGGGTCTTGTATTCCGCCGGGGAACAATCTTATATTAAGACTGCCGGGGATGCTTGCTGAGGAATGTCTATACTCCGCTGGGGAATGTTGAGATCTTCTGGGGATACCCAACTTCCTTAAGACTGACAGTAGACTAACTCTGCTTGGGGAGAGTGTTGCTAACTTGCTAGAGATACTGTGCCTTTTTAGGGCTGATGGGAGACCAACTCTTCCTGGGGAGAGTATTGCTGAAATCTGGTCTTACTTTGTGGGGAGTGAAGGTATTTTGGTCAAATTCTTCAGCCGAACCTACCTTGGTACCTTGGTGGACAGAACAACTAGATCGCTTAGACAATTCTAAATTGCCCCTGCTTCTGATGTCATCTGTAATTATCCCTTTGTTTCATATGCAAATATTCATGATTAGCAATTAATGTCAAGTGCATATATCAAAAATGAACATTGGACGTTCTTCGCAACACAAAACATAAAAAGGAAAAACGATGGGTAATTTGCCTGAAAAATTGAACTTGTATTGATTTTGAAATTTTCCTGTAAATAGGCGTTTTATGTACAGGAGGCTGACGTCCTAGTAATAGAACGCTACCGAACAGCATAGAGTTTATACAATTTTGAAAAGGAAACAAAACAGCTATGTGAAAAATAATCTCACTGGGTTCCAACTCTGCTATCGCCTTTATGTCTTCAAGCGTCTCATCGCTTTGGTGCTTAGTTGGAGATGAAGCTGATTGATTGATGCCGAAGTCTGATAGTTGATGCCGAATTCTGGATGCAAGGTGATCCAATGAGACATAGTATTACGCTTTATCCCTAACTTTTGCCTGGACCGCCCTTTCGGGTTTTCAGTCCACCGGGATACCCATTTTTGCCCAAGCTGCCTTTTCAGGTTTTCGACTTGCCGGGTGTACAGATTTTTTTCATTTCATCCCTTATTTTTGCCCGAACCCTTTTGGTTTGCCGGGAAGCCCTTATTTTTGCCTAGGTGTGTCAACCTAACGGGTCTTTAATTCATGCGTAGTATCTTTTTACTATGTCTGCATTGGCAGGGTGAGGAAGGTCGTCACCATCCATGGTGGTTAGAATCATAGCTCCTCTTGAGAAGATATGTTTAACCACAAATGGACCTTCGTATGTAGGGGTCCATTTTCCCCGGGATCACCTTGAGGAAGAATGATGCGCTTGATTACCAGGTCTCCGACTTGATACTCTTGTCGTCTGACTTTCTTGTTAAATGCCCTGATCATCCGTTTTTGGTACGTTTGACCATGACAAATGGCAGTGAGTCTCTTTTCGTCAATCAGGTTTAATTGATCAAGCTGAGTCTGGATCCAGTCATCTTCGCTCAAACCTGCGTCCTTCATTATCCGGAGAGAGGGTATTTGGACTTCAATAGGCAAGACTGCCTCCATGCCATAGACCAAGGAAAAGGGTGTTTCCCCTGTTGACGTCCGTGCTGAGGTACGATACCCATGAAGAGCAAACGGTAACATTTCGTGCCAATCTTTGTAGGTCACTGTCATCTTCTGCACAATCTTCTTGATGTTCTTATTTGCTGCTTCTACAGCCCCATTCATCTTCGGCCGGTAGGGAGAAGAGTTGTGGTGCTGTATCTTGAATTGCTCGCAGAGCTCAGTGATCATCTTGTTGTTTAGATTGGTACCATTATCCGTAATGATCCTCTCAGGTACACCGTATCGACAGATCAGGTTGTGCCGAATGAACCGTGCCACGACGCTCTTGGTTACGGTAGCATAGGAAGCTGCTTCGACCCACTTTGTGAAGTAATCAATCGCTACCAGGATGAAGCGATGCCCGTTAGATGCCGTAGGTCTGATTTCGCCGATCATATCAATGCCCCACATTGCAAAAGGCCAAGGTGTTGTCAAGACGTTCAGAGGAACCGGAGGAATGTGCACCTTATCAACATAGATCTGGCATTTATGACAAGTTTGAGAATGCTGATAACAGTCGGCTTCCATTGTGGACCAGAAATATCCTGCCCGGAGGATTTTCTTTGCCATGGTATGTCCACTGGAATGTGTTCCGAAGGTACCTTCATGTAGCTCCGCCATGATCTTTTCTGCTTCAGTCTTATCCACACAATACAGTAAGGTTGAATCATGGTTTCGCTTGTAGAGAATGTCGTTGCTGAGGAAGAACTTTGCTGCGAACCTTCTCAGGAACTTCTTGTCGTTAACAGATGCGCCTTCGGGGTATTCTTGAGCTTCCAAGTACCTCTTCACTTCATGATACCAAGGTTTTTCAGTTACCTCTTCGGTCTCGAGATCGCAGCAATGTGCAGGTTCATCCAACTTCCAGATAATGATCCGGGGAGCCTTGTTGTCCCATTTGACTTTGAACATAGAAGACATTGTAGCTAGTGCATCCGCTAACTGATTCTCCTCTCTTGGGAAGTGTTCAAAAGTTATCTCCTCGAAGTGGGGAATCAACGTTAATACATACTCCTTGTAAGGAATAAGATTCGGGTGTTTCGTATCCCACTCGCCTTTGATCTGATTGATCACGAGAGCGGAATCTCCGAAGACACTCAGAAACTTGATCCTTAGGTCAATTGCAGCTTGAAGACCCATGATACACGCTTCATACTCCGCCATGTTGTTGGTGCAGTTGAAACATAGTCGGGCGGTAAGTGGAGTATGAGTGCCTTTAGGGGATATGATCACAGCGCCGATACCATTACCCAAAGCGTTTGAGGCTTCATCAAAGTGCATAGACCATCGGGATCCTTCCTCAGGTCCTTCATCCGGTCCAGGTACTTCACAATCAGTCACTACCATGATATCCTCGTCTGGAAATTCAAAGTTCATCGACTGGTAATCATCCACTGCCTGGTGTGCCAAATGGTCTGCCAATACACTTCCCTTGATTGCTTTTTAGTCGTGTACTGGATGTCATATTCCGTCAAGATCATTTGCCATCTTGCTATTCTTCCAGACAGAGCAGGCTTTTCAAATATGTACTTTATTGGATCCATTTTTGAAATCAAAAGAGTAGTGTGAGTCAACATGTACTGTCTCAACCGGCGAGCAGCCCATACCAAAGTGCAGCAAGTTTTCTCGAGCAGTGAGCACCGGGTCTCACAGTCGGTAAACTTTTTGCTAAGGTAATAAATGGCGTGTTCTTTTCGGCCAGACTCGTCATGCTGCCCCAGCACACACCCCATTGAGTTGTCAAGTACTGTCAAGTATAGTATTAGAGGTCTCCCTTCAACCGGCGGCATAAGAATGGGTGGCTCTTGGAGATACTCTTTGATCTTTTCGAAAGCGGCCTGACATTCATCATTCCAACGTACTACTTGATCTTTCTTCAGAAGTTTGAAGATTGGCTCACAGGTAACAGTTAGATGCGAGATGAATCGGGCAATGTAGTTCAACCGTCCTAGAAAGCCTCTGACTTCTTTCTCTGTCCCGGGGGCTGGCATCTCTTGTATGGCTTTCACCTTGGCAGGATCCACTTGAATACCCTTGTCGCTTACAATGAAACCTAGCAATTTTCCAGATCTCACCCCAAAGGTGCACTTGTTTGGGTTCAACCTCAGCTTGTACAACTTCAGACGGTCAAACAGCTTCCGTAGATGGTCAAGGTGCTCCTCCTCAGTTTGGGACCTTGCAATCATATCATCGATGTACACTTCGATTTCATGATGGATCATGTCATGAAATAAAGCAACCATGGCACGTTGGTAGGTTGCCCCAACATTTTTCAACCCAAAAGGCATGACCTTGTAGCAAAAGGTGCCCCACTGAGTAACAAAGATGGTCTTCTCCATGTCTTCAGGAGCCATCTTGATCTGATTATAACCGGAGAAGCCGTCCATGAAGGAGAATACTTTATGCTGAGCAGTGTTGTCAACCAGAACGTCGATATGAGGCAGAGGGAAATCATCCTTAGGGCTCGCCCTGTTCAAATCCCTGTAATCAACACACATTCGGACCTTACCATCTTTCTTCGGTACTGGAACCACGTTGGCAACCCACTGAGGGTAAGAATTCACTGCTAGAAACCCGGCGTCAAATTTTTTCATAACCTCAGCTTTGATTTTCTCGGACATTTCTGGACGCATACGGCGGACCTTCTGTTTTACCGGAGGGCATTCTTCCTTGGTAGGCAGGTGATGAACCACAATGTCGGTATCCAACCCAAGCATGTCTTCGTAAGACCAGGCAAAGATTTCCACATAGTCATGCAGCATCTGAATCAGCCGTTGTTTCACACTAAGCTCCAGATTGGCACCAATCTTGACTTCCTTTCTGTCTGTCTCGGTACCCAGATTTACTGTTTCCACTGGCTCTTCATGTGGCTGAATGGCCCTCTCTTCCTGGAGTAGAAGTCTTGCAAGTTCACCAGGCACTTCGCAATCATCTTCACCTTCGTCTTCGGCTAAGTTGATCGGATTTTCGAAGTCATAACTGGCAGTAGCAGAGTCGTTACCAGTGAGATCCAGAGTGGATTGGAACATGTATAAGTGAGTGTGTGTAAATATAGTTGTTTTGCAATATATAATAAAGAAAAAAAAGGAGCGCAAGATTTTGAAATGCAACAAACGTCTAATGTTTTGATTAATGATATATGAAAATGACATACAAAAGCCCTCACAAATGGAGCCACGGTGCCCCGGGTAGGACACCGAGCCATAAAAGTTTCAACATATTGTTTGTTACAAATTGAAAACAAAAGAGTTCATTACTGAGTGACAAAAGTAATAGGTGTGAAGTCTTTGGCAGTCCAGTTGCTTGGTCCACTATCAGTTGTTGGGTAGATCCAGCTGTCGAATTCAGATTCCTCCACGTCGTCTTCAATAGCATTCACTCCCGGGTTGGTGATGAACACATGAGGTCTTCCAATCCTTGCTTTACGAACAGCCCTCTGAGCTTCTGCAGTGAAACCCATACCAAACTTGTCAGTCTTTGGAGTGAAGTCAGGAAGTCGGCCCCAGTTTGCACACTCACCCTTCTCAACCACAGCCCGGGCATCCTTCAAGGAAGCCATCTTCAAAGGAATGTCTTCGATCACAGTTTCAGCTGATTCCAGTGTCTTAGGCACCTCTTCAAAGTGTTGGAATGGAGTCTCAATGAATTCCCCATCCATCTCTATGTACCGGAACGAGTTGAGGTGGCTGACCATATACTCTTCTTCCCCCTGAACTGTCACAATTTTTCCCCTGACCGGGTACTTAAGCTTTTGATTTAGTGTGGAGGTCACATCTCCAGCCTTATGGATCCATGGACGACCCAGCAAACAGGAATAGGATGGTCGGATATCCATCACATAGAAAGTTGAATCAAAAACTTGAGAACCAACCCTGATTGGAATGTCAACTTCCCCATGTACCATCCTTTTCGAACCGTTAAAAGCTCGGACAACAATGTTACTAGGCTTGAGCTCCAAACCCTCACAATCCAACCTGTCCAGGGCCTTCTTGGGCAATACATTCAATGAAGAACCGGTTTCCACCAACACATGGGCAAGAGTAGTGCCCATGCATTCAATAGAGACATGCAGGGCATCATTATGGTTCTTTCCTTTGGCAGTTAGATCAGCGTCAGAGAAGCCCAAACCATTATCGGCAGTCAAGTTGGCCATACAATCAGTAAATTGATCAGCAAACGTTTCTTGTGGCACATGGGCCATCTTCAGGAAGGAAATCAGGGCCTTTGCATGGGCCTCTGAACACAACAACAGTGATAGCATAGAAATTTTTGATGGGGTGTGCCCCAGCTGCTCAACTATGTTGAAATCACTTTTCTTGATAATCTTGAGGATCTCTTCCATCTCTTGCTGGGAAGCCTCAACAACGGTTGACTTCGGCGCCTCCGTCAGGGCAGGCAAATCAGTAGCAATCCCTTTGCCCCGAGCGTCAGAGGACTCGGCAGCAGGGGTAGAAACAGGAACTTGATTAGGAAGGGGAACAGGCACACTTGCAGGTGTGATATAAGAGGTTTCCGAATAGCTGGTGGCGCAATATCTGGCGAGAACAGCCTACCACTGCGAGTAATTTTGGCAGGCCCGATGATGTTAATGACGCCGGTACTAGTATCAAACTCTTGCTTTACTCCAAGAACATAAACATCTGCCCCATAGTGCCATGGGACAGCTTTGTCGGATGTATAGGGGAGAGGCCCCGGAACAGTGATGATGATAGGAGCAATCTTCTGAGTGGACATGATTTTGACAGGCTTCTTTGAGGGAGCCTTAGGAGGTTTGTTGAAAATAATGACAATAGAAACTTCTTCGGCAGGGACAGCAGGAACGATAATCTTTTCGAACAAGATTTCTTTGCTATCCATCAGGCTTTGGATACCTGACTTCAGCAGGGGACAACCAGCAGGTGAAACAGCACATAGAAGGCAACCTTTACCACATCCCGGAAATAAACCGGCTAGCAATAGGTTCCTCTTGACAGTCAATAAAGGAGTAACAATCTCTTCCACGGAGGCTACATACCGTTCTTCTTCCACAGCATTCACTCCATGCTGGGGCATGGGAGCGATTACAACATTGGGTCTTTCGGGCGCCTCAAACTGTATTTCTTTAGCATCAATAAGGTCTTGAACCTTATTCCTCAGAGCCCAGCAATCGTCCGTAGTATGCCCCGGGCTATCAGAGTGATAAGCGCAACGGGCGTTGGGGTTGTACTTTGGAGAAGTTGTGTTCACCACCTTTGGAGCTTCTTTGACAGTTACCAGATTGGTTGATAGTAGTTGCGGTAAAATCTGAGACAGGGTCATACTGAGCCGAGTGTACTGCCTTTTGGGTCTCTCACCCCTTGGTTGGTTGAACTGTTGAGGAGCAGCAACAGGCTTTGAAATTACCAACGCAATGACAGCTTGGCGGCGTTTCGGCTTAACTTGTCTTCTGGGACCATAAACAGCACTGGCTTCTTTCTTGAAGGGTTTCTTTTTAGTACTCGCGGAGGCACTTTTCTGTATCTTCCCCGACTTGATACCAGCTTCTATTCTCTCACCAGTCAGAATGAGGTCTGTAAACCCAGCAGAAGAATTACCAATCAGATGGTTGAAGAACGGACCAGACAGGGTCCCTAGGAACATGTTGACAAGTTCACGGTCAGTCAAAGGTGGTTGCACCCTGCCAGCCAAGTCTCTCCACTTTTACGCATGCTCCTTGAATCCTTCGCCCGTCCCCAGTGACATACCCTAGAGTTGGGTACGCGTGGGAGCAAGGTCAGAATTGTACTGATATTGCTTGTAAAAAGCAGTAGCCAAGTCCTCCCAGTTTCGGATACTGGCTCCATCCAGCTGATAGAACCATTCGAGTTGAGCCCCTGAAAGGCTATCCTGAAAGAAATGGATCCAAAGGTTCTTGTCTGCAGTGTAAGGTTGGATCTTCCTTACATATGATCTGAGATGCATTTTTGGGCAAGACAGCCTGTCATATCTTGCAAAAACTGGTACTTTGAACTTCGGGGGGATCACAATTCCAGCAACTAATCCCAAATCTTCGAAATCTAAGCCGGGAACTCTCTGCAGCTCCATAGCTGCCAACCTGTCTTCCAAGCCTTTGTACTTATCATCGGCGGGCGGGTATTGTTGCTCAGAGTAGTCTTCGTCTTCTTCAGCCTCTCCTTCTTCAGCTTCGGATTCGGAAGGTACCGCAGCCGCATTCCCTTTACTGGTTCCCTCTTCAGAAGTAGGTGGAAATTCAAGGACTCTTCTGGCTTCACCCTCAAACCTTCTTCCTAGGGTAGCCACCCCGATTCTTTTCTTCTTCTTTTTCACTTGCTCTTTGTTCCCAAGCAGGGCTTTCAGATCCTCCTGACCCTTGGCCAAGGTCATCAGGAGATGTTGAAACTGTGAGTTCTGAGACTGCAAGTCCTTGACCGACTGTTCAAGATCCATCTTACTGAAATAAACAGCAGAAAGATAAGGAAACCTGGTGTGGAGACCTGCTTATGTGTATGATGAATGATATGTTTATGTATGCAATGTATTCAAGGATTTAGAAAATTCAAAATTGTTGCAAACAAAAAGAACGCACGTCATATTAATAAGAAGAAATTTGTCAGTACATAAATGCCCCATGGGCCAAATATTACAAAAAACTTCTCAAGTTAAAAAGACGTTGCGCATCCTTTTTGGTGCGATGTAGGTGTTGAGGGTCTCTTCCTCATGGAGTCGGCGGGTAAGCTCCAAAACCTTCTTCTCACTGGCGTAGAAGCTGGCTTCCAAAGTGTTTCGTTCCTCCTTGAGTTGGATCCAACTCTTCTGCATCTCCTCCCACGATGTAGGCATGTCAGGATATAGGATGGTGTAGGGAACCTCTCCTTCCTTAACGGGCTCTTTAATCACGGGGAGAACATGAGGGTAGGGCATCATCAGACTCTGGGCTCGGGTTCGTACCCACTTGAGATAAGGCTCAAGAGGGATGGAGTTCTTGTGTCTCAGTGTCTTGTTGTCTACCTTGTTAGGCATCCTCCAGGCTCTGATGAATCTTTGGCGAAGTCCTTGCGTATCATTGTCGAAGTCAAAAACTAGGTCAGGAATCAACATGTCGTGAGGGCCATCCCTCCGTGCATATCCAAATTGTCTCAAAGCTAGACAAGGGTTGTAGGTAATGCCTCCTCTAATGCCAAGTAATGGGACATTAGGGAACTCTCCACAACGATCGACGATGATGACATTTTCTCTGGACCGAGAACACCAATGTACATCCGAGTGAGTGAGGGTCATCAACCGTTGTGACCACCTTAGGCCTTGGTCATTCTTCAAGACAGATTGTGGAAGGTGCGAAATAAACCACCTTGCAAGGAGAGGAGTACATCACATGAGAACACCCCTCTTTCTCATTGTTCGTGTGTAAAATGAGTGAAGAATGTCCCCAAGTAATGTTGGTATTGGATTTCTGGATAAGAAGATTTTGACGGCGTTGACATCTATAAGCTGGTCAGGATTTGGGAACAAGACCAACCCATAAATGAGGAGTGCCACAATTTCTTCAAAGGCTTGTAGGTCCAATGAATTCCAACACTCTTGTGCCTTCTCAAACAAGAATTTTGCTAAGAAGCCTTTGACACCGCTTCTAGTTTCCCAATGCCCCTTGATGTCAGATGGTTGCAAGTGTAGTGCTTGAGCAACATCTTCAGGCTTTGGTTCTTTTTCCGTACCGTTCTAGGGTAGTTGATTAAGAATAGGAATTTTCAGGAGTTGAGAAAATTCCTCCAAAGTGGGCACCAATTGATAGTCGGGGAAAGTGAAACAGTGGTGAAGGGGGTCAAAGAACTGGAACAACACCTTTACCATGTCCTCTTCAATGCTGGTGCTGACTAGGCTGAGCAGTCTGCCATGTCTTTCACTGAAGGGAGAGCTTTCCGGAATCCTGGATGTGAGCTCCTTGAGTTGAGGAGGGATTCTCACAAGGTTGACTTGGATAGTTTTCCTGCGAGGAATTTCCATGACCTACAAAACAAAAACAAAGATGAAGATCTAAACCCTTGAAATGGTTAGTGTATGCATATGATGCTTTATGATGTTCATGATGTATGCACAAACATATGTACAAGCAAATCACACAAAACCCTAGTTTCAGGCTTGCATGGGGTTTCATAGGTAAGTACCCTCTTGAGTGTAGTTGGCTTAAAAACCTGTCCTATAAATAGTAACCGGGTTCTAAGGAGCTCAATATCATTGGATTGTTTTCCATGTTCATTGTTTTGGTTTAGCCACTTAACTAGCGACCAAAATATTCCAAGAAAACAACCCTCAATGAGTGTAGTATCGAGTATCTACCAACTTCGGACTGCACCAAAGCCGGTCATCTCACTACCCCTAATGAAAGGCCAAGATGGTCAAGTGAGGTTCTAGGTCATTAGTGCTTAGTGACATCACTCAGCGGCCCCGTACTCTCCTTGATTGAACTCAAGGGTTACCGGTACTCACAAATATGTCGCACTAATATAGCTATTGCTTCAACCGTGTCGGTATACCCCGTATAATTTCCACAACTTATTGCTATCTATGAATGTTCCCCCAAATCCGGGTGTAGGATTTCAAACCCAAACAAGAGAGACAAGATATAAAGCAAACAAAGCAAACAATTAGTCATGCAAGAGGGAGATCTAAGCCCTAAGGTTACTCCACTTTAAAATTTTCCCCAGCAGAGTCGCCAGTTCTGTGATACGGTGGGAGAACTGACTTGAGGTTTTGCGTTTGTTTTCGCAAATGTTTCGGTTGAGCAAGAGTCGCCACCGAATTTTTATTTTATCCTAAGGAAAGGTTAAAAAGCACAGAAAAAACCTTTGAGATGTTTTCTTGGGTTCGGGGAGTAGATTATAGAAAGGGAAGGTATTAGCACCCTTTCTATCCATGGTTATCCATGGGCTCTAAGTTACTTGCTTAGATCAACTTGCCTTGATTTTCAATTGTTTGAAATGGTGCTTTCAATTGTTTGAAATGGTGCTTTCAATTGTTTGAAATGGTGCTTTGTGTGTGGGTTTGAAAATGTTTTGAAAAAGAGGCCAATGTGGTGGCAACCTTTGTAATGATCCATGTTGGGATGTATACAAAGATGTATGTCTTTTGAAAAGTTTTCAATGTTTTTTAAAGTTGTTTTGAAAGTGTGTTGTGATGTGTGTTTTGAAAAGTAGGCAAGGATTTGTTTTTGCAAGTTTGATTCAAGTAACTAAGAGTTTTTTCTACCCCTAAATTTCTCAAGGATTTTTCCTATGTTTTAACCCTTTTAACAATTTTGTTCCACCATTGTATTTGGTGGACAATCTTGTGTTAGGATGTGAATGGGACGGGCGCGGGTCATCGTTTAGACCATGATTGCAATGGTGTCAAGTGTCTTTGGGCAATTTTTCCTTTAAGGGACTTGATCATTTTTAGGCAACTTTCGAAAGCATCATCGAGGGACTATGATCATTTGAATTGTTTTTGTTTTGCCAAAGACACCTAACATGCAACATGGCCCATTATTGAAGGCAACAAGTGGAGTAACCCTAAGGGTGCAAGTGTGATTAGTGTTGTCCATTTTCATGCTTTGTTATCTTTGAATTAGGTCAAGCTATTTGTTTTGTTGATTTTTGCATACAAACCCTAAATCTATCATGGCATATTTAGAAATCTTTTAAATGCGAAATTTAAAGTCCTAAACTATTACAACATAATAATGGGATGGGGAGTACAAATGTTCAAATGGGGATATTTAGCAAGAAATTAAAATCTAAACTATTACAATCCAAATGGAATTTACAAGGTAATTAATTGCACAATAATAAAATAAAATAAAATAAATATGCAAGATGCAAAAAATGATTTTTTTATATGTATGTAAAAGGTATTTTTTATGTGACAAATAAACAAAAATAAAAAGGAATAATTTTGGATATTTTTATGGTTTTAGGGCAAAACCCTAATTTGCTAAATAAAATGTATTAATTATTTATTATATGCAACAATATTTATTAATTATATACAAAAATAAATAGAAAGGAAGTATATTGTAAAAAAAAGTATTTTTGAGGTCAAATATTAATAAAATGAAAAATGTATTATTTTTGTATTTTTAACCTAAATATACTAATAAATATGTAAGTATTTATATTATTTACTAAATATATTAAATATGTACAAAAATAAAATATTTATTATTTATAAAAAAGTATATTTTTTATAAAATGTTTTCAAAAGGTAAAATAAAATAAAAAATCAGAAAATAAAATGTATTGGTATTATTTTAGTATTTTAAATAAAAGTATGTTATATATTTATTTACATATAAAACTAAATTAAACAAAATAAATATCAAATAAAAATGCAAAAAATGTGAGAAAAATATTTTTAATATTTTTTATGCTTTGACAAAAATAAACAAGTCAGAAACAAAAATCAAAAGTCAAAAATAATAAAAATAAAACACAATGGGTCAAGGGGGTGCATGTGGAAAATGAGGGTGTAAACAGAAAAAGCAAAATTCAGGCCCAGCCCAAATCCATCTTCTTCAACCTCCAGCCAGTTTTTGTTTGAAAACGCGCGCCTCTTTGCTTCAACAACAAGATCCTGATTCTTTAATTTTTAATAAAAACTCACAACACAAAAAATGTAAAGCATCATGTCACGAGTTCATACATATAAAGAACATAATCTAACTCTCAGAAATGAGAGAGAATTTCTTCTCCCCCAATTTCTGACCTAAGTTTTTGTCAATGTTTAGGTCTTAAATTCTCTCAGCATATGCAATATAAATGGAAAGTGAGGATATGGGTGGCTTCAAGGACATGAGTATGACATTTTTTATTCATAAACCTAAACCTAACTCTTCCTAGATTGAGAGATAGAAGTCCATGAACTTACCTGTTCAGCTTGGATCGTGTATGACAATGGAGGCACTTTCAAGGCAATGTGATGACTTGTACAGCTTGCCTGAAGTCCAGGGATGCTATTCCAATGCTTGGTGTGCTTTGAACCTTGCTGTATCAAGCTACAGAAGTCAACCTGCAAGAGAGAAAAGTGAAAATGGAAAATGATGTTAGGGATGTTACAGTTCGTGTCCAGTGCTTGGGATAGCTTCAGTGGGTGGTATGGAACATGTTTGAACTCCCTTTGGCCAAAGTGCACGAGTGGAAAGGTTTATAGAAGTCCAACTGCAGAAGGGACTCTGTTTTTTGCAGTAGGATGGTGTTTTGATGAATGATGAGGTTTGGAAGGTAGTTAGCTCGTGCCTTAGCTCAGGTTTGATGTTTGGAATGTATTCAACAAGTTTGTCTAGGCTTGTGTTGACAGAAATGTGAGTTGTTTCAAAATGCAAGGTTTCTTCTATCTTAAGCAAAGTTTGGCAAGTTAGTTTACAAGCTTTTCTAGGCCCCTCAAGTATGCTGCACCTTTTAGTCTTGATCAGTGGGATTGGTTCCTGAACTTGTTCCTAGAAGATATGCATTGTACCTCTTGGATTGCAAACTTGACATAAAGTTCATCTTTTCAAAAATGGATAATGTGCTTTTTTCTAATTATGGACTAATCCCTCATGTAATGACCAAATGCAAAGAATAACATCTTGGCACAATGGTTTAGCATTTAATTTTTGAGTTTAAATGAGATTAGAGGCCTGTAATGTAGCTTGCACATGCTGATTTCAAAAATGCACAAGTTATGAACATGGAAATGGCTCATGAACAAAATGACTTTTGCCCATATTGACAAATTTGATTCTCCCTAACCACAAGGGTGTTTGAGAATTTCTTGGACATTTTGGAAAGCTTGGAATGTGTAATACAATCCATATTTGTAATGCAAGTTGAGATTCCAAGTAGAAGCATGTGAAAAGTGGCCATGAAGTTAGGCAAAAATCCTACCTAGAATAGGTCAAAAATTTTCTAAGTTAAGAATGTTTTGCACCCTTGTTCCAAAAATCATAACTTGAGCTACAAGCTTCTTTTGAGGAAACTTTGTGAATCAAAGTTGTAGATTTTGCAATGGACTATAAATTTAATGTTTAGAGTTTAGCTTGAATCCATTTGCATCTTGAAGAAAAAATGGGACAAAGTTAGGAAAAAATTAGGAAATTTCATAACTTAGAAAATTTCTAAGTTAAGAAATTTCTTCATTTCAAACCCTAATTTGTAATTTTTGGTTTCTTGATGAACAAGTTTCATAATTTTACATGTTTTGATGAAAAATGAATCTTGACACTTGATTTTGACCAAAAAGTCAAAGTTTGACTTTTCAGTATACAGTCAAATTTGGCTCAGTTGACTGGAAAATTCATTTGTCAATCTTGTGCATTTGGGATCTTTTGAACTTGTTGAACATTTCAAGACAATGCCATTGATTCCTTGAGTCTATATGTGATCTTGGTTTGCCATTGGCTAGGTCAAACAGTCAAAAATTGCCTTTGTGCAGTCAAAACCCTAAAAATGACCATTTTGCCCTTTTGGTGATCTGATCAAATTTCTTGTGGAATTGTGATCCAAACTTGATCAAATGGTCTATATGAGTTCATAATGTTGATGTGGGTCAAAAATCATGAGGTTTGACTGTCAATTGACCACAATTGACTTTTTCCCCAATACAGCTGATTTCTAGGTCAACTGTCCAATTGACTGGGCAAATATTTGAATCAAGGCTTGAAACTTGGTATGGATAAACTTGTAAGTCCAACATGAAGCATGAAAGTTACTTTGGGCCTTTTAGATCAAAACATCTTTGTGCAAACACAAACCCTAATTTGGGTCAACAGTGCAAAGAGGAGTCTTGAGCAGAGCAAAACCCTAACTTGATCTTGAGCTCCAAGGGTCTTGTGGTGAGAAAATGTTGAGGAAATGGGAGGGCAAATTTTGGGGTACAACAGGCTACAATCTTTTTTATTGAAGGGTCATTGCTAAAGTGTCTCATATTCGAGGGACATGATTGTATTTCTGAGGCAACGAGCGAGGTTACCCTAGAGGTGCGCTTGTGAAAAGTGTGTTGGTTTCAAGTTATTTATTCTTTGATTAGGTCATCTAGCGATTGATTTTTGAATCTTGCCATACATGCCTAGTTACTATACAGTATATGGAAAACAGTAAATTGCAGGAATTGAAATTCTACGCTATTACAGAATGTTCGGGAATGGGGGTACAATTGTTACAAATGGGGATGAATCAAATGAAATAGCAATGTCCAAATATCAAGCAATACAACCAAATCGAATTTTGTGCGATTTAATATAAAGCTATGACAATTTATGAAAATAAAATCAACAAAGTATGAAATGAAATGTATTTACTTGAAAAGAGAAAAATAAAACCTATTCTAAAAAGAAATTGATTTAAATTAAAAATCTTTACTATTATTTTTTGTGTATTCTTATTAATTATAAATAAGTTTAAAAGAAAGAAAACAAACTAGGTTAATTCTTTTTTGATGTTTTATTAAATGTAGAAAATTAATAAAAAAAGTTTATATAAAAAAATTAAATGATAAAAATTAAACACTAAAATCTAAATTAATTTAATAAAAAGGTTTTAAGTTTTATTTAACATCTTTCAAAACAAAAATAAAAACAAATTAAAAAAGAAGAAATATGGGATTAAGAGATTCTAGGAGTATTAGGCCCAAAGAAAAGGGGTGTTTGCTATTAACAAAAAAAACTAGATGGGGGGTGGGTTAGCAAAACGCGCATGGGCTTTAGGGGCCTGTAAACGAAACAGGCCCAATGTCTTAAGCCAGTTTAGTTTGTTTGATTAAGGGGGCAAATGAAAATTAGGGTTCTTGACCCCTTTTGCACACAGCGACGCCGTTCATCTCTTTCGTCCCTCTCTGATCATCTTCTCATCTCTTATTCATCTCTAAACCTCTCACTAACTATCTCTATCTCAATTTCGCGAACAAAATCGCTCATTCCGTCTCTATCTCACCATGGCTCGTATTTTTTCTGAAAACCCTAAGTTTGAAATGAACTTATGTTCGATTCTAGCTTATCTGATCTCCCCCCCCCCAAATTTCTGTCGCCGGAGCGCCTCTCAATCTCATCTCCTAACCAAGCTCTAATGGATTTTTCTCTTGAAAAGGTGAAGTCCTTTTTTCGTTAAAGCTTAAACGATTTCCATGTTTTTTTGTCTTGTTATGAGTTTTTCTGTTAATCCATCTTATTGTCCATTGAAATGCAGGAAAATATGTTATGAGGAAGGTAAAGAGACCATACCTGTTTGGAATTTTTCTGTGAAATGGAAAGAAATGGTGAGACTGAGAGTAGCGCTCCCTGGTGGCCGGAGACGGGAGGAAGAAATGAAGATGAATGCCTTGGTATTTCTGGTAACCTTTTTTCTCTGTCCTCTTTTCTTTGAATGATGATCATGCAGTGCTTCTGGATTTTGTGATTTTTTTGTGATTGTTGGATGTTGTTTTATTAGCTTTTACTGGTTCTAGAATATGGTTTTGACAGTTTGGCTTTGAATGTTTCTGATTCTTTGGTTGATGGCAGTTTGAGATTTTTTCTGGTTTTCTGGGTTTAAAATGTTTGACATGTTTGATGAGTTTGTTGGAGGTTGTTGGTTTTGTTAGTTTGGCTATAGGTTTTAGATATGTTACTGATTTGGTTTTTTGAGGATGGATGTTGGTTTGTATTGATTGTTTGACAATTTCTTTTTGGATTTGGTTACAGTTTGGCTTTTGACAGGTTTGAAGGTTGTGTTTCAGTTTGAGGTTTATGTTTTTTCTGTTGGGGCTTGACCACTGTGGTGTTGACAATGGGATGGTTTGATGGTGTTTTGGATCGTTTTTTGATGGTCTAACAGGTTTTTGGAGTTGGATAATGTTTCTATATTTTTTTTTAGTTTGTGAAAACTGTTGCAGGTTTGATGGATGATGGTTTGAAGGTGGTTCTATAAGCTTGAAGCTTGAGACTTTTTTTTCTGTTTTTTTTTAATATGTTTTGGTTATCTATTTTTGACAGGCTTTGGAGGTTTTGTGATTTGGTTCTTGTTGTTGGTTTGAGATTTGTTCCAGATTTTTGGAACTTTGACAGTTTCTTGAAGACTTAAGTTCTTTTGAGGTTTTTGAAGTTTGATAATTTTTTCTCTCTATCTTGCTTCAGCGCTTTGTTTACTGTTATATTGGTGTTTCTTTGGTTGAATTCTTATTCAAAATGGTGGGAAAACCACCAAATTTTGAATACTTTGGCATATTGTTCTTATGCTCTTTTTGTTGCAGTTTTTGTTTTCTAGCAACTTCTAGGCAATTGTTACAGTCAAGGCAGCAGGGCTGTGCATCCCTAGGTGACTTGTTTCCTCTCTTCTCTCTCAGTGACACTAAGAGTCAATTTCTCTTTTGCCTTTTTCTGAAAAAGTTTGCAAAAAAATGGAACATGATGAAATGGCTATTGAACAAGCCTCTTGCTTGTTTGACTTATTTTATTATATTGTTATACTTTCTTTTTTGTTGCCTGCTTTCTACTGCTATGTTGCCCTGCTTGCATTTGTATTGCCATGCTGCTGTTTGTTTTTGCTGTTTGTTGCAAATTTTGTTTGGCTCAGTTTGCGCCTTCTGTTTGGGAATATTTGTTTGGCTGCTGTTTGCAATATTGTTGCCCAGTTTGCGCTGTTGTTTGGGCATTTGGCTGTTGTTTGGATAGCCTTGCTGCATTTGTTCTTGTTTGGATAGCTTTGCTTGCATTTCTTGTTTGGATAGCTTGCTTGCATTTCTTATTTCTTCTTTTTGTGAACTAAGAAGAATAATTCTCTTGTGATTTGCAAATAGAGAAAATAAAAATGTGATGAATTAAAAATAGCCTTCTGATTCCAAATTGCAAACTTTAATGATGAACACTTTTTCTTTTGAAAATTCTTGCTCATGTCCAATTAATTTGTACTAACTTTTTCTTTCTTTCATTTTCATGTGAGCACAATGGAGAGGGCAAAGAATGGAAGGCATGAACCATAGGGCAAGCAAGGAAGGTCTTTGGAGATAGCAAAAGAACTTCAAACTTAGGCATATATTAGTTCTCTTAGGCCAATCAAGCATTTGAATTTTTCCTCGTATTTTAGAACAATCATTCTTGCATTGTATCCAATAGTTGTACTAATTCATTTTCAAATACGATAAGTTGTAAAACCTAAAGTATTTAAATAAAAAATTGTTTTGTAACAACGTTTGAAATAAATGGAGAAAGTCTTATGAGATATTCTGGTGTTACTTGAAATCTTTTACTGTCAATAAATTGTAATTTTCTCTTCGTATCTTAACTGATTCTTAAAGATTCCCAATCAAGATAATTGAAACAAAATGCTCCAACCTGATAATTTAAACTCCAATAATTTTGTAATCTTGCAACTGCATTCCAAACAAACACGCACTGTCTATTCCATTTCCTAAACAAGCAAATTTTTTAGAAGACGCAAATCATCTGGTTAACCTTAAGAACAAACACTGTCTTTTCAGTAAACTTGAGAAAGCATGAAAACCTGTGAAATCCAATTGGATCTTTGAGAATTCATTTCTTTTGAGAATTGCAAGAAAAACCCTAATTGTTGGTTTACTGCCACAGAAGAAAATCTGTCTGATCGATTCCTAAGCCAACTTGAATATATGAGAAACCCTAGGGTTGTGTCTTCTATGAAAAACGGGAGGGCAAATTTTGGGGTACAACATCTGGTAACTTACATTCCAAGTAATCCCAATAACTATGTAACTGCATTTCAAACGAACACGCACTGTATATTCCATTTCCTAACCAAACAAAAGTTTTAAGGACATAAATCATCTGGTCAACCTGGATCAAAATCATGATCGTCCTACATGACAGTCTTAAATTCCATCCCTTGTCCCAAACAACCATGCTTTGAGAACAAACATTTTCTTTTCAATAAACTGCGTTTTAAGAAAATTCCAAATCAATCAAATGCCTTGCGATGATTTGATAATTTTAAAGTTTTCCAAACTCAAATTTCTTCTGATTCTTTGAAGATAAACCCGTGAGCGACATCACATCTGACCATGAACAGACAGAATCGTCCCAAAATCTTCTAGCTTGAAGAAATCATAAGTATAACCTTGAGGAAGCATGAAGACCTGTGAAAGCTAATTGGATCTTTGAAAATTCATTTTCTTTTTAGAATTGCAAGAAAAACCTTAATTGTTGGTTTACTGCCACAGAAGAGAATCTGTCTGGTCGATTCCTGAGCCAACTTGAATATCTGAGAAACCCTAGGGTTGTGTCTTCTATGAAAAAAAATGGGAGGGCAAATTTTGGGGTACAACAATGTCAAAACTAGGAAAACTTAGCATTTATGTATATTGGATGATATCTCTATGTCATATGGCACTCCCTTGCATTAGAGGTCTTAAAAATAATTAAAAACCACTTTGAAATTGGAAAAAACCTTGAAATTAGTTTTCTGCATAAAAATTTCTTTCATGTGCCAGCACATACGTGTTTCAAGAAAAAACATGTAACTCAATAATGGAGCCTGTAGCTTCTGTTTTCTACATGCCGACACATGCATATACGATTTCCAGGCCGACACATCTACTACAATATTAAAGCTTGTAGCCAATAACTTGCATAGGCCGACACATCTTCCTTTTCAGGCCGGCACATACTGTTAATTTTTGACATATGTGCCTGCACACGTATTTCAAGCTGACACATATTGTTTGATTGTGTTAATTTTTCAAATCTTTTTAATTTCGAAAATTACCTCTTTAAACATAAACTTCCACAACTATAAATACATCGTTCATGCATAATTACAACTTGTTGAAACTATAAACACTTACCATGATTGCTCTTCACATTCAACCTATAACCTATGCATACACACTGACAAATCACACATAATCATCTTTTGTCAGGGTGCCATCTAGGCGAGGTTTGATAACATCCAATTAGGTTATTGTGTAGCTGAGCATATTGGATTGAGAACAGTGGGGGGTTTCATCCGGAAAAACCTAGGGTTTATCCTCCAAGATCTTTGGTGAATTTGGGGGTTTTGTTCAAGACTTTCAAAAGAGAATTGCGGCTAAGTGAAAAGCCTTCGGAGTTTGTACCCAAGGAAGTAGCGAGAGAATGACAAATCGAATTAAAAGGTCTTTTGTTCAATAGGTACAATTGATTGTGCTCGAAAGAGCTTTAGAGTTTGGTACTCAAAGGAGTAGAAAGATTCGATAAATCAATTGGTAGCTATTATGTCTTGGTCTTGCTCAAGATTAAAAGAAGAGAATGGTTTGAATCAACATCAAATGGTTGTTTTTGTAGGGTTGCTCTTGGAACACTTATCTTGTAATCACTTTTTGTATAGTAAGAAATTATCCTAATTCTAAAATTGGAATTGGGAAGAGACGTAGTCATAGAGAGTACGACTAGCGAACTTCCTAAACAAATCACCGTGTCTCTCTCTCTCTCTTATCTCTTTACTTGCTTTATATTTCATTAATTAATTTGTCAAATATCATTGATTGAACGATCGACTCGTAAGAATTTTTTTGTGGTTGTTTTATTTTTGAATTTGTTGTTGATTAGCTTATAATCACTTTTGATTATAAGTGATTTTTCATATCAACATAACTCAAGGAAAAATTCTGAAAGTCCGTCTGCACACCAAGTGTTTGATAAATTTCATAGTTCGTTATTTTTGCTTGTTATAATTGGAAATAGTATTGCTAGTAACTTTCTATAAACGAATAATATTGTGATACTTGTGTTAAGTGAATAAATTTAGTTAATTGTGTTGTTCATTCCATAAGGCTATATAGCATATCTGAGTTCCAATAACTAGGTTCATATAGATGACTTTAATATATATATATATATATATATATATATATATATATATATATATATATAAACCTTCTGCTTTCACTCTCTTCAATCAACTTTTAAAAACCAAATTTTATTTGGAATTTTGGCTTGGTGATCTATTCGCCCCCTTTAAATAAGTTTTCATCGTCTAACAGAAGGACTAAATCATAATATTTTAAGAATAAGCCAACCTTGTGACAAAGGCTTCAAAATCAAGTTCACCAAAGATGAATGCTTGATTGAAGATGAAGTCACTCATGAGGTAAAACTCAAAGGTAAAAGAATCCATATTTGCTTATGTTCCTATGTTGAATGGTTAATGCATGTTTTTTTTGGTTTATCTTGTGATTTTGAATTATTTCATTGGCCTTGTATACTGTGAATTTATTTTTCTTTACCCATCTTTCCCTTCTTTTTGATAATGTCAAAGGGAGAGAGAGTTATGTGTTATGCTTGTGTATTTCCTTGTCTTAAACATTTAAAAGGTACAATTACTCCTTCAAGATGATCAAGTCCAAAGATTTCTAAGCGTCCCATATAAAGGGGGAATTATACATCTTAAAGGGAGAAGTACTCCAGAAATTACAAAGCATAAAAAATGAATGTTTGTCATCATCATAAATGAGGAGATTATGAAGTCAAGTTTCCCTATGTTGAATATTGTTTTGATGAAGACAAAGCTTTTAGTATCAAAGAAGGAAAAGATAAATCTCAAGATATAACATCATGTTCAAGGCTTTGGAATCAAAGGAATTAAACTTCAAGAAGGTATAATGGAAATACTTACCTTCACTAAAGTCTTAGATGCTCAAATGATCAAAAACCCTTGCATAAATCATTCATTTTCATGGCATAAACACTTGGGAAAATTTTCAATTTTCACCATATGTAAATCAATTTGCACTTTAGAGTAATCAATTTGCACATGTACCTTGCCTATGTTTCCTTTCCAAATTCTCATTTTTTACCCTATGCAAATTGATTTGCACTTGATGCAAATCGATTGCTTACTGAAGCATTTCAATAAATTTTTAACTTTACCTTATGCAAATCGATTTGCACCATACAACAATTGATTTGCACCTGAATGAATTTGAAAAACAATAGCATTTTTTCAAACACTGTTTCATGCTTCTCTCCATGAAACCTTTTCATTTTAACTTGGTATTTGTTCATGATATTTTTCATAACTTCACCATGATTCATAAAGGTGTCATACTCTTATAAATGCCTAAATTTTCAAATTACAAATTACCTCTTCCAATCAAACTCTTAGACTTTCAAAATTCACATTTCAAGTATTCAACTTTTATTCAAGAAATTTTCTGCATACTTTCATATCCTTTAAACCAGAAAATTCTTGAGAAATCTAACACTTTAGTGTTTGTGAATTATTTTTATTGGAAGGGAAGATCATTTACATTGATATATCACTTGAGAATATAAAAGTGATAATCACTCTACATCATTATTCATCAACTTCATTTTCTTATATATTTTCCTGAATTGTTTTGTATACCTTGTTATCAAGGATTGTTGGAAACAAGAGAGTGGAAATGAAAGAATTGTTTTGTTTTTCTACATGTTTGGTCTGTATACCTTAATGTCCAGGATTGTTGGAAGCAAGAGAGTTGAATTGGAGATGATTGTTATCATTTCAACTTGGTTGATCACAAGAGGATTGTTCTTGGTGATTTTGTTAGATAGGAAGACTAGGAGAGTCTTTTCCATTATATCTAAAAATAAAAAAATCTCTTACATGTGGTAAGGGTACTAGATGTACTCTCAGATTGTGAGGGAAACTAGGATAAATTTCTGATGTTCTTTACTTTTCCGCATTTACCGCTTTCATCACATATCAAAATCTGAAAAGAAAGAAACACATTTCTAAAAACCACAAAAGTTTGGGTTAATAGTTATTCACCCCTGCAATATAGGCGATTTTTTATTTACCCCCTTTAAAAAATGTTGATTACCCCATTAAAATGTTAAAATTCCAAGTCTTTTATCCCCTAGGTAGAAAAATTACCCCCCTTATAAAAAAATTATTTACCACCCTGATTTTTACACGTTTATGGGGTACCCAAAAATTATAGACGGTAATCAATTTTTTTTCAAATGGGGTAAATCAAAACTCACTTGTATTACAGGGAGTAAATAACTATTAACCCTAAAAGTCTTATTACACCTAATTCACCCCCTTTTTAGGCGCACTCTTAAACTTAGAGACGTCACCTTCATCCACTGTGATCGATATGTATAGATTCTTACGAAAACAATATAAATTGGATGCACTAGTGAAGACCGGGTTGATGGTGTCAAATCAACAAATGAACCAGATAATACATATCTCCCCATTAATGATCTTGCATGTCCTTGGAAAATAGGATAAAACTAAGTCATTAGCATTGCTTTCATCGAAATCTAAGCTACTAGAACTATTATTATAGCTCCCAAAAATCCCTAATTCTACAAGCTTCCAACCAACCCTCCCATTACGCCGTCTTGAGTTTGCTAAATTGTGATTCCATATCCTATATCTTTTCTCGTGTGTTACATGTTCTATTAAATCATCATTTTCATCACACTACCTAATAAATATCGTCACTCAGTAGCATAAAAGGGAAAATAAATAAGGGAAATAGAAATCAGTATTTACAATTTGCTTGATGAAATTTTGGTGAGGAACTTGTAAGAAGAAAATGAAATCCCTAAAGTAGAGAGAAAGAATGTTGAACGAAATGATGAAGAGGAAAAACCATGGATCATATATTTAAAGAGGGTAATTTACCTCCTAGACCATGAAGGTATCTAGATGGGTATCATTATTGATTATATATGATCATATCGATTATTACGAGGGCACAACATCAATAACCTTGATCACAAGCATTCAAATAGATGAATGGCTAAGACTGTCTAGTTATTCCCGAAACGACTTCCATCATTGCATCGCATTAAATACACCACCAAACCCAAAATTAAATCAATGTTCCTATATATTGCAACTTCAACATCATGAAACTTCATGATTCAAAAGTATGTTCGACCCTGTGCATCAATGAACACTTATAAATCACCCTGCAACTAGCTACAATAGGGGTGTTCGCGGTTCAGTTTGGATCGGTTTTAAGAAAAAAACTCATTTGATCCAAAGATAAATTTACTTGTGGTTCGGTTCGCTTTTCGATGACATATTAAAAAAATCCAATCCGATCCAATTTAATTTTATGCGGTTTAATTTGGATCGGTTTCTGGATATCCAAATTATACATTATATTTTTATTAATATTATAAAACTACTAATAAATCATAGATTTGATATAATATATAACATATAGTATATTAAAAGTTAATATTACAAAATGAGATTGTCGATTATGGTTGAAATAATAAAAACAAGTAGATTATCAAGCTAATAAATATTATTAAAAAAATTATTATCATCTAATAATAAATTCATGTAACATATCATACTATTAAAAAATAAATAAGTATAAAAATATATGTATGCGGTTTGATTTAGTTCGGATCGATTTGGAAAAATTAATCCAAAGTTCCATCTGAACCGATCGGCTTTCACAAAGTGATATCTAAACACATCCAATAAATTTTAGTTTTTTGCGATTTTCAATTTTTTATATCGTTTTTCGATTTTCTATTTAAATTTGTTTGAATTTAAACACCTCTATACTACAAGCCTCCAGGTTGAAGGACGGTGGACTAAAATGTTCTAGCTTAATCACTTCATCGTATAGGTCTCGTGATTAAGAGACAGTGGCCTCAAACTTTCTAGCTTAATGGTATCATGGCGAATACCTCAGTAATATTTTACTATTTTACTCATCGCAAATACAAATATACAACATGAATTGTGCTAATATTTTTATTAGGTGAAATTAAAAAATAATTTTATAGTATATTTATAATTGTATATAAAGAGGATATCAATATTTTATGTTTTTTTATTTTAAAATCTTTATTGAAAATCTTTTATTTTTTTTCAGAAAAATAAACTCTCTTATTTACAATTTTTAATAACTAAATAACTGAATCTAATCATTTTTCATGTTATGCTTAAATCAGATTTAAACCAATTTTAAATTAAATTTTAATTTTAGAAAATAGTAACTAAAATAAAGAGAACAGTACAAAATGATACAATTTTATCAACATTTCAAGTTTAACTTTTCATGGTAGTACTAAGTATGATCTTTATTCAAAAGTTTTGGTATAAAACAATGCTTCGGGTCAAATTAAACCGAATTCTAAATCAAATTATTATGTTTGGGTTGGATTTTTTTTTTTAATTTAAGCAAAAACTGAATCAAATTAATAAAATTCACCGTTAATTGATTTGGAAAATGAATTTCCAAAATTTTATTCGAAGTTATCTATCCGAACCAATCATAATTAAATTATTTAATTTATATCATAATATGATGAAAATTAGTATAAAATATTCAATTTCAAGAAGGAAATAATAAAACGTCATTTGTGTCATTCAAAATCTATATGAAAAGCGAAAAAATTAGAAATTTTATATTATTATGGAAAATTAGTTGATCTAAATTATATATTTTTGAAAAATATTTTTGCATATTTGTTTCTAATGTATATGATCAATCCAACTCAAACTAGCCTGTTATTTCACAGTTTGGTTCAGTTTGGGCTTTATTACAAAAATGTGTAAATCCAATTCAAATCTATCCATATATTTTTTCAATTTCTCTATGCACCTTTATACATTCTCTCAGGCCCTGTGCGAAATGTCCAAAATTCTCCTGTTTTCGAAGATACATCTTCGGACGCATCAAATACCATTTTTTTCACAATAAAATTTGATGATACATCTCCAGAGTCTTTTTAAGGGTGTGTTCGGAGATATATCTCCGAACATGACCTGGTTCTAGATATCAGAAACATGACAGCATGAATGAAAATTAAAAAAAAAAACCAACACTAACATCAACATTTTATTAAATAAAAACATTCATTACATAGATAGTCACGAACATAAATTCAACATTACATAACCATTTCATTGGACGTTGCAACATAATGATTATATCTTCGACAGATCTTCGAATCTTTGCATCCACTTCAATCAGGCCTTTTGATTCATAACTGAAAAAATACACCACATAACTTTTAAATCTCCATTCGTCTTCAGTTCAAGGTTTATGAAATGCACATTCCCTTCATTGTCAAACGAGGGTGAGCGATACTCGAGCTTAACAACTCTGCGATTTTCTGGAAAGCACACCATATTATTCAGTTTGGATATCAGATCTGCGAGGGATGTTTCATTGGTGACCCTAAACGAAGTGTTGGTTTCTCGTCATTGAAATACACAAATACAAGATTCATATGAGCTCATTCTCTGGTTTTAGTGTGTTGTGCAGCAAATAAGGGTTGAGACACGTCCTATATATACAAGTATTGGATCACTTTGGATCGCAAAAACCTTATAGTGTATCGGTTAATATTTTGAAAATACGTATCCGAATAAATCACACATTTAATTACAAAAGGGTGACTTGGGAGATACATATCCAAAAATTTGAATGAGGTAAATTTGAATATATATATATATATATATATATATATATATATATATATATATATATATATATATATATATATATATGAACTAGAGAAAAAAACAGAAAGATTATAAATAAGTACGTGAAATGTAAACCAAACCATAAAATTAATATGTATTAAATCGTATCAAGATTAGATCGTTGACAATAATATATACAAAAAGTGTATCGATTACAATCTAAAATACATCAAAAGATTCAGTACTGCATAAATCTACAGCTGATTCCACATTCGGCGTTTCCTTATTTGATTCTCTTTCAAGATCAATGCAATCAATGATGGATGAAATGAGAGAACTTTAGCTTAAATTGCAGCTTATTATGCTCCCTTTGATGTTATAAAATGCAAGGAATCTGATTTGAAATTGAAAAGTTAATTGATAATGAGATTATTTTTTCAAGGGTTTTTTGGTTATCGAAGAGTTTGAAGAGTGAGGAAAATAATCATGCAATGTGATCATATATTCAAGTTTCTGCTAGACATTTTTGGATATACATCTCAGAAAATATTACTGAGTGGTTAAAAAAATTTCTAACTTAAAAGATGACTTCGGAGATATATCTGCAAATGCACTCTTGAGGTGTATACGAAGATGTATCTCTTAACTAAATTTTATCAAAAAATAATATTTAATATATTCGGATATATATCTCCGAATTTACTCAATAACATTTTTAAATTTTGATAGATGAATCACATAATACAATGGTACAATGAAAAATTATTTATATTTTTTATTGGTTTAAACATAGAATTCACGCGAAACCAAAACAAATTGGTCCGCGAACACCGGAAGCATATTGATTTTTATTTGTTTTTATATAGTACTCGAAGTATATAAATTGTTTGCTACATAAAATGTTCAAAACTTGGTGTAGATTTCAATGCCTTTCGTTATACACAACAGATTGAAGCATAGGTATTAACATTTATTTATATTATTATGGTAACAAATTCAAATACATATTTCAATTTCCATTTGACACACGCACAGTGTGACAGACGTGTTAATAATAATAATAATAATAATAATAATAATAATAATATATTAAGTAATCTTGTTCCAAGAAGAAGCCAAATTACAGAATCTTGTTGGTCTTATTATGCTTATTCAACTTTCAATCCTGTTCCATTTCTTGGAGTTTTATGCAAAGGTTGGAACAATTATAATCTATACAACTAAATCCTTGCCCATCTTTTTTCTGAAACCAGGTGCGTCTATTATTATTTTATGATGTGACTTTGTCGTGATTTGTTTCAAAGATAAATTTGTAGTGTGAAACATAGTATGAAACACAACTTGTATTCAATAATCTTAAATATTGCATAATAAAAAAAACTGCATTAGTAATTATGTTGTTAGAGACTTAAACACAATTGGCTTAATTCCTGTTGAGCTTAGTTAACTTTAGAGCTGAATTTGCTTATCTATTATTAACCATTTAAAAAAATTGTATGAATACTCGTACTATTCTAAAAAATGATAACCAGAATATAATGTATTAAGTGTTGAGATGGTTGTCAATAGAAATGTATTAAGTGGTTAGCATGGTGGCGCCTCACTGTTACGCTATTGACAGTTAGCAGTCATAGCGGCCGCGAATAGCAATTTGGTAGCCACGCAATAGCATAGACATGGTGCATGGCCTTTTTTTTTTTTTTTTTTAATTTGGGGGAAAATCGCAAACCTTAACGTTTCATAACGTAATTTTTAAGCAAATCACTTTGAAATATTACTTTGTTTAGATTAATTTTAAAAATATCTTAATACAAATCTATTTGACATGGTCTGCTTGGATGTACGTTGTTATGTTACTGATTACAGATAAAAGGTCAGGTAGCCAAGATGTATTTTGTTGCGATAAATATGTATTTTTTTGATATAGTAGAGAGGTGACTGCTATGTAAATTTAGTTGTTCAACCCTAAATAAATGAAAAAAAAATTAAAAGTAATGTGAAAGTGAGAATTGATATTTGAATATTTAAAATGATATATATATATATATATATATATATATATATATATATATATATATATATATATATATATATATATATATATATATATATATATATATATATATATATATATATATATATTAGGAGCAATTGAATTTTTCACGTGTGATGCGGTGTACTGTGCGGATAATCGTCTGATAAAATTGAACGATGAATGATACGCCGAGGTGTGAAAATGTTTTTTTTTTATCATGTGAATGTCTAATTATTTTAAGAGCCTTTTTAGTTGAGGTTATCTCTTGGATCTTGCGAACTGCCCAAAAGATATGTGTATAGCTATTTTAGATTCTCTCTCCGGCGATTTGGGAGCAATGGGTTGAGGTTGTGGTCGGCCATGCAAACTGGCAGTTTCGACTCCTTCGACGATGGAACATGTGTTCTCATCATCGTCAAAGGCTCACACAGAAGGCTCAAGATCAAACAGAGATATCACTAGCTCATTGGAGAAATAGAGAAAATCGAACTCATAAAACTCACAACCATCACTCGAACTGATTGTTGAGGAAAATGGAAAATATAAAGAAGAAGAAGCTACCATAGAAGAACCTACAAAGAAACTTCCATGGGTGGACATTATTCAAGGTAACCGATTACCTTATATTATAGTTGTGATAGATTATTTCTCACCTATGATAGTAGATGGAGAGATAGAACTTAACATAGATGAACAAGATATAGTATCTGAATTGAAATTTTGGGAGATTACACTAATTATGTATGTCATTGGAGAAAACTTATCCATGAATGTTGTAAAAAACTTCATGATTAAGATCTAGAACTTTGTAGCTCTGCTAAACTTATACTATAATGAGGAGGGTTATTTAATTATCAAGTTTGCATCTGCAACAGATAGAGAAATGGTAATGAGAAAAGGACCTTACATTATCCACATGAAACCTATGTTTCTACAAAATTAAACACCAGAATTTACACTGAAGAATGATATGATTCGAACTCTTCCTATATGGGTTACATTCTCAAAACTACCTCTAGCCTATTGGGGGAAAGGACTATTGGAAAAATATCAAGTGCATTAGGGAAGCCACTTATGACTGATGAATGCACAACTAGCAAGCTAAGAGTATCTTATGCTAGGGTCTTGATAGAGATTGATATGACAGCTGAACTGAAAAATTAAATCACTATTAATGGACCAAAATGAGAGAAAATGGTGCAAGATGTTGAATATGAATGGAAGCCTCCTTTTTGCAAAAAATGCAACAAGGTGTGACACATTTTTCAAGAGAAATAACAATCAAACAAAAAGTAAAAGGTGATACATAAATTGGAAATCAAAGAAACAAAAGGAAACAGTGAAGCTGAAACAAAAGAACCACCTCTAAGTGATGAACCAGAAGAAGAGAACTCAAAATGGATCACCGTGGGGACTTCAAATAAAGGAAAACCAATTGATGTACAAAATGATGTAGAGGAAACGCTTACTTGTAAGAATAGATTTGAAGTGTTGGATTTTTGAGAGAGCTCAGGGCCACATGATGATAAAGCCCCATGATGTTAGTGTGGAATGTTAGGGGCATGAATAAAAAGGCTAGGCACCTTGAGATTGGAGATTTCAATAATTTCATGACAATCAGAGATAGAGTTGGAGGAAACCAAGTCCAATTGAATGAGTTTTGTGATTTGGAATAGATGATGGAAGATGTTGGTTTATATGAACATGCACTACTAGAGAAAACCCAATTAGCAACAGTTGAGAAAGATATATAACAATGTGAGCCCAGGCGTTGTTATGTAGAGTGTCCTTGAATATATGATACTTATAATTACGATCCAGTAGTCATTGTAATAAACTGGAAAGCGCGCTCCTTATCACAACGGTTTTCCAAAAGACCGTTGTGATAAATTTAATGGTCCTGGGTTTGATTCTCAGATGTGCCATTTTGATATTTGTTTTTGGACAGTGCACGAGATATTATAATGGTTATGACTATAAGCGTTGTTAATTTTTCTACATAATTAACATATATTATCATGCTTTTATAATTAATCCTTTTTTTACCTGTACTATTGTTCACCATATCACAACAGAAAATAAAACTCACATTTGAAAAATTAACTTTCAAAAGAATTAACTTTCAAAAGAATTATTTAAAACTTATTTGAAAAATAATGTTGAGCGGAAGAATTTTGGCCTAGATCAATATAAAAGTATAACCGGACCTAGTTATTGAAAACTCGGATATGCATAAGCCATATGGAATTAATCATAATGATAAAATCAATCAACATAATGATATCCCAATTAATCGTTTAATATTCAAAACAATAGTTTCCTATTTCTAATGAAATCATATTAAAAACATAATATGACAATTTATCGAACATGTGGCGCGCAATCAATTTTTCAAAATTTTCTTTGAGATTTGTTGATATGCAAAAGTACTTACAATCAAAGTGATTATAAGCTAACCAACAAGACAATTTAAACTTTAATAATCAAAGAGAAATTCTATACGAATCAATGGATCAAACAACACACTTAACATATTGCATATAGAGAGTAAATGAAAGTAAGAGATAAAACATAACAATTTTCTTTTGAGTTAAACAAGCTACACAATTTTTTCAAACACTTGACGTGTAATCAAAGTTTCATAATTTTCCTTTGTGTTGTGTTGATATGAAAATGCACTTATAATCAAAAGTGATTATAAGCAACTCAACACACAATTCAAAACAAAAAAAGTTTTGGAAAATTCCTATGCATCGATAAATTACTCAATGCTATTTGACAAATCGATGTATGAAGATTAACACAAGTAAAGCAATAAAAGAAAAGAGACACAGGGATTTGTTTAGGACGTTCACCAATCGTCTTCTCTATGACTACATCTCTCCCCAATTCCAAATTTGGAATTATGATAATTTTGTACTTTGCAAAAGTATGATTACAAGAGAAGTGTTCAGAGCAACTATACAAAAGATAACCGTTTGATGTCGATTCAACCCCTTCTCTTATTTTGATCTTCAACAAGATCAAGACGATAAATGTAACCTATTTGTCGCTTAAGTTACTTCCTTGAAAATATTTCAAACACTCCAAGGTTCTTTGCAAAGATTTCAAGCACTCCAAGGGATTTTTCACTCGAGTAAATCCGATTGCACACTATCAACATAAGATCATTAATTCTATCATTCGATTCTTTCTAATTTCTTAAAAAGATTTCAAACACTCTAAGGTTCCTTGAAAAAATTAAACACCCCAAGGGATTTTTCACATGGGCGATTCTTTCTCGCACGATCTTGCATGAAAACCCCCAATTCAATAAATGACTTTGGAGGACAAACCCGATGGTTTTTCCTGATGAAGACGCCTACAAGAATTCAACCCAAACCAATTGGAAATCCATAATTCTTCGTCTATATGGCACCCTGACGAAACATCATCACAATGTAATGTTGGTGTGTAAGCATATATTGAAAGGTTGAAGATGAAGATAAAAAGTAGGCCAATTTTATGGTATCATCAAGTTGGAATAATGCATGAATGATATATTTATGGTTGGAAACATTTAGGGAAAAAATGACAAATTCATAATAAAAGAAATTGAAAATTTGACCAAAACAAACTTTATGTGTCGACCTCAAATTCGTATGTGTCTACACATATGTTATAAAAAGAATGCATGTGTCGGCCTGAAGGACTCTATGTGTCGACCTGAACAAGTCAGAAGCTACAAGTTTTTAAAATGTGAGTAAATGTGTCGACCAAAAATATGGATGTGTCGACACATGAAATAAGAATTTTTGCAATTTCAGAAATCTTTCAGTATGTGTCGGCCTGAAGGTTATATGTGTCTACATGTGACTTGCAAAAGCTTACAGGCTTAAAAACTGAGTTACATGTGTCGACTTGAAAATTGAATGTGTTGACACATGCAATGCAAAAACATGCAGAAATTGTTTTTCAACGTGTTGGGTCAATTTCAAAGTACTTTTTGATGATTCCTAAGACCTATAATGTAGAGGAGTGTCACAATATATAAGGATACTTTCCACCATACTGAAATGTTAGCTTTCCGACTTTTGACATCATACAAAATATCTTATAGTCAATTTGCACTCACAAACTCCCCTTTTTTGATGATGGCAAAACTTGTGACGATGCATTTCATGTAGTTATCGAAGGCCCCCCCTAACTTTGTGCTTCCGATCTTCATCTCGCATATTCTCCCCCCCCCCCTGACAACATCAAAAGAAAGAAGGAAAATCGTGAGAAGTATCATATTCCAATACCAATACTAATATATCACACAGTCATTTTTATGAAGAAGAGCATACAATTACATATCCTCATATATATGTAATGATATAAAAATATTAATAGATAACAAGCATAAAACATTACCAAATATGTAATGAGTAATAATGAATACGATGTAAGAGCAAGTTAGTTAAGTTGCTTTTATCGCATCACGATTTCGTAATACAACACAATGGAACTCTCGATGCCACACACGCATAGCATAGTGACAAGAATACATCACTACTCAATACAAAATGAAAATGTTTCCATAAAATATAACTCAACTACAACATAAACCGTACATGCAATTAACATGTTCACATTCAACTGATGCACAAATGCAAGAAATAATAATAGAAACACATACTTGTACATACAAGAACAAACTTATACAAATGTGAAAGAATTAATACATGAAATCATTATAAGCATATACATTGAGAACATGCAATGGTTATCAATCAAATTTTTTGAAAATGAACATTCATGGTTTTCATCATTTGAGAACATAACAAGCATTTTTCATTAACTAAATATGTACTAAGAAAATCTTACTTTCAAGGAGAACAGAACAATATTATCTCACTCTTGATGGAATGGAAGTTGCACTCATATAATGTAAATACTCAAACAAAGTATTAGAAAAAATATATAAAAGTGAAAGCATCATAATAAAGAAGGCAACATTGGAGACATTAATAATCCCCAATTCCATATGTTTGTTGAAAGATGATTTGGTTGCAAATGTTTTTGTGAAAACACCTGCAAGTTGATTTTCACTATCAAGATGCACGAGCACAACATCGCATTTTTCAACATGACCGCGAAGGTAATTCCCCACGCATGTGTTTCTTCCTTGAGTTACCTTATTTGGAATCTGGGAGAGTAATTCAACTCCCCATAATATTCATTTAAAATACCCCCTGCACAAGCTTAGATAATTCTTTGACAAGTCACATGTTCGTAGAATTAAATATGATTTAATGTCAAATGTGTTATGCTTGATGTTTAATGAAGCTAAAAATACTCATGTACATATACGTGTTTATAAGAAATACATGAGAATATAATGTGATGAAGTCATTTCAAGTATATAAATTGATAACTCACTATGATTATCAATCAAGAATTATGTTGCCAATGAACACTTATAATATGTATACCATACATCAAATATGTCATGTATTTAGAAAAATAAACAAGTAAAAGAGAGAACTTACTAACAAAGCAAAATTTAAATCAATACTACCCCACCGTACAATATGACGGAGGATGCACTTGTATTAAACATGGGACTCTCGAAAGAAAGTTGAACCAAATGCAAAGTATGCCACAAAGAATTTAGAACAACACGGTCTTACCACTTTCCACTTTGACAAAGTACCCAAAAGTATAACTTATGATGAGTCCAAGAAGGTCATTAATTTGATGATCATTCATTTTGATTGAACTCTCATCATTTATCCTTTCCATGTTAGTTATCTTTCTCCTCCTCATGTTTCACCAATTCGGGTTGATCAATACCTTCTTTGGGGTTATTGAGAATGTATCTTGAAGATAAACCTACATCATGAAATGAAATACCTTTTCCGAGTATTCTCGGATACAACATCAAAAGTAACTTACGCATATTTTACCAATAAAACAAAACTTGTTGTTTATTTCTAGATCACATAATCCATCATCTTTCTCCACATTCAATAGGATTGGAATATGTTTATATGTATTGATCCACAATAAATGAGAACCCATATTCTCTTCATGGAATCAAGACAATGTTCCTGCAAAATAACAAGATAAGCTAGGTACTCAATCTTCATTGAGTCCTTGGGGGTTAGTGAAGCAATTGGTTGCATTTGGGAAATACAACCATAGTGACAATTTAAATTTTCACCATCACTAAAATCACTATCGTATTACGTGCTCATAAATTGAGGACCTTGAACTTGACGCCCTAAGAGCTTTATGCTTTGTTCTTTCCTCCTTATCTGTGTCTTTCTTCTTTTTCTTCTTCTTCTCAGGTTTTTTCTTATGCTTATCTAAGCAAGTAAGTTCTTGCTCATGTTCTTCAAACTTATAAAACAATGGAATGAGATTAAGTGTGGTAAGATCATTAGCTTCTTTGATCGTGGTGACCTTCGGTTTCTAATTCCTAATAAGACATCACAAAATTTTTTTGGTATCAATTGCATTGGAAATAGGCATACCAAGTGCGTTCAAACAGTTAATGAGATTTGATGAATTTTTCTTATCATCATTATTCTATGGTTCTTCCGGCTTAGATGTGACAACACCATTAGCATTGTTTTGAGTAATAGTGTCCCACATATTCTTGACATATGAATTAATATAATAGTGCATACAAGCTTTTCAATAACTATAGTTTTCTTCCGGAAATTTTTTTAGGGTTGTTTCGTAAATCCCTTTAGGTTCGTACGCCATTTTCTAATAAGAGTTTCGAAGCACGAAATTAACCAGATCTCTGATACCACTTGTTAGACTGCGACTCTAAATCTAGAGGGGGTGAATAGATACCCAAAAAAAATTACCTTTCAAAAGGATTATTCAAAACTTATTTGAAAAACAAAGTTGAGCAGAAGGATTTTGGCCTAGATCAACATAGTAGTCTAAACGAACTTAGTTATTGAAAAATTCGATATGCACGATCCATATAGAATTAGTCATAATTATAAAACCAATTATCATAATAATATCTCAATTAACCGTTTAATATTCAACACAACAGTTTCCTATTTCCAATGAAATCATATTAAAAACATAATATGATAATTTATCGAACATGTGGCGCGCAATCAATTTTTCAGAATTTTCTTTGAGATTTATTGATACGCAAAAGCACTTATAATCAAAGTGATTATAAGTTAATCAATAAGACAATTTATACTTTAATAATTAAATAGAAATTATATACAAATCAATCGATCAAACAACACATTCAACACATTGTATATAGAGAGTAAATAAAAGTAAGAGATAGAACATAGCAATTTTCTTTTTAGTTAAACAAGCTAAACAATTTGTCAAACACTTGGCGTGAAATCAAAATTTCAGAATTTTCCTTTGTTTTGTGTTGATATGGAAAAACACTTATAATCAAAATTGATTATAAGCAACTCAACACACAATTCAAAACAAAAACAGCTTCGGAAAATTCCTACGCGTCGATAAACTACTCAATGCTATTTGAAAAATTGATGTATGAAGATAAACACAAGTAAATAAATAAAAGAAAAGAGACACAAGTATTTGTTTAGGAAGTTTACCAATCGTCCTCTTTATGTCCACATCTCCCTCCAATTCCAATTTTGGAATTAGGACAATTTCTTACTTTGCAAAAGTATGATTACAAGAGAAGTGTTCAAAGCAACTATACAAAACATAACTGTTTGATTTCGATTCAACCCATTCTCTTCTTTTGATCTTCAACAAGACCAAGACCGATAGATGCAACCTATTCGCCGCTTAAGTTACTTCCTTGAAAATATTTCAAACACTCCAAGGTTCCTTGCAAAGATTTTAAACACTCCAAGGGATTTTTCACTCGAGTAAATTTGATTGCACACTATCAACACAAGATTATCGATTCTATCATCCAATTATTGCTACTTATTTAAAAAGATTTCAAACACTCTAAGGTTCCTTGAAACGATTTCAAACATTCCAAGGGATTTTTGATATGGACGATTCCATCTCGTGCGATCTTGCACGAAAACCCCCAATTCAACAAATGTTTTTAGAGGACAAACCCGATGGTTTTTCTGGATGAAGACCCCTACAAGAACTCAACCCAAACCAATTAGAAATCCTCAATTCTTCATCTATGTGGCACCCTGACGGAACATCATCACAATGTAATGTTGGTGTGTATGCATAGATTGAAAGGTTGAAGATGAAGAGAAAAAGTAGGCCTATTTTATGGTATCATCAAGTTGGAATAATGCATGAATGATATATTTATGGTTGGAAACATTTAGGGCAAAAATGACAAATTTGGAATAAAAGAAATTGAAAATTTGACCAAAACAGACTTTATGTGTCGATCTCAAATCTGTATGTGTCTACACATATGTTATAAAAAGAATGCATGTGTCGGCCTGAAGGACTCTATGTGTCGACCTGAACAAGTCAGAAGCTACAAGCTTTTAAAATGTGAGTAAATGTGTCAATCATAAATATGGATGTGTCGACACATAAAAAAAGAATTTTTGCAATTTCAAAAATCTTCCAGTATGTGTCGACCTGAAGGTTGTATGTGTCGACTTGTGACTTACAGAAGCTTACAGGCTTAAAAACTGAGTTACATGTGTCGATCTGAGAACCGAATTTGTCAACACATGCAATGCAAAAACATGCAGAAACTATTTTTCAATGTGTTGAGTAATTTCAAAGTACTTTTTGATAATTCTTAAGACCTATAATACAGAGGAGTACCAAAAGACATAAGGATACCGTTCACCAAACTGAAATGCTACCTTTCCGAGTTTTGATATCATGCAAAACATCTAATAGTGAAGTTGCACTCACGTACATAACATCACATAATTGTAACTTGGTGTTTTAGTGTCTTGTCTCTTGGTGTCTTGATTATAAACATCTATAATTTTAAATAATTATACTTGTTAGTAAAAATACTTGGAAACTATAACATACATGAATATATTATGAATAAAGAATAAATTACATACCTATTAATTTTCCCAAATGCCTTCTTCATGATCGATTTGAATAGCATGGAAAGCATCTCCATCAACTTCATCATATGAGGTAGGAACTTGTGTTTTGTAAGAAGGTGTGGACGAAATACCAAGACTTTCATCACTAAGAGGAATGTGTTTTCCTTGGAGAACGATTGACCATTTCCTCGATATGTCCGATGGGTCGGTAACATAATTAATCTCCTAAATCTCATCAATAACGCCATAAAACACGGTAGTTTACAATACAGGATTCTTATCTTTCGAACTAGAGAAATACATTGATTCGACTTCAACCGTAACCCCACTATTTTGCGTTGTACTATGATCATCTTTTGATTTTGTATAAAAGGTATAATGACCAATGTCGTATGCAGTTCAAGTAATGACACAAAATTTTGGCTTGTATGACAACCATTTAAGTATCTCAGATGCATTACAATTATTAGATACACTTTTATTAAACCAATCTATGAATCTCCTGTTATGCTATATGAACAACAACCTGTCACTCATTTCAGGATATTTTTTCCTCAAAAGTATTTTGTGAGTATCTATGAAAGGTTGAAATTCATTTATATTATTGAATATATAGAAATGTGCTTGAATAACTACATCCTGAGCCATTGACTTAACATTTAGACCTTGAATACCTCTTTCGTCTGTGTGATATGCGTGATGAGACTTTGAAATGTCTATAGAATCTGCTTCCGACAAATAGTATGTACAAAACTCAACAGCTTCTTCAGTGATGTCTTCCAACAATCGAAGCTTCCGACCGATGATTATTCTTCGTATATCCTTTAAATATCTTCATATATCGCTCTATTGGATACATCCACCTTAAATAAAATGGACCACAAAATCTGATTTCTCTGACTAGATGAACAAGTAAGTGAACCATAATGTCAAAAAATGATGGAGGAAAATACATCTTCAATTAACACAAGATTATGGAAGCCTCATCTTCTAATTCATCTAATTTTTTGAAATCAAGAACTTTATTACATATGGCATTGAATAATATGCACAATATCATTATAGTTACTCTCACATTCTTTGGTAGGATCCCACAGATAGCCACTGGTAGAAGTTATTGCATCAATACATGACAATCATGAGATTTTAAACCAATTAACTTGAGATCTTTCATTGATCAAGAACTTCTAGGTCTTTCTCACTGTTGTAAAACATCACACATAACTTCTAGGTCTTTCTCACTGTTGTAACACAACACACAAAACTTCTAGGTCTTTCTCACTGTTGTAACACAACACACAGAACTTCTAGGTCTTTCTCACTATTGTAACACAACATACAAAACTTCTAGGCCTTTCTCACTATTGTAACACATCATACAAAACTTCTAGGTCTTTCTCACTGTTGTAACACAACACACTGAACTTCTAGGTCTTTCTCACTGTTGTAACACAGCACACAAAACTTCTAGGTTTTCCTCACTATTTTAACACCCAGAACTTCAGCGCACAGCAACCCAGAACTTCTGGTTTCCTCTAATGTTTCTTTCTGAACTACAGCGTGCCTAGCATCAGAACTTCTGGTCCCTCTCATTTTTGTTTTCAACAACATGCTGATCCTGTTTTTGTTTTTTTCCTTTTCTTTCTTATTTTTATTATTTTTAGCATTAATACTATTTTTATTAATATAAAAAAGACATAAAAAATATTTTATTTTTATTAACTAATTATTTTTCTTTTAATTTATTAAGACCAAAAAACCCCTTTTTTAAAACAAATCATTTCCTTTTTTTTGTATTGTACAATTCAATATGGTTGTAATAGATAATTAGGATTTAAATTCTTGCAATCCCCATTTGTAAATATGTATCCCCATCCCTGAAATGATGTAATAGCTTAGGATTTATTTTTCGTATTTTTATTGCTTTCATACATTGTTAGTAATTAAGGTGTATGGCAAGATAAAAACAACAAGTAGATAACCAAAAGTTCAAAAGACAAAATACATGCAATCAAACACACTACTCACACACATGCACCCCTAGGATAATTACACTTGTTGCCTCGGAAAAAATAGTCATGTCCCTCGAATATGGGCATTTTAGCTAAGACCCTCAATAAAAGATCGTAGTCCCTTGATGACCCTCAAATGTTGCCTTCGGTAAATGATCTAGTTCCTAAACGACATTGCTAAAACGTCCCATAGGTTGCCTTCTATGACTATACAGACGTCCCACATCCATCCCTTCACATCCAAAGATGGGGCTTCTTATCAAATCAATGGTAAGATAACACATCTAAAGGAGGAGGAAAAGAACATTTAAGACCTTTTTTGTAGGTAGGTTGCTCCTAGTTGCTCGCTTGCTCACAACAAAAAAATTTTATACACCAACACTTTCAATTTGTAACATTTTCAAAAAACAAACACTTTGTACGCGTTCTTATAGAAACGAGAACCATTACAAAGACACCTTTTCAAAATCGCTTTCAAAAACACATTCCACAAACACTTCTTTGAACTATTTTCCAAACAACACTTTGTACGCGTTCTTATAGAAACGAGAACCATTATAAAGACGTTTTCAAAATACTTTCAAAACCCACACCACAAGCACATTTTCAAACAAAATCAAGTGATCTAGCAAAAAACTAAGAGCCCGTAGATAACTACGGATGAAAAGGGTGCTAACACCTTCCCTTTTCATAACCTACCCCCCGAACTCAAGAAATAATCTCGAAAGGTCTTTCCTGTTCTTTTCAACCTTTCCTTTTGGATAAAAGAAAAGTAGGTGGCGACTCTTGCTATCCACAACAATTACGATCAAACGCAAAACACTCAAGTTAGTTCTCCCACCGTGTTACACCATCACGAGTCATTTCATCTGCATACCATCTAAGATTTTTTGCATCATTCAAATTAGAAAAAAGTCTCTTAAATCGTGAAATTATTGGCAAGTACAATAACCTTTTAGCAGAAGGATGCTTCCTACTAACATTGACATGGTCATTGTCATCACCATTGTTGGCCTTCAGCTTGTAACATGACACACCAGATTTTGAACATTGATACAAGTCTTCATACTCTTTCCTGTATAATATGCAATCATTAGGGTAAGTATGTATTTTGATATACTCTAGACCCATTGGACACAATATCTTCTTGGCCTCATAGCAACGACCCGAAAATTTGTTATCTTTTGCTAAAATTTGCTTTAGAAATTCAAGTTATTCCGTGAAACTTTTATCCGACCATCGATTTTTTGCCTTTAGATTAAACAACTTTAACACCGTCGACAATAGTGTAAATTTTTTGCATCCCTTATATAAAGGGGTATCTTTATCACTACATATAGTATCATAAATATGAGTATTCTTAAAAGAAAATTCCCTAATATCACGGAACATATCCTCTAGTTGATCTTTTATATATTCATCTTCATCCACTCTTTGACTTTGTGACACCCGACTTTCCTCTTGATCCACCTCACCATGCTGTTAAGTGTCAACTTTTGTATAAAATTCATATCATTTATTGATACTTTTAAATCCTTTATTTTACTTTTGATTAGGTTAAATACTTATTTTAAGTCAATTTGCATGAGTACAAAGAATTTTGAATGTTTTAATTTGTTTGTTAGTGTTTTAGCAAATTTTGTGCAGATAACATGGCCAAAGGGAGACTTTATGCTTTCTAAGCAAAAGAAACAAATGTTTTGATTTTGCAAAGGATCGTCCGATAACAGGATGCATCGCTTGATAAAAGTTATGAAGAAAAGATGAGCCTTTTGAGGTTCGCTTCTATAATGATTCGCTTCTGGATCGCCTGGCGAAAGAAGGATCGCCCGATGAAGCATCCTTGTCGCCCAATGATGAAAGATGCTCTCCTGAGGATATATCACGCCCAGCTGGCCACATGTGGCATCTAACCAGCATCGCCTGACGATGCTTTATTGTCGCCCTGCGATGGTGCGTAGATGGCCATACTTTTTGGCTACTTTTGTTACCTTTTAGGGAAACTTTTCACCAAATTTCTGTACTTTGAGGGAAGAAAATATGATTTAGGGGTAGAAACCTTTTGTTCTCCATATCATAACATAACAACATAGAAACCCTTGGTTCTTATCTTTGTGGAGAAAAAAACACTCTTTCATCTTGAATCAAGGAGACTTGAAGATTGATGTTCATCAACACTCATTGGTTATTCGTTGATCAAGGTATCATGACCATGAGTAGCTAATCACTTTTTGTGTCAAGGTTAGAAGTAGTCAACCTAGAATTTATGTATTTCTTTTAATAATTTTGTATATGAACTTGGTTGAAGATTAATACATGTTGAATATCTTTGTATCATTGTTCTTTTTATGGTTTGGTTCACTATTGAGAAGTAAGTTCCAAGCATGACCTACGATATCCATCTACTAATAAACAAGCTCTAGACATATATTTGTGAGTTAGTATTCACTTGTATCAATATTTAAAGATTATCATGTTAATAGTTATATTGAGAGATCATTTAATGATTAACATGATAACACTCACAGTATTGCTTAGACATGATAAATATTGAGAGGATACGTGAATGTGTCGATCATTTATTAGTTAATATGCATGATTAATCAAATATATTTGGAATAGGTTAATGAAATCCAATCTTGACATGCCCTTTTATCAAAACAATCCTTTTCAAACAACAACCTATCTTTTATCCAAATCACCATCTAGTGCATGAAACTTAATCTTTTGTTACTAAAAGCAAATACCAAAACTTTGTTTATGATTCAAACACTTAAAGTCACTAAAACTATATAATTACATTAATATCACACAAATCCATGAGGAAAAAAATAATATAAATACTTGTGTTGAAAATACTACCAACAAAATGGCGTAGTTGCCGGAGATTGGCGTTTGACTATTGAAAGCATTGCAATAGTTTAAGTGTTTTAAGTTATTTTATATTAATAATATTTTTTGTTTTTCACTTGTTTTGTTAGTGTTTTCAGACATTAGTTTATGCGAGGAAGTATTTTTGAAGATCAACTCCTATTTGACCCTGAAATCGAAAGGACTTGCAGAAAACTTAATAGCAAAACTAGACGAAGGAGGAAGCTAGCGAAAGAAAGAAGAGAAAGAGGAGAGGTGTCCACTTCTACTATACATTTTAATCAATATATAGAAGAAGTTATGGTGACAAATCCACCAAGAGGTCCCTGTGCAAATAGTCCAAGGTTGAATGCTCAGTTTGTTAGGAATGCAGACCAAAGGCATTCAGAAATAAAAACTGAAATTCTACAACTATTGTGTCATAACCCTTTCACTGGGTTAGATCATGAATGTCCTTACACCCATATCACAAAATTCTATGAGATAGCGGGTGCTATAGGAGCTCCTGAGGAGGATGAAGAACAAATGTTTAAAACATTATTCCCACATTCGTTGATCAGTAAAGCTAAAGATTGGTATTTTGACCAACCTAATCACCTTATGACGGATTGGAATAGCTTAAAGAAAAATTTCTTGAAAGGTGTTTCCCAAAATCACGTTTCTTGGAAGCCAAAATAGCTATATCAGTGTTCTCTCAAGGTGGAGTCGAGTCATTGAATGAAGCTTGCGAAATGTACAAATCTATATTGAGAAAATGTCCAAGTCATGGTTTTGATGCCATTACCCAAATGCATATTTTTCGAAATGGATTACAACCACAACTAAAGCTTTTGTTGGATGTTATGGCGGGAGGATCACTTATGGCAAATACAACGAAAGAGGCAATTGAAATTATTGAAAGAATGGCAAGGAACGACCATCAAGTCCAACATGATTGAAGTATGGTTCAAAAGAGAGAGGAGACAAGTGATTCTAGATCAAATGAAGCTATTTTAGCCCAAAACAAATTGTTTTCTTAACAAGTGGAAGAATTAACAAAGCAAATGGCAAAGCTCCATCAATAACTAAGAGAAATACAAGAAAGACCTTACAATCAAATACAATAAATTACTTGTTGTGAGTTATTCAAGGGTGATAATTGTTGTACCCCAAAATTTTCCCTCTCATTTTACTTAACACATGTCCATTGAAATCCCTAACTTGCCCTAGGATGACTAAGAATTGACCAGACAAATTCTCCTCCTAAAGCTATAAACCTCTAACTAGAGTTTCAGTTTTCATCAAGATGTGTGAGCTCCAATGGTCACAAATGTATTCCATGGCCCTAATATGTCCTCAAGATCATCCATGCCAAATTTCATGCCTTGCACAACAAGTTTGCTCAGTCAACTGCTTAAATGCCTGAAAATCAACTATACTAGGTCAAAAGTCAAATGTGGCCTATATACAGTCAAACTTCAAGATTTTTGGTTAACATATACACTTTGAAGTGATATCCATAATTTGATCAAGGTTTGATCATGATTCCTTAAGAAATGTTCCTAACTCATCAAAAGTCAAAAATTGCAAATTAGGGTTTCTATAGGAAAAGTCAACCAAACTTTGACCAGGCATAACATTCTCATACTTTATCAGAAATTTTTCCACCAAAGCTCATTTTGAAGAGAACCCAATTCCCTACAACATCTATTCAGCCCTCAGGATAAAGAAATGCCCCAATTAAAAGACACAAGCTCAGACATTATAGGTCCTTTCAAAAAGTCAACAAAACACATTTTGTGTCAAAGCTCCTTAAATGAGCATGAAAGAACCAATTGAAATGAAACAAAAAGGGTTGTTTAGAGGACATCCTGAGATCTCTAAAAAGTCAAAGAACACCCTCTTAGGGTTAAAAATGAGAGAGATATGCATTTCTAAATTTGACCAATTTTTAGAAAAGTGCATGAAGCCAATATTGACCAAACTTGAATTTTTTCCAAATGGGCCCATCTTTTCATGTTTGAAACTTGTTTCTAGCATGGTCCAGGACCTTTAAATCCATTCTCACCTTGACATGATTTTTATTTTTATTTATCTTGGTTTTTATTCAATTAAATACAAAATAATTAAAATAAAATATCAAGTAAATGGTAAAAGGCACATGGATTGGATTGTGGATCATCATTGAAGCCCAAAGATTGTACCATCCGCTCAAGAAACCGTGTGGAATATTTTTAATCAAATTTTGGCTTAAAATCGAAAGAATGCATGTAATTCCAAATCAAATACTATACTTGATTACATATGATATGTGTTGTACCCCAAAATTTTCCCTCTCATTGCTCAAGACATTTCTCAAAGGGGCTCCCAAAATTCAAGCTTACAGAAAATATATTTGGATTTTTTAGCATTAAGATTATGGAAGAAATTGCTAAAAAAGGACAAAACAAATGAAAATTCCCTTTTTGACAAAATTAAAGGAAAACCAAGTTCCTTTCAATTTTGCGTCCTTCGATTGAACACTATGGCCTTAGTTGCATCTTTCATTTGGGCGCTGGATTCCTTTGGGGCAAGTTCGTTTCATGCTTCGATTAAGGCATTGGGCTTATTTGGCTAAGATCATTTCATGTTTCATTTTGGCGTTAGACTTCGTTTGAGGTTTGTGCAAGTCTTTCGTTTGGCCATGCAACATCTTCCATGCGTGTTAGCCAAGACATACAAGGAAAATTTTCCTACCATAATAATATGCACAAGGCCAAAGTCCCCTTTGAAGCATTTTGTTAGAAGCTTCGATAGGGCAACACTTCCCTTCAATATAGCTTCAATTCACAAGGAAAAAAGCTTCCTGATGATGTCCTTCAATTCAGGAGGCTAAAACCCCCCCTACTGCCCTCTTTCGATCACACATTTCGCCCCTGCAAGCCTCTTTCGGTTGGGGCAATGACTTTCCCAATGTTGCAAGCTTCGATTGAGCCCTCCATCCCTGGCACACATACTTCACTTAGGGGTGTGAATCCTTGAGCACAAGTCTTTTGTCATTCCTTCGTTTGGGCATCCGGCTCCTCTTTTACAAGATTTCGTTTGAACATATTTGCATAAGGTCACAAGGCAAGAATCTCCTACACATATTCTTTCATTTGGCCATGTGGCCCCTTTGCAGACAAATTTGAGTGGGCAGGATCTCCTGTAGAAATGGCCTGTTCCAAACATACAAACTCTTCACTATGTCATTGCCTCAGGCGAAGAAAGCACCATGGTGGTGCATTCAAAGAGCTTGTCAGGCATGTCTGGATGTCCCCAATCGAAGGACATATATTACTGACCCATCCTAAGAGCATTAATTTGGCCCCTTCGAAGGATATCCATAGGAGTCACTCGAATGACACTTCGATTGGAAAAAAAGAGATGATTATTGAAAAGTCTGGTCGAAAGGTGAGGCTATGGAGTCAAGACAAAAGGTTGAGATACCAAAGGTACTTGTTAACCAAGTCCCATGCACTGCCAGGATCAAGCCTGATACACTGACCATAAAACTCAAAAACTGATGCACAACATTCCTGCATTGCTGCCCAATCTCTTGCACCAAAATGGCAATAAAACACTGTCCCTCGAAAGCTACAAATACAAAATACATTTTTATTTGAACTTTTTGTTTTCCCTCCCAAAGCATCAGCCCAAGCCATCTATAAAAATGAGGCATCACCACACATATTAGGGGCGCCTGAAAGATTGCAAGAAAACACTTGTGAAAATTCTCAAACACTTCCCGACATTCTTTTTTCAAACACTTCTATACACTAAGAAAAAAACCTTTGATTCACCCTCCAAGTGACCATCAAACGACCTTTCGACCCACTCCATCAGCTACCATACATAGGCCTTTGAGTTACCCCATTACTTGTTATAAAAAATATTTCGATCCACTCACACAACCTCTTTCGACCCATTCAGTGCTTTCACAAAGTAGCAACTGGACTAACCCCAGGAAGGTCCCATCGAACTCCCATTTTCTGTGAAAGAAAGCACTTGCATCTCCCTTCGATTTGAGGACTTCAAGAAGTAAGTTTCTTTCAAACTTGAGTCTATTCTATTTTAATATCATGTGCACATGCCAATAAAAAAAATGTAGACATTTCTGGACCATGTTTCAACTTTCGATTCTGACTACCTATCTGCTGAAAACTCAACCTTAGTTTGTTATGCTTTGGAATTTGAGACCCATCAGTTTTTATGCTAACCCCTGGACTATATTTATGTTTGGATATTGCATTTTTTAGAATTTAAGACAGGTTGTTATAACCTTCAATTGGCTAGCTGTACAAGCCTTTCGAATCATAATCTGAGGGGCCAATATGCTTACAAAGAGTCAGTAAGGAGTATGTGGCGAAGCATGAGCTTTGTTGCTCCTAGGCCTCAAACGAAGGCCAGAACCTTGCTGTCTCCAGGCCTCAAACGAAGGCCAGAACTTTGCTATCTCCAAGTCTCAAGCGAAAGACGTAACTATGTTAGCTTCCAGGCCCAGATGAAAGGCGTGACTATCTTGATTCCAACCCCCAGTCGAAGGAGACAGAGAGGAAAATCAAAGGGCATGACTCCACTGACTTCAGAACCCAAATCGAAGGAAGCCAGGAAATGAAGAATCGAAGGGCCTTTCTACCTGGATCGAAAGACCCATTTTTATTGCTTTCATTTTATTTTTTCCTTTATATTTCCATGCAATTCAATATGGTTATAATAATGTAGGATTTTATCTTCTTGCATTTTATTATTTGTATAAATTCTAGTAACTAGGATGTATGGCAAGATAAAAAGAACAAGTAGATAACCAAAAATTCAAAAGACAAAATGCATGCAATCAAACACATTAGCACACTAGCACCTCTAGGGTAATCCCTATTTGTTGCCTTTCGAAAAATAGTCATGTCCCTCAAATATGGGTACTTTAGCAAATACCCTCGATAAAAGATCATAGTCTCTTGAGGACCCTTAATGTTGCCTTGGGTAAATGATCTAGTTCCTAAATGACATTGCTAAAACGTCCCATAGGTTGCCTTCTATGACTATACAAACGTCCTACACCCGTCCCTTCACATCCAACGACGGGGCTTCTTACCAAATCAATGGTAAGATAGCAACATCTAAAGGAGGAGGAAAAGAGCATTTAAGACATTTTGAGTAGGTAGGTTGCTCCTAGTTGCTCACTTGCTCACAACAAAAACATTTTATACACCAACACTTTCACTTTGAAACATTTTCAAAAGACAAAACACTTTGTACGCATTCTTATAGAAACGAGAACCATTACAAAGACAGCTTTTCAAAATCACTTTCAAAACCCACACCATAAGCACATTTTTCAAACAAAAAAGCAAGTGATAGATCTAGCAAGCAACTAAGAGCCCGTAGATAACTACGAATAAAAAAGGTGCTAACACCTTCCCTTTTCATAACCTACCCCTCGAACTCAAGAAAATAATATCAAAAGGTCTTTCCTGTTCTTTTCAAATTTCCTTATTGGATAAAAGAAAAGTCGGTGACGACTCTTGCTATCCGCAACAATTGCGATAAAATGCAAAACAGCCAAGTCAGTTATCCCACCGAGTTACAGAACTGGCAACTCTGCTGGGGAAGAATCTTAAAAGTGGGGTTACCTTAGGGCTAGATCACCTTTAACTGATTTTCATTGTTTGATTTGTTTGCTTTATATTATGGTTCGTTGTTTTGGTTTGTTTTGATCTTCCACCCGGATCTGGGGCACCTTTTTAGGTAAGTAGCAATAAGTTGGGGAAAATGTGCGGAGTATACCGACATGGTCTAAGAAATAGCTACGTTAGTGTGACACATTTGTTGGTACTAATAGCCCTCGAGTAGTCAAGGAGAATACGGGGCCGCTGTGTGGTGTCATGAAGCACTAACTGACTTTAGAATCTTTACTTAAACAACTTGGCCATTAGGAAGTAGTGAGGTAGCCGACTTTGGTGCAGTCCGAAGTTGGTTGATACTCAATACTACGCTCATTGAGATTGGACTTTCGGGATATTTCGGTCACCAATAAAGAGGCTTGCGCTGAAACAACACTCGGTGAAGAAAGATCAGTGATATTGAGATTCCCTAGAACCCGTTTACTTTCTAGGACAGGTTAAACCAACTAAACTTCAAGAGGGTGCTTACCTATAAACCACATGCAATCCTAAGCCTAAGGATTTGTTTGATTTAACTTGTGCATATGCTTGTACATAACATCATGACATCATACCATAACATTTTAGACTAACCATTTCAAGGATTTTGAGATTCATCTTTGTTCTGTTTTGTAGGATATGACTCCCACTCGCAGGAACACAATCCAATTCAACCTTGTACGAGTACCTTTTCAGCTCAAAGAGTTAGCATCAAGGGTCCCTGAGAATTCTCCGTTCACCAAAAGACATGGACGAATTCTCAACTTGGTTACCTCAAGCTTTGATGAAGATATGATGGGTGCTTTTCCAATTCTTTGACCCTTTGCAACATTGCTTTACCTTCCTCGATTACCAACTTGTACCAACTATGGAAGAGTTCTCTCGTCTTGGGAATTCCTATTCTCGATCAACTACCTTTCAACGGTACTGAAAGAGACCCAAGCCCTGAAGAGGTTGCCCGAGCTTTATACTTGCAATAACCCGACGTCGCGGCTAATTGGGAAAGAAGATGTGGTGTCAAAGGGTTCTTAGCCAAGTTCTTATTGGAAAAATCTCAAGACTGTAGGAACAATCTGGATTTACGAGCTTTTGAAGAAATTTTGGCTCTTCTCATCTATGGGTTGATACAATTCCAAATTCTGACCAACTTATAGATGTGAATGTTGTCAAAATCTTTTTATCTCACAATCCAGTGCCTACTTTGTTGGGAGATATCTTGCATTCTCTTCACTCTCACACCATGAAGAGAAGAGGAACCCTCATGTGTTGTACTCCTCTATTGACTAGATGGTTTGTTTTGCATCTCCCTCGATCCATTTTGAAAAATGAGCAAGGTTTGAGGTGGTCCAATAGGCTGATGTCACTCAGAAATTCGGATATCCACTAGTGTTCTCGATCCTTGGAGGACATTACTATCATCGACCGTTGTGGGGAATTCCCTAATGTCCCTATGCTTGGCATTAGATGAGGTATCACTTATAACCCTTGCTTAGCTTTGCGACAGTTTGGGTACGCACAAAGAGATGGTCCACATGATGCGCTCATCCAAGGTGTGGTGTTCGACTATGAAAGCAATGATCAAGGCTATCATCAGAGGTTTATACGAGCTTGGAGGATGGTAAACAAGGTGGGTAGTATGACATTGGGACACAAAAATTCCATTCCCCTTGAGCCTTACCTTAGGTGGGTACGAGCTTGTGCTTAGAGTCTCATAATGCCTTACCCCTCCATCCTCCCTGTTGTCATAGAGCCTGTTGTTGAAGGAGATGTCCCGTATACTTTCCTTCATCACAAATGCCTACCTCTCTCGAAGACTTGCAAAAGGATTGGATTCAGCTAAAGGAAGAACGAGACACTTTCGAAGCCCAATTCTATGTCAGTGAGAAGAAAGTTCTAGAACTCACCAAATAACTTCATGAAGAGCAGAGTTTGAATGCCTACATCACACCAAAGAGGATGCGTTCAACCTTTTTGTCTTAGGAGTTTTTTGTATTTTATTTCTTTCATTGTAAGCCCAAAGAGGCATGATGTACTCGAACTTGGATTTGTTAATGCAACATGTGTTCCTTTTTGTCTAAAACAAATTTAAATCTCTAATTTCCTTGAAATCATTTGCATATGCATTTTCATTCATCATAACACAAAAAGGTTTCTTACAACAGGTCTCCTTATCTTTCTACTGTTTATTTCAGTGAGATGAACATTAAACAGACAGTAAAGGATCTCCAAGCGTAGAACGCTCAGTTCCAACAAATGTTCTTGGCTCTGGCTAAAGGACAAGAGGACTTGAAGACTTTGATGATCAAAGAGAAGAAGAAGAAAGCAAAGAAACCAGTCGATGTTTTGAATTTGGGAAGAAGGTTTAAAGGACCATCCAGACGAACTCTAGATTTCGCAACCTCGTCGGGTGAAGGAGATAATCAAGAAGGGAAAAACAAGGAAGTAAATGACCATCTAGAATCGGAAGAAGAGGAAGAAGTGGACTACTCTGAAGAACAGTATCCTCCAGCTGACGATAAATACAAGAAATTAGAGGATCGCCTCAATGCTATGGAGATCCAGAGGGTACCCGGGTTTGATTTTGAAGAGCTAGGACTTGTCTCAGGGGTTGTCATCCCACAGAAATTCAAGGTCCCCACTTTCGCTAAATATGACGGAGTCTCTTGTCCAAAGCTGCATTTGAGGTCATATGTGAGGAAGATTTAACCCCATACTACTGATAGGAACCTATGGGTGCATTTCTTCCAAGAAAGCTTGTCAGGGACATAGTTGGATTGGTTCTATCAGTTAGAAGGGACTAATATTTGCAATTGGGAAGATTTGGCTGCCGCTTTTTACAAGCAATACCAATATAATGCTGACTTAGCTCCAACTCGAACACAATTGCAAGGCATGTCTATCGGTGCTGGTTAAGGTTTCAAAATCTATTCTAAAAAATGGCGGGATCTTGCGGGAAGAGTCTAACCCCCTCTATCTGACAGAGAATTGGTTGATATGTTCTTAGACATGTTATTCGGTCCATTCTTCAACCTTTTGATCAGAAGCTCTTTGGCTGGATTTACTGAACTAATCATGACTGGTGAACGGGTAGAAGCCAGTATAAAGAGTGGCAAAATTCAAAGATATGTATCCTTGAGCACGATGAAGAAACCATTTACCAGAAAAAATGAGGTCAGTGTTGCATATGACCATAGGAATCAGAACAAAACTAAACGTCGCCTGACGGTAGGTGCTGTTATGATTTCTAATCCTGTACCAAATCAACAGCGAAACTATCAACGCAGGCCAGAGGCCCCCATGAGACAATTCACCCAGATCAACATGACCTTGTCCCAAGTTTTTCCACATCTTTTGAAGTCCAATCTAGTGACTCTAAAGGAAGCTCCCAAGGACCCCAATACATCTTCTCCTCGCTACAACCCAAATGCTCGATGTGCCTATCATTCTGAAAGCCTGGGGTATGATACAAACGATTGTTGGGCCTTGAAGAATAAGGTACAAGAACTTATCGAAGCGAAAGAGATTGAGTTTGACCCCCCAGAAACACCTAATATGATAACGGCGCTAATGCCCAAACACGGTCAAGGTGTTAACGATGTTGATTATGAGTGTTTTGTTTCCTCCGTGAATGATTTAACTACTCCCCTTTTGACTATTAAACAGAACCTATTGCAAGCCGGTCTATTTCCAGGCTGTGATGAAAGTTGTCGCTTATGTATGTCTCTACCAAATGGTTGTTTGTTACTGAAGATGGTCGTCCAACGCCTGATGGCCAACAAAGAAATCTTGTTTGAAAAATTTCCTCTCACCAGAAATTCTTGTGAAGATGTCTCAATAATCACCATTTCTGACAATCCTCCCAGGGTCTCCACCAAAATACCCGTCAGGATTACATTTGTTCCAAAGTCTGCTCCCCTAATCATCACCACGCCAGGGCCAATACCATATTCTTAAGATAAAGTTGTTCCCTGGAACTATGGGGTTGACATCTATTACTATGGTGTCAAGCAAGATCTGTTGGCTATCAAAGACAAAGTTGCGAAAGCCACTGATCCTGACGTCGTTAATATCGTTGGGACCAGTAAGATAACAAGAAGTGGAAGAATATTCTCACCTGAGATCTCTCCAAATACCATTGATACTCCTGTAATTATTCCCGCTACCGCTCCTACCATCATTCCCAGTAATACTCCCGTTGACAATCCTACCGTAACCCCTGCTCCCAAGACAAGGGGAAAGGAGGTATTATTTGAGCCTGTCCAGAAGAAGGCACATCCAGAGGTCATTCTTGAAGCTTCTAGCAAATATATGGAAGAGGTACTAAAGAAAATCAAGAAAAGTGACTACAACATCCTGGAATAGTTGGGGCAGACCCCTTCGAAAATATCAATGTTGGCCTTACTTTTGTGTTCAAAAGCCCATGCCAAGGCCTTAGTAAAGTTTCTAAAGACCGCCCACGTGCCCCAAAATACCTCCATTGATCAATTTGAGAATTGTATGGCCAGTCTAACTGCTGATAACGGATTGGGTTTTTCTGACGCTGACTTAACTCCCAAAGGAAGGAAACACAACGATGCCTTGCACGTTTCCATTGAGTGCAGGGGCACTACGCTAGCCCACGTTCTGGTGGATATGGGCTTATCGCTGAACGTCTTGCCCAAAAATGCTCTTGACTGGATAGATTGCGAGGGACTCACTTTAAAGCCTAACAACATTATGGTGAGGGCCTTTGATGGTTCTAAGAGGACAGTGCACAAAGAAGTTGACATCCCTATAAAAGTTGGAACTCTGACTTTTGACTCAACTTTCTATGTGATGGATATACGCCCTTCCTATTCCTGTCTATTGGGTCGGCCCTAGATTCATGGCGTTGGTTCCGTCACTTCTACCTTACATCAGATGATGAAGTACCCAATCAAGGGGAAATCATCATTGTCCACGGGGAGGAGGAATACATGGTTAGCCACCTGAATTCTTTCAGGTACGTGGAAATGGATGGTGAGTTCATTGAGACTCCATGTCAGAATTTTGAGGAGGTCCCACAAACAGTTACGACAACCAAGACTACTACCAAGACTCCAAAAGTTACCAGACCTCCATTAAAAATGGCCTCTCTGAAGGATGCTAGAGAAGTGATTGAGGAAGGTGGATGCACTATCTGGGGTCAACTTCCGGATATTCCCTACAAATCCAACAAATTTGGTTTGGGTTTTACTTCGGAGGCACAAAGAGCTGTTCGACAAACTCGCACTGGGGGACCACCTTTATGTATCAGTAATCAGGGAGTCAACACAGTGGAAGACAGCGATGGCAGCTGTAACATGGACGAGTGGATATTTCCAACCATCAGAGGAGGACTCAACAATTGGGAAGCCAAAGAATTTGTCCCTATTACTTTTATTCAAGAGTAATTGTGTTTTAAAATTTTTTTCGGACTTGTAATAATTAAACAATTTAGACTTTAAAACCTTGTGTCTTACCCGAGGCACAACGGTCCATTTGTGAGGGTTGTTATTTCATCTTCATATGTCATCAATAAATCATGGACATTTTTGCATGCAAATTTTACTCTCTTTGTTCTTCTTTTTCTACCTTTTTATTTTTTTCAAAGATAGCTATGCTCTTACACACATTTACATATCAAAATGCAGATCCACATCCACCTAGGATCCCATGGGTAACGATTCCGCTATGGCCTATCATGACTTTGAAAATCCGATCTACCAAGCCGAAGACGAAGGTGAGGAAGATTGTGAGGTACCAGGGGAACTAGCCAAGTTATTGCAACAAGAAGAAAGGACCATACAACCCCACGAAGAGTCGGTTGAAACAGTTAACTTAGGTACTGAAGAGGACAAGAAAGAAGTCAAGGTAGGTGCCAACCTGGAGCCTAGTGTCAAGAAGCGCATAACTTAGTTACTACATGACTATATTGAGGTTTTTGCATGGTCATACAAAGACATGCCAGGACTTGACACGGATATCGTGGTCCACCGTCTGCCGACAAAAGAAGACTGCCCTCCGGTAAAACAGAAGGTTTGTCACATACATCTAGAAATGTCAGAGAAAATCAAGATTGAAGTCATGAAGCAGTTCAACGCTGGATTCTTAGTTGTCACCTCCTATCCACAATGGGTCGCCAACATTGTTCAAGTACCTAAAAAAGACGGAAATGCACATATGTGTGTGGACTACAGAGACTTGAATAGAGCAAGCCCCAAGGATGACTTCCCGCTTCCCCACATTGATATTCGGGTTGACAACACCGCACAACATAAAATATTTTCCTTATGGATGGTTTCTCCGGATACAACCAGATCAAAATGGCACCTGAGGACATGGAGAAAACAACCTTTGTCACACAGTGGGGCATGTTCGGTTACAAAATTATGTCATTTGGGTTGAAGAACACTGGGGTAACCTATCAGTGTGCCATGTTAGCTTTGTTTCACAACATGATCCATCACGAGATAGAGGTATATGTGGATGACGATAGCCAGATATCAGACTGAAGAGGAACACCTTAACCATCTACAGAAACTGTTTGAAAGAATAAAGAAATACAAACTAAGGCTAAACCCGAATAAATGCACTTTTGGAGTGAGGTCCGACAAGCTCTTAGGCTTCGTTGTCAGCGGAAAAGGTATCGAAGTGGACCCTACAAAGGTAAAAGCAATACAGGAAATGCCAGCTCCTCAAGACATTTCTCAAAGGGGCTCCCAAAATTCCAGCTTACACAAATATATTTGGATTTTTCAGCATTAAGATTATGGAAGAAATTGCTAAAAAATGACAAAACAAATGAAATTGCCCTTTTTGGAAAAATTAAAGGAAAACCAAGTTCCTTTCGATTCTGCGTCCTTCGATTGAACACTTTGGCCTTGGTTACATCTTTCGTTTGGGTGCTGGATTCCTTTGGGGAAAATTCGTTTCATGCTTCGATTGAGGCATTGGGATCATTTGTCTAAGATCATTTCCTATTTCGTTTTGGCGTTAAACTTCGTTTGAAGGTTTGTGCAAGTCTTTCATTTGGCCACACAGCATCTTCCCTGCGTGTTAGCCAAGACATACAAGGCATAATTTCCTACCATAATAATATGCACAAGGCCAAAGTCCCCTTTGAATCATTTTGTTAGAAGCTTCGACTGGGAAACACTTTCCTTCAATATAGATTCAATTCACAAGGCAAAAAGCTTCCTGGTGATGTCTTTCGGTTCAGGAGGCCAAACCCCCCTTTTGCCCTCTTTTGATCATACATTTCGCCCCTGCAAGCCTCTTTCATTTGGGGAAATGACTTTCCCAATGTTGAAAGCTTCGAATGAGCCCTCCATCCCTGGCACACATCCTTCGCTTGGGGGTGTGAATTCTTGAGCACAAGTCTTTTGTCATTCCTTCGTTTGGGCATCTGGCTCCTCTTTTATAAGCTTTCGTTTGAACATATTTGCATAAGGTCACAAGGCAGGAATCTCCTGCACACATTCTTTCGTTTGGCCATGTGGCCCCTTTGCAGACAAATTTGAGTGGGCAGGATCTCCTGTAGAAACGGGTTGTTACAAACATACAAACTCTTCACTATGTCATTGCGTCAGGCGAACAAAGCACCATTGTGGTGCATTCGAAGAGTTTGTCAGGCATGTCTGGATGTCCCCAATCGAAGGACATATATTACTGACCCATCCCAAGAGCATTAATTTGGCCCCTTCAAAGGATATCCATGGGAGTCATTCGAATGACACTTCGATTGGAAAAAGAGATGGTTATTGAAAAGTCTGGTCGAAAGGCGAGGCTAGGGAGTCAAGGCAAAAGGTTGAGATTCCAAAGGTACTTGTTGACTAAGTCTCGTGCGCTGCTAGGATCAAGCCTGATACACTGGCCATAAAACTCCAAAACTGCTGCACAGCAGTCCTACATTACTGCCCAATTCCTTGCACCAAAATGGAAATAAAACACTGTCCCTCAAAAGCTACAAATACAACATACCCTTTTTGTTTGAACTTTTTGTTTTCCCTCCCAAAGCATCAGCCCAAGCCATCTATAAAAAGGAGGCATCACCACACATATTAGGGGAGCCTGAAGGATTACAAGAAAACACTTATGAAAATCCTCAGAAATTCTCAAACACTTCCCAACATTCTTTTTTCAAACACTTCTATACACTAAGAAAAAAACCTTCGATTCACCCTCCAAGTGACCATCAAACTACCTTTCGACCCACTCCCTCAGATACCATACAATAGGGCTTTGAGTTACCCCATTACTTGTTATAAAAAAGATTTCGATCCACTTACACAACCTCTTTCAACCCAGTCAGTGCTTTCACAAAGTAGCAACTGGACTAACCCCAGGAAGGTCCCATCGAACTCGCATTTTCCGTCAAAGAAAGCACTTGCATCTCCCTTCGTTTTGATGACTTCAAGAGGTAAGTTTCTTTCAAACTTGAGTCTATTCTATTTTAATATCATGTGCACATGCCAATAAAAAAATGTAGACATTTCTGGACCATGTTTCAGCTTTCGATTCTGACTTCCTATATGCTGAAAACTCAACCTTAGTTAGTTATGCTTTGGACTTTGAGACTCATCAGTTTTTATGCTAACCCCTGGACTGTAGTTATGTTTGGATATTGCATTTTTTAGACTTTAAGACAGGTTGTTATACCCTTCGATTGGATAGCTGCACAAGCCGTTCGAATCATAATCTGAGGGCCCAATATGCTTACAAAGAGTCAGTAAGGAGTCTGTGGCGAAGCATGAGTTTGTTGCTCCTAGGCCTCAAACGAAGGCCAGAACCTTGCTATCTCCAAGCCTCAAACGAAGGCTAGAACCTTACTATCTCCAAGTCTCAAGCGAAAGACAGAACTATGCTGGCTTCCTGGCCCAGATAAAAGGCGTGACTATCCTAATTTGAACCCCCAGTTGAAGGAGACAGAGAGGCAAATCGAAGGGCATGATTCCACTGGCTTCAGAATCCAAATTGAAGGAAGCTAGGAAATACAGAATCGAAGGGCCTTTCTATCTAGATCAAAAGACCCATTTTTCTTGATTTCATTTTATTTTTGCCTTTATATTTCCATGCAATTCAATATGGTTGTAATAGTGTAGGATTTTATCTTCTTGCATTTTATTATTTTTGTATAAATGCTAGTAACTAGGATGTATGTCTAGATATAAAGAACAAGTAGATAACCAAAAATTCAAAAGACAAAATGCATGAAATCAAACACATTGGAACACTAACACCTCTAGGGTAATCCCTCTTTGTTGCCTTTCGGAAAATAGTCATGTCCCTCAAATATGGACGCTTTAGCAAAGACCCTCGATAAAAGATCGTAGTCCCTCGATGACCCTTAATGTTGCCTTCGGTAAACGATCTAGTCCCTAAACGACATTGCTAAAACGTCCCATAGGTTGCCTTCTATGACTATACAAATGTCCCACGCCTGTCCCTTCACATTCAATGATTGGGCTTCTTACCAAATCAATGGTAAGATAGTCACATCTAAAGGAGGAGGAAAAGAACATTTAATACCTTTTGAGTAGGTAGGTTGCTCCTAGTTGCTCGCTTACTTACAACAAAAACATTTTATACACCAACACTTTCACTTTGAAACATTTTCAAAAGACAAAACACTTTGTACGCATTCTTATAGAAACGAGAACCATTACAAAGACACCTTTTCAAAATCACTTTCAAAACCCACACCACAAGAACATTTTCAAACAAAAAAGCAAGTGATCTAGAAAGCAACTAAGAGCCCGTAGATAACTACGGATGAAAAGGGTGCTAACACCTCCCCTTTTCATAACCTACCCCATGAACTCAAGAAAATAATCTCGGAAGGTCTTTCTTGTTATTTTCAACCTTTCCTTATTGGATAAAAGAAAATTTGATGGCGACTCTTGCTATCCGCAACAATTGAAATAAAATGCAAAACAACCAAGTCAGTTCTCCCACCATGTTACAATACGGTACCATATTTGTTACCCTAATTTGGTCCCATATATGTACAAACTATTTAGATCCAACATACAAACGCAGCAGCCTCAAAAGAACCCTAACACTTCTTAAAAAATTTCAAAGAGTGGTGCAATCCTCGTATTAACTTTTGCAGCCAGTTTCAAAGCATTCTTACCATTCCTTGGTATTCTTGAGGTAAGCTTGGGTAAGTATGGATCATCATCCATAGCCATAACATGCTGAAACTCATCATACATAATTCATATTTTTCATAATTTTTCTGTTTATCGTATTTTAAATTATAGCTTGTTTCAATCTGTTACAACCCAAATAACATGATCACAAGATGATAAGGAACATGTATGGGAAATCGTTGATGAGCTTTGATGGCTAAATATCCATCTACCATGGCTAGGGTATAATGAACTGCAAGCTTTGTATCTCCCTGTACAGGGACTTTTAGACCAAACGAACACCACCACTGGATTCGCAGCCCTCGAATTAGGGGGGTAGGGTTCTTCTTTTGCGTTTAACATGGCTATTTTGCAGGTTTGACGATTGAGGTCCATCGGAGAAGACGACCGGAGTGTTGACTTCGGCGTTGCTAGGGTTTTGACTCAGTCGAAGGCAGGTGTGGCACGATCCACTCTTTCAATTGGTCCATTCAAATATCCAGGGCCCCACTGGGGCATATGCGTGTACACCTCAACATATTTTTGGTGTTTCCAATATATTATTATTTTGTCATTGGTATAAATGATTAACAAGCTGGCTGAGTGGTAAAGAGGAATGTGTGCAAAAGGAGGTACTTGGGTTCGATACCCAGGTCCAGAGTTTTGTTTTTCTAACAAGTTTCTTTCAGATCCAACACCATTTCCATCCCACGCGTATGCCTTGCACCCTCAGATCCAGCCATCAGATCTTCATTGTTCCAGATCCAGCGCTCCTGGGTTGCTTCCCCATGGTGAACCTTTCAGACGTAACAACACCAAATCCAAAGCAAGGGTAATGGGCCACCAGATCTGGGCCTTAACAAAAGTTCAGTGCAACACCCCCCAATTGGCTTCTTACTCCAGGCCCATTTCTCTCTTTTTTTTAAGTTTATTTTATTTTTCTTTTTTTAATTAGTTTATGTTTTTTAATTCATTTTTTTAATCATAAAATCAACAAAAAATCACAAAAAAATAGATTTAGGTTTTTTTATTAAAATTATCTCTTGCAAAATTAATTTAATTTAATTGATTTTAACTTGTTTTCTTTAATTAAAATTAATTAGAAGTTAGGATTAAATTCTAAATCTTATTTTTATAAAAAATACCAAAAAAATTTAATTTCATAAAAATTAATTGTAATTAATTTTTTTATTTTCTTGTTGAATTTAGTTAAATAAGACATTACAATTTAATATTTTCATTAGTAAATAAAAACACAAAAAAGAAGTTTTCTTTTAATTTAGGAATGTTTTTTTAGGGTTTAGACGCTCTTTATATTCTTCACGCACTTATATTATTATGTATTTGCCTATGGTTTATAATTTCATCGCGCACGCACTTTATTTCCTGATTATGTACCTGCCTATGAATTGTAATAGCCCTAATTAGGATTTTTACTTTCCGCACTTTACATTTCAGTCAGATATAACTGTAACTGCCCCGAAGCCTTGTAATAGTTGTAGGTTTCACATTCCGCACTATATTGTATGCCTGTATATAAACTGCTAGTAATTAGGCGTGTATGGAAAGAACTAACCAATCAATCTTAGGTCACTAACATCAAGATAAAAATACCTGAAAAAAGCACACTATTGCACACTTGCACCCCTAGGGTATCTCCCACTTTGGTTGGCTTCGAAACAGTCACAATTCTCGAAATATGAGGATTTTTAGTGACTGTCCTTTAATTCAAGAGATCATAAGTCCCTCGATGACCCTCTCGACTGTTGCCTCGGTTAAAAAGTGATCTAAGGACTTTAGGACAGTTACTAAGAGTTCTTGCCCAGTTGCCTTAGTGACCGTAACGTCCCTTTCGATAGTCCCTCAACATCCAACGACAGGGTTACCTACTCACTAATAGTAGGATAGCACTATCTAAAGGAAAGGAGGAAAAGAACGCCTTTTTTGAGTAGGTAGATAGTTTTCAAGTACTTACTCAAAATCAATTTCTTTTTACACCACACTTTCAAAATTCTTTTTAAAAATGCTTTATCACACTCTTGAGGACTGATACAAGAGTTATCCTAAAGCAAACAAAACTTTTCAAAATACACAAACACGAAAGCAGTTTTCAAAAATGAGCAAGTACCTAAGAGCCCATGGAAAACCATAGATGGAAAGGGTGCTAACACCTTCCCTTTTCATAATATACCCCCTTACTCAGAAAATCTCGAAAAAGGTCTTTTTCTGTTCTTTTCACCCTTTCCTTTGTTGGATAAAAGAAAATTCAGTGGAGACTCTTGCTTACCGCAACATTTGTAAACACAAACGCAAAACTAATATAATAGTCAGTTCTGCCACCGTATCACAATCATCAAATCGGAATTTGTTCTCCGACTAAAGAAGGAGCTAATTACATGGGAAATTAAGATCAAGGATACCAACAAAGGCAACAATATCAAAATAACCAAGGTTATCATTCAAGAAATAACCAAGGTTATCAACCAGGGTTGAGACAAGATGCCAACAATCAAAATAGACAAAGTACTTATCAAAACACAAATCAAAATTCACAACCTCAATCTAGAAGCTCAAACTTACAAGGTTATCATTCAAGAATCTATGGCAAATCAAAAGAGTAATGAAGCGGCTATCAAAAATTTGGAGACTCAAGTGGGGAAACTAGCCAAGCAATTGGCCGATCAAAATGTCAGATCATCATTTTCGATAAATACTCAATCTAATCCTAAGGAGCATTGCAAAACAATATTAACTAGGAAGGGTAGAGTAGTCGAAATTGGACGTGATAAAGAAAGTGAAATTGAGGAAGTTGTTAAAGAAAAAGAGCTTGAAGAAGATATTGTAGTAGAAAATAATCATGAGGAGGAGTTAGTTGAAAAGGAGAAGTTGAAAAGAAACAAGAAGGAGAAAGTTGCTACTTTACCGGTTCAAAATTTACCATATCCTCATGCTCCTTCCAAGAAGGATAATGCTAGGCACTATGCTAGGTTCATGGATATCTTTAAGCAATTGCAAATAAACATTCCATTTTCCGAAGCTATGGAACAAATTCCAAAGTATGAAAAGTTCATGAAAGATATCCTTACAAAAAATAGAATATCAATGGATCAAGAAGTTATCATGGTTGATGTAAGTTGTAGTGTCATCATTCAACGAACTCTACCGAAGAAGGAAAGTGATCTGGGAAGGGTTACTTTGTCGGTTACCATTGGTGATATTTATATTGGTAAATGATTGATAAATTTGGGTTCTAGCATTAATTTTATTCCTTTGTCTATTATGAAAAGATTGGGGAACATCGAGATAAAGTCAACAAAGATGACACTTCAACTAGCTGACAAATTTATAACTCGTCCTTATGGTGTAGCTCAAGATTTGCTAGTGAAAGTGGATAAATTTTTGTTCCCGGTTGATTTTGTTGTGACTGATATGGAGGAAGACCATGATGTACCTTTGATTCTTGCTCGACCATTCATGAAGACCGCAAGAATGATGATCGACGTCGGTGATGGTTTGATGAAAGTCTGGGTTCAAGATGAAGAAGTAAGTTTTAATCTCTTTGAAGCTATGAAACATTCTAATGATAAGGGAGATTGTTTTAAAGTTGATGCTATTGAAGAAGCTATTTGGGATGTTTCTAGTGAAGTTCATCTTTTAACACCTCTTGAGAGAACATTGAATAATATTATTCAAGTTCTTGATGTTCATGAAGAAAAGGAGTTGGAAGAATGTGTGAAGGAACTTGAATCTTTAGAAGAAGTTCCATCTTGGGAGGAAGAAGTTGAAATTTTGAAGAAAGAAGCTAAAGAAGAAGATTTAAAAATTGAATTGAATATGTTGCTGTCTCACTTAAAGTATGTGTTTCTTGATGATGGTGGTAACAAATCGGCAATCATTAGTAATTCTTTATCGGAGAAGGAGGAGCATTGTTTAGTTCAAGTTTTAAAAGAAAATCAAAGTGCAATAGGTTGGATTTTAGCGTATTTAAAAGGCATAAGCCCGAATTATTATACGCACATGATTTTTATGGAAAAGAATTTCAAACCCATAGCTCAACCCCAACGACGCTTGAATCCGACAATGAAAGAGGTTGTGAGAAAGGAAGTTGTGAAACTATTGGATGTCGGGATGATTTTGTTGGCTCCTAAATTCGACACCCTTGTTTGTTATCATATAGACCATTGATTATGAGTCAGAAGGTTTCCTACATAAGGAGGCTTCGACCAACTGATCATGTCGAAGGGTCATCAAAGAATGACAAGATACTTAGAGAAATTCCTTTAAGTTAGAATCTTGTTGTCTTCGACGTCGAAGGAACCTCTCGACAAAGGTCCTTGAGGCCCAAGGTCGAACGGTTTGAGATTTGAATTGTTGGAGGGAAAACGGTTCCCAGCAGTTGCCAAGTGCAACGTGCCGAGAACAGAAGCGTCGAAGGCTGTGAGCGTGCCATGTGGCGTCATCTCGAAGCAGTGTAACTGCCCAGCGGTTACTTAGGATTTGTTTTAGTATAAATACTAGTTGTTCACGTAGTTTTCACGCGTGTTCATCATTTTATACAAGTCACTCATTTAGATTCAAGTACCCAGCGTTAGAGAATGAATCATCGAGAATGTATGTGTGAAACACCATTTAAATTAATCAAAGTCTTTTATATTCAATCAATTTATCGCTTTTCATTTACTTATCTCCGTCGAAGCCTTTTACTTAACACTTTTATTTATTCTATCAAGCTTTTTTTATGCAATTTACTTAAAGTGTCTTTACTTTACTGGCATTAATCATCATTAGGATTAGTCAAACTCCAGAAAATCAACCATGTCTTAGGATCAATCTGATCGATCCTGCTAGTCACCAAATAAGTAACCTTTTGGAAGATCAGCGGTTGTTTACCAATTTCCACTGTAAACAAATTGGCACACCTGGTGGGACCTTGTGTTGATTTTTACGATTAACCATTTTATATAAAATATCCTCCTTTTTCGAGAGTATTGCATGTTATTGAGGAGTGGTAGAATATACACCAACGAAACCAATACTAGGAGAAGAAGTGAAGAGATGGCGAATCCGCCAAACAATGGAGAAATCCCACAAACAAATGTGGGAGCAACGGTTATCCCAACCGTAAGCGAAGCGGTAACCGCTGGTTCAACGCCAGCAGTAACGGTTACACAAACGGGGCCATTACCTCCATTTACCGGCCCCAGAATGCCTTTGGGAACTCCCCCACCAAGGGGAAACCAAGGAACTAGGCCATATGTTCCCCCAGGTTTTTTGACAGTCGGTTTAAATTGAGAACCACTCTATGGCATGCCAACTTCTGAATTGGCTAGCCTGACGAATGCTACGTCCACTTTTTCAGACCCTTTAGTGAGCGCCTCTTCGCCACTCCAAGGCTCTGGGGTTGGTATGGCGAACAGGGGTGGGACCCAACTCTTAGGAGGAACGTCCCAAGTAATGCATGGCCTTACGAATGCTTCGACAGCAGTCTTGAGGAAGCAAATGGACGAGAGCAACCACGATATGGTTCAAATGTTGGCGCAAACTTTAAGCACAGGGCTAAATCCTCTAATACAGAATACCACCCAGTCGAATCAGCAAATGACAGCGCAAATGTCGCGTCTGGATGACTTTTTTGGGGTACCCCAACCTATTCGACAGCCCCAAAGGGCACAAATAAGGGGAAACCAAGGTATACTTCTAGAGGAAGAAACCACTATTAACCAAGTCCAGCAGCCTATCGAAGAAAACCTTAGGGTACGAATGGAACAACCCGGGGTCGAAGAGCCTAGAGTCATAGCCCCGGAAGTAAGGATGGTTAATAGAAACCAAAACCCTGACGAAGTAGTTCAGCAGATCCAATACCAGAATATGGGATTGGAAAATAACTTGACAGCCATGATTGAAAGAATCATGATGCAAAATGGGATGAATACGGGCCTCCGTAGGCCCAACTTCACATCCCCACTGTTGGAATATGTGTTACAAACGGACTTGCCTCCTAGATGCAAAGTCCCTAAGTTTACTAAGTTTTCAGGGGACACCACAGAATCCACTGTCGAGCATGTGGCAAGATACTTAATCGAAGCAGGAGAAATTTCAAACAATGAGAACCTGAGGATTAAGTATTTCCCAAGTTCCCTAACAAAGAATGCGTTCACTTGGTTCACAACTCTCCCCCCCCCCCAATTCGATCCACCATTGGACCCAGTTGGAGAGATTATTCCATGAGCAATTCTACATGGGACAAACCAAGATAAGCCTGAAAGAGTTGGCCAGTGTCAAGAGGCGATTCACTGAACCTATAGACGAATATCTAAATAGGTTTAGGTTGCTCAAGGCAAGATGCTTTACGCAAGTGCCAGAACATGAGTTAGTCGAAATAGCCGCAGGAGGTCTAGATTACTCCATTAGGAAGAAACTAGACACTCAATACCTGAGAGACATGGCCCAATTGGCCGATATGGTTCGACAGGTAGAACGCCTTAAAGTTGAAAAGGCCAGGGCGACAAAAACTCATAAAAGAGAAAGGATAGCATATGTCGAAATGGACGATGAAGATCCAGAAACATTCGATGAACCTATAACCGTCGAAGAAAGTGAGGTCGATTTAGCTGAGTTAAAACAAGGGCCATCATACTCTTGCAAACTACTAGTCCCCTCAAGTGGAAAAAACCCCACTGGTCCTGAAAGGGCCAATGATAGGTTCCCTAAAAAGACTTACAGTTTTGATATTAGAAAATGTGATGAAATTTTTGACTTACATGTAAAAGATGGCCAAATGATAATACCCCCAGGGGTAAAAGTGCCTCCTCTTGATCAAAGAAAGAAAAGAGGCTATTGTAAATATCATAACTTTCTGGGCCATAAAACATCTCAATGTTTTCTTTTCAGGGATCTCGTGCAAAATGTTATCGAAGAAGGGAGGTTGAAGTTCGCTGATAAGACCCCCATGACTGTGGATTCTAACCCTTTGCAGGATGAAGCCCACTATGCTGAACCTTCATAGGTGAATGTGATCGAGGCTTCCAGGAGTCAGGTGAAAAGGCCAGGAATAACTATGGTCGAAGTCACCAAAGATCATATCAACATGCCAATCTTTGGCAGTTTTTCTGGGAATCTTTCTAGAAAGACAATCGAAGTAGTCCAAAAAGTTGATGAAGGCCCAAAACTGGAGACAGGTGGAGCCTCAAAGTCTGGAGCTAAACCCATTTCCTACTTGGCTGCAGCGCAAGGCCATACGGAAGACCTGGAGGCCCAAATGAAGCAGATGACTCTTGCTACTAAAGACAACATGAATGTCAACATGGTCGAAATCTCTCAATCGAAAGTTTCAGAGGAGGCCATTAGGCAAGAGCAAGCAAACAAAACGGCTTTCCCTCGGGAAAACGAAAATCTGGCAGAATTCTTGCAACGATGCCAGAAGAAAAAATCAGAAGTAATGTTGTGTCCTCGATGCAGCTCTATTTTTGGCAAGAAATCTGCTGAACACATCGAAGGTGTGAGAGCAGCAAACAAAAGAAGGGAAGGTTCTGATGTTCGACATGATCCCAGAAGAACCTACAAAAAGGGTTCAAATCAGGAAAGGAGGCCACTAACGTTCAGGCCTCCAACCAATGTGCCAGTTGATACGTGGCTCAAAACATCGAGTCGAAAGAGACCTAGCAAAGAAAGGTGGCATTCCTTCGAAGTGCCAAGAGGTTCATCTTTGACACTCAAGAAAGAACCTCATGCTGCTGCCTCCAAAGTGACCCAAGTGTCAAGTAACTACAAGGGAAAGAATCCAATGTCTCAATCCCAGTGGAGAAGATACCAAAGGCAACGCAAGGCTGAGAGGGAAGCTGTCAACGAACCAAAGCCAGAGTCAAGTTCAAATGTCCCACAGCGAAAGCAAAGAAAGCCTTTGGAGAGGGAACCAGTGACCAATAGGCTGGTATGGCCTAACCAAGGCGAAGTTGGTGACGAAGATGGCTCTGAGTCTGATGACACCCTAGATATCATGGTGAATATAGTCTCAGTTTTGCCAAGAGAGTTCAATCGCCAGATGGAGGTCGAATCGAACGATTGGGAAGTCGAACAAGAAATGGCCAAGCATAGGCCAGTATGCTACTTCGTCATGGATAATGGTTGCACTGAAGAGCAAAATGGTTTCTTCGAACCACCTACTGAGGCGATGAAAAGTCACCTCAAGCCTTTATTCATAAGGGCAAAACTAGAAGAAGCCACTGTATACAAGATCTTGGTAGACTGTGGGGCAACCATCAACATAATTCCCCACTTCATGCTAAGAAAAATAGGCAAGAGTGATGAAAACATTAAGCCTCATAACATGGTCCTATCGAACTATGAAGGCGGAATAGGGACCACTATGGGTGTGATCCAACTAGACCTCAAAGTAGGATCCATCCTTCGACCAACTATGTTTATGGTCATATTGGCTAAACTAAATTATAATCTATTGTTGGGCCGAGAATGGATACATGGTGTTGGAGCAGTACCATCATCAATGCACCAAAGGTTAATATTATGGCGTCCTGATGGAATTGTCGAGAATATAGAAGCAGATCAGAGCTACTACTTGGGCGAAGTAAATCACCTAGGGAGAGCTGACTTCGACAAAAAATTGGCTCACATTGGGCCATGCCCAGCACCTGACTTCGACATGGCGCCAGCGCCAAATGCTTTTTGTTCCTTGTACTTGCACCCTGATCATGGGTTTCAATGGGACAAAGAAGACTTGTCCCACATTGATTTTAGTGGGCTAACTGACATCCAGCCAACTGGTTAGGGAAGTGAATTCAGTGATAATGACTGAGTCACAAGCCCTACAGTGAATTTCGGCTTACGTAGCCGAAACAAGGATGATAACGGCTCTCGAAGCCGAAGTAAAATATATGGCCACCCAGGCCAACGACCAAGAGCTACCTTCTGCAGGTCCTGGAAAAGATTTCGACCCAGAACCACCAGATATAGGCCCTGGAAAATATTTCGATCCAGAACCTCCTGATATCATGATAGAAGGAATGCAGGATCAAAGGCTCGACGCCATCTATGACGATGAGCCTTTGGAATTCGAAAAGGACCCCCTGGAGAACAACATCAAAATGTTAGCACAGGATCCTTTAGAAGAAATTAACTTGGGAGAAGGGTTAGAGAAAAGGCCAACTTACATCAGCGCCAAAATAGACCCAGAGCTCAGGTTTGAAGTTATCCAGTTACTAAAGGAGTTCAAGGACTGCTTTGCATGGGATTACGACGAGATGCCTGGTCTCGACAGAGGATTGGTAGAACTTCAGTTGCCAATCAAACCTGGGAAAAAGCCAGTCAAGAAAAGTCCAAGACACTTCGCTCCAGAAATACTGTCGAAGATCAAAACGGAAGTCGAAAGACTGCTGAAGTGCAAATTCATACGAGCTACGAGGTATGTCGAATGGATTGCAAACATTGTGCCAGTAATTAAGAAAAATGGTACGTTAAGGGTGTGCATAGATTTCAGAGATTTGAATGCTGCAACACCTAAAGATGAATATCCTATGCCTATGGCGGAAATGCTAGTTGATTCTGCCGCTGGCCATGAGTACCTGAGCATGCTCGACAGTTACTCAGGATACAATCAAATTTTCATTGCTGAAGAAGATGTGTCGAAAAAAGTTTTTCGATGCCCTGGGGCTTTAGGCACTTACGAATGGGTAGTGATGCCTTTTGTCCTAAAAAACGCTGGGGCAACATATCAGCGAGCGATGAACTCTATCTTCCATGATTTTATTAACACTTTTATGCAAGTATATATTGATGATATTGTTGTAAAATCTGTTTCCAGGAAGAACCATATAGACCACCTTCGACAATCATTTGAAAGAATGAGAGAACATGGTCTGAAAATGAACCCTTTGAAGTGTGCGTTCTGTGTGAAAGATGGAGATTTCTTGGGCTTCGTCGTCCACAAGAAAGGAATCGAAATCAACCAGAACAAGACAAAGGCAATCTTGGAAGCGAAAGCGCCAACAAACAAGAAGGAACTGCAATCTCTGCTGGGCAAGATAAATTTCTTAAGGAGATTTATATATAACCTAAGTGGAAAAGCTCAAGCCTTCTCACCCTTACTTCGGTTGAATAAGGAAGGATTCGAGTGGGGGCAAGAGCAACAGGAAGCCTTCGACAAGATCAAAGGGTATATCACCAAGCCACCTATTTTGGTGCCTCCTTGCAGCAATAGGAGTATGAGATTGTACATAGCTGCATCTGACAAAACTTTGGGAAGCATGTTATCCCAGGAAGATGAAAATGGAGTCGAAAGACCCATTTATTACCTCAGCAGAGTTTTGAACGATGCAGAAACTAGATATAGCGAAGTTGAAAAGTTATGTCTATGTCTTTATTTCTCTTGTACAAAGCTCAAACAATATATAAAACCAATTGATGTGTATGTTTCGTCTTATTTTGATGTTTTCAAATACATGTTGTCGAAACCCATCTTGCACAGTCGAATTGGCAAGTGGGCGCTAGCATTAACTGAGTATTCATTGACCTTTATGCCTCTTAAGGCAGTAAAAGGGCAAGTGGTAGCAGACTTTAAAGTCGACCACTCAATTCAGGTTGAAAATATAAATTACATGGAGATAGAACCCTGGAAATTCTACTTCGATGGTTCCAGCCATAAAGATGGAACAGGAGTAGGGGTCTTAATTATTTCTCCAAAAAAAATTCCAACAACATTCAAGTACAAGATATAAGGTACTTGTTCGAACAATGAGGCTGAGTACGAAGCACTAATTACTGGCCTTGAGATACTGTTGGAATTGGGGGCAACTCGAGTCGAAATAATGAGAGACTCAGAGTTAGTCATCAAGCAAGTCACAAAAGAGTACAAATGCATAAGAGAAAATCTTATTATGTACTTTGTGATAGCAAATCGCTTATTGAAAAAGTTCGAAGTGGTTAACATTTGACACATACCTAGATTGGAAAACCAAGTAGCCAATGATTTGGCACAAATTGCATCTGGGTACAAAATTTCAAAAACGAGATTACAAAGAGCAATCGAAGTTCGAGAAAAAATAAAAGCAACCAGCCTGTCTCCAACAGATTTGGAATCGACAAGACTAGGGTATGCTGATCAAAGGAACTTTGAAAATTCGTTCATAGACAATTTGTCAGAGCAGGATTGGAGGAAACCCATTGTAGATTATCTACAAAATCCAGCAGCTTTGACTGAACGAAAAATAAAATATAGGGCGTTGAGTTATGTACTCATGGGTAATGAGTTGTTCAAAAAGACGCCTGAAGGGGTATTGCTAAAATGCTTAAGCGAAACTGAAGCATACATAGCCCTTTCGACTACGCACGCTGGAGCATGTGGGGCTCGCCAAGTAGGCCATAAGATGAAATGGTTGTTGTTTCGACAAGGACTATACTGGCCCACTATCTTGAAAGATTGTGTTGAGTTCGCGAAGGGTTACCAGGAATGTCAAGTCCATACGGGCATCCAACATGTACTAGCAAGCGAACTTCACTCAATAGTGAAACCTTGTCCTTTTAGAGGATGTGCATTGGATCTTATTGGAGAGATTCGACCAGCATCATCAAAGAGCCAGAAGTATATACTGGTAGGCATTGATTATTTCACCAAATGGATCGAAGCTATCCCTTTAGTCAATGCATACCAAGAAAATGTCATTGAATTTATTCAAAAGAACATTATATACAGATTTGGAATCCCTGAGACTATAACAATTGATCAAGGGTCAGTGTTTACTGGTCGAAAGATGCAGGAATTCGCTCAAGAAACAGGCTTTAGACTCCTAACATCAATACCTTATTATGCACAGGAAAATGGTCAAGTCGAAGCAGCGAATAAAATAGTGTTTGGCCTGATAAAAAAGCATGTAGGAAAGAAGCCAAAAAATTGGCATAAAACGTTAGACCATATCTTGTGGGCCTGTCGAACGTCCCCAAAAGAAGCAACAGGTACAACACCATATCGGCTAACTTTCAGTCACGACGCAGTACTGCCAGCAGAAATTTGTCTTCAATCAGCAAGGGTTCAGAGACATCAAGATATTCCCTCTGAGGTTTATTTGGATATGATGTTAGACGAACTAGTAGATTTAGACGAAGAAAGACTACGAGCTCTCGACCTACTGAGAATTCAGAAGAAAAGAGTGGAAGACTCTTACAATAAGAAAGTAAAACCTAAGGCATTCTTGCCTGGAGAATTAGTTTGGAAGGTGATTCTCCCCATGGATCAAAGAGATCGAAGCATGGGAAAATGGTCACCCAAGTGGGAAGGACCGTTCAGAATTATCCAAATATTTTCTGGTGGAGCTTATGAGGTCGAAGAGTTAAGCGAAGATAAAAGACTCTTGAGAGTAAATGGAAAGTATTTAAAAAAATATAAACCTATACTCCAAGAGATCAAAATAAATAACAGTTAATGACTAAGTTAACCATAAAGCCAAAATGGAAATTGATATATTGATTAACCAAAATGGCTGCATTGTATTACAAAGTTACAGTACATGGTCAATGAGGTGATGAGAAAACTAAAAAGGGATGGAAGCTTTAAGTCGAAGATATTTGGCTCGCTGCAACTCCATCCGTTTGTTACACAAGGCATTCGCCTGAGAAAGTTTGGCAATCTGGTCTTCTAGGGCTTGGGCCCTTTCAGCGAACTCTAGGCCTCGAGTAACTTCATCTTGGCTCTCTGCGTCCGAAACGGTCGAAAGGAGTTCCTCTTTGCGCTTAGTATTAGCATTCAACCTGGCCTCCAACTCCTCGATCTGCGCCCTTATAGAGGCGTTATCCTGATCTAGGGCTTTGATTTCCTGCTGCTTGGACGTCTTCTGTTTCGACAATTCTGCAATTCGAGAAGTCGATTCAGCTACTTCAGTCCAAGAAGAAGAACTCTTGCCATGCAGGGTTTCGAGTTGGCTGTTGAACCCCCTTCGACGATTATAGTCCGCGGAGACTTGGTCAACAATGGAGTATAACTCCAAGATGAAGCTGGAAATTTCTGGAGAAATAGCAAGCAAATCAACTGCACCCAAGACAGCTCCCAAACAAGACTGGGCAGTAGGATCCCCCTCCAAAGCCTTCATTAGATCCTTCTTGAAGAACTGAGCCTTGACTTTCTTCAAGACCTCATCGAGAGGAGAAGTCGAAGTAGACTTCCCTGATGCAGTAGAAGCATCATGGCTAGGGTCGGATGAATTTTCCCTGCTCTCAATGATGGCATTCAGATAGCCAATTGGATCATTTTGCTTCAAAAGGGCCAAGTCTTCTTTAGACCTGGGCTTTGTCGAGGTGATCGTTTCTGCAGCAGTGGTGGCTTGGGGCTGAGTATGTTCAGCAGCATCAGCATCAACATGACCCTCTTCATCACGTTGCTCTTCTGTCTCATTGACCACTTGAGCTTCCTCCTGGTGGTGTTCCTCTATTTCAGCAAGGACTTCATCATCCACCAGTTCCTCCTCTCGTTGTCTGCTATGGTCAACAGAGTCTTGTGGCTCTGAAGTTTGATTTACTTCGTTAGCAGAACCGACGAAAGAAGAAGGATGGTGAATAGGTTCCCCTGCGCTGTTTACAAAGGAATCAGAACCTTCGACAGGATGCCCAGTTGGTGCTGAAGTTCCAACGGTCTCCTGAAAATAGAAAAGGAAAAATATTCTGATTTAGAGAGATACACAATCGAATGTGATCGTCGACACCTAAGTTAAAGTGGTCGAAGGCACTACCTGTAGTGGAACTTCAGCCCCAGGGCTAGAGTTGTCACTCTCAACGGGTTTGCTGAGCAAGACGTTTAGCTCCTCCTCCGTGGGCTCTTCGATGATCACAGGAGGTGGCATGGGTTTATTCCCTGCGACCTTGATTCTGATCGCAGGTCGAGGCTCAGGAGCAGGGGCAGCCTTCTTCACCTTTCTCTGTTTGAGAGGAACATGGGGAGATTCATCCTCATCGCCACTCGAAGATTCGACCGTTAATGCAGGTCGCTTCTTAGGCGCAGGTTCCTGAAAGCCCCAAATGGAGTTGGTTTAGAACGCAGCATTGAAAACCAGGATGTTTAAAAACCATCAGGAAATAAGAAAAATTTTGTTACCTGTGTTGGAGGTTTTGTAGAGGGACCTCCACCCTGATGGTTGTCTGTGGCCTTCTTCGCCACAGGTTTTCGAACAACTGAAAGAAGACACGTTCACAAGTTATAATTGACAGTTATAGGTCGAAATGGAAAGACAAATATAATTTGTAAAGGGAACGTACATTTCTTTATTTTATCGAGAACCAAGACGAAGGACTTCTGGAGTTCATCTGCAAAATCCTTTTCGTCGAAGAACTCTTCGACATAATATCTCTTCCACCAGTCTTTAAAAGATGGTGAATAGAGGAAGTTGAGTTGGTAGTCAAACAATGATAGTATGGTCCAAACAACTTAACTACTAATATGCTTAGTAGCAGCATCCTCAGAGTAGTCATTACAAAAGTACAACAATGATTTCTCCCTAGGGTAAATGGGAGAAGGAAGCGATTGGATAATGCCAAACTGTTGAGAGACAAGATTCGGCTGGTAAGCAATCAGGCTCAGATGATTCTTTGAACTCTTGAAGCGCAATGGCATTATCCTTGGAGTGAGAAACGCTTCCCACATTGTTGTGTGCTCTTCGAGGTGAGGATCCTCTGATGACTTGGGATGGGGCCTGGTGAACCACCCTGGACCAAACTTTTGACTGGCGAAAGGAGCCATGGTCGAGGTAAACTCCTTCCTCCCTGCAAACATCTGAACGAAGTTTGCAAAGGTCTTTTGGAGTTCCAGCCCATCCTCAGTGGGAGTCAATAAGGCAAGCCTGGTGCCTTTGACATGCCTTCTGGCTATCTCAGGAGCCTTTTCGTTTATTTGAGTCTTATGGGGTAGAAAAGACTCGAAAGTGGCGTTTAGCCAGAGTTGAAGTAGCCAAAAGGGTCCAGCAAGCAGCAAGCTGGCTCTATTTTCTATTATTTTTAATTGAGTCGCTCCACTGCTTATTGACTCATACAGGTTCACCAGTATTAATTCGGCCAAACAGATGTTTTGACCGTGATGAAGCTGAGTAGCAAGGGTGACCATTTTCTTCGTCACCTGTAGGGATTTCGTGCAGAACACGAAGCGTGACAGCCAAAGGGCTAGAAACGCAATGTGCTCCACATCCGTCACCACAGCCGTCGATTTGTCATGGTAGTGGTTGGTGTAGGTGGTATAAGTGGGTTTGGTAGCTGAAAACCCAATCTGGTCTTCAGACATTTCCTCTGGGTCGAAGTAATCCCCAGTTGGTCGAAGACCAGTAATAGCAGCCACGTCAAAGAGAGTGGGTGTTACCATTCCACAAGGCAGGTGGAAGGTGAAGTGAGTATAGTCCCAAAATAGCAAAGAAGCTACCAGCATTTCAGGACAATAATTGAGACCAGTTTTGGACAGCATAACTAGGTCATAAATCCCCATGCCCTTCCAAATCGAAGCCTGGCACTTCTCCATCTTGTCGAGCCAAGCGTTGTATTCTGGTGTAAGGTTAGGGCTAGACCTAAAAGCCCTAACCCCCCTGTTGAAGAACCGAAGATCTATTTTTTCTTTTGCAGGGTCTTCTGTATCGTCTGTCGCCTTCTTGGAGCACCCAATGGGCTTGAGTGCCTCACGCACAGGGAAGAAACCCTCGATTTTCGTTGGGTCAGCAATGCATGCAGATAGAGGACCGGACATGGCGAAAACCTGGTTGGGATATCCAACAGGAATCAGCAGTTGAGAAGAATAAGTTTCACGCTCAGCATCTCCCATGGGTTTAGGAACCCTTCGCATTCCCATGGAGTTAACTATCGGAGCGGTTGAAAAGATTTCTGGTTGAGTAGTTTTAGAGTGAGTGCTAGATCTGGGGACATTAGAAGAACGAGAACGTGAAGCCATCTTTTGGTTTAAGATGAAGATGGATGAAGAACAAAGGTTTCTGGGTTTGGAGAGGAAGAAGAAAAGGTTTGCTTACAGGAAGTTTTGTTCGACTTAAGGCTTGGATGAAGGAAAGCGTAAAGAGTCCAACAAGGGGCACTTAGTGCTATTTATAGTGATTGAAAAAATCACAAGACTCGAGGTCATTTAATGTCTCAGACTAGAGTAGAGCACGTGGCGCTCATTTGGTGATGTAGCCGTTCTGAAGAACAGAAACTGTGCAGCGTGCATCCTCGATTTCGGGAAATAGTCATGATGATAACATTTGAAAAGACATCGTGCATGCCAAACGCCTTACTGAAGTGACGTCTTGGGAACAGGTGAAATGATGACTTTTTGAGATTTTCAGTTGGTTGGTAGGAGACGAAAAGCACACAAACTAATTTGTGGCTGAGAGTGAAGGACAGGTGTCGAATGGAATCTCAAAGAATGCCTTTTTCTTTTCAGCGTCGAAATAACACATTCTTGGGGGGCAATTTGTTGGCTCCTAAATTCGACACCCTTGTTTGTTATCATATAGACCATTGATTATGAGTCAGAAGGTTTCCTACATAAGGAGGCTTCGACCAACTGATCATGTCAAAGGGTCATCAAAGAATGACAAGATACTTAGAGAAATTCCTTTAAGTTAGAATCTTGTTGTCTTCGACGTTGAAGGAACCTCTCGACAAAGGTCCCTGATGCCCAAGGTCGAACGGTTTGAGATTTGAATTGTTGGAGGGAAAACGGTTCCCAGCAGTTGCCAAGTGCAACGTGCCGAGAACAGAAGCGTCGAAGGCTGTGAGTGTGCCATGTGGCATCATCTCGAAGTAGTGTAACTGCCCAGCGGTTACTTAGGATTTGTTTTAGTATAAATACTAGTTGTTCACGTAGTTTTCGCGTGTGTTCATCATTTTATACAAGTCACTCATTTAGATTCAAGTACCCAGCGTGAGAGAACGAATCATTGAGAATGTATGTGTGAAACACCATTTAAATTAATCAAAGCCTTTTATATTCAATCAATTTATCGCTTTTCATTTACTTATCTCCGTCGAAGCCTTTTACTTAACGCTTTTATTTATTCTATCAAGCTTTTCTTCATGCAATTTACTTAAAGTGTCTTTACTTTACTGGCATTAATCATCATTAGGATTAGTCAAACTCCAGAAAATCAACCATGTCTTAGGATCAATCTGATCGATCCTGCTAGTCACCAAATAAGTAACCTTTTGGAAGATCAGCGGTTGTTTACCAATTTCCACGGTAAACAGATTTATCCTATTTCCGATAGTACTTGGGTGAGTCTGGTGCATGTAGTTCCAAAAAATGGTGGAATGATCGTGATAAGAAATGAAAAGAATGAATTGATTCCAACAAGAGCCGTAACGGGATGGAAGATGTGTATCGATTACCGGAGGCTTAATCAAGCAACTAGGAAAGATCACTTTCCTCTTCCTTTTATGGATCAAATGCTGGAAAGGTTATCGGGACAAGAGTTCTATTGTTTTTTGGATGGATATTCCGGGTATACCCAAATATCAGTAAATCCAGAAGATCATGAGAAAACGGATTTCACTTATCCATTTGGAGTTTTTGCGTATAGGAGGATGCCCTTTGGTTTGAGCAATGCACCGACAACTTTTCAACGTTGCACCAAATTAGAAAATGGATTTTGAATTAATATGTGATGTTAGCGATTATGCCATTGGTTCGGTTCTTGGTCAAAGAAGAGGGAATTTGTTTCATGCCATACATTATGCTAGCAAAGTTCTTAATGAAGCATAAATTAACTATGCAACAACTGAAAAAGAATTGTTAGCCATTGTGTATGCATTGGAAAAATTTAGATCTTACCTCATTGGGTCAAAGGTTGTAGTCTACACCGACCATGCGACGATACGATATTTGCTTACCAAACCGAATTCTAAGCAAAGACTAATTAGATGGATACTTTTGTTGCAAGAATTTGTTCTTGAAATTCATGACAAGAAAGGTTCTGAGAATTTGGTAGCGGATCACTTATCCCGCTTGGTCAATGTAAAAGTTACTAACAAAGAAAGAGAGGTTAGAGAAGAATTTCTGTATGAAAATATTTTTATGGTACAAGTTAGACCATGGTTTGCCGATTTTGCGAATCAGAAGGTATCCAGATTGATACTGGAAGATCTAACTTGGGACCAAAAGCATAATTTGTTAAGGAGATGTGTGTCGTTGGGGGAATCAAAAAGCATACTTTGGCATTGTCACAATTCTCTGTGTGAAGGTCATTTTAATGGTTTGCGTACGATAATGAAAGTCCTTTAATCGGGCTTTTCTTAGCTGTCTTTATTCAAAGATTCACACTTGCATGCTAAGAATTGTGATAAATGCCAAAGGAGTGGAGGAGTTAGGAAAAGAGACGAAATGCCTTTGAATAATATGTTGGATATAGAGGTTTTTTATTGTTGGGGCATAGATTTTGTAGGACCTTTTCCCCATCATTTTCGAATGAATTTATCCTTGTTGCGGTGGATTATGTCTCTAAATGGGTTGAAGTGATGGCTTGTCCTAGGGAGGTCGGCAAAACGGTCATAAAATTTCTAAAGAAAAATATTTTTCCCTATTTTAGCACTCTGCGAGTTTTAATTAGTGATGGTGGATCACACTTTTGTAATACATCTCTTGAAAAGTTTTGGAAAACTATGGTATAAAGCATAAAGTGGCGACTCCGTATCGTCCATAAGCTAATGGTCAAGCCAAAGTTTCGAATAGAGAGGTTAAGAGGATTTTGGAAAAGATTGTGTCAAGTTCACGGAAGGATTGGTCGCTTAAGCTTGATGATACTTTATGGGCGTATCGCATCGCTTACAAAGCTCCGATTGGTTTGACGCTGTTTTAAATGGTGTATGACAAAACTTGTCACCTTCCGATAGAAATTGATCACAAGGCTTTGTGGGCATTAAAATTCTAAAACTTTGATTCTAACTTGGCCGGAGAAAAAAGAAAAATTCAATTGAGGGTCTTGATGAATTGAGAAATGTTGCGTATCACTCCAACAAGTTGTATAAAGAAAAAGTTAAATTTTATCATGACAAGAAAATCCTTCACAAAGACTTCAAAGTTGTCCAAATGGTACTTCTTTTCAATTCACAGTTGAAACTTTTTCCGGGAAAGTTGAAGTCCAAATAGTCGGGTCCGTTCGTGATCACAGATGTGAAAGATTATGGAGAAATTGTGTTGGAGGATCCCATCTCTAAGGAAGTTTGGATTTTGAATGGCCAAAGGTTGAAAGTATACATTGGAAGAGAGGTAATGCGCGAAACAAGTGTTGTCCGTCTCGGTGATTTGTGAAATCACCATAGACCGTCGAGCTTGAAACGGTGTTAAACAAAGCGCTTGTTAGGAGGCACCCTAACACTGTAAGTATTTTGTTTTATGTTTGTTATTGACTTCAATTTGCTGCAGAACAAACTTTTGGAACAAATTCTGCAATAGAATTTTTTGTTCAGTTTCTGCCTAGCATCGTCAGGCGATGGAAGTTGTCACCGGGCGACGCTGATTTTTCAGCGCACTTCTGTTGTCGTTTTACTTCAATTATTTGTGTTGGGTCAAATAGGCCCATGGGTTAAATTGTGCTACAACACAATTCTTACGTAAAAAAGTTTCCATTGCCTCATTGCTTCCCTATTCCAAAAAATTGTTCTTCAATCATTCACCTTGCACCTTCATTCCACACTCCAAGAATCTAAGGTAAACTTTTCTCTTCTCTTCTTTGTGATTAGAAAAGGGTAGGCTTTACCATTATTGAAATAAATAAAAACTAGGTTAGGAACTTTTGAATTGATGATTATGATGATGATGCATGTGGTTTGAAAGGGTTAACAATTATGATTCACCATGAAAATTCCTTAAAGTTACTGGAAATTGGTCTTAGATCAAGTGAGATTATTGTGAAAATATGCAGAATTTTTTTGAGATTCGCAGGCTGTCGCCCGGTGACAGGATACATCGCCCGGTGATGCTAGTCAGTTGCAACACTTTGATTGTTCATGTGAACTCTGCATAATTTTTGCAAAATTCGTAGGCTGTCGCCCGACGACAGGATTCATCACTCGGAGATGCAAAGCAGAATCAACATCTTTGCTTTTTCATGTAAATTCTGAAAAATTTTCTTATTTGATTTTTGACAAGAAGATGCTCTGTTGTTTTGTGTTGGTTTCATGTCTTGCAGATGGGTCCAAAAAAGGTTTTCCGCTTGAAACCAGTGAGGGAGACTGAAGGCAATAGCTCTAGCCGATCGCGTAGCTTTGATGAGCGCGGGTTTGTGAGCGCGGATGCTGAAGACAAACGCAACATGCTGGTGGGAAGACAATTTGTTTATGAGAAGAAATTTTCTATAGATACTCATGGTCCGTATAGGAAGCCAATGCAAATTTTTATTAGAAAAATATGGGATGTGCTTATCAATCCAGTTGACAAGATTAGCTATGACTTGGTAAGGGAATTTTATGCAAATGCTCTTCCGGCTGAGGGGGACCAGTTTCTTTTCAGAACCAAGGTAAGAGGGAAAGCTTTACATTTTGACAGGAACTTGATTAACAACTTTTTGGGGAACCCTCTTTACTTGTGCTTGCATGAAATTGATGATTCAACAAAGAGTTGGGAAAGTTGATGAATCATGACTCTATCGCCAGTGCTATTTTACTTGAGGGGAGAAGTGTGGAATTAAATGTAGCAGGAATTCCTTTTCGATACAATCGGGAAGATATGACACCCAAACCTTAAACTGTGCTCCTTCTGATTCTAAATAACATCAAGCCAAAACTTCACAGGTCCACTATTCCCGTTGATGTTTCTTTACTTGTGCAGTGTATCTTGGAGGACCGATCGGTGGATGTGGCCGAAATTATTTCAAAAGAAATGAGACAATTTGTCGAGGGCACAAAATCTAGAGTGGTAAATTCTCGTGTACCTCTTCCTTTCCCTTGTCTAATAATAACTTTGTGATTATAGAAAGGAATTTTGATGCCTGTGGAGGTAAATGAAAAAGTAAGGGGAGTTATAGATGATGACTACCTTGGCCGTTATTGCTTGGGAAAATTGTCCATGAAAAGAAATAAGAAGAATGTTGTGGGTGAGTTATCTGGTGCTAGAGAAGCAACTGAGGGTCTTGATTATACTAATTAGGACCCTAGAATGAAGGAGTCATGTAATTAAACTTGGGACATGTTGGAAGCTCATCGAAGATCCGGAAGTTTCCTTCATGACTCCATGGCAAAGCTTTTTCTGCAACAATCAAACCCTCAGGAGACAATTGCCTTCCCTACCTAAGTCGAGTATAGTGCCTTCTACAATTGACCCGAGGACAGGCGCCCTTTCTTTTCGGAGGGGGAAGCACATGTTGGAGCACATGATGGTGGTGATGGTAATAATGGTGACGATGGCGGTGAAAATATGGAGTTTTGATGTTTTGGCAACAAAGTGAAGAAATTTAAATTTCATTTTTTATGTTTTTCAAGTTTTTATGCTAGTTGTTGAAATTTTTAAGTATTGAAACAATTGGTTGTGTTTTGAGTTTGTATTTTGAAAACAATAAAATTGTGGTTGTAATTTGGGATTTTCCCTTTTTAGTGGGTAGTGGTACCCCTTTTTGTTTTAAGAACTTATTTTGATTAAAGTTTGATAGATTATGATTCTTGGTAGTATTATATTATGATATGAGTATTAGATATTGTGTTTCGTTTGCTTTTTTATATAAAAAAGGGTTGAAGTTAAGTGCTTAAGGAGCAAGTTGATTCTTTGGGACTCGATCGATCTCGTGATTTGGATGGTGATGATACAAATATCAAAGAAATGCACAAATAAAGTATTATTTTACCGTTTTGTAGAATGTTAGCATAATCATGAAAGCAGTGCTTTAAGCAAAGAGATAGTTATGCATTATTATGTAAATATGTGTGCATGTTTGAACCATTAGGAAATAACCACAAATGTGAGAGACTTTTCATTGTTCACCAAATTGTTAAAGTTTTAGTAATTGTCGTTTTAGCTCGAACGATTCATGTTAAATCTTGTTGTTAAGAAGATATCTTGGAAACTTAGAAGTGATCAAGGCATTGTTTCTGCATTATGAGAGTTACCACCATTCCCAAAAGGGCTTCATCTAACCTTGTGAGTTTGTGAATCTTTGTGAACCCTTTTGAGCTTTAAATAATTTTTTTTGGAATGAATCTATCATAAAGCTAACAAATTTCTAAGTATACCACTTAGTAGTTGTATTAATTCTTAGAGAAGACCAAGGAAAAGTCAATGGTGATTCATACTAAATTTTTTTTGTTTATAAACACTTTACCTAATTTTGAAATTAGTCTGGTTTGAAGAGCATTTAAAAAAAAGAGAGAAATAAATGTTTAAAGTTGGGGAGGTTGGTTATAAAATAAGAAAGAATTGGCGGCACAATGCATCATTTAAGAAATTCTTAACAAAAAAAAAAAGCATTAATAAAGAAAGAAAAAAAGAGAAGGGTGCTATTGTACCCCAAAATTTTCCCTCTCAATTCTCAAGGGTTTTTCTCACCAAGATTCTCAGGATTTAAGTTTGCACAAGTGCATTGGGATTTTTCCAGTACCAAACTTAAAAGGAAACTGTCAAAAATGGATAAAATAGATAAAAATAATATTTTGACAAATTTGGAGAAAAACAAGTGTTCTTCGATTCAACTCTTTCGATTGGCTTTTTTGGCCTCTTTCGATGCAAGCTTGGCTTGCATCCTTCGATTGGGAAGTAGCCTTCCTTTGATCTAGCAAGCTTCGATTGGGAAATAGCCTTCCTTCGATCTAGCAAGCTTCGATTGGGAAGTAGCCTTCCTTCGAGCATAAGCTTCGATTGGGCAGTAGCCTTCTTTTTATTCAAGCTTCGACTAAGGGAATATGCTCCCTTCGAACACAAACTTCGATTGGGAAATAGCCTTCCTTCGATCCAAGTTTCGACTGAGGCAATGTGTTTCCTTCGAGCAGCTTGCTTTGATCCATAAGCTAAACCCTTCGGCATATGATCAAAACTGTTCAACCCAATACAAAACACTTGCTCCAATCCTTCGAATCTCACTCTCCAGACCATGCTTATTGAGACTTGTTTTTTCTACTCTTTGATCAGAACATGACCCTTCGAATATCACTATTTAACATACAAAAGCTCTACTCTTTGATCAGAACACGACCCTTCAAATCCAATTCTTTAACGTGTGGAAGCTGTGTTCTTCAATCAGAACATGGCCTTCGAATCCTCATCCAAGCTTGCCTCAATTTTCCAAGCTTCGACTGAAGTCTTGGACTGTTGATTTCTTGTTGTACACAAGCTTAGACTAGGAATCTTTTCCCTTTAAAATAGCCTTCTTCCATCCAAATAGGAAGGGCTTCTTTTCAGTGCTCCTTCAATTGCACCACTATCTTTGCATGCTGACTTGACTCATAAATGCAATAGCTACCCACATGCAAGCTGGAACCTTACTTCGTTTGAACATTTATTTTCCTTGGAGAAAGCTTATTTCTTACTTCTACTAGGTAACCTATCCCTCTGGGCGTGCCTTCAGCATACAAAAGCAAGAACTTCTCCAAATTGGCCTTCGATTCACAAAATCTCCCACTGGGCAAAAGACCCCTGAGCGTGTCACCAGCGCACGTATCCCTCTTCAGTTTATCTTCAGCACAAGGCCAAGACTCCTCCAAAGTTGCCTTCGATCACAAGGTGCTGACCACCTCTGTGCCAGTTTCGACTGGGCACAGACTCACCTTTGAAACATTCGTATACACTTTAGCATGCAAAAAGCCCAGTCGAAGGCCACACAGGAGACCCATTCGAAGAATGCATGTTGGGTCCATTCGAAGGACACACAACTGGTAGGAACGAATGGTATTTTAGTCTGGTCTAAAGTTATGGAAGGGTGGAGGATTCGATTCAAAAGATCAAGTTGAACATTTAGACCCATAGGCTAGGCTACGTGTTTCCCCTTTTTAGGCCTCAAACCTATGGCCCACCCTATATTTAATTGTTTATGCAAGTTAAAATAGGCTTTTACCCATTTGATGTCCAAGACCACTTGGACTTAATAGTATAATGCTACTTTTAAAAAAAAATATTCTTGAGCCTTACGCCTGTTTTCCTTCAGAAGGAACCAATCAATCTGAACCATTCATCTTGCTATCATGGCACAAGTGGACACTTACTTTCTAGCTGAACCATATTTTATTATTTTTGCTCCTAAACTTCCCAAAAACCTTTTTCTATAAATAGGGAGATCCTTTGCAAAGAAAAAAAAAGAGAGGAAGGAGAGGAGGGGAACGTATCTTCAAAATTCTCACACAACATAAAATTCTCAAACACTTCAACACTTGTGAAATCAAAAACCCAGAATCATTGTTACCTCCTTCGATTATGAAGAATAGCACATTCCAGTTTCCTTCGAATCAAGGAGCACCCCACTTGTTCCTTCCTTCGATTCCAGCATCCAGAGCCACTCAAGGCCCATCTCATCTTCAAGGATGCACCAAGGTAAGTTAGTCTTACCCTTGCATCCTTCATTTAAGACATAGCATGTATATATCATTTTTCCTCCCTTTCGTTTGCACCCTTTGAATCTATTTTTCTGGCTAATCTTTTGTTTTCTTGTTGCTTGAGTTTATTAAACATGCCTTAAAAAAATTAACTTGGCCACTAGACAGATGCTAACATGGCTTTAAGCCATGTTGTTATTAAACTCAAACGAAAGAGACCGGGGGAAGAAAGACATGAAACGAAGCCTTGGGCTTCAATGCTAACTTCCAGGCCCAGCCAGAATGCATGCTCATGCTGACTTCCAAGCCCCAGAAAGGCAAAATCAGAAGGCACATTTGCACTAGGTCTAGCCAGAATCGAAGGCCATGACTTGTTGCTGTCAGCCTCAATTAAAGAAGGCAACAAAGCAATAAGGCAGAACCATAAGGCACGCCCAACTGCTACCAATTCCCAATCGAAGGCCATGACTTGCTGCATGTTAGCCCCTAATTGAAGGAGGCCAACAGAAGCAGATTCGAAGGGCACTCCTCCCCCCAATCGAAGGAGCTCTTTTTTTCTTCTTTCTACCTTATTTTTGCTTTTATATTTTTATGCACTTCAATATGGTTGTAATAGTGTAGGATTTATTTTTTACACTTTTTTATTACTTTCATATAAATGTTAGTAATTAGGTGTGTATAGCAAGATAAAACTAACAAGTAGACAACCCAAAAAATTAAAGACAAAATGCATGCAATCAAACACACTTTACACATATGCACCCTTAGGGTAATTCCACCTGTTGCCTTATAAAAATGGTCATGTTATGCATTTGGGATATCTTAGTAAAAACAATCACAAATACAAGATCATAGTCCCTCGATGACGCTACGAATGTTTCCTTATAAATGATCTTAGTCCCTCAAAGAGAAATGGTAAGATATCTCATAACATTTCTATCATGACTATACGATGACCCACGCTCGTCCCTTTACATTCAAAGATAAGGCTTCATACCAAATCAATGGTCAGATAGCAATATCAAAGGAAAGGAAGAAATAAACTAAGACTTTTGAGTAGGTAGATTGATCCTAGTTGCTTTCTCATTTTCAAATCAAACACTCTTGCTTATTTTCAAAAACAAACACCAACACTTTCAAAACCCTTTCGAAACATGAAATATTTTTAAAAGCTCAACACTTTGTATACGTTCTTACGAACGAGAACTATTACAAAGTTTTCCTAAAATGATGTCGCATTTTCAAAATACTTTCAAAAAACCACACAAAGCACATTTTCAAACAAAAGCAAGTGATCTAGAAAGAAACTAAGAGCCCATAGATAACTATGGATGAAAAGGGTGCTAATACCTTCCCTTTTAATAATCTACTCCCCGAACTTAAATAATCTCAAAGTTCTTTCCTGTTCTTTTCAGCCTTTCCTTTTGGATAAAAGAAAAGTCGGTGGCGACTCTTGCTAACCGCAACATTTGTGATAAAACACAAAACAACCAAGTCAGTTCTTCCACCGCGTTACAGAACTGGCGACTCTGCTGGGGATTAACTTAAAAGTGGGGTTACCTTAGTGATAGATCATATTTACTTGCTTTCCTTGTTTGACTTGCATGCTTTACATTATGGTTCCTTGTTTTGGTTTGCTTTAATCCTCCACCCGGATCTGGGACACCTTTTTAGGTAAGTAGCAATAGATTGTGGAAACTGTACGTCGTAGATCGATATGGTTGAAACAATGGCTACATTAGTGTGACACATTTTTGGGTACCAGTATCCCTTGTGTTGAATCGAAGAGAATACGGAGCCACTGAGCGGCGTTATGAAGCACTAACTGACCTTAGAACCTTAATTGAACAAACTTGGCCAATCAGGACGTAGTAAGATAACCTGTTTCGGTGGAAAGATGAAAATTGGTTGATACTCGATACTACACTCATTAAGATTGGACTTTTGGGATATCTCGGCCGCAAGGAAAGATTGATTGTGCTGAGACAACGCCTAAAAGAAAGGTCAGTGATATTGAGATCCCTTAGAACCCGATTACTATTAACTAGGACAGGTTGAGCCAATTAAACTTCAAGAGGGTACTTACCTACAAACCCCATGCAAGCCTAAACCTAAGGACTTGTCTGCTTTGTATGTATATGATTATTTATATATAAACTCGCTTACTTCGCATACTTGTACACAACATCATGACATCATACCATAGCATTTTCAATAACCATTTCAAGGATCTCAAGGGTCTATGATGCAAGGTCACGTTGAACCAGACGTCTATCAAGGGGTAAGAGAATTTATTTTCCTCTAACCAAACTCCATAAAAAATCAAGTACAACAAACTTGAGTCAAGGGCTATGACCCACTTGACACGGTGAGCTTAATTCTCGTGGAAGGACATCCACCGATACAAGGTTTTCCAAACAAAGCTATTGATCAAAGTTCAACTTCTAACATTTTCTTGTGTTTACCCTGCGAGATCCTTGAAAACATGCATCCACATATCATGCATCATATCATGACAGGTTTCTCCCACACATGTCTCCTTATCTTCCTACTGTTTATTTCAGTATAGATGGATCTAGAGCAGACTATCGAGGGCATCCAGGCTCAAAATGCTCAACTTCAAGAAATGTTCTTGAACCTATCCAAGGGGCAAGAAGAAGTGAAAGCTCTCCTCACAAGGGGCATGATCATGGGGAATCCGGAGGGCACCAAGGATGATCAATTGGAACGGCTACAAACTGAGATAGCCATAATGAAGGTCCAAATGATGGGACAATTGGTGGGCCAGATGGCTCTTATCCAAAACTTGGCTCAAGGACAAGAAGAGCTAAGGACCCTCGTCAATAAACTTCTTTAAGACGGTTGCAATCGCATGAAACAAACGGTCATGATTGGGGACCAGGCCACTACTCATCCCCCCATGAGACAAAAGACCATTTTGGTAGAGAGTAGACCTTTCCAATTTGCTGCTACGTCACGAGCCCAACAATCACTTCGTCAACAAGGATAGGGTAATCAGAGTAAACGGGTCCCATCCGGTAGGCAGTTTACCAAACTCGACATACCAATATCGCAAGTCTTGCAACACTTGCTGAAGCTGAATTTGGTCACACTAAGGGATCCTCCTCGAAATCCCAATACCTCCACTCCTAACTATCATCCCAATGCATTACATGCATACCATTCCAATAATCCTCGGCATGATACGAATGACTGTTGTGCTTTGAAAAATAAGATCCAAGACTTGATCGATAGAGGAATGTTGGAGTTCACACAAGATGGCCAGACTGAGTTCTTTTGCCGTCTCTCAAAGGCTCGCCACCTAAAGTGACAAGTTCAGGCAAAGGCTTCTGTTCATTTGAATTTTCAATTGTAATTTCTTTTGTTATTCAAACAATTATCTATTAATGTCAAACTTTGTTTCATCAATGCATTGCATATATTTGTCTTGAATTCATCCATTCGTTTTCACTATAATTAAAACTATGCTTTTTACTCCCTTTATAATATTCAACTCTTGTTTCAAAAAGTTGCAAGCCTTTAGAGGGAGGATGACGAAAACATTGCCATAATCTCATACAATATGCTTTTGGACAGACCTTGCTGACGATATACAAACGTTCTTTCAAATCCTAAACACTGGAGTTATAAGGAAGATAATCCCTAGTCAACCCCTTCGAGCCAAAGAAGTAGGAATTTTCTTTTTCACACAAAATGAAACCTTCAATCAAAACCTGGGGCAGGGTAGTCTCTCAGTTAATTCAAATGCGCGTTCAGTCGCAAACTTTCACTTTGTATACAACGAGTGATATCAAAAACATTCCTTTGGAATCAAAAGACAGTGACGGTTCCCTACCAAATAGGCAGTCATTATCTCTCAAAAAGAAAAGCCCACTAAGTCAAAACCTACAAAGGAGACTTAAAAAAAATTGGGGCATCCCGCTGACTGTAATCTCAAGACGAGAACGGTCAGGCAAAAACCAGGGATAATAAATTTTAAAAAAAGGGAGGTCACTACAAGTCCTCAACAACATGAAAAATGTTGCAAAAATGATTGCCTTCCGACAAACTTAACTTGTTTGAACCATCACCAAAACGTCATTCCAAACTCAATTGGAGTTCAAGCGCATAATTAATTGAGTTTAGGACTGAAGAACATCACAAATAATGGGCGGGTACAAATACAATTTGAGCCTTTATCCTTTTGTTTCTTAAACCGTGAACCAAGCCACGCTACAACTCTTCAAAAGTCCTAATTGAAGCATGGGTTAGTTCGAAAGCATACTGTTACAAAAGGTATCTTGACTCCTGTAAGGCTTTACTCTAAATCCCGAGTTTGAATTTTCTTAAAAAATTTCTTTACTTGCTAAAACGCATTTTCAAAAGTTCAAGACAAGCATAAACTTTGCATTATTTAAATATCGTTGTTTGCAGATGGTTATTTGTTTGACAGCGGAGAAATTCACACAACGAATATCCGATGAACGAAAGCTCTCTCAGTGAACAAAGTCACTTCAGATGGGATGACACTTCCAATAACAAATCTCCTAAGCAAAAAGACACGGCATGACATGTCACTATCGAGCACACCTGGGGCAGTCCAGTCAAGATTCTAAGAAATCTCTTAAGAAATGCTAAATAACCAGGGGCAGGTCTCCATCTAAATCACTTGGGGCATTAAACGCAAATCCCGACAAAGGGTTACGTACAGTCAAACATTTCCTCGCAGTGCCACAAACACTTGCTACTAGGAGCAGTGACAAATCTCCCCAAAATCCTTCACATATGATGACTCCCAGCCAGAGTTTAACCCCTAAAAACCTTTTCCCCCAGCTGAGTCGACCTCAAGAATCCTCGAGGATTTTCCCAGTGAAGTCGCCACCTCTCCAACAAATTGGCAACAAGGTTTATTTCCCCAAAAAACAGCAGGATTCCTCAGCTTGAGTTTGCCTCTCAGACCACTACATATTAGAGGACCATGACTCCTCTTCCCCAGTAGACTACCCTACAATCCCTAACAAGTTATTGTGAAGCCTGGAAACCGACCGGATAATAGTTAACTTCAGTAAGTTGTTGTGAAGCCTGGACCCAACCAGATATCAGTTCAACTTCATCCTTTCAAGAATTTGTTGTGAAATCTGGACCCGACCAGATATTAGTTCAACTTCATCTTTTCTAGCAAGTTACTGCAAAGCCTGGAATATGACCAGATAACAGTTATCTTAAATCTTCCCCAAGATAACTCCACAGTAGAGCAACGGACAATCGAGACTCCTGGTCTCTTTTCCCCAAGTAGGAATCAACACTCTCTATAGAGTTTTCAATATTACCCAGCGGAGTTCTCCTCAACAAAACAGGAATCCTCAATGGAAACATTCTAAGCAAAGTTTGAAGACACACCTACTCTTCAACAGCAGTCTGGAAACTAATGACTCCCTAGAACTTGTCAGGGATTTATTTTCCCAGACAAAGATACACTTCAATAAACATTCCACATTTCTTACATCCTATTTACATACATGATAAGTTCATACGACACAATCTCATTTATTTTGAGAACATAATTGCACCATGCATTTCATACATCATGAAATTGCATGCAGCTAACATTTTACCTTTTCAGGAAAAGGTCAATCAACAAATGGCTACGCCCAACAATTTTCAAGTTCCAGATTAATGCATGTAACAAGACAGGAAAACTATCTGTGGACGAGTGATTGTAGATTAATACCTATAACAAGCCAGGAAAACTATCTGCATAAAGAGATTAAAGATTAATACCTGTAACAAGCCAGGAAAACTATCTTTCTTTCTCAAGTCAGAGATTAATACCTGTAACAAGTCAGGGCAGTTATCTACACGACCAGTTGAAGCAACCCTATCTAGGTTCCTTCTCTTTCTCAAGATGAGGTTTTATATGGATTAATCCTGAAGCAGCCCTACCCGGGCTTCCCTCTCATATGTATCCTAAAAATCAGCCCTACACAGGCCCATCACAAATAAAGACCTCCTATGGTTAGATTTATTTCTTCCAGTTAATGACAGGCGACCAAAGGCCTCCTCTGGTTAGATTTATTTCTTCCAGTTAATGACAGGCGACCAAAGGCTTCCTCTGGTTAGATTTATTTCTTCCAATTAATGATAGGAGACCAAAGACCTCCTCTGGTTATATTTATTTCCTCCAGTTAATGACAGGCGACCAAAGACCTCCTCTGGTTAGATTTATTTCTTCTAGTTAATGACAGACGACCAAAGACCTCCTCTGGTTAGATTTATTTCTTCCAGTTAATGACAGACGACCAAAGACCTCCTCTGGTTAGATTTATTTCTTCCAGTTAGTGACAGGCGACCAAAGACCTCCTTTGGTTAGATTTATTTCTTCTAGTTAGTGACAGGCGACCAGAGACCTCCTCTTGTAAGATTTATTTCTTCCAGTTAATGACAGGCGACCAAAGACCTCCTCTGGTTAGATTTATTTCTTCCAGTTAATGACAGGCGACCAAAGACCTCCTTTGGTTAGATTTATTTCTTCCAGTTAATGACATGCGACCAAAGACCTCCTCTGGTTAGATTGATTTCTTCCAGTTAATGACAGGCGACCAAATACCTCCTCTGGTTTGATTCATTTCTTCAAGTTAATGACAGGCGACCAAAGACCTCCTATGGTTAGATTTATTTCTTCCAGTTAATGACAGGTGACTAAAGACCTCCTCTGGTTAGATTTATTTCTTCCAGTTAATGACAGGCGACCAATGACCTCCTCTGGTTAGATTTATTTCTTTCAGTTAATGACAGGCGACCAAAGACCTCCTCTGGTTAGATTTATTTCTTCAAGTTAATGACAGGCGACCAAAGATCTCCTCTGGTTTGATTTATTTCTTCCAGTTAATGACAGGCGACCAAAGACCTCCTCTTGTTAGATTTATTTCTTCCAGTTAATGACAGACGACCAAAGACCTCCTCTGGTTAGATTTATTTCTTCCAGTTAATGACAGGCGACCAAAGATTCCCTCTGAAGTAGTGAAGATGCGATCCAGATATGGATGACATTCTGATACTTACTCCAGATTCCTTTTAGAAACAGTTCAGATGCGATCCAGATATGGCTGACATTTTGATACTTACTCCAGATTCCTTCTAGAAACGGTTTAGATGTGATCCAAATATGGCTGACATTCTGATACTTACTCCAGATTCTCTTCTAGAAACAATCCAGATACTAGCCAGATCCGGATGTCATTCTGTCACTCATTCAGCATACATTTCAAATACAGTCCAGATACGATCCAGATTCGGATCTCATTCTGTCACTCATTCAAATATAGTCTAGATATGATCCAGATTCGGATGTGATTCTGTCACTCATTCAAATACAGTCCAGATACTATCCAAATTCAGATGTCATTCTGCCACTCATTCAAATACAATCTAGATACAATCTAGATTCGGATGTCATTCTGTCACTCATTCAAATACTGTCCATATACGATCCAGATTCAGATGTCATTCTGTCACTCATTCAAATACAGTCCAGATATGATCCAGATATGGATGTCATTCTGACGCTCATTCAATAAATCTCTCAGATACGAGTCAAATACAATTCACTTATGAATATTATTCTGATAATCATCCCAAGACCTATGCTGGTTCAGTTTAAATCTCTCAATGGTTTATCCTGATTCTTTCTGGTAGACATTTCCTCTGGTTCAGGTAAATCGCTCCAAAGATTTATTCTGATTCTTCCCCAGTTGAAGTCAGAATTTAGACTTAGTCTAATTTTTGTCAACAGTAACCTTTGGATGGCATATATAAGCCAATCTCCAACAACTATCCATCATTTCTCCAAATGAAATCTTTAAGCCCATTCCCCATACAATCAACCACAACATCATCAAGTGCAAATTTCTGGGCACTCTAGTGTTCAATCATCTTCCACCTTCAAGTCACGAATGGCAGATTTTCCAAATCTAACTCTTCACGTGTAAGAAGATTGAACAAGGGCAGTTGTTGTACCCCAAAATTTTCCCTCTCAATTCTCAAGGGTTTTTCTCACAAAGATTCTCAGGATTTAAGCTTGCACAAGTGCATTGGGATTTTTCCAGTACCAAAATTAAAAGGAAACTATCAAAAAGGGAGAAAACAAATAAAAACAATATTGAAAATTTTGGAGAAAAACAAGTGTTCTTCGATTCAGCTCTTTCGATTGGATTTTTTGGCCTCTTTCGATGTAAGCTTGGCTTGCATCCTTCGATTGGGAAGTATCCTTCCTTCGATCTAGAAAGCTTCAATTGGGCAGTAGCCTTCTTTCAATCTAGCAAGCTTCGGTTGGGCAGTAGCCTTCCTTTGAGCACAAGCTTCGATTGGGCAGTAGCCTTCTTTCGATTCAAGCTTCGACTAAGGGAATATGCTCCCTTCGAACACAAGATTCAATTGGGAAATAACCTTCCTTCGATCCAAGTTTCGACTGAGGTAATGTGTTTCCTTCGAGAAGCTTGCTTCGATCCATAAGCTAGACCCTTTGACAGAAGATCAAAATTGTTCAACCCCATACAAAACACTTGCTCTAATCCTTCAAATCTCACTCTCTAGACCATACTTATTGAGACTTGTTTTTTCCTACTCTTTGATCATAACATGACCCTTCGAATCTCACTATTTAACATACATAAGCTCTACTCTTTGATCAGAACATGACCCTTTGAATCTAATTCTTCAACGTGTGGAAGCTGGGTTCTTCAATCAAAACATGACCTTCTAATCCTCATCCAAGCTTGCCTCAATTTTCCAAGCTTCAACTGAAGTCTTGGACTGTTGATTTCTTGTTGTACACAAGCTTTGACTGGGCATATTTTCCCTTTAAAATAGCCTTCTTCGATCCAAAGAGGAAGGGCTTCTTGCCAGTGCTCCTTCGATTGCACCACTACCTTTGCATGCTGACTTGACTCATAAATGCAATAGCTACCCACATGCAATCTGGATCCTTACTTCGTTTGAACATTTATTTTCCTTGGAGCAAGCTTATTTCTTACTTCTACTACGCAAACTATCCCTCTAGGCGCGTGCCTTCAGCGCACAAAAGCAAGACCTTCTCCAAAATGGCCTTCGATTCACAAAGTCTCCCACTGGGCAAAAGACCCCTCAGGGTGTCACCAACACACTTATCCCTCTTCAGTTTGCCTTCAGCACAAGGCCAAGACTCCTCCAAAGTTTCCTTCGACCACAAGGCACTGACCATATTTGTGCTAGTTTCGACTGGGCATAGACTCCTCTTTGAAACATTCGTATACACTTCAGCATGCAGAAATCCCGGTCGAAGGCCACACAAGAGACCTATTCGAAGAATGCATGTTGGGTCCATTCTAAGGACACATAACTGGTGGGAACGAATGGTATTTTAGTCTGGTCGAAAGTTGTTGAAGGATGGAGGATTCGATTCAAAAGATCAAGTTGATCATTTAGACCCATAGGCTAGGCTACGTGTTTCCCCTTTTCAGGCCTCAAACCTATGATTCACCCCATATTTAATTGTTTATGCAAGTTAAAATAGGCTTTTAGCCATTTGCTGTCCAAGAACACTTGCACTTAATAGTATAATGCTACATTATAGAATAGTTTTTCTTGAGCCTTGCGCATGTTTTCCTTCAGAAGGAAGCAATCCATCTAAACCATTCATCTTGCTATCATGGCACAAGTGGACACTTACTTTCCAACTGAGCCTTATTTTATTAATTTTGCTCCTAAACTTCCCAAAAACCTTTCTCTATAAATAGAGAGATCCTTTGCAAATAACAAAAAGAGAGGAAGGAGAGAAGGGAAACGTATCTTCAAAATTCTCACACACCATAAAATTCTCAAACACTTCAACACTTGTGAAATCAAAAACCCAGAATCATTGTCACCTTCGTCGATTATGAAGAATAGCACATTCCAGTTTCCTTTGAATCAAGGGGCATCCCACTTGTTACTTCCTTGGAATCCAGCATCCAGAGCCACTCAAGTCCCAGCTCACCTTCAAGGTTGCAGCAAGGTAAGTTACTCTTACCCTTGCATCCTTCGTTTCAGACATAGCATGTATATATCATTTTGCCCACCTTTCGTTTTCACCCTTTGAATCTATTTTTCTAGCTAATCTTTTGTTTTCTTGTTGCTTGAGTTTATTAAACATGCCTTAAAAAATTAACTTGGCCACTAGACAAATGCTAACATGGCTTTAAGCCATGTTGTTATTAAACTCAAACGAAAGAGACAAGGGGGAAGAAATACATGAAACGAAGCCTTGGGCTTCAATGTTAACTTCCAGACCCAGCCAGAATGCATGCTCATGTTGACTTTCAAGCCCCAGAAAGGCAAAATCAGAAGGCACATTTGCACTAGGTCCAGCCAGAATCGAAGGTTGTGACTTGTTGCTGTTAGCCTCAATCAAAGAAGACAACAAAGTAACAAGGCAGAACCAAAAGGCACGCCCAGCTTCTACCAATACCCAATCGAAGGCCATGACTTGCTGCATGTTAGCCCCTAATCGAAGGAGGCCAACAGATGCAGATTCGAAGGGCATTTCTCCCCCCAATCGAAGGAGCTCTTTTTTTCTTCTTTCTACCTTATTTTTGCTTTTATATTTTAATGCACTTCAATATGGTTGTAATAGTGTAGGATTTATATTTTGCACTTTTTTATTACTTTCATATAAATGTTAGTAATTAGGTATGAATGGAAAGATAAAACCAACAAGTAGACAACCCAAAAAATCAAAGACAAAATGCATGCAATCAAACAAACTTTACACACATGCACCCTTAGGGTAATTCCACTTGTTGCCTTATAAAAATGGTCATGTTATGCATTTGGGATATCTTAGCCAAAACAATCACAAATACAAGATCATAGTCCCTCGATGATGCTACGAATGTTACCTTACAAATGATCTTAGTCCCTCAAATAGAAATGCTAAGATATCTCATACCATTGTTATCATGACTATACGATGACCCACGTCCGTCCCTTTACATCCAACGATAAGGCTTCTTACCAAATCAATGGTAAAATAGAAATATCAAAGGAAAGGAAGAAATGAACTAAGACTTTTGAGTAGGTAGATTGTTCCTAGTTGCTTGCTCATTTTCAAATCAAACACTCTTGCTTATTTTCAAAAACAAACACCAACACTTTCAAAACCCTTTCCAAACATGAAATATTTTCAAAAGCTCAGCACTTTGTATACGTTCTTACGAATGAGAACTATTACAAAGTTTGCCTAAAACGATGTCTCCTTTTCAAAATACTTTCAAAAAACCACACAAAGCAAATTTTCAAACAAAAGCAAGTGATCTAGCAAGCAACTAAGAGCCCATAGATAACTATGGATGAAAAGGGTGCTAATACCTTCCCTTTTCATAATCTACCCCCCGAACTCAGAAATAATCTCAAAGGTCTTTCCTATTCTTTTCAGCCTTTCCTTTTGGATAAAAGAAAAGTCGGTGCTGACTCTTGCTATCCGTAACATTTGCGATAAAGCGTAAAACAACCAAGTCAGTTCTCCCACCGCGTTACGGGTGCATTGTGAGAAAGAGAAATCAAAAGTTGAAATAGAAAGAAGGATGAAGAAAAAATGAATGTTGTGAATATGTGAAATGCTCTTCATTATCTTTACCCAATTTTGTTTCAATGGCCTTACATATATAATCCCTTGTTTTTTAATCCTAGCCCAGTTACAACCAAGAAATGTCCTTTTGTGATCTATGTTTCCTTGATATTCTTTTGGACTTATTTGATGAATGCATGAATTGTTCTGGATGTTAGCATAATTACTTTTGAGTGTGATTTGTCCCGTTTCTTGGGTACATAAGTCATATTAGGTTGATGGAGAGTAGTTGATTCAAGTATGAACATGTTGTTACTAATTTATGCATAGCTAGATATTTGTGTTTAGAACTTATTTCATTATCACGCTTTGATTCTGAAAACTGTTGATTTGTGTTGTGACTGCATCTTGTGAGTTTGAACCATCCAAATTGATCTTGTTGATTTTGTTCCTCTAAATTGATCTTCTTATCTTAGTGTTTACCTTTGAATTGGGGACAATCAAAGATTCTAGTTGGGGAGAATTGTTAAGTGTCAACTTTTGTATAAAATTCATATCATTTATTGACACTTCCAAACCCTTTATTTTACTTTTGATTAGGTTAAATACTTATTTTAAGTAAATTTGCATGAGTACAAAGAATTTTGAATGTTTTAATTTGTTTGTTAATGTTTCAGCAAATTTTGTGCAGATAAGATGGTCAAATGGAGATTTTATGCTTTCTAAGTAAAAGAAAAAAAATGTTTTGATTCTGTAATGGATCGCCCGACGACAGGATGCATTTCCAGGCGAAAGTTGTGAAGAAAAGATGAGTCTTTTGAGGTTCGCTTCTGTAATGCTTCGCTTCTGGATCGCCTGGCGAAAGAAGGATCGCCTGGCGAAGCATCCTTGTTGCCCGATGATGAAAGATGCTCTCCTAAGGATATATCACGCCCAGCTGGCCACGTGTGGCATCTAACCAGCATCTCCCGACGATGTTTTATTGTCGCCCGACGATGGTGTGCAGATGGCCATAGTTTTTTGGCTACTTTTGCCACCTTTTAGGGAAACTTTTCACCAACTTTTTGTACTTGGAGGGAAGAAAATATGATTTAGGGGTAGAAACCTTTTGTTCTCCATATCATAACATAACAACATAGAAACCCTTGGTTCTTATATTGGTGGAGAAAAAACACTCTTGTATCTTGAATCAAGGAGACTTGAAGATTGATGTTCATCAACACTCATTGTTTATTCATTGATTAAGGTATCATGACCATGAGTAGCTAAGCACGTTTTGTGTCAAGGTTAGAAGTAGTCAACCTAGACATTATGTATTTCTCTTAATCATTTTGTGTATCAACTTGGTTGAATATTAATACACGTTGAATATATTTATATCATTGTTCTTTTTATGGTTTGGTTCATTATTGAGAAGTAAGTTCCAAGCTTGACCTAAGATATTCATCTTCTAATAAACAAGCTCTAGACATATATTTGTGAGTTAATATTCACTTGTATCAAGCTTTAAAGGTTATCATGTTAATAGTTAGGTTGAGAGATCATTTAATGATTAACATGATAACACTCACAATATTGCTTAGACATGAGAAATATTGAGAGGATATGTGAATGTATCGATCATTGATTAGTTCATATGCATGATTAATCGAATATATTTGGAATAGGTTGATGAAAGCTAATCTTGACATGCCCTTTTATCAAAATAATCATTTTGAAACAACAACCTCTCTTTTATCCAAATCACCATCTAGTGCATGAAACTTAATCTTTTGTTACTAAAAGAAAATACCAAAACTTTGTTTGTGATTCAAACACTTAAAGTCACTAAAACTATAGAACGCCATTAATATCACACCAATCCTTGAGGAAAATGATAATATAAATATTTGTGTTGAAAATACTACAAACACATGCCACATCCATATTATATAATTTTGACATATACCATCAAACAAAGGTGTTGGAATATTTCTTCCTTTGTACCCTTATCGATATTTGAGAAAAAAATATAAGGACAATAAAGATACGATTATTGTCAGGAAGATGTCTATCAGTGTATTCAAGGAATTCAAGAACTCTTTTCTCATAAACCAGACCTAATCGATTGGCTTTCAGCCAACTACAATCCATAACAACTTCTGAAATTTATACAGGTATAATAATGTGAATTACACACCAAAATCTAATCCAAAAACTAACTTGAGCATATGCAAATCTAAACCTAAAGCATATGAAAAGTACTCTGATACTGACTTAAGCATATATACAACATAAAAAAAAAGAATGAAGATGTTGAAGAGTACCGTACTTCAAAGCTGAAGAATCAAATGAACGAAGAGGTTGAAGATTTGAGCATATACAACATAAACCAAGAAAAAACGAATGAAGATGTTGAAAAGTACTATACTGCGAAGCTGAAGAATCAAATGAACAAAGAGGGTGAAGATTTGAGCATATACAACATAAACAAAGAAAAAAGGAATGAAGATGTTGAAGAGTACCATACTACAAAGCTAAAGAATCAAATGAATGAAGAGGGTGGAGATTTGAGCTCCAAATGAATAGATACGAAGATTTGAGCCACCGCTGCCATCTCTAGCTCACTTGTTCACCTAGGACGTCTTATGAAAGAAATACGAAATAAGTTTTGTTTTAATTCATCAGTAAACCCTTTAATCGCGGTTGGACAAAGCAACCGTAGTGGAAACTTAAGTCCTCTGATAACGGTTTACGTATTCACTGTTGTTATATCATTTAAAATTTATTTTATAAATAATGGAGATAGATGACACACACTTAATGTACTCTAAAAAATAGAAAAAATGTGGTTGTTGGGAATCGAAGCGTGCTGCACATCATATTTTTACTACGGCGTTTAAAATCAACCGTCATTAATAAATCCAATAACTCACTAGGCGCGAAAATTTTAACATATTATTATAGTGTATATGGATACCTCGTAAACATGGCGTTGTTGTTTGCGCGTTTTGTAGTAGTGATGATACATAAGGGAAGTATTTTACATAGACATACAAAAGACATGATATACTCTAGGATTGACCATGCTATATGCAATAGGGAATGGTTCCTTAATTACCCCATTGTGAGATTGATATTTTAAATCACCATATTTCATATCATGCTCCTATGATAGTTTATCCTTTGGGGTACAACACTATGACTAAGAAGAGAACCCATTTCAATTTTTTGAACTATATTATTAATAGGCAAGAATTTATGGAGATTGTGAAAACAAACTGGAACTGCAATGATGAGGACAGACCTATGTTAAAGGTTTGGAGCAATTTGAAAAAGTTGCAACCTGAAATGAAGAAATTAACCAGGCAGATAGTTGATAGTATCAAACAAATTCAACTGAGTAGTGTACAAAGTCAAATACTGGTCTAAGGAGCTCATTCAAGCTACTGAATTGGAAGAATAGGTCCTGATGCAGAAGGCCAAAGTAAACTGGCTCACTCTTGAGAATGGTAATAATATGTACTTCCATGCAACTATAAAGAGAAAAAACAAACTATGGGCTTATACAAGCTTAAAAGTTCTAATGGCATGAAAATTACAGGTCAAGAGAATATTGAAAAAGAGGTACTTAGGTTCTATGGCGATCTAGTGGGAAAAGCTGCTAGTCACCTGAGGCATTAAGAAATGGTGCTCAACTCAACACTAATAACCAAAATGATCTAATACATCCTATGAATGACAAGGAAATATGGACAACTCTAAGGAGTATTAGAGATACAAAGACTCTAGGTATTGATGGATACAACTCAAAATTCTTTAAAATAACTTGGGAGATTGTAGGCAAGGATGTGAAGACTGCCATATATGATTTTTTTGAACATGGAAAAATGTATAAGGCAGTGAATTATGCTCTTGTTACCTTAATCCCCAAGACTCAAAATGCCAACAAGATGAAAGACATGAGACCTATTTCTTGCTGCACTACACATTACAATATTATTTCAAATATTCTCACCACAAGACTTAGTAAAGTCATTAACTCTATGGTTGGCTATAGTGAGTCTGCCTTTGTGCCATGAAAAGTGATCCAGGGCAACATAATCATTGTTCATGAGCTTTTTAGAGGTTACACCAGAAATCACATATCTCTCAGATGTGCAGTGCAGATGGATTTGCAGAAAGGCCTATGATACTGTGGAATGGAAGTCCTTGTAGGAAATAAAGAAAGAAATGAGTTTCCCTTAAAAATTCATAGAGTAGATCTTGTTATGTGTCACTAGTGTTTCATATAAATAGTCTATAAATGCTAAACACAATGATTACTTGGTAGCTAGGAGAGGCATAAGAAAAGGTGACCTCATATTACCTATGCTTTTTGTGCTAGTGATGGAATATATGCATAGATGCTTAAAAAAGCTCCTAAACCAACTAAACTTCAAATACCATCCAAAGTGTGAAAAAATAGGTCTAACCAATATTTATTCTGCAGATGATCTAATTTTGTTTTCTAGAGGAGATGAAAGATTAATCACTCTTATGATGGAGGCTTTCCAAAACTACTCTGCTTCAACAAGTCTTATGGCTAATCCTAATAAATGTACGATTTATTTTGGTGGTATGGATGAAAATGTGCAAAAAGGATTATGGATATCATATGGTATAGTGGTGGGAAGTTGCCTTTTAAATACTTAGGCGTTCCACTTTCTGTAAGAAGCTTAGTGTCCGACAATGTAGACCTTTGGTGGATAGGATTGTTGGAAAAATTAAGCATTGGGCTACAAAAATTATGAGTTATACAAGGAGAAAACAAATTATTAAGAGTGTTCTTTTTTGCAGTCACTTCTTATTGGAAGCAAATTTTTCCAATGTCCAAATGTGTCCTCAAGAATATAGAAGCTATATGTCGAAGCTTTCTTTAGAGCAACAGTGAGGAGATAACAAAAAGAGCACCAATTACTTGGGATCGGGTTTGTAATTCCAAAAAAGTAGGAGGTTTGAATATCACCTCTTTAAAGGAGTGGAATCAAACAACTGTTGGAAAATTATTGTGGAATCTCCAATCCAAAACAGATAAACTTTGGGTTAAATGGGTGAGTACTTACTACCTCAAAAGTACATATGTGATGGATTGGCAACCTAACACAATTGCCTCATGGTTACTTAAAAAGACCATCAGTTGTCGTGAGAATTTGAGCCAAACTAGCTAATGGACAGAGGTAATCCATTCTAGGAAGTATAAGACTTCTAACATGTATACTGTCTGCGGGGTGAAAACCCAACCAAGGATTAAACATAATTCTGGAAGGTAATCTTGCTCGGACTCGATCTCTTTTCATCATGTGGCTAGCTCTTCTTGGTAGACTGAATATCAAGGGGAGATTAGAGAAAATTGACATAAGAAATGACGTCAAATGTGCTTCATGTGATGATATTGAAAATCTAGATCATCTCATGTTTGCGTGCAGGGAGACCGGGAAAATCTGGAAATCGATTTTGTAATGGGTTGACTTTAATAGAACCCCGAGAAATTGGAATGCAGAAATAACTTGGGTCATGAAGCAAGTTAAGGGTAAAGGTTGGAGAAGAATGTTGGAAATCCACCAAATTCTATGATGAATTTCTACCACAATGACAATTTAATTATGAGACAAACAAAGAAAAGAAGACAAGACAAATATTTCTACAGAGTTTCTCTCTACCCACAAACTGTGGAAAACTTTCTTAATCACATGCAACTGCAAATTCTGTGATTACAATGAATTGACTTACTTGACTTTTTTCTTTGCTATGAAAAATAAGGGTTACTCCCTCTATTTATAACTGAGCTTACACCCTAAGCCCAAAGCCCAAAATATCTTTTTGTTACTAAATCAAATAAAATCAAATCTATTATGGACTTAAATCAAATCTATTTAAATCTAAAATAAATTAAATCTTCTTTGACACTATGAATTACAATTTAACACACCACCTAATTCATTGTGTCTAAACTGTCTATGTTCATCATGGCTCTTAGCTTTTTGAATACTTCGACTTGCACTCCCTTCGTCATGATGTCTGCAATCTGATTCTCAGTTTTGCAGTGTTCCAAATTCATCTTCCCATCTGCTACCTGCTCTCGAAGATAATGGAATCTCATTTTGATGTGCTTACTTCGACCATGTGCTATTGGGTTCTTTGCCAGATTAATAGCTGACATGCTGTCTATCTTCATGGTAATTGCTCCATGATTTTTCCCTGTTATCTCTTCGACCAAGTTCACCATCCAAGTTTCTTGACATGCACAAAGAGAAGCAGCTATGTATTCTGCTTCGCATGATGATAATGCCACTACTGGTTCCTTTCTTGAATTCCAAGCAATTGGTGCACCACCTAGCATAAACACATATCCTGCTGTTGACTTTCGATCTTCAACATCACTACACCAACTAGAATCAGTGTATCCCACTAACTTGCATTCTTTTCCTTTATCAACTGCAGGAAACAAAATGCCATAATCGAAAGTTCCTTTGAGATACCTTAGTATCCTCTTCACTGCTGCTAGATGTGATACCTTTGGCTTCTGCATAAATCTACTTACCATACCTACATTGTATGCTAAGTCAGGCCTTGTATGACAAAGATATCTTAATGATCCAATAAGTCTTCTGTATTGGGTTGGATCAACATCATCTTCATCTGCATCTTTCGACAGTTGCAGTCTTGGTTCTGCAGGTGTCGAAGTTGAGTTGCATTCTTCCATCTCAAACCTCTTGAGAATTTCTCCTGCATATCTTCTTTGATGCATCATCAAACCTCTACTGCTCTTGTAGAATTCGATACCAAGGAAATATGAAATCTCACCCAAATCAGACACTTCGAATTCCTTGCTGAGATCACCTTTGAAGTCTTCGATCTCACTTTTACAGCTACCTGTTATTAACAAATCATCTACATAGAGACATAGTATAAGCATTTTACTCTTGCTTCTTCTTACATATACTCCATGTTCAGTTGTGCACTTCACAAATTCCTTCTCCCTTAGAAAACTATCAATTTTCTTATTCCAAGCCCTTGGAGCTTGTTTCAATCCATACAGGGCTTTATGTAGCCTGTACACCTTTCTTTCTTCGTCATGTTTCACAAACCCAACTGGTTGTTTAACATAGACTTCTTCATCTAAGGGTCCATTTAGGAATGCAAACTTCACGTCCATCTGACATATGTGCCAACTGTTTATTTCTGCTAGACCAACAACCAACCTGATTGTTTCAATCCTAGCAACAGGTGCAAAAACATCGTCGAAGTCTATTCCTTCTTTCTATAGAAATCCTTTCGCCACAAGTCTTGCTTTGTGTCGAGTTACTTCACCTTTCGAATTCGTTTTCACTTTGTATACCCACTTGACATCAATTGCCTTCTTGCCTTGAGGCAATTCGACAAGTGACCAAGTGTTGTTGTCTTCGATAGACTTTACTTCTTCGTTCATTGCTTTCACCCACTTCAAATCTTTTAATGCTTCAGCTGCATTAACAGGTTCGACATCTGCATAGAAAGCATAATGTACCAGCTCACCTTCATTATCTATTACATCATCTGATGTAATCACACAATCTTGCAATCTTGCAGGCATGCGTCTTGTTCTTTGAGGTCTGCTTGTACTTGGTATATCTGCAGGTTCCTCTTGTCGAACTTCTCTTTTGACTTGAGTTTCTGGCTCTTCGAATAGGATTCCCACTGAATCTTTCTTGACATTTACAGTCCAATCCCATTCTTTAAACTCATTTATGATCACGTCCCTGCTGATCACAATCTTCTTGTTCTCTGGATCGAATAACTTGTAGCCTCCTGTCGAATGATATCCAACTAGGATCATTTGACTTGACTTGTCATCAAGTTTTCTTCTCAACTGATATGGCACATGTCTATGTGCAATAGATCCAAATACCTTTAGATGACTCAAGCTAGGCTTCACACCAGACCAACATTCTTCTGGAGTAATTCCTTCTAGCTTCTTTGTAGGACATCTGTTCAAAATGTATGTTGCAGTCGAAACAGCTTCACCCCAAAATTCTTTAGGTAAACTCTTGCCTTTCAACATACTTCTCACCATATTCATGATGGTTCAATTTTTCCTTTCTGCAATTCCATTTTGTTGTGGAGTATAGCGTGGCACCACCTCATGCACAATCCCTTCCTTTTCACATAATTTGTCGAAGTCTTTCGACACATATTCTCCACCACCATCAGTTCTCAAAACTTTGAGCTTTCGACCACTTTGTCTTTCGACCATAGACTTAAACCTGGTAAATACTTCGATCACTTCACTTTTCTTCTTGATCAGGTAAGTCCATAGCTTTCGACTGAAATCATCTATGAATGTAACAAAGTATTTGTTACCTCCCATCGAATCCACCTGGATTGGTCCACATACATCAGAGTATATGACTTCAAGACTAGCCTTTGATCTGCTTCCTGCATCCTTGCTGAAGCTATTCTTGTGTTGCTTCGCCTGCACACATTCCTCACATACCTCATTTGGAATGTCAATTTCTGGCAATCCTGAAACCATATTTCTTCTCTTCAAATCTCTGATGTCTCTGAAGTTGAGATGACCTAGTCTATAATTCCATATCCATTCATCTCTGCTAGCTGCAGTCGAAAGGCACTTGTGCTCCATCACATTTAGTTCAATCTTGAAGGTTCGATTCTGAGACATAGGAGCCTTCAAGATTACTCTCCCATTTGCATCAACGACTCTCATCAACTTATCTTCGATTGACACTTTATAATTCTTTTCGACCAACTGCCCTATACTGAGCAAATTGCTCTTCATGCCTGGTATGTACAACACATTGGAGATTACTGACCTTTTGCCATCTTTCCTCATAATCATAACATCACCAATACCTTCAGCTGCCAGGGTATTGTCATTTGCAAATTTTACCATATTTTTCTTTGAGGGCTTTATATTGACAAACCAGTCTTTCCTTCCAGACATATGTGATGAACATCCTGAATCCAAGTACCATTGGTCCTTGAATCTATCTTCATCTCTTGTTGTGACCATCAACATCATCTCTTCTTCTTCATGTTTTGCAAGCTTTGCATCACTTTCTTGATTCTTTTGTTTTTCTGGACAATCACTCGAATAGTGTCCATATTTCTGACAATTGTAACATTGAATGTGACTCTTATCAGGTTTTCAACCACCACCTCTTCCTCTATTTGCAACACCACCTCTTTGGTTGCCTTGGTATGGTCTTCTTTGATTCGACACGTCTCCTTCGATTTGGTTTCCTCTACCATTCGATTTGTTATAGCCACCTCTACCTCTGTCGAAACACTTTCCTTTGCCTTTGGTCTCTTTTGCTGAATGTGCCTGCAAGGCCATATCACTCTTCGATTTTCCTGCAGCTCTTTCGTTCATTCTTTGTTCATGAGATTCAAGCGTCCCTTGAAGCTCTTCCTTTGTCAATTTCGATAAGTCTTTCCCCTCTTCTATCGCCACCACTATGTGGTCGAACTTAGGAGCTAAAGATCTCAAGATCTTCGACACAACAGCTCTTGTTGTTAACGCTTCTCCACATATCTTGATTTGATTTACTAGTTTTGTAACTCTAGTGAAGAAATCAGATATGTTTTCACTGTCTTCCATCTGAAGCAGTTCATAGGTCCTTTTGTGAGTTTGTAACCTCACTTCTTTCACCTTCTCATCGCCTCCAAAAGACTTCTCAAGGATCTCCCAAGCTTCTTTTACATATTTTGAATCACTAACCTTTTCGAAATTGTCTAGGCTGACACATTGATGAATTATAAATAATACTTTATAACTCAGCTTCTCAGATTCTGTGTATTTCTTCTTTTCTTCTTCTGAAGCGTTTTCACCAAGCGTTTCGACTCCATCTTTTACAAGGTCCCAAAGACCTTGACACCTGAATAAGACTTTCATCTGTTTGCACCAATTCTCATAGCTGTAAACTTTCAGAATTGGTAGCGTTGCTGGATAGTTTGCATTCCCATAACTTGTCATCGTGAATTCTTCAATCGTTCTTGATTGACACTTCCCTTGAATCAAAACAAAAGCTCTTGATACCAGATGTTGGAAATCCACCAAATTCTATGATGAATTTCTACCACAATGACAATTTAATTATGAGACAAACAAAGAAAAGAAGACAAGACAAATATTTCTGCAGAGTTTCTCTCTGCCCACAAACTGTGGAAAACTTTCTTAATCACTTGCAACTGCAAATTCTGTGATTACAATGAATTGACTTACTTGACTTTTTTCTTTGCTATGAAAAATAGAGGTTACTCCCTCTATTTATAACTGAGCTTACACCCTAAGCCCAAAGCCCAAAATATTTTTTTGTTACTAAATCAAATCAAATCAAATCTATTCTGGACTTAAATCAAATCTATTTAAATTTAAAATAAATCAAATCTTCTTTGACACTATGAATTACAATTTAACAAAGAAAACTCCTTAAAATTACTATCACTGAAACTGTGTATGAAATATGAAAAACCAAAAAATCTATCTATCGTAAAATATAGTACATGAAGAAAGATGTGGTGAATGAGATAAAGCAAATTCTAATAATTAGAGAGACTCTACGTAAAATAATCAATAATTATATTGATAGAGTAAATATGGTCATTATTTAATTTGGTTGTTTTGTTATTTTTGTTTTACCTAGATCCATCGCGGTTGGTTTGTATGACTTTGTTTTTGGACTAATAAAGTATTCTTTTTCCAAAAACAAAAAATTAGCAAAAGTACGTCTTGGAACCAAAATGCAACCATACAAGTGTTTAGAAGTAAGAGTTGGTCATGTTAGTCGTCTTCTTTTCACACATGTGCCAACTTAGATTTTAGAAGAGTTTTCAGACCAAGCCACCAATGATCTTCTGCAATAATTTCACACACGCGGTTAAACAAATTTTGTATGGTCCTGTCTCAAAATAAATGTTTTTCTAATCTTAAAAAATTGTTCAGTTCTTTTGCTTTTGCAATGTAAGATTGATTAGATTTTATCAATTTTACTTCTTATATACACTCTTTTCAAATTATGACAATGTATATAATCCAATAATAATTGGAGATAATTTTATAAAAATATTATTTTTATTGATTCAATCATTATTTTTTTTTAATCTGTAGTTAACAATTTTAAACGACTTTTATTTTGAGCTACATGGAGTAATTATTTCCTGCTAAACATAGCTGATTGGAATAATTTTGTGTTAACGAAACCAAAAGCAAATATTTTAATTTTGAAATGAAAATAAATTGCCTGCAAATTAAGGCAGATAAACAATTTGATTCAGAAATATATAATATTTTAATGCATTAAACTGACAAACATGGTCATTCAAGTGTCAAAACAAGCTGTATTCTATAATGTATAACGTGATCTTGGGCACCACAGGACTCAATCATTTGTCTAAATTTGAAGAAAAATGTTGTCATATAACATGAGACAAAAGTGTTATTTTCTGTTCACACACACCTACCTAGTTTTATAATATAAGATAATTGTCCTTATCTGCATGATCAAACAGCATATAGATATTTATAAACCATGCACAGTGATTTCAACCTTACAACCAAACCATTTTGGTCGATAATATCGGAAACCGAAAGATAAATTTCCTAGTTTCTTACGTCGACATTGTGTATCTTCATCTTCATGGACAAAAATCCTCATTCAGAAATTCAACTTCCTCCAGGATTTAGATTCCATCCTTCTGATGAAGAGCTTCTAGTTCACTATCTAAGAAACAAAGTGACTTCATCTCCTCTTCCTGCTTCATTCATAGCAGAAATAGATCTTTACAAGTACAATCCATGGGAGCTTCCAAGTTTGTCCTTAACAACTTCACTAATTTTTTTGTTCTCTTTTCATTCTTATTTTTTGATGGAATGTTTATTAACAGGTAAGGCTTTGTTTGGTGAAGAAGAATGGTATTTCTTTACTCCAAGGGAGAGAAAATATCCGAAAGGGTTGAGGCCTAATAGAGCAGCTGGTGCTGGTTATTGGAAAGCTACTGGAACTGATAAACCTATTCTTACTTCATGTGGTTTGAAAAGCATTGGAGTGAAGAAAGCTCTTGTGTTCTATAAGGGACGTCCACCGAAAGGATCTAAAACTGAGTGGATCATGCATGAATATAGGTTGCATGATTCAGTGATCTCAAATTCCAAGCATAATAGTTCTATGCGAGTAGGTCAATTCCATCAGTTCGATTTTTCATCTTTTAAAATCCATGAAACACCGACACTAAACACTACACTAACACACGTTGATAAAACATAAATACAACTGCATGTGTCGGTGTTACACTGACATGTAACAGACACCAGATGTGTCTTTAATATGAAGTTTTTGTGATGACAGTACGAAATTTTGACATTTAATAATATCTATTAAATTACATTTTTGTTATTTTGTTTTGGCTTCAGCTGGATGAGTGGGTGTTATGCCGAGTTCGACAAAAAACCGGAAGCCCGAGAAGGGGTTTGGAAGATTCAAATGAACTTTGTTATTATGAACCAACAGGTCAATTTCATCAAATGAATGAGGATTCTAATCCTGAAGCAGTCAAAAACTATGTGCAGAATGAATATCCAATGTTACCGTATATTCTGGCTTCTAAGAGAGTTCTTCCCAATACCATTGGTATGGCATCAGACAATGTAAAACCACATGCTTCATTTTATGAAGAAAAGAACTTAAACATGATAGGAGCAGAGTTCTTATCATATGCAACTGAGGGATTGTTTAATAATCCTCTCAAGAGAAAAGCCGTCGAAAATAATAGCGAGACTGACTTTTATGCTGTCCTCAATCAAAGCCTAAGCAGAGAAGTTGAAAAAGATTTAAGCAAAGGGTACAATTTCTGCAACTTTGATCAATGGAGTTCAATCATACAACCTCAAGAGCTTAATAGCTTAGTCTTCACTGGATATACCTAAGTACCTTAATAGCTTATTTGTGTGTATATAGATGGAAAGTGTATTCTATATGTAAATAAGCTGTGTGATTATTCTTTACAGGACATAGTAGTACAAGTTGTATATATGTATGTGAGATACAGTTTGAAGAATAAAGTTCCACCATAATGGAACTGAGTTGTTGATTGTAAATATATGTATTATACATTGAAATTTTATTAATGGTGATTTTAGTATTCTTTGTTATCTTTCTATGTTATCATGACTGATAAAAAGTTGTTTTGAAATACTGAAAATCCACTGCGCTGAAAAGATCTATAGTTGTATAGTGAAGTCTTGAATTTGGGGTTCAACAATGTTTTGGAATTGGAAACTACTTGTGTCTTTCCTTGTTTTGTTTTGACTTTTCCATAATTGGTGCGGCAACATGCATAGAAAATGTACGAATTTCTTCGCATATCACATGATTTAAAAGGCTGTATTTGGGATGCAAGAGCCAGAATCAATGCCGATAGATCCAAGAAAAAATTCACATCAATATTATTTATAAAAAAATCAGAGGATATTCTCAAGAAAATACAAGAAATACACGTACGCCACAAGAAAATACAAGAAATACACGTATACCACAAAAATAAATATAATATAGCCTTGTATGGCGTCTCATTTTAGCACACTGCAACAAAAGCATAGAAAGTCAGAATCATATCTGATATATCTTGAAGCAAAAAGGAAACATACAAGACTATAGTAAGCACGACCTAAAACTTGATATGATATTAAAGGTTATGCAGATGCCACTAGAAAGAGACAAAAAGCTACCATTCCAAAAGTTTGAAGATTACAAAATGTTTAGATAAGTTATTTGTTTGAAAGCCAATTCATATTGTAGTTTTAATTTTAGTATTTAAAAAGAGATAATATGAGGGAAGAGATGGAGAATACATAGATAACAGGAGAGAATATGAGGGAAGAGATGGAGAATACATAGATATAATATAATAGACTGTTGGATCGTAAGATAGTAAGATACATGTTAAGGATGTCTCAGAGTACTACGATAAAAAAAATTGTTTTCTCGTCAGCGTGGTCAAGATCGAGCTTTTTGAAGCACGATCGTAAAAAAACGTGTTAGGATCTTAAGTGCAGTACTAACCATCCAAGTTCTACAATCTTTTACGAGAAGATCAAACTTACTTAAAATCTCATGCTTGACTATATTGCATTGCATGTGGACAGTAAAAGAATATGAGCCAAATAGGTAGCAATTCCCAAAATTTAATCAACAAAACAATATCAATACAAAAGTTTCAACTGGATCGAATTTGGATCGAAACAAAAGATCTTATAAGATTCAACGGGAAATCTATCATTGTTGAAAACTTTAGAATGATGATAATTTGGAGTGGGAATTGGAATGATTTATTGACTTTAAATGGGAAATAAATGAGCACAAGTATGAACTAGTTGTAAGAACAAGATTTGGTTCTGCAATATTATCTCTGAATTTTGATGATAACAAATGAGTATGATTGTATGAACAATTTTGTTATACTAATGTTTGTTATTGTTGAGTACTTAACAAACAGGTTCTGCGTCTGATGAAAGGCGTGGCAAAGACATTAAAAGAGAATTGATTCCGCTTCTATGCTACACAAATTCTGTTGAACAGTAGCAAGACACTCCAGAAGGTCTGAAGAAACCAATCAAAAGATCTGAAGATAAAAGTTTTTATTTATGTCCAGATGCTGAAGACTCAAGCTTCTAAAGACAACATGTTCTAAGAAAACCAGCCAGAAGATCTGAAGACAGAAGTTGTTACTTACGTCCAGATGTTGAAGACTCATGTTTCTAAAAGACAGTGTGTTTCAAGAAACAAAGTTAGAAGCTCTGAAGACAAACCTTCTACTGAAGTCCATATGCTAAAAACTTAGTTTCTAAAAGACAACTTGTTCCAAAGAAGACAAAGTTAAAGATCTGAAGACAACGTTTCTAACTGAAGTCCAGATGCTGAAGACTTTGTGTCTCTAGTAACAAGGTTCTGAAGATAAGGATTCTTAAAGAACCAAGTGCTAAAGAGTCTAAGACAGAAGGTCTGAAGATTCCACAGACTTGAATTTCAAAAGGTCCAAGATTATCTACAAACAGGTCCTGAAGACCAAGTACTGAAGACTCTAAAGACGCAGTTCTTAAGACTCTTAAGGCTTGAAGCTCTTCTGATCTAAAGATTCGCTACAACGGGTTCTCACGACCAAGTGTTGAAGTCTCTAAGGATGCAGTTCTGAAGACTTGAAGTTCTGAAGTCCTTATGTTATGTTCCCACTTCTAATATCATGCTCACCGAAGCCTCTGAAGTGTAGAAGGAAAAATATAATGTTAACATGGTACACTAGTACACAGTACGAAAAAGCTTTATTCCGCTACCTCTCCACCGGCTTGAAGTATGGAAAAGAAAAGGACATAACTCTGCTATTTGTAACAAGTATTTTTCAAATAGCCAACAAATCTATTTTACTTGGCTATATAAAGAAAAAGATTGTATGTTTAAGTTGTTTCTGTTGTTGGTGTTCAATGTTAAAAGATAACATTCATTTGCTGGAACACGATCAAAGTTATCAACCACTATAACAAGAACAAGACCAACTGTTATCAAAATGATTTTTCAATCATTTTGTTAATGATTACAATGAAATCATTGATTACAATGTGCATAATTCTATATACTGCGTAAAGCTTACTAATTTGCAGAAGATAATGAAGATGATTATGAATGTTAAGGTTACAAATCCACAACACAAATGTTGTTCTCAAAAGTGATCATTAAAGAAGATAGAACAAGGGTTGTTGTCCAAAATGTTCTAAGGTGAATCAAGATGAAGAAGTTTTTCTCTATGCTACAATGAGATCAACAAAGAATTCATAAGCTTTTGAAGAAGAAGAAGAAGACTTTAATAATTCAAGTGCTTTGGGCTGTTGTCCGTGAAGAAGCTACCTGAAGAAAAGAGGACCACACATTAGAGCTAAAATAAAATGTAATATTTTTAGTGTGTATTAGGATCTTCTGATGTGTTTAATTCTGTTTACATTCAGCTAGTGTAGAAGTATTATTATTGTAAACAAAAGAATATTAAACAGTTGTTTGATGGTTCCTTGAGAGACTCGGTTGAGTCATAATTCTCAAGAAGACTTTGGATGCGGTCATCATAGATGAAATCCTAGTAGTGGATTCTATTGGGTCAATGGAAGTCATATCTCAAAGGGGACTGAGTGAAGGTCAACCATGTGATATCACTGATGGATATCATTGTGAGGAAATCCTAATAGGAGATTATGAGGGATCAGATTATATTGGATCAATGAACGTTATATCCGGTTTGGATCCCTGAATGTTTCATTGGATGTTATTCACCGATAATTTCCCGTGTGATTGTAATCAATTTGGTTATAGTAGATTAAGTCCTTGAGTTCAAGGCAAAATCACCTCCGAAGGGTGGATTGGATTAGCTTAGGGGTTGTTGTACCCCAAAATTTGCCCTCTCATTTTCTCAAGAAATCACCCTGGATCCTCAGGTTTACTTCCATCCAATCCCGAGCTTTGAACTACAAGTTTTTCAAGAAAGTCGCCTGCAAGGGAAAAATAGTCATTTTCACATTAAAAGGTTAAACTTTGACTTTTGGATCAAAATCAAATCTCTAAAATCATATTTCATCAAGACATGTTGGAATATGAAGTTTGTATCATCAAAAAGTTCAAAAGTCAAATTTACTATGGAAAAAGCCAAATTTCTAAATACTTGGGATTTTTTCTAAGTATTTAAGAAAAAATGACACTTCAGAACTTCTGAGCCAGCCTCCAGGAAGGTGCAGTCAGAAGTTGTAAACATGGTTCAGCACATAGTCTTCAGTTAGAACATGGCTCTTCAACATCTACGCAAGTTCAGTCAGAGTTTGCTAGGGTAATGCAATGAAGGTAATAAAGCGTAATACGAAGCCTGAAAGCTCCTTCAGAACATGCTGGAGCCAGAAGTTAAGAGGATCAGAAGATTGGATGCTACGCTGAAGTAGAACTTCTAATCCAGAGTTTTCAAAGGTAAATCAAAGAAGGTTACAGGAAAGCCTGAGGAATCCTTCAGAGTATGCTGAGGCAACAGGATACTAAGATCATAAGTGGGGTGTTTTGTTCTAGACTACGCTGAAATGAAACTTCTGATCCAGAATTAAGCAATGATACAAAATCTCACATTACAGGATTTCTGATTTTGACAAATCTCATCATCATTTAATGCTCACAACCACTTTTAAGTCTTTGTCTAAAGGACCTATCCACGTGTAGCGTAGAAATATTTTCGTGCAGAATTAGGTAAAGGTCCATGCGCTACTTTTTGCTTGTGGGCTCACTTTTCCTTAATCCCTACTTGCTAATCCAGCCTAGGCTAAAAACTGTCAACTATCACACCTTTTTTTGAACTTGCTTCAAGAGCAAGTCAGCATCTAGCGTATGATGCTGGTACTAATTGAAATTTCAAACCCACAAAACTTTGCCTATAAATAAAACACCATTGGTCACTGAGAAGAGGTCCAGAAAAAATTTGTGAAAGAGGTCAAAAATTTGAGAAAGAAAAGCCTTGAATCCCTGCCAAAATTCCAAGAGTTCCAAGAACTGTAAACACAACACATAAAACCTTGTTAACTTTTGACTCCTTGCATTCAAAACTCCACTTGTTCTCAAATATTTCTTGACTAAAAAACGATTCACACAGTTTCTGATCCACACGTTAGAAACTTCCTAAACTTATGTGGTCATACTACTATACAAATCAGAACATCACCTCCTTGTCATCCCTTGAAGTTGAAAACTTCCAGCTTACTGCGTACGTGAAGAAGCTGTTCAGAGCATCCTCAGAGTTGAGGTTAACTCTGGTTCACAGAACTACTTCCAGCTGCAAGGTAAGTTTCTGCTGACCCTCACCACATTACTTAAGCATTACTAGATTTACATGCTCAAAAATACAATGTAGATATCATGTTTATGATGTTGTACATATTCTGAGATTTCATGCACCTGCCTGCTTAAGTAGAGAATAAATCAGTTCAGAACTTCTTGAAGAAACTAGAACTCAGAGTTAGGATTAGCAAACACATGTTTTCCTCTGATTTATAATTCTGATTTTCTGAAACACCATGACACCTGCTATAACTGTTCTATGCATATCTTCTATTTTGTGGAGAAATAACCAAATTACAGATGTTCTGACTAGTATAGAGAGAGAGAGAGACCAAGTTTTATCAGTGGCGCCAGCATTTCTGGAGTCTGTTTTGTTACCAGTAATATCAGAACTTCTGAAAACTATTGTGTTCCCAGTGGGTTCAGAACTTCTGACCTTATACACTTTCACTAACAGGTTTCTGTTTTACAGTGTGCTAGGGTCAGAACCTCTAACTTCATTTTTATCAGCAACACGCTGATTCTTTTTTCCTTTTTTTTTATCATTTTTCTATCACTCTCCATTTCATTAATCAACAAACATCAAAAGTATTTACTTCACACTTTATTTTATTTCTTAAAACAAAAGATCAAAAAATATTTTCTTAAAACAAAACAAGTTCATTTCATATTTTCTTGTACATTCTTACACATTTCAATATGGTTGTAATAGTAATTTAGGACTCATTTTCTTTGCAATCCCCATTCATAAATGTGTGCACCCCATCCCCTAAACATTGTAATAGCGTAGGAATTTACATTTTTGCGCTTTTATTGCTTTCACATATCGTTAGTAATTAAGATGTGTATGGTAAGACGTGAAAACAATAAAATAGACAACCCTAATCAATACTAAATGCATGCAAATCAAACACTCTTTGCACACATGCACCCTTAGGGTAATCTCACTTGTTGCCTTATAAAAATGGCCATGTTATGCACGTGAGATGTCTTAGCACAAACAAATCGAAAATACAAGATCATAGTCCCTCGATGACGCTATCAAAGTTGCCTTTCGAAATGATCTTAGTCCCTAAATAAAAAATGCTAAGTCATCTCACAATATTGCTATCATGGTCATACGATGACCCAACGCTCGTCCTTTCACATCTGACGATGGGGCTTCTTACCAAAACAATGGTAAGATAGCAACATATAAAGGAGAAAGAAAAGTATATCTAAGACCTTTTGAGTAGGTAGGTTCGCTCTCAGTTACTTGCATGCTCACAACAAAAACATTTTATGCACCAACACTCTCACTTTGAAACATTTTCAAAAGACAAACAGTTTGTACGCGTTCTTATAGAGACGAGAACCATTACAAAGAATACACATTTTCAAAATACTTTCAAAACACATCTCACAAACACATCTTTGAACTACTTTCGAAACAAACACTTTGTATGCGTTCTTATAGAAACGAGAATCATTACAAAGTTACATTTTCAAAATACTTTCAAAACCCACACCACAAGCACATTTAAACAAAAGCAAGTGATCTAGAAAGTAACTAAGAGCCCATGGAAAACCATGGATGAAAAGGATGCTAATACCTTCCTTTTTCTTAATCTACCCCCCGAACTCAAAAAACATCTCTAAAGGTCTTTCCTGTGCTTTTTCACCTTTCCTTTTTGGATAAAAGAAAAGTCAGTGGCGACTCTTGCTAAACCGCAACATTTGCAAACACAAATGCAAACACCTCAAGTCAGTTCTCCCACTGTATCACAGAACTGGAGACTCTGATGGGGAATATAAAAAACATGGGGTTACCTTAGGGATAGATCACATTTATTTGCTTACATTGTTTGACTTGTGTGCTTTACGATTTTGTTCCTTGTTTGGGTTTGAAATCCTCTACCCAGATTTGGGATACATTATAGGTAAATAGCAATACGTTGTGAAAACTGTGTGGGGTATACCGACATGGTCTAAGCAATAGTTATGTTAGTGTGACATATTTGTGGATACCCGTAGCCTTTGAGTTAATCAAAGAGAATACGGAGCCACTGAGTGATGTCATGAAGCACTAATGAACTTCTAGAACCTTTACTTGACCAACTTGGCCTTTAGGATGTAGTGAGATGACCGAATTTGGTGCAGTCCGAAGTTGATAGATACTCGATACTACACTCATTGAGGGTTGGTTTCTTGGGATATTTTGGTCGCCATTAAAGAGGTTTAAGCTAAAACAATGATCAAGGAAACAATCAAGTGATATTAAGCTCCTTAGAACCCGGTTACTATTACTAGGACAGGTTTAAGCCAACCAGCTTCAAGAGGGTACTTACCTATAAAACCCCATGCAAGCCTAAACTAGGGACTTGTTTGTTTGTTTTGTATATACATACTTGTACATAACATCATGGACATCATAAGCATCATATACATCCACTAACCATTTCAAGGATTTTGGGGATTCATCTTTGTTCTTGTTTTATAGGAAATGGATTCACTTCGCAGGAAAACTATCCAAGTCAACCTTGTGAAGATCCCTCTACAACTGAAGGAGCTAGCTTCGCGGATCCCTGAGAACTCTCCTTTCACCGAGAGACATGGTCATATACTCAACTTGGTCACCTCCAACACAGATGAGGATATGATGAAGGTTCTCTTTCAGTTCTTCGATCCTTTGCACCATTTCTTCATATTTCCCGACTACCAACTTGTGCCTACTTTGGAAGAATTCTCCCAACTCTTGAGGATTCCCATTCTCAGTCAACTACCTTTCAACAGTACGGAAAGAGACCCAAGGCCAGAAGAGATCGCTCAAGTCCTACACTTGCACTCATCTGATGTCACAACTCATTGGGAAACTAGAAGTGGTGTCAAAGGCTTCTTAGCAAAGTTCCTATTTGAGAAAGCCCAAAGCTGTTGGAATTCCCTAGACTTGCAAGCCTTCGAGGAAATTGTGGCTCTCCTCATCTATGGGATGTTTTTCTTTCCAAACCCTGACCAACTCATAGATGTGAGCGCCGTCAAAATCTTTATGTCGCGCAATCCGGTGCCTACATTGTTAGGGGATATCCTACACTCTTTTCACACTCGCACAATGAGGAAAAGAGGTGTCCTTATGTGTAGCACTCCTCTCCTGGCAAGATGGTTTATTTCTCATCTTCCCCAATCAGTCTTAAAGAATGAGCAAGGATTAAGGTGGTCACAAAGATTAATGATGCTCAAACATGCAGACATTCATTGGTGCTCCCGATCCAAAGAAAATGTTATCATCATTGACCGTTGTGGAGAATTCCCTAATGTCCCTCTACTTGGAATTAGGGGAGGCATCACCTACAACCCTTGCTTAGCCTTAAGACAGGTTGGTTACGCCCGAAGGGATGGCCCGCACAATATGTTGATTCAAGGTTTGGTATTCGACTACGACAACGACGATCAAGGTCTTCGCCAGAGATTCATCCGAGCTTGGAGGATGCTAAACAAGGTGGATAGCAAGACTTTGGGGCTCAAGAATTCCATCCCTCTTTAGTCTTACCTCAAATGGGTACGAAATCGTGCTCAAAGTCGTATGATGCCTAATCCTTCCATTCTCCCGGTAATCGTTGAGCCTGTCAAGGAGGGAGATGTTCCATACACTATCCTACATCCTGACAGGCCCACATCTCTTGAAGACCTACAAAGGGATTGGATACAACTCAAAGGAGAGCGAGATACCTTCGAAGCCCAATTCTATGCAATCAAGAAGAAGGTTTTGGAATTCACTAGGCTACTTCAGGAGGAGCGAACTCTAAATGCCTACATTGCACCAAAGAGGATGCGCACTACTTTTTTATCTTAGAGTTTTGTATTATTTTGTCCAAAAGGCATTGATGTACCAAAAATTTATCTTATTAATATAATGTGTGTTCCTTCTTTGTCTAAAACAAACTTGAATCTTCGAAATCCATGAAAACATTGCATATGCATATATCATTCATCATAACATAAACAGGTCTTGTTCAATGAAGTTTCCTCATCTCTCTACTGTTTATTTCAGTAGGATGGATCTCGAACAGACAGTGAAAGATCTCCAAACTCAGAACACGAAGTTTCAACAGTTGCTCGTGACCCTGGCCAAGGGGCAAGAAGAATTGAAGACTCTGTTAGCTGAAGAGAGGAAAAAGAAAACAAAGAAGGGAAATGGAGTCTTGAATATGGGGAGAAGATTTCATGAGCAGACGAGAAGGACTTTAAATTTTGCAACCACCTCTGGAGAAAAGGACAATCAGGAAGGGAAAGGTAAGGATACAGTGGTTCCGTCAGAATAAGAAGAAGAGGAGGAAGAAGAGGAATACTACTCTGAGGAACAGTATCCTCCAGTGGATGACAAGTACAGACATCTTGAAGAGCGATTGAGCGCGATGAAAGTACAAAAGGTTCCAGGCTTAGACTTCGAGGAATTAGGACTAGTGTCGGGATTATGATTCCTCCGAAATTCAAAGCGCCTACATTTTCCAAATATGATGGAGTGTCATACCCTAAGATGCATATCCGCTCATATGTAAGAAAAATCCAACCCCACACCACCAATAAAGACTTATGGGTGCACTTTTTCCAGGATAGTCTGTCTGGAACACAACTCGACTAGTTTTACCAACTAGAAGGAGCCAACATCTATAATTGGGAAGATCTTGCCGCAACTTTCTACAAGAAATATCAATACAACACCGACTTGGTGCCTACCTGTACTCAACTACAGAGTATGGCCATGGTTTCCAATGATGGTTTCAAGGATTACGCCTAAAGATGGAGAGATTTGGCTGGAAGAGTTCAACCCCCTTTGTCTGAAAGGGAATTGGTGGACATGTTCTTAGGCACTTTGTCTGGCTCCTTTTTCAACCATCTGATCAGAAGCTCATCTGCAGGCTTTACTGAATTAATATTAACCGGAGAGAGGGTAGAAGCCGGTATAAAAAGTGGAAAGATTCATAAGGATTCATCCTCTTCTACAGCTGTAAGGAAGCCTTTTGTTGGGAATAAAGAGGTAGCTGCTGTACATCCACAAAGAAACCGAGGGAGAGTCGAACATCGACCAATGGTAGGGGCTGTTATGATTCCAAAGCCTATGCCTAATCAACAAAGAAATAATCAACCAAGGATGGAAAGGCTAGTCAGGAAATTCACCAGAATTGACATGACCCCGTCTCAAGTATAACCGCATCTTTTGAGATCCAACTTGGCAACCTTGAAAGAATCTCCGAAAAACCCCAATACAACATCTCATTATTATCACCCCAATGCCTGTTGCGCATATCACTCGGAAAGTCCTGGTCACGATACTAATAACTGTTGGGCCTTAAAGAACAAAATACAAGACCTCACTGAAGCAAAAGAAATTGAGTTTGATGCGCCCAAGAAGCCAAACTTCATTTCTGTTCCTATGCCCAGACATGATCACAGTACTAATGCTATTGAAGAAGATTTGTTTGTTGCCACAGTTGATGAACTCGTGACTCCATTTCCAACCATTAAAATAAACTTGTTGAAAGTCGGTGTGTTCCCGAGTTGTAATGAAGTTTGCCATATCTTCTTATCCTCACCAACTGATTGTCCTTTGTTGAGAGCAGGCATTCAACACCTGATGGATAACAAAGAGATTTTGTTTGAAAATACTCTTGTTTCACCTATTCATGTTGAAGATGTTTCAATCATTACCATTTCCGACAATTCTTCCAGGGTCTCCACCAAAAGACCCGTTAGAATTACATTGGTTCCGAAAACAACTTCTCTAATAATCATAATGCCTGGGCCAGTCCCATATGAATCAGACAAAACCGTGCCATGGAATTACGGCGGGGACATTTACTACCACGACATCAAACAAGAAGAAGATTCTGACATCAACAATATCACCGAAACTAGTAAAATTACCCGAAGCGGTATGATCTTTTCTCCAGAAATTGCTCCCCCAAAAGCAGTTTCTGGACCCGTGATCATCCCTGTGGCTGCTCCAAAGGTTACTTCCGTACCCATAATCATCTCTGCAAGTGCTCCTATTGACGAATACGTTACAACCCTTGTTGTCATTCCTACCAATACTCCTGCTGCTGAAACTCGAGGGAAAAGCATTTTGGTCGAGCCTGTCCGGACGAAGGCCCAGCCATTGGTTGTCCCCGAGACATCTAAGAAAGAAATGGAGGAGATCCTGAAAATTATAAAGAAGAGCGACTACGATGTAGTTGAAAAATTGGGGAAAACTCCCTCCAAGATCTCCATGCTGGCATTACTACTGTGTTCTTAGGCTCATGCGAAAGTCTTGGTGAAATTCCTAAAAACGGCCGATGTGCCTCAAGAGATGTCTGCTGATTAATTTCAAGACTGCGTGGCCAGCTTGACAGTGGATAACGGTCTAGGCTTCTCGGATGCCAATCTGATACCGAGGGGAAGGAAGCACAATGAGGCGTTACACGTTTCAGTAGAGTGTAGGGGCACAACTCTGGCCCATGTCTTAGTGGACACTGGCTCATCCTTGAATGTATTACCAAAGAAAGCTCTTGACTGACTTAACTGCGAAGGACTGACGCTAAAACCAAGCAGCATAGTAGTAAGGGCATTTGATGGCTCGAAGAGGATGGTACACGGGGAGATGGATATCCCCATAAAGGTTGGGACTCAAACTTTCAACTCAACCTTCTATGTAATGGACATCCGCCCTTCGTACTCTTGTCTGCTAGGTCGGCCATGGATCCATAACGCTGACGCTATCACCTCTTCATTGCACCAGATGCTGAAGTATCCGTTTCAAGGAAAGATTATTATTGTCCACGGAGAGGAAGAATACATGATTAGCCATCTCAATTTCTTCAGATATGTGGAATTGGACGGCGAGTTCATTGAAACTCCTTTTCAACACTTCGAAGAGGTCCCCCAAGAGGTAGCAGTGACCAAGACTGTGTCCCAGACTCCCAAGGTTACAAGACCTCCACTCTGGATGTCATCTCTGAAGGATGCCAAGGCAGTAGTAGAGGAGGGTGGATGCACTATCTGGGGGCAACTTCCGGATATCCCGTTTAAGTCTGACAAGTTTGGTTTAGGTTTCACTTCAAATGCTCAAAAGGCTGTACGCCGTTCCCGTGCTGGAGGGCCACCCTTGAAGATTAGCAACCGCGAGGTCAACGCGGTAGAAGATGGTAAAGAAGATTGCAACCCAGGGATTGGATCTTTCCGACTGTCAATGGAGGGCTCAACAATTGGGAGGCTAAAGACTTCGTCCCAATAACGTCTACCCCACAGTAATTTACCTTTACATTTTTGTTGGATCTGTAATATTCAAAAACAATTCGTACTCTTAACCTTGTGTCTTACCCGAGGCACAATGGTCCATCTGTAAGGGTCATTATTTCATCTTCGTATGACATCAATAGATCACAGACGTTTTTCGCATACAAACTTTTGCGTTCATTGTTTTTTATTTTGCATTTTACTTTCTTTCAAATATAGTTATACCCTTACACACCCACCCATAATGCAGGTATCCATCCATTCCGGATCCCATGGGTAACGATACTGCTATGGCCTTTTGTGACTCTGAGAATCTGATCTACCAAGCCAAAGACGAAGGTGAGGAAGATTGTGAAGTATCAGGGGAGCTTGCCAGACTGCTATAACAAGAGGAAATAACCATTTAGCCCCACGAGGAACCTGTGGATACAATCAACTTGGGTGCCGAGGAAGACAAAAAAGAGGTCAAGGTGGGTGCCAATCTGGAACCCAGTGTCAAGGAGCGTCTGATTCAACTGCAATACGACTATGTTGAAATCTTCGCCTGTTCATATGAAGATATGCCGGGACTTGATACAAACATTGTGGTACATCGTCTGCCTACAACAGAAGATTTCCCTCCAGTGAAGCAAAAGGTCCGCCGCATGAGACCCGATATGTCAGAAAATATTAAAGTGGAGGTCATGAAGCAATTTAATGATGGATTCTTAGCCGTCACTTCCTACCCTCAATGGGTTGCAAACATTATTCCCGTACCTAAAAAAGACGACAAAGTACGAATGTGTGTGGACTATAGAGATTTAAATAGGGCAATCCCTAAAGATGATTTTCCACTCCCCCACATTGATATCCTAGTTGACAATACGGCACAACACAAAGTGTTTTCCTTCATGGACATATTCTCAGGTTATAACCAAATCAAAATGGCACCTGAGGACATGGAGAAAACAACATTTGTCATACAGTGGGGCACATTCTGCTACAAGGTAATGCCATTCGGACTGAAGAATGTTGGGGCAACCTATCAACGTGCCATGGTAGCTTTATTTCATGACATGATACATCATGAAATAAAGGTCTATGTAGACGAAATGATAGCCAGATCGAAAACGGAAGAAGAACATCTTGACCACTTGCAAAAACTGTTTGAAAGATTGAAGAAGTACAAGCTGAGGTTGAACCCAAACAAGTGTACATTCGGAGTACGGTCCGGTAAACTCCTAGGCTTTGTCGTCAGTAACAAAGGTATTGAGGTCGATCCTGCCAAAGTCAAAGCAATACAAGAGATGCCCTCTCCTCGTACTGAGAAGGAAGTCAGAGGATTCTTAGGACGTTTGAACTACATCGCTAGATTCATCTCTCACTTGACAGCTACTTGTGAGCCAATCTTCAAACTATTGAAGAAGGATCAAGTAGTCAAATGGAATAATGAATGCCAAGTTGCTTTTGACAAAATCAAAGAGTACGTACAAGAACCTCCTGTATTAATGCCACCAGTCGAGGGAAGACCGTTGATCATGTATCTGACTGTTTTAGAAAACTCAATGGGGGTGTGTATTGGGGCAGCATAACGAGTCTGGCCGAAAAGAGCACGCCATTTACTACCTGAGAAAAAGTTTACCGACTGTGAAACCCGATATTCACTACTCGAGAAAACTTGTTGTGCTCTGGCATGGGCTGTTCGCCGGCTAAGACAATATATGCTGACTCATACTACCTTGCTGATATCTAAGATGGATCTGATAAAATACATCTTCGAAAAGCCTGCTCTTTCTGGGAGAATAGCTAGATGGCAGATGATCCTGACAGAGTACGACATACAATATACTACCAAGAAAGCTATAAAGGGAAGTGCGATAGCTAATCATCTTGCTCATCAAGCTGTAGAAGACTATCAGTCCATAAAGTTTGAATTCCCCGATGAAGACATCATGACAATAGACAACTGTGAAGAATTCAGGCCGTATGACGGACCTGAATAAGGATCCTGATGGACCCTATTCTTTGATGGGGCATCTAACGCACCCGACAATGGTATCGGCACTGTACACATATCTCCGGAAGGGTGTCACACTCCCTTTACTGCCAGACCTTGCTTCAATTGTACAAACAACATGGCAGAATACGAAGCATGTATCTTTGGTCTCAAAGCTGCCATAGACTTGGGGATCAAATCATTGGATGTATTCGAAGACTCAGCTTTGGTCATCAGTCAGATCAAAGGGGAGTGGGACACCAAACACCCAAACCTTATCCCTTACAAAGAACATGTTTTGACATTGCTACCACATTTTGAGAAGATTACCTTCGAGCATTTCCCGCGAGAAGAAAATCAGCTAGCAGACGCTCTAGCCACAATGTCATCTATGTTTAAACTTAATTGGGATAACGAGGCTCCCCAAATCACCATCGAACGAATGGATGAACCAGCGCACTGTCATGAGATTAATACTGAAGAGGTAGTGGACCAGCCTTGGTTTCATGAAATCAAAAGGTATCTCGAGGCTCAAGAATATCCAGAAGGAGCTTCAATCAATGATAAGAAGTTCTTAAGCAGATTCTCTGCTAAATTCTTCCTTAGTAATGGCATCCTGTACAAACGCAATCATGACTCCATTTTGCTTTGGTGTGTGGATAAAGTTGAAGCTAAAAAGATCATGGCTGAATTACATGAAGGTACTTTTGGCACCCACTCTAGTGGGCATACGATGGCAAAGAAAATCCTACGGGCAGACTATTATTGGTCTACCATGGAAGCAGATTGCTATCAACACTCTCGAACTTGTCATAAATGCTAGATTTATGCTGACAAGGTGCATGTACCTCTGGTTCCTCTGAATGTCTTGACGGCTCCTTGGCCCTTTGCTATATGGGGAATTGATATGATTGGGGAAATCAAATCGACGGCCTCCAATGGACACCGCTTCATCCTAGTGGCCATTGACTATTTTACAAAATGGGTTGAAGCAGCTTCCTTCGCTTCCGTTACCAAGAATGTTGTTGCCCGCTTCATCAAGCAAAACCTTATTTGCCGGTATGGTATCCTGGAAAGGATCATAACTGACAATGGTACAAATCTCAATAACACTATGATCACCGCTTTATGCGAGCAATTCAAGATCCAGCATCATAATTCTTCTCCCTATCGGCCAAAGATGAATGGTGTTGTCGAAGCTGCAAATAAAAACATTAAGAAAATCATACAGAAAATGACAGTCACATACAAAGACTGGCATGAGATGCTACCATTCGCTCTCCACGGGTATCGTACCACAGCTCGTACAATAACCGGGGTAACACCCTTTTCTTTGGTTTATGGCATGGAGGATGTCCTACCTATTGAGGTTCAGATCCCCTCTCTAAGAATTATGAAGGATGCAGGTTTGAATGAAGACGATTGGATCCAGACTCGACTTGATCAACTGAATTTGATTGATGAAAAGAGAATTATTTTTGTTTGCCATGGTTAAATATATCAAAAACGGCTGATCAAGGCTTTTAACAAGAAAGTCAGACGCCAAGTATATCAAGTTGGGGATCTAGTGATGAAACGTATCATCTTGCCACAAAGTGATCCCAGGGGCAAGTGGACTCCTACCTATGAAGGACCATTTGTAATCAAAAACATATTCTCTGGTGGGGCAATGATCTTGACCATCATGGATGGCGACGACCTGCCACACCCTGCGAACGCGGACATAGTCAAAAGATACTACGCATAAGAGGCCCACTAGGTTGACATACCTAGGCAAAACAAGGGTATCCCGACGAACCAAATGTTTGGGCAAAAATTAGGGATAAAATGAGAAAATTTGTACACCCGGCAAGTTGAAAACTCGAAAGGGTGACTTAGGCAAAAAAGGGTTTCCCGGTGGACTGAAAACCCGAAAGGGCGGCCCAGGCAAAAGTTAGGCAATTAAAGCGTATGACTATTTTCCGTCGGATCACTTTACAAACAACTTTTGGTTTCAACTGACAAACTCAGTGGTTCTGATCAATTCAATCAACTTCGAACAAGGAAAAATGGACAAGATTCTCGAAGATACAAAGGCTATAGCAGAATGGAAACCGCATGGGATTTTTATACACATAGCTGTCTTTTCTTTATATCAAAATTTCCCTTTTTTTACGACAGCATTCTCTTACTAGAGTGTTTGTCCCTTTGTACAAAAATATTTATTCAAAGTCAATACGAAGATATCACTTTGAAATTGCCAAAACTATTTGTCTTTTGCTTCACACTTGCGTTTTGTTTGTAAAAACGTCCAATGCTTCATTGTTGAACATATGCATTTGAACATAATCACTGGTTACAAATAAACAAAATAAGAAAGGCAATTATTGATGGGTCGAAAGGATAAGAACATATATCTAGACCATTCCATATTACCTCCCCATAGAGTTTTCAATAACTCCCCAGCGGAACAAAACTCCCATCTACTCCCCAGCAGAACAAAGCTTCCAGTTTGTCAATCCCCGGTAGAAATCATCCAATTTCTCCAGATTCCCCAAGCAGAACTTGCAAGCAGTACATGGCATTGCCCCCACTACAAAATTTACTTCTCGACAAAAGTTCATCGATACTTCAGCTTCAAGACATGAAGATTCACATATCCTCAGCAGCATTCAGGGATTTATCTTCCTCAATCCGACAGCAATACAACAAATCAGCTCGCCATACGCATCCATCGCATACATTTATCATAAACATTGATAAAACAAATACATTACACCATGCATTTCATACAACGTGACTTTGCATTCTAGCTAACATTTTACCCTTTTCAGGATAAGGTTAACAACTACCATTCAACTCCTGATACAGTTCAGATACGCTCCAGACACTGATGCCATTATGATACTCATTCAGATTCTACTTTTGATACAGTCCAGATACGCTCCAAGACATGGAATCCATTCTGATACTCATTCAAAGACACCTCCTGATACAGTTCAGATACGCTCCAGACACGGATGTCATTCTGATACTCATTCAGATTCTACTCGTGATACATTTCAGATACGCTCTAGACACGAATGCCATTCTGATACTCATTCAGATTCTACTTTTGATACAGTCCAGATACGCTCCAAGACACGGAAGCCATTCTGATACTCATTCAAAGACACCTCCTGATACAGTCCAGATACACTCCAAGACACAGAAGCCATTCTGATACTCATTTAAAGACACCTCCTGATACAGTTCAGATACGCTCCAGACACGGAAGTCATTCTGATACTCATTCAGATTCAACCTCCTGATACAGTTCAGATACGCTCCAGACACGGAAGCTGTTCTGATACTCATTCAGATTCAACCTCCTGATACAGTTCAGATACGCTCCAGATACAGATGCCATTCTGATACTCATTCAGATTCTACTTTTGATACAGTCCATATATGCTCCAAGACACGAAAGCCATTATGATACTCATTCAAAGACACCTCTTGATACAATTCAAATATGCTCAAAGACATGGAAGTCATTCCGATACTCATTCAGATTCAACCCCTTGATACAATTCAGATACGCTCCAGACACGGAAGTCATTCTGATACTCATTCAGACTTAACTTTTGATACAATACAGATAGGCTCCAGACACGGACGTCATTTTGATGTTCAACTTACAGATTACATCTCAACAAGCATTCTTGGATGGCATCTACAAGCCCATCTCCAACAAGATTCTATCACCTCTCCAAATGGCATCTTTAAGCCCATTCCTCCTTTCGTCGTTGAGTGCAAATTTTTGGGCACTCTAGTGTCCCATCATCTTCCACCTTCGAGTCACGAATGGCAAATCTCACCAATCTAACTCTTCAGGTTAAAGAAGATTGAACAGGGGCAGCTGTTGTACCCCAAAACTTTCCCTCTCATTTTCTCAAGAAATCACCCTGGATCCTCAGGTTTACTTCCATCCAATCCCGAGCTTCAAACTACAAGTTTTTCAAGAAAGTCGCCCGCAAGGGCAAAATAGTCATTTTCACATTAAAAGGTCAAACTTTGACTTTTGGATCAAAATCAAATTTCATCAAGACATGTTGGAATATGAAGTTTGTATCATCAAAAAGTTCAAAAGTCAAATTTACTATGGAAAAAAGCCAAATTTCTAAATACTTGGGATTTTTTCTAAGTATTTAAGAAAAAATGACACTTCAGAACTTCTTAGCCAGCCTCTAGGCAGGTGCAGTCAGAAGTTGTAAACATGGTTCAGCACATAGTCTTTAGTCAAAACGTGGCTCTTCAGCATCTAACCAAGTTCAGTCAGAGTTTGCTAGGGTAATGCAAAGAAGGTAATAAAGCGTAATACGAAGCCTGAAAGCTCCTTCAGAACATGTTGGAGCCAGAAGTTAAGAGGATCAGAAGATTGGATGCTACATTGAAGTAGAACTTCTAATCCAGAGTTTTCAAAGGTAAATCAAAGAAGGTTACTAGAAAGCCTGGGGAATCCTTCAGAGTATGTTGAGGCAACATGATACTAAGATCAGAAGTGGGGTGTTTTGTTCTAGACTACGCTGAAATGGAACTTCTGATCCAGAATTAAGCAATGATGCAAAATCTCACATTATAGGATTTCTGATTTTGACAAATCTCATCATCATTTAATGCTCACAACCACTTTTGAGTCTTGGTCCAAAGGACCTCTCCATGTGTAGCGTAGAAATATTTTCATGCAGAATTAGGTAAAGGTCCATGCGCTACTTTTTGCTTGTGGGTTCACTTTTCCTTAATCCCTGCTTGTTAATCCAGCCTAGGCTAAAAACTGTCAACTATCACACCTTTTTTTGAACTTGCTTCAAGATAAAGTCAACATCTAGCGTATGATGTTGGCGCTACTTGACATTTCAAACCCATAAAACTTTGCCTATAAATAGAACACCATTGGTCACTAAGAAGAGGTCCAAAATTTTTTTGTGAAAGAGGTCAAAAATTTGAGAAAGAAAAGCCTTGAATCCCTGCCAAAATTCCAAGAGCTCCAAGAACTGTAAACACAACCCATAAAACCTTGTTAACTTTTGACTCCTTGCATTCAAAACTCCACTGGTTCTCAAATATTTCTTGACTAAAAAACCATTCACACAGTTTCTGATCCACATGTTGGAAACTGCCTAAACTTTTGTGTTCATACTACTATACAAATCAGAACATCCCCTCCTTGTCATCCCCTGAAGTTGAAAACTTCCAGCTTACTGAGTACGTGAAGAAGCTGTTCAGAGCATCCTTAGAGTTGAGGTTAACTCCGGTTCACAGAACTTCTTCCAGCTGCAAGGTAAGTTTCTGCTGACCCTCACCACATTACTTAAGCATTACTAGATTTACATGCTCAAAAATACAATGTAGATATCATGTTTCTGATGTTGTACATATTATGAGATTTCATGCACCTGCCTGCTTAAGTAGAGAATAAATCAGTTCAGAACTTCTTGAAGAAACTAGAACTTAGAGTTAGGATTAGCAAACACATGCTTGCCTCTGATTTATAGTTCTGATTTTCTGAAACACCATGACACCTGCTATAATTGTTCTATGCATATCTTCTATTTTATGGAGAAATAACCAAATTACAGATGTTCTGACTAGTATAGAGAGAGAGAGACCAAGTTCTGTCAGTGGCGCCAGCATTTCTGGAGTCTGTTTTGTTGCTAGTAATATCAGAACTTCTGAAAATTACTGTGTTCCCAGTGGGTTCAGAACTTCTGACCTTATACATTTTCACTAATAGGTTTCTATTTTGCAGTGTGCCAGGGTCAGAACCTCTGACTTCATTTTTATCAGCAACACGCTGATTCTTTTTTCCTTTTTTTTTATCATTTTTGCTATCACTCTCCATTCCATTAATCAACAAATATCAAAAGTATTTCCTTCACACTTTATTTTATTTCTTAAAACAAAAGATCAAAAAATATTTTCTTAAAACAAAACAAGTTCATTTCATATTTTCTTGTACATTCTTACACATTTCAATATGGTTGAAATAGTAATTTAGGATTCATTTTCTTTGCAATCCCCATTGATAAATTTATACACCCCATCCCCTAAACATTGTAATAGCGTAGGACTTTACATTTTTGCGCTTTTATTGATTTCATATATCATTAGTAATTAAGATGTGTATGGTAAGACATGAAAACAATAAAATAGACAACCCTAATCAAGACTAAATGCATGCAAATCAAACACACTTTGCACACATGCACCCTTAGGGTAATCTCACTTGTTGCCTTATAAAAATGGCCATGTTATGCACGTAGGATGTTTTAGCACAAACAAATCAAAAATACTAGATCATAGTCCCTCGATGACGCTATCAAAGTTGCCTTTCGAAATGATCTTAGCGCCTAAAGAAAAAATGCTAAGTCATCTCACAATATTGCTATCATGGTCATACGATGACCCAACGCTCGTCCCTTCACATCCAACGATGGGGCTTCTTACCAAAACAATGGTAAGATAGCAACATCTAAAGGAGGAAGAAAAGAATATCTAAGACCTTTTGAGTAGGTAGGTTCGCTCTCAGTTACTTGCATGCTCACAACAAAAACATTTTATGCACCAACACTCTCACTTTGAAACATTTTCAAAAGACAAACACTTTGTACGCGTTCTTATAGAGACGAGAACCATTACAAAGAATACACCTTTTCAAAACACATCTCACAAACACATCTTTGAACTATTTTTGAAACAAACACTTTGTATGCGTTCTTATAGAAACGAGAATCATTACAAAGTTACATTTTTAAAATACTTTCAAAACCCACACCACGAGAACATTCAAACAAAAGCAAGTGATCTAGCAAGTAACTAAGAACCCATGGAAAACCATGGATGAAAAGGATGCTAATACCTTCCCTTTTCATAATCTACCCCCCGAACTCAAAAAACATCTCTAAAGGTTTTTCCTGTGCTTTTTCACCTTTCCTTTTTGGATAAAAGAAAAGTCAGTGGCGACTCTTGCTAAACCGCAACATTTGTGAACACAAACACAAACACCTCAAGTCAGTTCTCCCACCGTATCACATGGGTTTCTCAAGTGAACCAGGATATATCGCGCGTTCTTAACTTTTGCTTATGCTTTAGAGTTTATGTTTTCTGAACCAAATTATAAGCATTAGTTAGAAGCAACAATCAGAAGCATTGTTCAACGAATAATGCTTAGAAGCGAAAGTTTTACAAGAAAGGAAAACTCAATTCAAAACTCCCCTTTCTTGCATTTTCTTTACACCTTCAATTGGTAACAGAGCCCAGTTTTGTTATTGATGGATATCAAACACCTAACAGTGTCAGATAAAGATCCAGATGCTTTAAGAAGAAATACTCTAAGGTGATAGTTATTCAATTTTCAATTACTGTCTAAATCCAGAAAATTGAAGAACAAGCTAACAGGGAAAGATTCATCAGATAAGAAGTTATATATGTTGAATGCTTTTGATTAACTTCCATTGAAAAATATGAGATGTTTTCAAGAAACGGATTAGTACATCGTTGACTTTCTCATAAGACCACATTAGGAATATCTTCAAAAGAATAAAGATTGTTATCTTTTGATACAAAAGAATCTCATGATAAAACCGTCTACTCAAGCAGACAGAAGATCTTGTGAAGATCTAATCATTGGTTTTGTCGAAATAGACTTTGCAGAAGTCAAGACTTTGCTGAGGAAAGAATGCTCATTGACACATCAGAAGTATGGTCAAAGACTAACTCTAAGAAAGTTAGCTCAACATTGAAAGAACAAGATTGTTAATCAGAGACGTCAAAGTTTTGATTAGAACAGATTCTGCAATTCGTTCAAGGAAACAGAGATTTCAGAAGATGTTAAGTAATGATAGTTAATTCTCTCTATCACATAGCTTCTCAGAAGTTAATTAAATATTGATCTTCTGAAAATAAGCTTCTATTCAAAAGAAAGCTTAACAAACAAATGGATGTTTTGATAATAAAATATCAGAATATCCTTGCTCTGAGGATTCTCTCAAAAAGGTCAGACGAATGATTCTAAACAAAAGAACGACGAGACCATCTAAAGTGAAGACTCTGATTCTAGTTCTCTGATTAGACATTAAAATTTAGGAGAAGGTTACTCTTCTCAAATTAGAAAACTGAGAATAAGAGGAATCAATATGAAGATGATTCATAATCTCTAAAAGCTTTCTCTGAAGAAAGCATAAGAAGAAAGAAGTAAATCAGAAGTTGTATCTAAAAACTCAGTTATCAGAGGATACTTCACTCAAAAATTTCTCTGATCAGATGAAACCTTTTAGTCATTCAGACCCTGAGTATATTGATTGTGTCACTTATTTAGAGAAAGTGGTTAACGCGTGTAATTATCGGTTATTCCTAATCATCACACGTTACGTAAGCTAGACTATGAACAATGTGCAACTTCGTGAATTGATACGTCATGATTAATTTCATTAATTACAACCCCATTAATTTTTCTATTTCTTCTTAAAACACCCATTACCACATGTCACTCCCCACACTTGTTAAAAACCCTAAAACCCTTTTTCTCTCAATTGTTCCTCGTCTCTCTCTAGGGTTTCTTCATTCTCATCAAAAGTTCGTCTACAACCATCTTCTACAAATCTCTATCCACTTTCAACAATGATGAATCCCGCTCAAGAAGGAACGGTTAAGTTTTCTAGTGAACTAGAGAAAGCCCTAAATTTATCCATCACAACATCGTCAACCAATGCATCTTCGTCTTCAACAATGGTTCCGTCATCTTCAACAATTTTGTCTTCACCAACCATCGCTCCATCTTCATCAATTGAGGTTCCCTCATCTTCAGCAAATCCTACTGATGACAATCATATTACGCGGAAAAGTCCTCAAGTTCATTGTAACCTAAAACCAACGGAGTTAATTGTTCTTAAGGAATTAATGGTTGATTTTGACAACCTCGATGCAAATGGGTGTGAATTAAAAGAAGAACTAATCTCTTGATCAACTACTGTTCACGAATTTAGTTGCTGAGAAATCCAAGTACAAAAGAAAGGATCTTCATGATAATCTCAGAGTATGGCATAAAATTATTCTGGGCTACATAAACCCTAGACCTCCTTCAAGTTCCTCTGATTATTTCAACATCAATCAAAAGTTCATTTTGTGCTTTATGATGTCCAAACAAAGGATTAATCTTCCTTTCATATTGTTTAATTACTTGAGGGATTCTATTAAAAAGACCAGAACCACCACACTTCCCAACAAAAAGGTATCTCCAAATATTCCATGTGGACGACTTCTAACTGATATTTTTGTTGAAAATGGCTTAGTAAAGTTTTTGATTGAAGAATTCAATTATAAAGAGTATTTGACTCCAAGCATTGGAGATTCCTTTAATGGGAAAACTCTGAAGAATATGAGTTTGATTGAAGAACTCAAGGTCAAGCCTCTGATTGAACCACCTGAGAATTATCACCACAAAAGAATTCCTGTGAGGGACTATCCTCTATTCTCCAAACGAGATTCAGTATCCACTGTGACCGCATACATTCTAATGATGCAACAAGAAGGACATGATATGTCAAACTTTAATTATTCAGATTTGCCTACTGAGGGTGTTGATTATACTGTTGGTAAAAGTAAGAGAAGCTCAAATGTTTTTGAACCAGAGAAGAAAAAGAAAAAGAAAAATAAGTCTAACCTTCTAAAAGATGTTGTTTTGGGTAATGAAACTGTTGAAATAACTAATAAGTCTGTTGTTGATACTTATGTACCTGCTTCATTATCTGTTTCTAAAATAATTTATGTAGTATCATCTATTCCAACCACCATCACACAAACATTAGTTTTTGTTCCATCATCCACCATTACCACTTCTATTTATGTTCAAGTTGTAAATATTCCAACTGTTTCAATCACCACTGCAACTGAAATTCTTGTAACTTCAAATAAGTCTTTTCCACCGTCAAAATAAATTGCCTAAATCCACCACAACACAATCTCCTTCTTCAAATCCTATTCCATCTTTCACTACCTTCATTCCATCAGAACCAATACATACTTCCACTTCTCCATTAACCTCATCTCAATTACCCCCACAAGACTCTTACCTTTCTACCTTCAATACCAATCTTCATTTTTCTTTCTTCAACAAAGAAACTACTCTTCATGACTCACACATCATTCATCCTGATCCAACTTATTCCTCAGCTCTCGAAATATCAGAAAGAACAATCTCTGATAATTAGGAAGCTATTGAAATTTCTTCAATTGAACCTTTCACTTGTTCATAACTTTTCGATATTACCGAACCTTTACCATAAAATTCTCATGAACAAACTTCTGAACCAAGCTATCCTCAATCTAACCTAGCCTTGGTTGTTTATGAAAAACCTTTTCCTAAAAACTTGGATGAATACATTAACATCTTTAGAATCAAGGCTAAGAAAAGAATTGCTAAGTTAAAGGAAGAGGCAAGCACAAGCACTGAGCCTCAAGACATGGATGGCTATTGGAAGAAGTTTCAGAAGTGGATGTCTTCTGAAGTTTTGCAAATGAATTCTTTCGTTGACGCATCCATAATTGGGGATGTTCAAATGGTAACTGAAAGAAAGGAAGAAAGAGAAAAAGTTAGATATGTTGAACTAATTGTTGCCAAGAAAAGAGAAGCTGAAGAACAAGACTGAAAGAAGAAGAAACTAAAGTTGCAGAGAAAGCCAAATTGGCTGCAGAAGCTGTAAAGGCTGCTGAAGAAAAAGAAAAGTAGCAAGCCCTGATGGAATCCAACTGAGTCTGACTGTGATGTAAAAACAACCATTAATAAAATAAAGGAAGAACAGAGAATGTTCAGAGAACACTTCAAAGCTCAGGACAAGGTCAATGAATTTGTTCAAACTATGCTCAAGATGATTTTGGAAAAAAAATTTGAACCTGCATCATCTGCTCATCCAACTTCTGGAAACTAGGCAATATGATTCTCATTTAGATTCCTTGTTTGCATCTGTCATTTTTGGATAAATTATCCTCATAATTAATTGACATATTATCTTAATCTTTTTAAAATCTTTTTTGTCTTTCCACATAATTATCTTTTTGATGATAACAAAAAGGGGGAGAAGTATAATAATAAGTTTGATGAACATAAAGAAATGAAAAAACTCATAATAATAGAATGATATAAGATATTCATTTACCACTAACGTGTGCTTGTCTGTTTGATAATTAACCAAGGAACTCTGAACAAGTTCACTAGGCATTCTAAGACAGGTCAAAATGAAAAAAACTATGTTAAAGTTCTTAAGAACTGATTGTTCATATATTAGAAGATGTACACTCTATGAATATATGTTCAAGAATCAGATAGACCCAATACTGTTCAGAAGTTGAGAACTTTCTGAAAGTTAAAGTTATCTTGATTTTGGTATCATAATGTTCAGAAGATGTATAATGTATGAGAATGTGATAATTAGAACATAAGAATCAAAAGCAGAAGCATATGTCTTCTAGAAGAACAAAGAAAATTAGAAGTTAAAGATTGTCTGAAATTCCTGAAGTCAAGAATCTCAAGATCTCAATATCTGATCTATTGGAACCAGGGGGAGTTTTACTCTAATGGTTCAGAGTCAGGATATTCGATTTTCATCAAGTCATTGACTCAAGGGGAGTATCAGAAAAAGGATAAGTATTTATTACCCTTCTAATTTCACTGATTATGATTATATGTACAAAATTGTGTCATCAAAATACATAGGTTTGTCATCATCAAAAGGGGGAGATTGTAAGAACAAGATTTGGTTCTGTAATATTATCTCTGAGTTTTGATGATAACAAATGAGTATGATTGTATGAAATTTTTTGTTATACTAATGTTTATTATTGTTGAGTACTTAACCAATAGGTTTTGCATCTGATGAAAGGCATGACCAAGACATTAAAAGAGAATTGATTATGCTTCTATGCTACACAAGTTCTGTTGAACAATAGAAAGACACTCTAGAAGGCTCTGAAGTGTAAGCCCTGATATTTGTCTGAAGAAACCAGTCAAAAGATATGAAGACAGGAGTTGTTAATTATGTCCAGATGCTGAAGACTCAAGCTTCTAAAGACAGTGTGTTCTAAGGAAACCATTCAGAAGATCTGAAGACAGAAGTTGTTACTTACATCTAGATGTGGAAGACTCACGTTTCTAAAAGATAGTGTGTTTCAAGAAACAAAGTTTAAAGATATGAAAACAAAGTTTCTACTGAAGTCCAGATGCCAAAAACTTAGTTTCTAAAAGACAACTTGTTCCAAAGAAGACAAAGTTAAAAGATCTGAAGACAACATTTCTAACTGAAGTCCAGATGCTAAAGACTTCGTGTCTCTAGTAACAAGGTTCTGAAGATAAGGATTCTTAAAGAACAAAGTGATAAAGATTCTAAGACAGAAGGTCTGAAGATTCCAAAGACTTGAAGTTTTAAAGGTCCAAGGTTATCTACAAACAGGTCCTGAAGACCAAGTGCTGAAGACTCTAAAGACACGGTTCTTAAGACTCTTAAGACTTGAAGCTCTTCTGATCTAAAGGTTCACTACAACGGGTTCTCACGACCCAGTGCTAAAGAATTTGAAGACGCAGTTCTAAATACTCTGAAGACTTGAAGTTTTGAAGACCTTATGTTATGTTCCAACTTCTAATCTCATGCTCGCAGAAGCCTCTGGAGTGTAGAAGGAAAGAATATAACATTAACATGGTAAAATAGTACACAATACGAAAAAGCTTTATTCCACTACTGCTCCACCAACTTGAAGTATGGAAAATAAAAGGACATAGATGTACTATTTGTTGTACCCTAAAATTTCCTCTCTCATTTCTCAAGAAGTCTCTCATAAGATCTCCATGGATTCAAGACTACACAAGGTTTGATCAGCTCAAGACACTTCCTCAACACTGACAACTGAAAATTAAGGTTTGAGTTTGTACAAGGATAATTGGACTTTTAATGCCCTATATGAATTTCATGGATCATTAGGAACCATTAAGATTGCTCATGTCAATTTTCAAGTCTTGCATCACATTTTTGCTCAGTCAATTGATCAGTTGACCTAAAATTAGTTGTATTGGGGAAAAAGTCAACTGTGGTCAATTTACAAACTTCATAAGTTTTGGTCCATATCAACATTATGAACTCATATATGTCAATTTATCAAGTTTGGATCACAATTCATCAAGAAATTTGATCAGATCATCAAAAGGGCAAAATGGTCAAAATTAGGGTTTTGACTAAGGAAGTTCAATTTTTAACTTTTAACCTAACAAATGACTTATTGGTTTAAGAAATGATCTCAAGGATTCAAATACATCATTTTTACCTAATGGAATGACTCAAAACATTTCTCAAGATCAATTGATTGATAGTTGAATTTCAATCAAATGATGAAAAGTTAATTGTACACTGAAAAGTCAAACTTTGACTTTTTGATCAAAATCAAGTTTCAAAGATTACAATTCATAAAGACATGTCAAAATATGAAACTTGTTCATCAAGAAATCAAAAAGTCAAGATTCATCTTTGAAAAGTCAAAATTCTAAAACTTAGAATTTTTTCTAAGTGTTGAAAAGTTCACTTTTTTTCATGACTTTGAGCCAAATTTCCACCATTATGCAAGATGATTCAAGGGAAACTTCCAACATGAAAGTTGTATGAAATATAAAAAATTATAGAGCAGAACTTTTCCTAGAAATGATTGTATTTCAATTTATGATTTTGTGAAGACATGTTCATGAAACTTAAAAGACTTAGTGAAATTTTGCCTAGTTAGGTAGATTTTTGGTACCAACTTCATGGCAACTTTTCACCTAGTTCCAAGATGAATCTTCAAAAATGTCCAACACGAAGGTTGTAGAGGATGTTACAAGCTTTCCAAAATGTCCAAGAACGCATTGAGATCATACTTGAGCTAAGAGAATCGAAGGCAAGAAGTTAGGGTTTCAAACTTGAATTACAAGTCAATTTTGTGATGAACACTTGATCCAATTTTCAAGCATGCTGTACAAATCCCACTTTGCAGGCTTCTAACTTGCCTTTCAATCCATAATTAAATTCTTGCACAACTGTTAGAGCTTTAATCCAAGCATTCGATGCATTGTCCATGTTTAATACCATTTTAGGAAGAAAGGCAACATTGCCATTTTGTAAAAGTGGCCTTAATCACAAAGTCCACTCTTCTTGAGCCTCTAACTTGTTGTTCTGAACACACACAACATGTATTCTCAGAAGCAACATGTTTAAATCTTCTAAGCCACCCTATAAACCAGGTACTTGTGCATTGGAACCACAATTTTCAAGCTTTCTTCAAAAACAAACAAAAATCCACAAACATGTGATTCTTGATTTCTGACTTCTCCAAGCATCCAAAATTTTTGCTTATAAATAGAGACACTATTTGTGAGCTAACACATGAGCAAAAACACCCTAAAAATCTCCCAAACTCCCTCAAATCAGAACTTGCATCAAAACTCCATCTATGTGCACATTCTGACTTTGAAACCTAAACTCACATTTGCCTCGTGCATTTTCATTCCTAATCAATCACAAAGCTTCTATACATAAAATATAGTCCATCTCCATACCTATTTCACAACTATAACTCCATCTCCATTATCTTCCAAACTCAAAAACAGAGCTCTGCAACTGGACTTCTCTAGCACGATTCAGCCATCCTCATTCCAAACTAATCATTGCATTAGCTTCCTGGAGATTCACTGAAGCTAACCTGATCATCACAATTCCTTGAAAGCAGCTCATTTAAAAAACACGAATTCCATTTTTGAGGTAAGTTTTATGACTTTTTAAATCTTCATATAGGCATTGTTAGCTTTCCATTTTCAAAGACAAAATGTAGATATCATAGCCCTGAAGATGACAATGTCCTTAAAATTCATTTATATTGCTTGAGTAGTGAGAATTTTAAGTTTGAACTTTCTAAAAAAGTTAGGTCAGAATTTGGTACCATTAGAAATTCTCATTTCATCTTTGATTTGTAGCTTATGATATTTATATGGTTGGATTCGTATGGAAAAATGGAGAAACTTTCATGTTTACATTTTTCATTTTGGATGAGAAACGAGTAAGTTACAGGAACCATGGCTGGAGGTTGAAGATGAAGTCATTTCTAGGATTGGATTTATGTTATGTATTTATTGTTTCATTTAAGTTAACAGATGTATAGCCACCCCAGTGGTAAGGCAGCACGCATTTCATGTACAGGGCGTGGGTTCAAGCCCCAGCGTTGCCACTTTTGGTTATTTTTCAACATTTTATTTCTCCTTGTTACAAGTTAGCACGTTGGGCCTCCAATATTGGGTCTCTACCTTTTTTTGCTGATTCTCACCCCCATTTCACTGCACAACACTTGCCCAACCTTTTGTTTTATTTTTTCTGAGTACAAAAAAATCCCATTGGGACAAGCTTCAAAATCTGTTTTTTCTAATAAACCCCTAAATTCCTTTTTTTTACCTCCTGAATTTATTTTCATTTGTTATTTTCTTTTCTTTAATTTATTATTTTTATTATTATTATTATTATTATTAATAAAAATCCAAAAATATTTTTATTTATTATTTACATACTTACATTTTTATTTTCTTTATCAACTAAAAAGACAAAAACATTTTCTTAAACAAACTTAATTTCTTTTTCTTAAATAAATTAATAATTAAATTTAGGTTTAGTTATTTTCTTTTTTTTATTTAAAATTAACCTCATGCGCAATCATGGCTAGTTTCCGTGCATCAACTTCCCATGTCACTTCTCATAATCACTCCTAGGTTTTAGGGCGTGGGTTTTTGAATAAACCCTGCCAACTTTTCCACTTCTTTGCTTCATCATCGTTGGATCAGTGCCACTTGTCAATGATTGACGAGCGTGAATCTTCTTTAAATACCATTTTTTGGGTTACATACTTCTCTTATTTTTCCCTCATCTTCTCTTCTTGCTTACAAAAGAAAAACAGAAAAACCCTTTCGATTCCACCATTTTCTACCGAATATAAAAAATGATAGCTTCTGTTTTTTCTTCTTTTTCTACTGGTACCAACCAAATAGCTTTTTCTCTCATAGGTACTGCCAACTTACCTGTTATTCCGCAACCTACATCTACTGACGCTCGCACCACTACAACCTGGCTACAACAAATGCTCATTTTGTTCGCGGTTTTTGGAGAACTCCATGCTTTTCATGGGCCGTATCCACACTGAAAAACTAATCCTAAATGTGAAAACCCTCGCATTTACTCAGGGTTTTACGCCTGATGTAAAATTTGTGGATTCTTCTACCACGCTTTTTCGTTCTACAGCCACTCCTGGAAATTTGGCCTGTTTGGCATGCCTCGATAGGGTCCAGTCTAAGAAGAAGTCTTTTTGGGAAGCATCTGACATTTTTGACGCGATCTAGTTGTCAAGAAATGCTCACAAAATCAATCCTTCTATGATCACAACGTTGATCTTCTTTTGGGAAGGTTCGACCAATAGTTTTCAATTCCCCCGTGGAATGCTAACACCTACTCTCTTCGACGTAGCAGCCATTACTGGCTTGTCTCCTTTGGGAGAGGTTTTTGATCCCACTTTGTCGACGGAGCATACATTCTGCTTTGCCAAGGCTGGTCTCACATAATATATTGAAGACCATCATGATACTCAAAGTAAAGATTTCTTTGAGGAATAACATATTGCTTTTCTCACTCTTTGGCTTTTTTACTATTTATTTTGCCATGGGTCTCTATAAGTGGCGAAATGTTTCATCCCTCTGGCCATTCAACTCCATGAGGGTCGACATATTTCTTTGGGTAAGCTCCTGCTAGCCTATCTTTACCAAACTCTTGGTGATGCTTCTTCTAGGCTCAAGAACCTTTTTGAAACTCCTAAAGGGCTAGCTCTCTCTGGAACCTTTTGGTTTTTACAACATTGGTTAAATGCTACTTTTGAGCATCAACTAGCTTCTCCTTTGTCGGAGGCCGTCAGACGCCCTTTGTTGACCAGATCCATCAAGAGATTAAGGATATCCCTACTAACCACTCAAGAAGCTTCAACCAAGTATATTTTTATGAAGTACATTAATTTATACATAGAAAACACTTCATTTGTCGAAGCTATGGCTCCTTTTGTGAGGAGGAATGTTAGCCCCACTTGGTTTAAGGATACTTTTCCTACAGTTAGCCCTAAAGTGACTGCTAAATCAAATTAAGTGTGGAGGGCATTCCTAACCCCTACTTTCTTGTCTTCTCGCATTAACACGAGTTCCAAAGGTTATGGATTTATGACGTATCATCCGAATCTGGTTGCCCGACACTTTGGTTTTAGACAAATGATGCCATCATCTCTGGTTACACATACTCAGGGTATCCTCTGGTTTGGATGATAATTAGGTGGAGCAGAATACCCAAAATGTCTCTTCTATGTGAGAAGTTCTCCGCACCTTGAACTTCATGTGTTTCCGATTAAACCTTATTTCTTTTATACCAAAGAATTCGACAATTTATGGTCTCAGTACCAAAAGAAGTATTTCTCTACCACTGTCTTTTTGCAGATGTTAATGGATTCCTTTGAGGCTTGGGAAGCAGAGGCTCCGACTGCTCAACAAAATCATGAGGTTATCGAATATGTCAAAATCCAACCCCTAAGGTACCTTAGCTTCCTTTCTATGTTTGAATTTGATAATCCTCTAAGGTTTTTGTGATCTCATGCTAACAATTTCAGGGCCGAAAACGACCTTTAACCGCTAAATTTGTTGCTTTCGCACCCTCAAAGAAAACCAAGGTTTCGACTCCCCAGGTACATAAAACTTCTCACACGTGCTTTCATACCATAATAGATTAATAACTGAAACTTTTTGTACTACTTGGTTTCTGAAAGGGTGCCACAATCTTCTATCGCCCCAGACATTTCCGGCCATAGCAATGGTTCTTGCATTTTTTCTTCCCTCAAAGCTTCTACTCCTACCAATCCCAAAGGGTCTTAAAGAGTCAAAAGAATCATCCTAAAAACCAAAACCTCAGAGGCTAACAATGTTGGTGCTGATGTCCCTTCTTCTCCTAATCATGATCAAGAAGAAACTTCACCTCCTCCACAACCAACTCCAACAATTCCATGTCAAGAACAAGAACTCCAACCTACTGAAAAGGTATTAATTTCCTACACCCTTTCCTTTTTCGACACTATAATTTCTTTAACCCTGGTACTATTTTTCTGTTCGGGCACCAGCTCATGAGGAAATGGTTGGAACTACTTCATCCCTTGACACAACTTCAAATAGAGATGTAGAAATTTTGGACATGGGAAAAGATCCCCTCAATCGATATAGTATCTTATTCGACTCCACCTTATCACTCAACCACACACATCATTAAGGAAAACACTGAGGCCAATCAAGAACCTCTTGCTACTAATTCTCCTCCTCAAGAAAATCCTAACCAATAAGCTCATGTTGGTGAAACTTGGTAAACTCTGCTTCTACTAATCCTAAGCCTCACTTCTTGCAAGATACAAGCTCTAACAGCTCTCTGAGCCAGGAAGAAATACTTGCAATGAAGCAAAAGTATCCAGATAAAACTCTACTAAGGCTCCAAAAAATTTGACAAGAACCAGTCGTTCATGTTTCTATAACTTCTTCTACTTTTGGTGTCGACCCTGATGTGACTCTCAAATTGCGGCAGTTAAAAGCGTACCTGCTCAATGGTGATTTCCTCTTTGTCGCTGTTGATGAGAGTGATTTAGTGGATAACATTTTCAAACTTTTTGACGAGATATCTCAACATACTATCCCTGAGGCTTGGGTTCAGTACATTATCGACTTTGAGGCATTCTTTCGTCAGACCATTACTAATATTTCCTTGAATAAAAAACTCACAACCAACTCCAAGCCAACAATGCCGACATGGAAGCTGAGTATAATCTCAGTAAATCTTGCGAAGAAAAATTGACTGCCTTCGAATATGAAAATAAAGCATGTGCTGACCAACGTTCTGCCTTAAGTCAACAGATTTCTTCCTATAAAACTCAAATATCTGATCTCTAGAAGAAACTATATGACGCTGAAAACAAGAAGGCCTTGTTGGATTCGGTTGAAGCGCTCCCAAGCCAAAACGAGATTGGTGAAGAGATTCAGAGAGGCATTGAGCATGTTCAAAAGTCTTTAAAGATTAAATATAGGATTAATGAATTGATGATGAATAAAGCTCGCCTCGACAACAAAATTGTTTTCGAAAGGGTCTGCTTTGAAGAGTTTAAGTCTCGTTTTCCAGCTTTAAAATCTTTATTATTGCACCTTATATTTTGTTGAGATTTCCCTATTCTCAAATATGTAACCCTTTGTTGGGAAAATTCATGGCTAACATTTGGAGTCTCGCATTTCTGCTAACATCAAATTCTCAACTGTATCATCAACTAGCTTTCCTATGATGATGCTTTCGCCAGTTTTCGACAATTCTGTGTCCAACACAGACGATTAATGTAAAAACTTTTAATTTGTTCGAACTTTTGCCATTTTATTAGAGAGACTTCAAAATTTAAAATTTCTTAATATTCTTAATATTTGCATTTGATCTATGCCCCCTAGTTTTGGGATTGATCATTAGAGGAAACCAACATTAACTGGTTTTAAAATATAAATTGTTGGCAAAAACAACAATATTATTAGCCAATTCAAAATACATTCTTTAAACTTAATACATGAGAATTACAAATCCAAGTATGCAATATCGAACTACACCCAGCTCCTACACCTAATTGTAAGTGGCTTTTAAGCCCCAAAGGCTTGTATCTTGCCTATGGCTTCGCAAAGCTATTGTTTAGGCCCTTCTGGCCTCTATTGATATGCTTTATTTTGGCTTCGAAAGCCATCTTTCAGCTCCTAAAGCCGAATATTTATGATGCGTTCAGCCATATGCCAAATTCTAAATCAAACTTATCATTCAATATTCATCTTTTTCAGCCACAGACCACCTTGTAGGTGGGATCGACTCCCTAAGCCCTGTTGCCTTTTCAGACTTAGAAAATGATTTTATTTTTCATTAGGAGTGTAATTCTCATCATTCCAAGGCGCTACATTCGCCAAATGTTGGTCGAAATACTTTTTCCCACCGTTCACATCATCGACTTTGTAGTAGCTCTGATGAGCTTTTATGTTATCTAGCACGCCATCTTTTCTCTAAATGAAAATTCTTTACTGCAAAGTCGACGAGACTGCACCTATTCCATGGATCCACTCACGGCCAAGTAATAGATTAAAGTTGGCTTTGGATTTATAACCATGAACAGTGTTAATCTGGTTGTTGTTCTGATAGCCAATTTGACTTGGATGACACCCAGTATACTATTGGTTTTTCTTTCATAGTTTGATAAAACCATGTTGTAAGGTCGAAGCTCTAATTCACACTTCCCTATTTTCTTGAACAGAGCATGTGGCATTAAATTTACAGCTTCTCCACCATCGACAAACACCTTGTTCACTGGCATGACATCGATCTTCGCCCTTATGAATAAAGTCATGAGATGATACAACATCCATGGGCTTCGTTTTTCAAACACAACCTTTTGTTCTTTGACCATACCACTACTCATCACATAGTAGCATATAGGCTTTTCATCAGCCGTTTCGTAGGAGGTAAGATCTACCTTATTTTATGATACTTCTGACACCCTGTCATAATCTGTAGGAAGAATTGACACGATTCCACAGTTAATGATAAAGTATTCACCATAATCATAGTCATTGTTGACCATATCATCTTCTGGCGAAGGTTCATAATTAGGTTCTTCCTCTTCTCCTTTAGATGTAGGAGTATACTCGGGCACAAGAGTATATTCCATATTTTTTGTCGCCACCAGATTCGTGTTACCTAAAAGAGCTACCCTCATATCCCTTCTATGGTTTGCTATGGCTTTTTCTTTTTCAATCAGCTTGGACTTGGGATAGTACACCTTTAGGATTGGAAACTCTATCGGCTTTGTAGCTTTTGCTGGTAGTACGTCTTTAACACGACTATTTTCTTCGACTGGCTTCAATTTGGATGTTGAAGCATCCTTTGCCAATTTTTTGTTCCTCTGATCACGCTTCCACTGAGTCCTTGTCATTGGTTTTTCCCCTTATAGTTGGGAGAAACCTGATAACCCTTCGACTCAGCTTTCTTTTCATGGGTCTCAACTTCATGCATAATCACTTTCCACTTTGGCATCTTGCCCCCCTTTTGGCTCACTAACTCCACCCATTTTTCTTGTGGAATATCTGATGGAGCACGAAAGGTTTTTTGCCGTAACTGTTGAAACAATTTTTTGTATTCCTTGTTGCTTCTGGGATTTCCTTGCTTGTGAAAAGAAAACCTCGAGACTGGAGGCTTCTCTTGATTAAGAGCCTCTTTTTTGATAGCTTCATACTTCTCAGCTGCTTCTTCATCAAACACAATGTTGCATCTTAGGCATAATTTTTCCTTTGACCCTTTCACTATACATTTCTCTTGAAATTCAGCTAAGCTTTCTTCAGGCTGAGGGTACACTACCAATAATCCCTCTTCCATCTTTAGGTCAAAACTGTCATTGGTTTCGACCATCATGACTTCTATGTCACCAATCATTATAAACTCTCTGTCAAGGCCCTTAGTAACTTCGACCATCATGCAATCTAGAGGCTTTGATTATAAAGCCTCTTCAACTTTCAAAGGGTCAGTGTCGACTTGCATCTTTGGCCTTTCGCCAAACTGGAGCCTTCCATCTTTCAACGTTTTCTAAACCAAATCCCTGAAAAGAACAAATTGAGAAGTTATATGACCAAGAAAATCATGAAATTTACAGAATCCCTTTTCTATGTTAGTTCAAGTGGTGGACTATTTGGGCCCTGAGGAACCACAATTTGACCATCAGCTACTAACAAATCAAATATTTCAACATATTTGGCTATGTCGAAAGTATAGGTCTTGGTGACGGCTTTTCCATTCTTTTCGGTTTCAATGGGGTTTTTCCCATTCGATGGTTTCAAAAGTTTACTCACATAAGGGGGTCCAGGATGTAGTTCAGCCACATTAACCTATGTTTCTTCTCCAGACTTATTTTCTTCATAAGAACATCCGTTACTTGCCATATAAGCAACTTTACCTTTTTTGTGATACTTGTTTGGCTTATTTTTTTCAGCCTTCAAACATTTGATCACTCGATTTTGGTAGCTAATTGAGCCATATCCTTCAAAAAATGAGTGTCCAGTAATTTCTTCCTAATGGAATACTCTAACCCATTTGCAACCATTTCGACCAACTCATGTTCAGGGACTTGTGTAAAGCATCGCACTTTCAGAAGTCTAAACCTATTAAGGTATTGATTTATTGACTCATTGCTCTTTCATTTGATACTAGATAATTCTGTTAGGCTTATCTTGGATTGCCCAATGTGGAATTGCTCTTGGAACATTTCTCTAATTGGATCAATGTCTGGACCGACTATGAGGAAAGCATTGTAAACCAAGTGAACAAATTCTTTGTGAGGGAATCGGGAAAATATTTCATCCATAAATCCTCATTCACTAATAAATCACCAAGTTCTGTTTGGTATATGGCAACATGTTTGATAATGGACTCTTTGATATCCCCTGCAAACTTAGAAAATTTTGGGAGTTTCCAACCCCTTGGTAACTCCATGTGTAACACAAAATCTGGAAACGGAGAAACATACGTTGTCCTCTGACAGCCAATATTCATCCTATTCCTAACCATTATTAGTTTTATAATAGCTTTTAGGTTTTGTTCCCTAGCCACTATTTCACATCAAACCTTCCTGACCAGTTGGTCGACATTCTGGTTTCGGTTGGCTATTACTACTGGGGGTTATTGTACTACCCTAAGTATGGGGTAGAAACATGGAGGAGTCAGTGGATCCTATTCTACATTTTCATCGAAAACCTCCTCGTACTGCATTCGTACCTCACGTAGTTGGGGTGCAGCCTGTCGAAAACTGGCGCTCTAGGAGAACCCAAAAAATATCCTATGCGCGTCATCAGAGCTACTAATGCCTGATAACTCTGCACTGAGTTTTCAATTAATGGTACTAATATGAGACTCATCTGTTGAGTGAGCATATTGACCATTTCTGGTTACTTTCATCCATAGGTTACCTCATGACAACAACAATACTCGGGGTAAAAGTAGGCATAATTTGGTTGGAAAAACCCAACTAAGTGAATGCCCAAATTGACTTCCTAACAGCCCCAGAGGATGATATGGTTGTGATACGGTGGCAGAACCGACTGTTAATACTGGTTTGTGTTTTTTGTTCGCAAAATGTCGCGGTAAGCAAGACTCGCCACCTACTTTTATTTTATACAATCAGGAAAAGGAAAAAGAATAGAAAAAACCTTTTTCGGGATGTTTCTGAGTACAGGGGGTAGATTATAGAAAGGGAAGGTGTTAGCACCCTTTCTATCTGTGGTTTTCCACGAGCTCTTAGGCACTTTCTCATTTTGAAAACTGCTTGTGTGTGCTTGCTTTGAAAAGTTTTGATTTACTTCGTTTTAACCCTTGTTTCTGTCCTCAAGAGTGTTACGAAGTTATTTTTGAAAACTTTGTTTGAAAAGTGTTTGGGTGGAAAAAAAATTGTTTGTTTGAGCAAGTACCTAGGAACTAATCTACCTACTCGAAAAAGGTTTGTTCGTTTTCCTTTTAGACAATGCCATCCCATTATTGAGAAATAGGTAGCATCGTCGTTGGAGTTTTTTAGGGACATTCGAAGGGACAAATACGATCACAAAAGCAATGTTAGGAAATGTTAGTAATCATCCTAAAGCCTTAAAGATCTTTTCTGAGGCAACATCCGAATGGGTCATTCTAGATCTTTCGGGGCTAGAGGACAACCACTAACAAACCCTATACTTCATGACCATTTACCGAAGGCAATCGGAGTGGAGTAAACCCTAGGAGTGAGCATGTGCGAGTGTAATTTTCAGTTAATTTATCTTTGCACATTTAGGGTTTTCTACTGTATTAATTTTCAGTTTGACTTTCCATACAATCCTATTAATATTTAGGCAGTTTATAGTTTGCGGAAATTAAAGCGAGAAATTAAAATCCTAGCTATTACAGGGCTTTTGCAGATACATGATTATTTTGGACTTAAAATAAAAAAGCGGAATTGAAACCTTAATTATTATTGCAAACTCGGAGCAATTAAAAAATGCACGCGGCGAATTAAATGCGAGAATAATTAGCAAAACCTAAAAGATCTAATTGAGAAAAAATTTAGGTTATTTTTGGGAAAAAATTAATTAGGTTATGTACAAATTAAACCATAATTTCTAATTGATTTAAATTATGAAAAAGGAATTAAATTTCCCTAAATTAAATTAATCTAATTAATTAAGGAAATAAAATATTTTATGAAAAAACCATGATTTTTATGTTTTTAGTGATTTTTTGATTTAATGATAAAAAATGATTTTTGTGTTATTTTTAAAAAGAAAATAATTAATGAAATAATTAAAATAAAGGAAATAAAATAAGAAAAGAAAAGAAATTGGGCCTGTATGAGCGGAATGAGGGGGTGCAGTGTTGAATTGTTTAGGCCCAATAGCTGGTCAGCCCAATCCTTGCGCCTGATTAAGTGTGACACTCTTTCTGATGGTCCACCATGGTCATCCCTTGATGGGCGTTGGATCTGGCTAGGCAATGATCCATTGGATTGATAGTTGGAGTGCATGGAAGGTGCTTAGCTGTGTAAAGTACCAGATCTGCATGTAAGCGTTAAGAAAATAATAAAATGTTGGGACCTGGGATCGAACCCAGGTCCTCTCCACTTTCCAACGCACGCTTCACCACTGGGCTACATGTTTTAGTTGTTAATATAATAATAACAATGCATATTATATAAAAAACAAGTGGATTAATGAATTAAAAAAAACGCGCGCCAGCTATTTGAATGGCCCAATGATAATTGAACACATCACCATCTTCTTCCTCATTCGTCGTGTTAGGTATAAAACCTTTACCTACGGACAATTTTCCATAACTATAAATCTGTGAATTTCAAAAATCATCAAAACGCATGACAAATGAAATGTGAATACATGAATCCATTCGCCTTGAACCCACGAGCATCATGATACCCTTTTCATTGGCTAATTTAACCTATATAGAGAAACCCTAAAACGGCAAGGTAAACCCTAACAATGGCAGTTGTGAATACAGGCATCAAAACAAAAAATTACTTAAACCAAAACATTCCAAATGATGATACAAACACAATGCTATGCTCAAAAGTGAACAATTATGCATAAACTGTAAAATCAAAGTCAAGTTTGGATATGCAAACCGTGGGTCTGTGACTCGCGATTCTGGACGTGAAAATGCTTGGAATTGATTGAGACACGTTCTGGAGATGTCCAAGAGTCTATTGGTAGTTTCAGAATGGCTTGAATTGTCCTCTAAGCTTGAAACTGATCCACACCCTTTTGCCAAAATTTTGAGTTTTCTTGCTAGCTTTCACGAACTCCAATCCTCGTTCTATAGTGGAACTGATTAGGGCAACAAAAATAATTTAAATCTTTGATAATCATGGAGATTTGATTTGATTTTTATCTTGTATGATATGTTTCCAAAATAGGCCTAATCATGCCATCTTTGATTAAATTTGCTCTTGCACGATTTGATATTCTATGCCAGCTTGATTAGATTGTGATTCCTACAAAAATCAGATCAAAACCAATCTTTTTATATTTTTTTGCAATTTATTTGATTTAATTTGAATTTTAAATAATAAAAAATCAAAATAAAATAAATAATGAAGCAAATAATGTGTGGATGCTGATTTGGGTCGTGGACCATGTCACAAGCAAGATGCAAGCATGAGAAGCTAGGCCCATTTGACAAAAAATGCACTTTTGAGCACATTTGACTTTTGACAATTTTTGTAAAAATGGTCAACTTTGACAAGGCATGTCTCCTACAATTTTAACCCTAGAGAGGTGTTCTTGGAATTTTTAGAAATATTAGGATATCCCCTAAACAACCCTTTTGGTTTTATCTCAATTGGGTCTTCCATGTTCATGTAAAAAGCTTTGACCCAAAAGGTGTTTTTGTTGACTTTTTAAAAGGACCTATAATGTAGAAATTCATATCTTTTGATGAGTGCATATTTTTAAGATGAATTGTAGGTAATTTCATCTTCTTCAAAATGAGCCTTGGATGGAAAATTTCTGATAAAGTATGAAGAAGTTATGCTTGGTCAAAGTTTGGTTGACTTTTCCTAAGAAACCCTAATTTAGCAACTTTTGGGTTTTGATGAATTTGGGGCATTCCTTGAGGAATCATGATCAACCATTGATCAAATGATGGATATCACTTCAAAATGTTGATGTTGACCAAAAATATTGAAGTTTGACTATATGTGGGCCATAGTTGACTTTTGACCTAGTACAATTGATCTTCAGGCATCTGGGCAATTGACTGAGCAAACTTCTTGTGCAAGGCATGAAACTTGACATGGATGATCTTGAGAACATATTGAGACCATGGAAAGAATTTGGGACCTTTGGAGTTCCCACACCCTGATGAAAATGGAAACCCTAGTTTGAGGTACATTGCCTTAGGAGAGAGTTTGTCTAGTCAACTCTTGGTCATCCTTGAGCAAGTTGAGGACCTAAATGGGCATGTGTTGAGTAAATTGAGATGGAAAATTATGGGGTACAACAGATTCCCCTGTTCATCTTCTTAAACCTGAGGATGTAGATTGGCTTGTCTGCCTTTCGTAATCTGAAGGTGGAAGATGATTGAACACTAGAGTGCCCAGAAATTTGCACTCGTCTGAGATGGTGCTAGAATGTGTAGGTAGTATCGGGAATGGGCTTATAGATTCCATTTGGAGGAGATGATGGAAGGTCACCAGATATGGGCTTAAAGATTCCATCCAGAAGATATGATGGAGAATCGTCGGAGATGGGCTTAAAGATGCCACCTAGAGGATGTTGATTTCCCGAGATATTCCTTTGATGAGAATTCATGTTCCTGTCGTTGAGGAGGAATCTGCTGAGGAATGTTGGTCTCTGTCTTGGGAGAAATGGAATTTTATGAACTTCAGTTGTCTGTTACTCTATTGGGGAATCATCTCTTAGTCGAGGAGATGAAAATGAACTGCTATCTGGTCGTGCTCCAGGCCTTACAGTGATTTGCTGAGGATAATAAGACTGATTGCTATCTGGTCGTGCTCCAGGTTTTACAGTGACTTACTTGGGAGATGAGATTAAACTTGCTATCTGGTCGTGCTCTAGGCTTTGTAATTTCTTAATTCTTATTTGGTCTTGTTCCAGGCTTCATAAGAAATTAAGTGGTTACCCGGTCGCATCCAGGTTTCAACTTGAATTTAAGGCATACTAACATCCGGTCGTTTCCAGGATTCATAGTAATTGGCCGAGTAAACTGATATCTGGTCGAATTCCAAGCTTCGCAGTACCTTATACTGTTATCTGGTCGTGCTCCAGGTTTCACAGTGTCTCTTACCATTATCTGGTCATGCTCTAGACTTCACAACGTCTCATACCGTTATCTGGTCGTGTCCCAGGCTTTAGTAATTTGGAGAAATTAAGATATTAGTCGGTCGATTTCCGGGCTTCATAGCTTGAATTTGAGATATACCACTATCTGGTCGATTCCAGGCTTCGTAGTATTTTGGAGAAATTAAGATATTACTCGGTCGATTTCCGGGCTTCATAGCTTGAATTTGAGATGTACCACTATCTGGTCGATTCCAAGCTTCATAGTATTTTGTCCTATTATCTGGTCGTGCTCCAGGCTTCAAAATATGATGTATTGTTGGTTGACTATTATCCGGTCAGTTTCCGGGCTTCATAGCTTTTGAACTAGAATAGAAATCTTAGTATCAATTTGACTGAACCAGGGAAAGGTCTCGAGTTGTCTTCAACTGGGAGAGAAATCTTAGTATCGATTTGATTGAACCAGAGAAAATCTTGAAAAGTGTTGGAATATCTTCAACTGGAATAGAAACCTTGGTGTCGGTTTGACTGAACTAGAGAAAACTTGTGAGAAATTGATTGCATCTTTCCCTGAAAGGTAAAGAGTTAGTCGTATGTAATGTCATGATGTATGAAATGTATTGGGTAATGATGTTCTCAAAATAAATGAGATTGTACTATATAATATGTATGCACATGCCATGATGTATGGATATGCAATGCTATTGTGATATTTTCTAGCTGGGGAAAATACATCCTAGACTGCTGCTAGAGAGTATAAGGAGTTGAGTTCTTCGTTTCCGCTAGGGATAGTGACTGAAGATGATTAGATGGAGATTTACATCCATTCTGCTTGAGAATATTCTGCCGGGAGAGACTCTGTCTGAGAACAATCCTGCGGGGGAATGACTCTGTGGGGAAGAGATATACTCTGTTGGAAGATCTGCTGATTTAGAGAAATAAACTCAGCTGGGGATGAACTTCCATTGCTGGAGAGAAGAGCTCCGTTGGAGATTGAGCTTCCGCTGTCATATAAATAAACTCTGCTCGGGAGATGGCTTTATAAACTGCTCATGGTTATAAAACTCGGTTGGGGAATGCAAATATCAGCTTTCTGAAGGAACCTACTGGGGAAGGAATTCCTGCTTGGGGATACAGAGGTTGGACCTTGGTTGTCTCGGCTCTGTGGGGAATATAGGTATCACTGGCTTGTATGTGATAGTGACTTCGCTTCCAACTGTCTCTGCCCCTTGTACCATGATGGACGAGGTAACTGTCAGTATTTAGGTTTTGTACCAGTATCTTTGAGTTCTTAGTAACTGTCTTTTTGTTTTATATGCAGATATTTGTGAACAGTAATCATATTCAAATGCATATGTCAAGAATAAAACATTGGACGTTTTTTGCAAAACAAAACAGAAAACGGAAAAAACAAACACAGAGTTTTGTACTTAAAAGACACTTTGTATTGATTTGAAATTTGCCTATAACAAGCGTTTTTTACAAGGAGGCTGACGCTCTAGTAAGAGAACGCCGCCGTGAAAATGGAAATTATTACAGAAATTGTGTACAAAAAGAAAACAACTATGTGTAGTGATCCCATTGGGTTTCAATTCTGCTATTGCACATATGTCTTCGAGCATCTCATCACTTTGTTGCTTGTCCGAAGCTGACCGGATTGATCGGTACCGTTTGAGCTTGATATCTGATTACTGAGGTTTGATCGCAAGGTGATCCAATGGGATATAGTGATACCCTTTAATCCCTAATTTTTTCCCGGACCGCCCTTTCGGGTTTTCAGTCAACCGGGATACCCTTTTTTGCCCATGCCGCCCTTTCAGGTTTTCGACTTGCCGGGTGTACAGATTTTTTCATTTTTTATCCCTAATTTTTTCCCGAACCCTTTTGGTTCGCCGGGATGCCCTTATTTTTTCCTAGATATGTCAACCTAGCGGGTCTTTATTATGCGTAGTATCTTTTCACATTGTCCGCATTGACAGGGTGTGGGAGGTCGTCACCATCCATGGTGGTCAGAATCATGGCTGCACTGGGAAATATGTTCTTGACTACAAATGGTCCCTCATAGGTGGGAGCCCATTTTCCCCTAGGATCACCTTGCGGAAGTATGATACGCTTGATTACCAAATCCCCTACTTGATACACTTGTTGTCTGACTTTCTTGTTGAAGTCATTGATCATCCGTTTTTGATAGATTTGACCATGGCAAACAATAGTAAGTCTTTTCTCACTGATTAAGTTCAATTGATCAAGTTGAGTCTGGATCCAGTCGTCTTCGCTCAAACCCGCATCCTTTATAATCCGTAGAGAAGTGATCTGAACCTCCATGGGTAGGACAACCTCCATGCCATATACCAGAGAATAGGGTGTTGCCCATGTCGACGTACGTGCTGAAGTACGGTACCCGTGAAGAGCAAACGGAAACATCTTGTGCCAGTCTTTGTATGTCACCGTCATCTTCTGTATGATATTTTTAATATTCTTATTAGCAGCTTCGACAACCCTATTCATCTTCGGCCGGTAAGGAGAAGAGTTGTGATGCTGAATCTTGAAATGTTTACAGAGTTTAGTGATCATCGAGTTGTTGAGATTAGTACCATTATCCGTGATGATTCTCTCAGGGATACCATAACGAAAAACCAAGTTATGCTTGATGATATGTGCCACCACATTCTTGGTAACCGTAGCAAAGGAGACAGCCTCAACCCACTTCATGAAGTAATCGATGGCCACTAGGATGAAGCGATGCCCGTTGGACGCGGTAGGTATGATCTCGCCGATCATTTCAATGCCCCACATTGCAAAGGGTCGGGGAGCTGTCAAGACATTCAAGGGAACTGGAGGTACATGCACCTTATCAGCATATATTTGGCACTTGTGACAGGTTCGAGAATGCTGATAACAGTCGACTTCCATAGTGGACCAATAGTATCCTGCCCGTAGGATTTTCTTTGCATTGGTATGTCCATTGGAATGAGTTCCAAAGGTACCTTCATGTAGGTCTGCCATGATCCTCTCTGCTTTGCTCTTGTCTACACACCACAGTAAGGTAGAGTCATGATTGCGCTTATAGAGGATTCCATTGCTGAGGAAGAACTTTGCAGCAAACCTTCTCATAAATTTCTTGTCATTGACAGATGCCCCTTCGGGGTATTCTTGAGCCTCGAGATACCTTTTCACCTCATGACACCAAGGTTTATCGGCTACCTCCTCAATATCGATCTCACAGCAGTACGCCGGTTCACCCAACATCTCAATAGTGATTTGGGGAGCTTCAATGTCCCACCTGACCTTGAACATTGACGACATAGTAGCTAGCGTGTCCGCTAACGGATTCTCTTCTCGTGGGAAATGTTCAAAGGTGATCTCTTCAAAATGCGGAATCAGTGTCAGTACATGTTCTCTGTAAGGGATAAGGTTCGGGTGTTTCGTATCCCACTCGCCTTTGATCTGACTTATCACCAAAGCAGAATCACCGAATACACTTAAGAACTTGATCCTTAGGTCAATAGCATATCTAAGATCCATGATACATGCTTCATACTCTGCCATGTTGTTGGTACAGTTGAAACATAATCGAGCAGTGAATTGAGTATGATAGCCCTCAGGAGATATGATTACAGCGTCAATGTCATTACCCAGTGTGTTTGAGGCTTCATCAAAAAACATAGACCATCAGGATCCTTCCTCAGGTCCTTCATCTGGTATAGGTTCTTCATAGTCGGTTACTAACATGATGTTCTCATCTGGGAACTCAAAATTCATTGATTGGTAGTCATCCACGGCTTGATGTGCCAAATGATCAGCTAACACACTTCCCTTGATTTCTTTTTGGGTTGTGTATTAGATGTCGTACTCGGTTAAGATCATTTTCCATCTTTCTATTCTTCCGGAGAGAGCGGGCTTCTCAAAAATGTACTTGATCGGATCCATCTTAGATATCAATAAAGTAGTGTGGGTCAACATATACTATCTCAGTCGGCGAGCAGCCCATGCCAAAGCGCAACAAGTTTTCTCGAGCAATGAGTATCGTGTTTCACAGTCGGTAAACTTTTTGCTATGGTAGTATATTTCATGCTCTTTTCGACCAGACTCGTCATGCTGCCCAACACACACCCCATTGAATTATCTAGCACTGTTAAGTATATTATCAAAGGTATTCCTTCAGTCGGAGTCATCCGAATAGGAGGTTCTTGGAGGTATTGCTTGATTCCGTCAAAGGCGACCTGACAATCGTCATTCCACTTTACCACTTAATCTTTCTTCAGAAGCTTGAAGATTGGCTCACAAGTAGCAGTCAGATGTGAAATGAATCGGACAATGTAATTTAGGCGTCCCAAGAAACCTCTAACTTCCTTCTCAGTACGGGGAGCTGGCATCTCTTGTATGGCCTTCACCTTTGTAGGGTCTACTTGAATACCTTTGTCACTGACGATGAATCCCACAAGCTTACCAGACCTTACCCCGAAGGTGCACTTGTTCGGATTTAACCTCAGCTTGTACATCTTCAACCTATCAAACAGCTTTTGTAGATGATCAAGATGTTCTTCCTCAGTTTGAGACCTGGCTATCATGTCATCGACGTAAACCTCTATCTCATGGTGAATCATGTCATGGAACAGAGCTACCATAGCTCACTGATAAGTTGCCCCAGCATTCTTCAACCCAAACAGAATCACCTTGTAGCAGAAAGTGCCCCACTGTGTAACAAAGGTTGTCTTCTCCATGTCTTCAGGTGCCATCTTGATCTGATTGTAGCTAGAGAAACCGTCCATAAAGGAAAATACTTTGTGTTGTGCGGTTTTGTCAACCAGAACATCGATGTGGGGAAGCAGGAAGTCATCCTTGGGGCTTTCCCTGTTCATGTCTCTGTAATCCACACACATTCGTACTTTACCATCTTTCTTAGGTACTGGAACCACATTAGCAACCCACTGTGGATAAGAGGTGATAGCTAAGAACCCTGCACTGAACTACTTCATAACCTCTGCTTTAATCTTCTCTGACATCTCGGGCACATACGACGGACCTTTTGCTTTACTGGAGGGCAGTCTTCTTTAGTCGGCAGACGATGAACCACTATATCCGTGTCTAGTCCCGGCATGTCTTCATATGACCAGGCGAAGATTTCAACATACTTATGCAACATCTGTACCAACCGATGTTTGACACTAAGCTCCCGATTTGCACCTATCTTAACCTCTTTTTTGTATTCCTTTGTACCCAAGTTCACTGTCTCAACCGGCTCTTCATGAGGCTGTATGGCCCTTTCTTCCTGCTGTAATAGTCTAGCAAGTTCTCTGGGTACCTCACAATCTTCCTCACCTTCATCCTCGGCTTGGTTGATCGTATTTTCAAAGTCATAATGAGAAGTAGCAGAACTGTTATCAATGGGATCCAAAGTGAATATGGATCTGTATTTGGATACGTGAGTGTGTGTAAGAGCATAGTTGTATAGACAGAATAAAAGAAAAGAAAGACAGAGAGCGCAAAATTTGTATGCAAACATCCAATTCTTTATTGATGTCATATGAAAATGAAACATGATAACCCTCACAAATAGAACCATTGTGCCCCGGGTAAGACACATGGCTATAGAGTTTATATTGTTTTTAAATTACATATCCGAAAAATCAGAAAGACAATTACTCATGAACAAAAGTAATCGGTACAAATTCCTTGGCAGTCTAGTTACTGAGTCCGACGTTGGTAGTCAGGAAGATCCAGCTGTCAATTTCGGAATCACCATCACTGTCTTCAAGTGCATTGACCCCAGGATTGCTGATGCGTAGGGGAGGTCTTCCAGCCCGAGCGCGATGAACAGCCTTTTGAGCACCTGTAGTAAAGCTCAAACCAGATTTGTCAGACTTGTAATGAATAACCGGGAGATGACCCTAAATGGTAGACCCACCTTCTTCAACCACTGCTCATGCATCCTTGAGAGAAGCCATCTTCGAGGGAGATTTGGTGACCTTTAGAGGACTGTCGGTAGTTTCTGCTGTAGTTGTAATCTGAGGTACCTCTTCAAAGTTCTAGAAAGGAGTCTCGATGAACTCGCCATCCATTTCCACGTACCTGAAGGAGTTCAAGTGACTAATCATATACTCCTCTTCACCATGCACAGTGACAAAATTTCCTCTTACTGGGTACTTCAACATTTGGTGGAGGGTAGAAGTAACAGCCTCAACCCCATGTATCCAAGGGCGTTCCAACAAGCAAGAATATGATGGTTTGATATACATTACGTAGAAAGTGGAGTCGAAGGTCTGGGAACCAACTTTGATAGGTGCATCCACTTCCCCGTGCACCATCCTCTTCGAACCATCGAAAGCTCTCACTACTATATTGTTAGGCTTCAAGGTCAAGCCTTCGCAGTCTAATCTGTCCAGATATTTTTTAGGTAGTTCATTCAACGAGGAGCAAGTATCTACCAAAACATGGGCTAGAGTCGTGCCACTTCATTCAAAGGAAACATGAAGAGCATAATTATGCTTTCCCCCCTTTGGTGTCAGATCCGCATTGGAAAAACCCAAACCATTATCGGCAGTCAGACTAGACACACAATCTTCAAACTGATCAACAGATGTCTCTTGTGGCACGTGAGCCGTCTTCAGAAACTTAACCAAAGCCTTCGCATGGGCCTTGGAACACAACAACAAAGAAAACATAGAAATTTTGGATGGGGTCTGCTCTAGCTGCTCGACCACGTTGTAGTCACTCTTCTTTATTATCTTCAAATTTTCTTCCATTTCTTTTTTGGAAGCTTCTGGTATGGTTACTGAATTGGTCTTTTTCAGGATAGGCTCAATCAGTATGTCTTTGCCTCGAGTCTCGGCCGACTCGGTGATGGGAGGGTCAATAGGAGTGATTATTGGAATTGCAGTAGTAGTCTTGGGTGGAACCATAACAGGAATGATCACAGGTCTGGTAACAGTTTTCGGGGGAGAAATTTCAGGGGAGAACACTCTTCCACTTCTTATTATTTTACTAGTTCCGGCAATATTGACGATGTCGGAATCAACATTTTCATCAATCTTGTCTTTAATCGCTAGCATGTCCTACTTTACGCCGTGGTAATAGACGTGGCCCCATAGTTCCAAGGAACATCTTTGTCTGAGGAGTATGGGATTGGCCCTGGCATGGTTATGATCAACGAAATCACCTTCAAAATTGATGTAATCCTGACGGGTATCTTAGAGGATGCCCTGGGAGGATTGGCGGAAATGGTTATGATAACAACGTCTTCACAAGAAACAGTCGGAACAAGAGTCTTCTCAAACAGAATCTCTTTGTCATCCATCAGGCACTGAACACTTGTCTTCAACAAAGGGCAACCAGTCGATAGAAATGAACGAAGGTGGCAACCTTCATCACATCCCGAAAATAAACTGGCCTTCAGCAAATTCCCTTTGATAGTCATGAGTGAGGTCACCAATTCTTCCACAGAAGTCACAAACACATCTTATTCAACGACATTAACACCCAGACCATGTTTCGGCATAGGGGCAGTGATAACGTTGGGAGTCTCTGGGGGATCAAATTCAATCTCCTTAGCATCAATCAGATCCTGTACTTTGTTCTTCAAAGCCCAGCAGTCATTGGTATCATGGCCTGGACTTTCCGAATGGTAAGCACAATGAGCATTTGGTTTATAGTAGAGAGAGGTGGTGTTCAGATTCTTTGGAGCTCCCCTCAGAGTAACCAGATTGGACTTCAGCAAATGAGGTAAAACCTGAGACAACGTCATGTTGATCTGTGTGAATTGTCTAGCTGGTCTTTCTGCTCTTGGCTGATTGTTTCTTTGCTGAGCAGGTGTAGGTTTTGGAATCATAACAACCTCTACCACTGGACGACGCTTGGTTTGATTCTAATTCTTTTGGTTATAGACAGAACTAACTTCCTTTTTACCTGCAAATGGCTTTCTTGCAGCACTAGAAGAGGCATCCTTCTGAATTTTTCCACTTCGGATTCCAGCTTCCACTCTTTCTCCTGTTAAGATCAGTTCAGTAAAACCCGTCGATGAACTTCCAATCATATGGTTGAAGAATGGCCCAGTCAAAGTTCCCATAAACATATCCACGATCTCCCTGTCAGCCAAGGGAGGTTGAACTCTTCCAGCAAAATCTCTCCACTTCTGAGCATAATCCTTGAAACCCTCGTTCGAACCCATAGACAGATTTTGGAGTTGTGTACGGGTGGGAGCGAGGTCTGCATTATACTGATATTGCTTATAAAATGCAGCAACAAGGTCTTCCCAGTTACGAACATTGGCTCTTTCCAGCTGATAGAACCAATCCAATTGTGTTCCAGATAGATTGTCTTGGAAGAAGTGAACCCACAAGTCTTTGTCAGCAGTATGAGGTTGTATCTTCCTCACATAGGAACGGAGATGCATTTTAGGAAAAGACACCCTTTCATACTTAGAAAATACCGGTGCCTTGAATTTTGGGGGGATGACAACCCCGGAGACCAGACCTAACTCTTCAAAATCCAGCCCAGGAACCTTCTGGATTTCCATAGCACTCAGACGCTCTTCTAACTTCTTATACCTTTCATCAGCCGGAGGGTACTGCTCCTCATTATAATTAGTTTCATTGTCAGACTCTTTAGGACTAGGGTCCTTTTCTCTGGCTTAACCCTCTTTATTCTCTCCCTCTTTAGATGAAGAAGCTAAATCAACAACCCGTCTTTGCGGCCCTCTAAACCTTCTGCTCATATGTGCCACACTTTCTGTCCTCTTGGTCTTCTTAGTGTTCTTCTTAACAATCAGAGCCTTCAGCTCTTCCTGTCCTTTGGCCAGAACCATAATCATTTGCTAGAACTGCGTGTTTTAAGTCTGATGATCTTTCACAGTTTGTTCAAGAGCCATTGCTGAAATAAACAGCGGGGGAGATGAGAAACCTGTTATGAATCCTGTTATGCAATGATATGTATGATATGTATGTAATGTTTTCAAGGGTTCTTAAAGGCTCAAATTTGCTTAAACAAAAAGGAACAAACGCTAATTGTATTAGTATACTTGAATTGTTACAAAGAAGGTATTTTGAGAGTATAATTAAGCAAAATAAAACAAAAAGAAGACTAGGTTTCCAATGGGCGCATCCTCTTTGGCATGATGTAGGCGTTGATATTCCTCTCTTCATGAAGTAGCCTAGTGAGTTCCAAGACCTTCTTCTCGCTGGCGTAGAATTGGGCTTCAAACGTATCCCGCTCTTCTTTAAGCTGAACCCAAGACTTTTGTAACTCTTCATGATTAATTGGCATGTCTGGATGAAGAACAAGATGAGGAGTTTCTCCCTCGGAAACTGGTTCCATAATCATAGGTCGGATAGCGGGATAAGGCATCATAAGAGTTTGAGCGCGGGCTCGTACCCATCTGAGATAAGGCTCGAGAGGTATGGAATTCTTATGCCCAAGTGTCTTGCTGTCAACCCTATGTACCATACTCCAAGCTTGTATGAACCTTTTGCGGTAACCTTGAACATCATTCTCATAGTTGAAGGCGATTCCTTGAATAAGTGTATCATGAGGACTGTCCCTTCTCGCATAACCAAATTGTCGTAATTCTAAGCAATGGTTATAAGTGATTCCTCCCCTAATGCCTAAGAGAGGGACATTAGGGAATTCACCACAGCGATCAATGATAGTAACATCTTCCGAGAACCGTGAACACCAATGAATGTCTGAATGCGTAAGAGACATCAGTCGATGAGACCATCTTTTACCCTGTTCATTCTTCAAAGTAGATCTGGGTAGGTGCGAAATAAACCACCTAGCCAATAGAGGAGTGCAACACTTGAGGGTCCCCCTTCTTTTTAGAGTCGAGCATGCAGAGAGTGTAAAATATCCCCGAGTAATGTAGGTACCGGATTTAGAGACAGAAAAACCTGGATTGTGCTCACATCTATGAGTTGATCCGCATTAGGGAACAATACCATTATGTAGACAAGGAGCGCCAAAACCTATTCAAAAGCTTGTAGATCCAGGGTATCCCAAAAATAGTAAGCCTTCTCGAATAGAAATTTAACCGGAATTCCTTGAACACTCCCTTTGGTTTCCCAATTTGTCACTATGTCAGATCGTTGTAAGGATAGAGCTTTAGCAATTTCTTCAGGTTTGGGATGTCTTTCTGTACTGCTGAAAGGTAGCTGATCAAGAATGGGTATCCCTAATAACTGAGAAAATTCCTCCATAGTAGGCACTAACTGGTAATCCGGGAACGTGAAATAGTGATGCAGAGGATCGAAGAACTGAAACAACACTTTCAGCATTTCTTCGTCAGGTTTTGCAGTGACCAAGTTGAGCAACCGACCATGATTTTTAGTGAAATGAGAGATTTCAGGAATCCTTACTGCCAAGTCCCTTAATTTGGGAGATACTTTCACTAGATTAATATGAACATTGTTCCTATGGGCGGATGCCATATCCTACAAAACATAGCAAATATGAGCCCTAGAAACCCTTGAAACGATTAGTATGATATGCTATGGTATGATGTTTATGATGTCATGATAAATCACAAGTATAGCAAACACATAGCAAACACAGACAAACCACACCAAGTCCTTAGGTTTAAGGTTTGCTTGAGTTTTAAGGTCATACCCTCTTGAAGCTGGATTGGTTCAACCTGTCCTATAAATATGTAACCGGGTTCTAAAGGGATCTCAATATCACCGATCTTTCTCCCAAGCCTTGTTCAATCGACGATTGACTCGTAATCAAACAAAACTCAGAAGTCAAACCTTAATGAGTGTAGCATCGAGTATCTGTCGACCTTGGGCATACACCAAATTCGTCTGTTGTACCCCAAAATTTGCCCTCTCACTTATCAAGATTTTTCTCACAAGATCTCTTTGACTTAAGACTGCATTAGGGTTTGATCAGCTCAAGACACCTCCTCATGCACTGATGACCAAAATTAGGGTTTGAGTTTGTACAATGATTTTTTGGACTATCAATGCTTCATATGACTTTCAAGGATCATTAGGGACCCCCAATATTACTCATGTCAAGTTTCAATCCTTGAATCACACTTTTGATCAGTCAATTGGACAGTTGACCTAAAAATCAGCTGTATTGGGAAAAAGTCAACCATGGCCAATTTTCAGTCAAACTTCATAATTTTTGACCCACAGCAACATCTTAGACTCATATTTATCATTTTATCAAGTTTGGACCATAATTCCCCATGAAATTTGATTAAATCATCAAAACGGCAAAATGGTCAAAATTAGGGTTTTGACTGAGAAGGGGCAATATCTGATTTTTGACCTAGAAAATGATCAATTGGTTTGAAGCATGATTTCAAGAGTTCAATTGCATCATCTTGACCTAATGACATGATTCAAAACATTACAAATTCATTAGATTGACGGATGAATTTTTGAGTCAACTGATCAAAAGTCAACTGTATACTAAAAAGTCAAAATTTGACTTTTTGGTCAAATTCAAGTGCCAAGGATCACAATTCATCAAAACATGCCAAAATGTGAAACTTGTTCATCAAGAAATCAAGGATTGAAGATCTTGTTTTGAAATTTGAAATTTCTTAACTTAGAAATTTTTCTAAGTATAGAAAATTTCTTATTTTTTCTCAACTTTAGGCCAAATTTTCACCATGACACAAAATGATTCAAAGGAATTTCCCAACATGAAAGTTGTAGATATCCATGAAATATACAACTTTGCTTCACACAATATCTCCTAAAGATGCTTGTATCTCAAGATATAAGTATGTTAATACATGCTCATGAACTAAAATAACTTAGTGAAATTTTGCCCTAGTTAGGCAGGTTTTTCACCTAACTTCATGGCCATTTTTCACCTACTTCCAAGAGGAATTTTCAAAATAATTTCAAAGATAGGTTGTATAGCACATTACAAGATTTCCAAAATGTCCAAGAACTCCTTGAGATCATTCTTGAGTAGGGAGAATCGAAGAGATGAAGTTAGGGTTTTATCACTTTGATTATATGTCATTTTCATGAAGAACAAGTTTTCAAATTTGCAAATTGGATGTACAATCTTCACTTTTCGGGCCTCAAACTAGTTTTTCACTCCACCATTAATGAATTGCACAAGGTTTCATGCCGTAAAGCCAAGCATTCAATGCATTGTACAAGAAAATAGCTATTTTTGGAAGAAAGGCAACATTGCCATTTTGGAAAAGCATGCTTTTGGAATTTTTCCATTTTCTTGAGCCTTGGACTTGTTCTCTCTGCACAAACCAAGTATCTAAACCTGAACAAAACATGTTTAAAGCTTCAAGCCACCCTACAAGATCATAGTCATGCTTTAATAAGTCACTTCTCATACTTGCTTCAAAAACAAGAAATGTAGCAAGACATGTGATCTTGTACTTCTGAGCAAGCACAAGTCCTCCAACCTTTTGCTCTATATAAAGCCATCATTTTGCAACTAAAAACATGCATGCCCAAGCTTGGAAACACCCTAAAATAATAAGTTGCATACCAAGGCTCCAAACTTGTCATTTCTGACTTGTGAACTGAATCTTTCATTTCACTCGTGCGTTCTCAGGCCTTTTGCTTTCCCAAGCTTCCTTACCTTACAAGTAAACCATCCCACACCCTGAAACATCACAGTAACTCCATCTTCCCCATTGTTGAAGTTAAAAAGCAGAGTAACACAGGTGGACATCTCCAGACCATTCCATCCACCCTCAAGAAAAGCTAAGCATTGCATTAGCTTCCTAGAAGTTCAAGGAAGCTAACCTGATCATCATAGCATCCTAAAGCAAGCTCATTTTCAAAACACGATTTCCTTTTTCAAGGTGAGTTTTCTGTTTTTATAACTCTTAATACAGGCATAGTTAGCTCTCCATTTGTGAATATAGAATGTAGACATCATTGCTACGAAGTTGTACATATCCATAACTTGCATTTATTTGACTTGAGTTTAGAGAATTTTAAGTTTGAAGTTTCTGAAAAAAATAGGTTAAGAATTAGGGCCAACAAAATTCTCTCTGATCTTGTACTTATAGTTTTAGTTATGTATATGGTTAGAATCGTGAGGTAAAATGCTATAATGTTCATGTTATCACTTTTCATTTTTATTGAGAAATGAAAAAGTTACAAGAGGTATGGCTGGCTAGAGGTTGAAGATGAAGTACAGGGCAAGGAAATGTTTTGTGTTATGTATTTGTGTTTTCATTTAAACTAACGGATGTACAGCCACCCCAGTGGTAAGGCAGCGTGCAAAAATTCCCTAGGTCACGGGTTCGAGCCTTGGCGCTGCCTTTTTGCAATTTTTTCATGTTTTTCCAGTTTTTTTGTTTGTTTGGTAGCGTGGGCTCCTGGAACTTTGGGCCTTTGTTTTTTTTCTAAACTCCTACCCCTGTTTGCTTACAGCACCCCCTGGTCCAAATATTTTATTTACTTATTTTATTTTCATTTTCATTTTATCAAATACATTTTTCTTAATATTAAAAATTACAAAAATAATATATAAATGATAAATTTTATTTTGAATTATTTTATTTCATTTTTTTCAATAAAAAATATTTTCTTTAGTTATATATATTATCTATTTTCTTAAAGAACTTTGTAAATTAATTTAAAATTAATTTAATGCTTATTTATCTTTCTATCCATTTATTAAACATATTATTTTAATACAAAAAGACCAAAACACTTTATAAATACCATATATTATTTTCAAGATAAAAAATACAAAAATACTTACTTTTTTCTCAAAGAAATTTATTCCCTTTTGATAAAATGGAATTAGGGTTTAATCAAAATCCTTTCTAAAAATAATTTTCTTTCTTAATTAATTTAAGTTTAATCTTGATTCATTTATTAGGTTTAGGTTAAAACTTTTTCTACATAAAAAACCAAACAAAATCTTCTTTGCATTCATACATACTTACATATTTAATTTATCTTGTATATTACTTATTCCAATATTTGTACATATTCAATTTGGTTGTAATAGCTTAATTAGGTTTATATTATTGCAAATCTCCATTCATAAATTGTATCCCCCTCCCACAAAGTATTGTAATAGCGTAGTAATCTTTAAATTTCGCAATTTATCGCTTTTATATAAAATGCTAGTAATTAGGGTTTGTATGGAAAGATAAAATCAACCAAATAGAAAACCCTAATCCAAGACAAAATCAAGCATGAGAATGACACACTTTCACACAAGACACCCCTAGGGTTATCCCACTTGGTTTCCTTATACAAAATAGCCATATTACGCATGTAAAGTGTCTTAGCAAAAATAAACAAATACAAGATCATAGACCCTCGATGACGCTATTCCAAGTTGCCTTACAAAAATGATCTTAGTCCCTAAAAAATGATAAGATACTTTGCAACATTGCTAATCATGGCTATACGATGACCCGCATCCGTCCCGTTTACATCCAAAGAGAGGGTTGCTTACCAAATCAATGGTAAGACAACAATGTCAAAGGAAAAGAAAATGAACAAGAAAGGCATTTGAGTAGGTAGATTACTCTTAGTTACTTGCTCCATTTCAAAACAAATATCCTTGCTATTTTCAAACACAAACACCTACACACTTCCAAAACATCTTACCAACATTGAAAACATTTTCAAAAAAAGATCAACATCTTTGTATACATTCTTACGAACGAGAATCATTAGAAAGATTGCCTAAACAATGGCCTCTTTTACAAAATACTTTCAAAACCACACCAAGCACAATTTCAAACAACAAAAGTAAGTGATCTAGAAAGTAACTAAGAGCCCATGGAAAACCATATATGGAAAGGATGCTAATACCTTCCCTTTTCATAATCTATCCCCCGAATTCAAGAAACAATCTCAAAGGTCTTTCCTGTGCTTTTTCACCTTTCCTTTTGGATAAAAGAAAAGTCGGTGGCGACTCTTACTAACCGCAACATTTGCGATAAAACATAAAACAATCATATCAGTTCTCCCACTATATCACAGAACTGGCGAATCTGCTGGGGAAAATTCTAAAAGTGGGGTTACCTTAGGGATTAGATCACATTTACTTGCTATATTGTTTGATTTGTATGCTTTACATTATGGTTCTTTGTTTGGGTTTGAATCCTCTACCCGGATTTGGGATACATTATAGATAAGTAGCAATACGTTATGGAAACTGTGCGGGGTATACCAACATGGTCTAAGCAATTGCTACGTTAGTGCGACATATTTGTGGGTACCGGTAGCCTTTGAGTTAATCAAAGAGAATATGGGGCCTCTGAGTGATGTCATAAAGCACTAATGAACTTCTAGAACCTTTACTTGACCAACTTGGCCTTTAGGATGTAGTGAGATGACCGACTTTGGTTCAGTCCGAAGTTGGTAGATACTCGATACTACACTCATTGAGGTTTGGTTTTTTGGGATGTTTTGGTCGCCATTAAAGAGGCTTGAGCTGAAACAATGACCAAGGAAACAATCCAGTGATATTCAGCTCCTTAGAACCCGGTTACTATTACTAGGACAGGTTTAAAGCCAACTAAACTTCAAGAGGGTACTTACCTATAAAACTCCATGCAAGGCTAAACTAAGGACTTGTTTGCTTTGCTTGTATATGCATACTTATACATAACATCATGGACATCATGAATATCATATACATCCACTAACCATTTCAAGGATTTTGGGGATTCATCTTTGTTCTTGTTTTGTAGGATATGGATTCACTTCGCAGAAAAACTATTCAAGTCAACCTTGTAAGAATTCCTCCACAACTTAAGGAGCTAGCTTCAAAGATTCCCGAGAACTCTCCATTCACCGGAAGACATGGTCGTCTACTCAACTTGGTCACCTCCAACACAAATGAGGATATGATGAAGGTGCTCTTTCAGTTCTTTGATCCTTTACACCATTGCTTCACATTTCCCGACTATCAACTTGTGCCTACTTTGTAAGAATTCTCACAACTCTTGAGGATTACCATTCTCAATCAACTACCTTTCAACGGTACAGAAAGAGATCCAAAGCCAGAAGATATTGCTCAAGCTCTACACTTACACTCATCTGATATCACAACTCATTGGGAAACAAGGAGTGGTGTCAAAGGCATCCTAGCAAAGTTTCTGTTTGAGAAAGCCCAAAGTTGTTGGAATTCCTTGGATTTGCAAGACTTTGAGGAAATTATGGCTCTCCTCATCTATGGGATGGTTTTGTTTCCAAATCCTGACCAACTCATAGATGTGAACGCCGTCAAAATCTTCATGTCACGTAACCCGGTGCCTACATTTCTAGGGGATATCCTACACTCTTTTCACACTCTCACAATGAGGAAAAGAGGTGTTCTTATGTGTTGCACCCCTCTCTTGGAAAGATGGTTTATTTCTCATCTTCCTCAATCAGTCTTAAAGAATGAGCAAGGTTCAAGGTGGTCACAAAGGTTAATGACACTCAAACATTCAAATATTCATTGGTGTTCTCGATCCAAAGAGAATGTTATCATTTTCGACCGTTGTGGAGAATTTACTAATGTCCCTTTACTTGGAATTAGGGGAGGAATCACCTATAACCCTTGTTTAGCCTTAAGATAGTTTGGTTATGCTCGAAGGGATGGCCCGCATGAGATGCTGATTCAAGGTTTGGTATTTAACTATGACAACAACGATCAAGGTCTTCACCCGAGATTTATCTGAGTTTGGAGGATGCTAAAAAAGGTGGATAGAAAGACTCTGGGGAACAAGAATTCCATCCCTCTTGAGCCTTACCTCAAGTGGGTACGAACTCGTGCTCAGAGTCTTATGATGCATTACCCCTCCATTCTCCCGGTAATCATTGAGCCTGTCAAGGAAGGAGACATTCCATACACTATCCTACATCCTAACATGCCCACATCTCTTGAAGACCTACAAAGGGATTGGATACAACTCAAAGGGGAGCCAGATACTTTCGAAGCCCAATTCTACGCAAGCGAGAAGAAGGTTTTGGAGCTCACTAGGCTACTTCATGAGGAGCAGACTCTGAATGCCTACATTGCACCAAAGAGGATGCGCACTACTTTTCTATCTTAGAGCTTTTGTATTATTTTTCCCAAGGGGAATTGATGTACTCCAACTTTATCTTATTAATATAGTGTGTGTTTCCTTTTTGTATAAAGCGAATTTGAATCTTTGAAATCCTTGAAAACATTGCATATGCATATACCATTCATCATAACATAAGCAAGTTTTTGCAACAAGTCTCCTCATCTCTCTACTGTTTATTTCAGTAAGATGGATCTCGAGCAAACAGTGAAAGATCTTCAAGCTCAGAATACGCAGTTTCAACAGTTGCTCATGTCCCTAGCCAAGGGACAAGAAGAGTTGAAGACTCTGCTGGCTGAAGAGAGGAAAAAGAAAACAAAGAAGGTAACTGGAGTCTTAAACATGGGAAGAATATTTCATGGGCAGACAAGAAGGACTTTGAATTTTGCAACAACATCCGGTGAAGGAGAAGGGAAAGGCAAGGAAACAGTTGTCCCGTCAGAATCGGAAGAAGAGGAGGAAGAAGAGGAACACTACTCTAAGGAACAGTATCCTCCAGATGATGATAAGTATAAACATATTGAAGAGCTTTTGAGCGTGATGGAAATCCAAAAGGTGTCGGGCTTAGACTTTGAGGAATTGGGACTAGTGTCGGGGATTGTGATTCCTCCGAAATTAAAAGTGCCGATGTTTGCAAAATATGATGGAGTGTCATGCCCTAAAATGCATCTCCAGTCATATGTGAGAAAAATCCAACCCCATACCGCTGATAAAGACTTATGGGTGCACTTTTTCCAAGACATTCTGTCTGGAACACAACTCGACTGGTTTTACCAACTAGAAAGAGCCAACGTCCATAATTAGGAAGATCTTGCCGCAGCTTTCTACAAGCAATATCAATACAATGCTGATTTGGCGTCTACCCGTACTCAACTCCAGAGTATGGCCATGGCTTCCAATGAAGGTTTAAAGGATTACGCACAAAAATGGAGAGATTTGGCTAGAAAAGTTCAACCCCCTCTGTCTGAAAGGGAATTGGTGTACATGTTCTTAGGCACCTTATCTGGCCCTTTCTTCAACCATTTAATAGGAAGTTCATCTGCAGGCTTTACTGAACTAATATTAACTGGAGAGAGGGTGGAAGATGGCATAAAAAGTTGAAATATTCAGAAGGATTCATCTTCTTCTATAGCTGTGAGGAAGTCTTTCATTGGGAAGAAAGAGGTAGCTGCTGTATATCCATACAGGAACCAAGATAGGGCCGAACGCCGACCAATGGTGGGGGCTGTTATGATTCCCAACCCTACATCTGATCAACAAAGAAGTAATCAACCAAGGGTGGAAAGGCCAGTCAGGAAATTCACCAAAACTAACATGACTCTATCTCAAGTATTACCACATCTTTTGAGATCTAACTTGGAAACCTTGAAAGAAGCTCCGAAAAATCCCAATACAACATCCCCTCATTATCACCCAATGCCCTTTGCGCATATCACTCTGAAAGTCCTGGTCACGATACTAATAATTGTTGGGCCTTGAAAAACAAAATACAAGACCTCATTGAAGCAAAAGAAATTGAGTTTGATGCGCCCGAGAAGCCAAATGTCATTTCTGCTCCTATGCCCAGACATGGTCATAATACCAATGCTATTGAAGAATATTTGTTTGTTACCACAGTTGATGAACTCATGACTCCACTTCCGACCATTAAGATAAACTTGTTGAAAGTCGGTGTGCTCCCGGGCTGTAATGAAGTTTTCCATCTCTGCTTGTCCTCACCAACTGGTTGCCCTTTGTTAAAGGCATGCATTCAATGCCTTATAGATAGCAAAGAGATTTTGTTTGAAAAAACTCCAGTTTCACCTATTCCTGCAGAAGATGTTTCAATCATTACCATTTCCGCCAATTCTTCCAGGGTCTCCACCAAAAGACTCGTTAGAATTACATTAGTTCCGAAAGTAACTCCTCTAATAATCACAATGCCTGGGCCAGTCCCATATGAATCAGATAAAACGGTGTCGTGGAATTACAGAGGGGACATTTACTACCATGACATCAAATAAGACTGGCCGGCCACCGAAGAGATAAACTCCAAAGAAGAAGATTCCGACATCAGCAATATTGCCGGAACTAGTAAAATTACCCGAAGCGGTAGGATCTTTTCTCCAGAAATTGCTCCCCCAAAAGCAGTTTCTGGACCCGTAATTATCCCTGTGGCTGCTCCAAAGGTTACTTCGGTATCCATAATCATCTCTGCAAGTGCTCCTCTTAACGAAGTCATCACAACTCCTGTTATCATTCCTACCGACACTCCCGCTGCCGAGACTCGAAGAAAGAGTATTCAAGTGGAGCCTGTTTGGACGAAGGCTCAATCGCTGACTATCCCTGAGACATCTAAGAAAGAAATGGAAGAGATCCTAAAAATTATAAAGAAGAGCGACTACGATGTAGTTGAACAATTGGGGAAAACTCCCTCCAAATTATCCATGCTGGCATTACTACTGTGTTTCGAGGCACATGCCAAAGCCTTGGTGAAGTTCCTAAAAACACCACATGTGCCTCAAGAGACGTATGTTGATCAATTCCAAGACTGTGTAGCCAGCTGTACAACGGATAATGGCCTAGGTTTCTCGGATGTTGATCTAACACCGAGGGGAAGAAAGAACAATGAGGCATTACATGTCTTAGTGGAATGCAGGGGCACAACTCTGGCCCATGTTTTGGTGGACACAGGCTCATCCTTGAATGTATTACCGAAAAAAGCTCTTGACAGACTTGACTGCGAGGGACTAACGTTAAAGCCAATCAACATAGTAGTAAAGACATTTGATGGCTCGAAGAGGATAGTGCACGGGGAAGTGGATATCCCCATAAAGGTTGGGACTCAAACTTTCAAGTCAACCTTTTATGTAATGGATATCCACCCTTCTTACTCCTGTCTGCTAGGACGGTCATGGATCCATAATGCTGGTGTTGTTACCTCTACATTGCACTAGATGCTGAAGTATCCGGTTCAAGGGAAGATTATCACGGTCCATGGAGAGGAAGAATACATGATCAACCATCTCAATTCCTTCAGATATGTGTAATTGGACGGTGAATTCATTGAAACTCCATTTCAACACTTCGAAGAGGTCCCCCAAGAGGTGGAAGTGACCAAGACTGTGTCCCATATTCCCAAGATTACAAGACCTCCACTCCGGATGTCATCACTAAAGGACGCCAAAGCCGTGGTAGAGGAAGGTGGATGCACCATATGAGGGAAACTTCCAGATATCCCATATTAGTCTGACAAGTTTGGCCTAGGTTTCACTTCAAGTGCTCAAAAGGCTGTACGTCGTGCCCGTGCTAGAAGGCCACCCTTGAAGATTAGAAACCGTGAGGTCAACGCGGTAGAAGATGGTGAAGATGATTGCAACCTGGAGGATTGGATCTTTCCAACTGTCAATGGAGGGCTCAGCAATTGTGAGGCCAGAGATTTCATCCCAATCACTTTCATCCCTCGGTAATTTATCTTTACATTTTGTTGGATCTGTAATATTCAAAATAATTCTCACTCTTAAAACCTTGTGTCTTACCTGAGGCACAATTGTCCATCTGTAAGGGTTATTATTTCATCTTCATATGACATCAATGAATCATGGACGTTTTGGCATACAAACTTTTGTGCTCATTGTTTTTCTTTTACATTTTATTTCAAAGATAGCTATACCCTTATACACACCTACACTCACGATGCAGGTATACATCCATTCTGGATCCCATGGGTAACAATACTGCTATGGCCTTTTGTGACTCTGAGAATCTGATCTACCAAGCCGAAGACGAAGGTGAGGAAGATTGTGAAGTACCAAGGGAACTTGCTAGACTGCTACAGCAAGAAGAGAGAACCATTCAGCCTCACGAGGAACCTGTGGATATAATCAACCTGGGTACTGAAGAACACAAAAAAGAGGTCAAAATGGGTGCCAATCTGGAACCCAGTGTCAAGAAGCATCTGATTCAGTTGTTGCATGATTATGTCGAAGTCTTTTCCTGTTCATATGAAGACATGCCAGGACTTGATGAAGATATTGTGGTACATTGTCTGCCTACAAGAGAAGATTGTCCTCCAGTAAAACAAAAAGTACGTCGGATGAGGCCTGATATGTCAGAAAAGATTAAAGCAGAGGTCATGAAGCAATTTAACACTGGATTCTTGGTTGTCACCTCTTACCCTCAATGGGTTGCCAATGTCGTTCCCGTACCCCAAAAAGACAGCAAAGTGCGAATGTGTGTGGACTACAGTGATTTGAATAGGGCAATCCCTAAGGATGACTTTCCACTCCCCCACATTGATATCCTAGTCGACAATACGGCACCGCACAAAATGTTTTCCTTCATGGACGGATTCTCAGGTTACAACCAAATCAAAGTGGCACTTGAGGACATGGAAAAAACAACATTTGTCACACAGTGGGGAACATTCTACTACAAGGTAAGGCCATTCGGATTTAAGAATGCTGGGGAAACCTATCAACACGCCATGGTAGCTTTATTTCATGACATGATACATCATGAGATAGAGGTCTACGTAGACGATATGATAGCCAGATCACAAACAGAAGAAGAGCATCTCGACCACTTACAAAAACTGTTTGAGAGACTAAAGAAGTACAAGCTGAGGTTGAATCCAAACAAGTGCCCATTCGGGGTATGGTCTGGTAAACTCCTAGGCTTTATCATAAGCAACAAGGGTATTGAGGTCGATCTAGCCAAAGTTAAAGCAATACAAGAGATTCCTGCTCCTCGTACTGAGAAGGAAGTCAGAGGATTCTTGGGACGTTTGAACTATATCGCCAGATTCATTTCTCACCTGACAGCTACTTGTGAGCCAATCTTCAAACTATTGAAGAAAGATCAAGTAGTCGAATGGAATGATGAATGCCAAGTTGCTTTTGACAAAATCAAAGAATGCTTACAAGATCCTCCTATATTGATGCCACCAGTTGAGGGAAGACCGCTGATCATGTATCTGACTATGTTAGAAAACTCAATGGGGTGTGTATTAGGGCAGCATGACGAGTCTGGCCGAAAAGAGCACGCTATTTACTACCTGAGCAAAAATTTTACCGACTGTGAAACCAGATATTCACTGCTCGAGAAAACTTGTTGCACTCTGGCATGGGCTGCTCGCCGGCTAAGACAATATATGCTGACTCATACTACCTTGTTGATATCTAAAATGGATCTGATAAAATACATCTTCGAGAAGCCTGCTGTTTCTGGGAGAATAGCTAGATGGCAGATGATCCTGACAGAGTACGACATACAATATACTACCCAGAAAGCTATAAAGGGAAGTATATTAGCCGATCACTTTGCTCACCAAGTTGTAGAAGACTATCAGTCCATGAAGTTTGAATTCCCGGATGAAGACATCATGACATTAGACAACTGCGAAGAAATCAAGCCATATGACAGACCTGAACAAGGATCCCGATGAACCTTGTTCTTTGATGGAGCATCCAATGCACTTGGTAATGGTATCAGTGTTGTACTCATATCTCCGGAAGGGTGCCATACTCCCTTTACCGCCAGAATTTGCTTCAATTGTACGAACAACATGGCGGAATATGAAGCGTGCATCTTTGGTCTCAAAGCTGCCATAGACTTGGGGATCAAATCCTTGGATGTATTCGGAGACTCAGCCTTGGTCATCAGTCAGATCAAAGGGGAATGGGACACCAAACACCCTAACCTTATCCCTTACAAAGAACATGTTTTGACATTGCTACCACTTTTTGAAGAGATTACCTTCGAGCATTTCCCGCGAGAAGAAAATCAGCTAGCAGACGCTCTAGCCACAATGTCATCTATGTTTAAACTTAATTGGGATAACGATGCTCCCCATATCACCATCGAACGAATGGATGAACCAGCACACTGTCACGAGATTAATAATGAAGAAGTAGTGGACCAGCCTTGGTTTCATGAAGTCAAAAGGCATCTCGGGGCTCAAGAATATCCAGAAGGAGCTTCAATCAATGATAAGAAGTTCTTAAGGAGATTCTCTGCTAAATTCTTCCTTAGTAATGGCATCTTGTATAAACGCAATCACGACTCTGTGTTACTTCGGTGCATAGATAAGGTTGAAGCTGAAAGGATCATGGCCGAATTACACGAAGGCACTTTTGGCACCCATTCCAGTGGGTATACAATGGCAAAGAAAATCCTACGGGCAGGCTATTACTGGTCTACCATGGAAGCAAATTGCTATCAACACTCTCGAACCTGCCATATGTGTCAAATTTATGCTGACAAGGTGCATGTACCTCCGGTTCCTCTGAATGTCTTGACGGCCCCTTGGCCCTTCGCTATGTGGGGAATAGATATGATTGCGGAAATCAAGCCGACAGCCTCCAATGGACACCGATTCATCCTAGTGTCCATTGACTATTTTACAAAGTGGATGGAGGTAGCTTCCTTCGCTTACGTCACCAAGAACGTTGTTTCCCGCTTCATCAAGCAAAATCTCATTTACCGATACAGTGAAAGGATCATCACTGACAACGGTACAAATCTCAACAACACTATGATCACCTCCTTGTGCGAGCAATTTAGGATTCAACATCACAATTATTCTCCCTATCGGCCAAAGATGAATGGTGATGTCGAAGCTGCGAATAAAAACATTAAAAAAATCATACAGAAAATGACAGTCACATACAAAGACTGGCATGAGATGTTACCATTTTCTCTCCACGGATATCGTACCACGGCCCACACATCAACCGGGGCAATACCCTATTCTTTGGTTTACGGCATGGAAGTTGTCTTGCCTATCGAGGTTCAGATTCCCTCTCTAAGGATTATGAAGGATGCAGAGTTGAACGAAGACGATTGGATCTAGACTCGACTTGATCAACTGAACTTGATTGAGGAAAAGAGACTTAATGCTGTTTGCCATGGTCAAATGTATCAAAAACGAATGATCAAGGCTTTCAACAAGAAAGTAAGACGCCAAGTGTATCAAGTTGGGGATCTAGTGATCAAGCGCATCATATTGCCACAAGGTGATCCCAGGGGCAAATGGACTCCTACATATGAAGGAAAATTTGTAATCAAAAACATATTCTCTGGTGGGGCAATGATCTTGACCACCATGGATGACGACAACCTACCTCACCCTGCGAACGCGGACATAGTCAAAAGATACTACGCATAAGAGACCTGCTAGGTTGACATACCTAGGCAAAACAAGTTCATCCCGGTGAACCAAAAAGGTTCGGGCAAAAGTTAGGGATAAAACAAAAAAATTTGTACACCTGGCAAGTTGAAAACACGAAAGGGCAACTTGGGCAAAAAAGGGTTTCCCGGTGGACTGAAAACCCGAAAGGGCGGTCCAGGCAAAAGTTAGGGAATTAAAGAGTATGACTATGTTCCGTTGGATCACTTTACGGACAACCTTTGGCTTCAACTAACAAACTCAGGTTCTGATCAATTTAATCATCTTCGGACGAGGCAACAAATAGACAAGATGCTCGGAGATACGAAGACTATAGCATAATGGAAACCCCATGGGATTTTTGTACACATAGCTATCTTTTCTTTGTATCAAAATTTTCATTTTTTTTACGACAGCATTCTCTTACTAGAATGTTTGTCTCCTTGTACAAAAAATACTTATTCAAAGTCAATACAAAATATTCCTTTGAAAGTGCAAAAGTTATTTGTCTTTTCTTTACGCTCATGTTTTGTTTACAAAAACGTCCAATGATTCATTGTTGAACATATGCATTTGAACATAATTACTGTTTACAAATAAACAAAATGGGAAAGACAACTATTGATAGGTTAAAAGAATAGGAAAATGTATCTAGGCTATTCCATAAGTAATCACCTACAATACGCTATTTAAATCCCCAGTGGAACAAAGTTTCAAATTATTGATCCCCAGTAGAAGTCGTCAAAATTCTCAGGATTCCCCAATAGGATTTTACAAGCAGTACATGACATTTCCCTTACGACAGAGTTTATTTCTCTCGAAAGAAACTCACCATTACTTCAACTTCAAGACGTGAAGACTTACATATCCTTAGCATCAGTCAGGGATTTATTTTCCCTAAATCAAACAACAATGCAGCAAATCAACTCACATATGCATACATCGCATTCATATATCATAAACATTGATAAACACAAATGCATACCACATAATCCCGTTATGCATGCATTTCATGTATCATGACTTGGCATTTTAAGATAACATTTTACCCTTTTCAGGATAAGATTAACAGCTATCATTAACAATGTTTAAACCTTTTGATACAGTTCAGATACGCTTCAGACACGGACGCCATTCTGACACTCATTCAGATTCAAACTTTCAAATACAGTTCAAATACGCTCCAGACACGGACGCCATTCTGACACTCATTCAGATTCAAGCTTTCAAATACAGTTCAGATACGCTCTAGACACGGACGATATTCTGATACTCATTTAACCCTCAGATACAGATCAGATACGCTCCAGACACGGACGCTATTCCGATGATCATTCTTTCAGCTTACAAATTACAATTCAACAATCACTTTTAGATGGCATCTTTAAGCCCATATCCTACAGTTTTCTATCACTTCTCCAAATGGTATCTTTAAGCCCATTTCTTCTATCATCGCATCGTCGAGTGCAAATTTTTGGGCACTCTAGTGTCCAATCATCTTCCACCTTCGAGTCGCAAATGGCAAAACTCGTCAATCTAACTCTTCAGGTTTAAGAAGATTGAATAGGGGCAGCTGTTGTACCCCAAAAATTTTCCTCTCACTTATCAAGATTTTTCTCACAAGATCTCTTTGACTTAAGACTACATTAGGCTTTTATCAGCTCAAGACACCTCCCCATGCACAGATGACCAAAATAAGGGTTTGAGTTTGCACAAGGAGTTTTTGGACTATCAATGCTTCATATGACTTTCAAGGATCATTAAGGACCCACAAGATTACTCATGTCAAGTTTCAAGCCCTGAATCACACTTTTGATCAGTCAATTGGACAGTTGACCTAAAAATCAATTGTATAGCAAAAAAGTCAACCATGGCCAATTTTTAGTCAAACTTAATAATTTTTGACCCACAGTAACATCTTAGACTCATATTTATCATTTTATCAAGTTTGGACCATAATTCCCCAAGAGATTTGATCAAATCATCAAAAGGGCAAAATGGTCAAAATTAGGGTTTTGACTAAGAAGGGGCAATTTCTGATTTTTGACCTAGCAAATGATCAATTGGTTTGAAGCATGATTTCAAGAGTTCAATTGCATAATATTGACCTAATTACATAATTCAAAACATTACAAATTCATTGCATTGACAGATGAATTTTTCAGTCAACTGATCAAAAATCAACTATATACTGAAAAGTCAACTTTGACTTTTTGGTCAAATTCAAGTGCCAAGGATCACAATTCATCAAAACATGCCAAAATGTGAAACTTGTTCATCAAGAAATCAAGGACTGAAGATCTTGTTTTGAAATTTGAAATTTCTTAACTTAGAAATTTTTCTAAGTATAAAAAATTTCTTATTTTTTCTCAACTTTAGGCCAAATTTTCACCATGATACAAAATGATTCAAAGGAAGTTCCCAACATGAAAGTTGTAGATCTCCATGAAATATACAACTTTTCTTCACACAATATCTCCTAAATATGCTTGTATCTCAAGATATAATTTTGTGAATACATGCTCATGAACTAAAATAACTTAGTGAAATTTTGCCCTAGTTAGGCAGGTTTTTGACCTAACTTCATGGCCATTTTTCACCTACTTACAAGAGGAATTTTCAAAAGAATTTCAAATAAGAGTTGTATAGCACATTACAAGATTTACAAAATGTCCAATAACTCCTTGAGATCATTCTTGAGTAGGGAGAATCGAAGAGATGAAGTTAGGGTTTTATCACTTTGATTATAGGTCATTTTCATGAAGAACAAGTTTTCAAATTTGCAAATTGGATGTACAATCTTCACTTTTCAGGCCTCAAACTCGTTTTTCACTCCACCATTAATGAATTGCACAAGGTTTCATGCCGTAAAGCCAAGCATTCAATGCATTGTACAAGAAAATAGCTATTTTTGGAAGAAAGGCAACATTGCCATTTTGGAAAAGCATGCTTTTGGCATTTTCCATTTTCTTGAGCCTTGGACTTGTTCTCTCTGCACAAACCAAGTATCTAAACCTGAACAAAACATGTTTAAAGCTTCAAGCCACCCTACAAGATCATAATCATGCCTTAAGAAGTCATTTCTCACACTTGCTTCAAAAACAAGAAATGTAGCAAGACATGTGATCTTGTACTTCTGAGCAAGCACAAGTCCTCCAACCTTTTACTCTATATAAAGCCATTGTGATACAGTGGGAGAACTGACTTGAGGTTTTGCGTTTGTTTTCGCAAATGTTTCGGTTGAGCAAGATTCGCCACCGACTTTTTTTTATCCTAAGGAAAGGTTAAAAAGCACAGCAAAAACCTTTGAGATGTTTTCTTGGGTTCGGGGAGTAGATTATAGAAAGGAAAGGTGTTAGCACCCTTTCTATCCATGGTTATCCATGGGCTCTTAGTTACTTGCTTAGATCAACTTGCCTTAATTTTCAATTGTTTGAAATGGTGCTTTCAATTGTTTGAAATGGTGCTTTGTGTGTGGGTTTTGAAAATGTCTTGAAAAAAGGCCGATGTGGTGGCAACCTTTGTAATGATCCATGTTTGAATGTATACAAAGGTGTATGTCTTTTGAAAAGCTTTCAATGTTTTTCAATGTTTTTGAAAGTTATTTTGAAAATGTGTTGTGATATGTGTTTTGAAAAATAGGCAAGGGTTTTTGTTTTGCAAGTTGGCAAGTAACCAAGAACTATCTACCCTAAATTTCTCAAAGATCTTTGCTATGTTTTAACCCTTTTAACAATTTTGTTCCACCATTGTATTTGGTGGACGATCTTGTGTTAGGATGTTAACGGGACGGACGCGGGTCATCGTTTAGACCATGATTGCAATGGTGCCAAGTATCTTTGGGCAATTTTTCCTTTAAGGGACTTGATCATTTTTTAGGCAACTTTCGAAAGCGTCATCGAGGGACTATGATCATTTGATTGTTTTGTTTTTGCCAAAGATACCTAACATGCAATATGGCCCATTTTTGAAGGCAACAAGTGGAGTACCCTAGGGGTGCAAGTGTGATTAGTGTTGTCCATTTTCATGCTTGTTTATCTTGAAATTAGGTCAAACTATTTTTGGTTAATTTTGCATACAAAACCCTAATTCTAACATGGCATAATTAGAAAACTTTTATATGCGAGAAATAAAAGGTCCTAAGTTATTACAACACAACATAGGGGATGGGGGGTACAAATGTTCAAATGGGGATATTTTAGCAAGAAATTAAACCTAAATTATTACATCCAAATTGAATTATACAAATTATTTAATATACAACAATTAAATAAAAATGTAATAAATGTGCAAGATGCAAAAAATGGTTTTTTATATGTATGAAAAAAAATTATTTTTTATGTGTCAAATAAAAAAAAATTAATTAATTTTTGGTATTTTTCTGTATTTAGGGTAAAACCCTAATTTTATAAATAAAAGGTATTAATTATTTAATATATGTAATATTTATTAATTATATACAAAAAATAAAATAAAAGAAGGTATATTGTAAAAAAGTATTTTTGAGGTCAAAATATTAATAAATATAAAATGTATTAATTCCTTGTATTTTCCCTAAATATATTAATAAATATATAAGTATTTACATTATTTATTAAATATATATTATATGAACAAAAATAAAATATTTAATATTATTAAAAAAGAATATATTTATTATAAAATGTTTTCAAGAGATAACATAAAAATAAAAAAATCAGAAATAAAATATGTTTGTATTATTTTTTTGTATTTTAAAATAAAAGTATACTTATTTATTTATTTACAAAACCTAATAAAACCAAATAAATATCAAAATAAATGCAAAAAATATGGGAAAAATAATTTTAATATTTTTTATGTTTTGTCAAAAATAAATAAGTCAGAAACAAAAATCAAAAGTCAAAAATAATGAAAATAAAATGCAATGGGCCAAGGAGGTGCAAATGTGAAATAGTGGTGTGAAAAGAAAAAACAAATCTCAGGCCCAGCCCAAGACTCTGTCTTCTTCAACCTCCAGCTTCTTTGAACAAAACGCGTGCCTCTGCTATCTCAAGATCCTTGGACTTTTAGCACAAACTCACAACATGAAAAATGTTAAGCATCAAGCCACGGTTCCAGACATATAAAAAACTTAACCTAACTCTCAGAAATGAGAGAGAATTTCTCCATCCCTAATTCTTAACCTAAGTTTTTGTCAATGTTCAGGTTCAAAATACTCTCAGCATATGCAATATAAATGGAAAGTAAAGATATGTATGGCTTCGGGGACATGAGTAGAACATTTTTCATTCACAATCTTAGAGCTAACTCTTCCTATATTGAGAGATAGAAGTCCATGAACTTACCTGTTCAGCTTTGATCGTGTCTAACAATGGAGGCACCTTCAAGGCAAAATGAGGATTGGTACAGCTTGCTTGAAGTTCAGAGATGCTATTCCAACCTTTAGTTTGCTTTGAAACCAAGTGAATCAAGCTATAGCAATCCACCTGCAAAACAGAAAATGTGAAAATGGTGAAGTTGGTTAGAGGCGTTACAGTCTGCTTCCAAGGCTTGGGACAGTTTGTATGGATGGTAGGGAATGTGTTTGAACTGGTTTGGATGAAAATGCACGAGTGGATTGAGCTATGGGATTCAAACTGCAGCTTATGCCCTGTTTTTGCAGTTTTATGGTGTTTCTGTGAATGGAGAGATATGGAAGGTGATAGGCTCGTGTTTCAGCTCAGTTATGTTATTTGAAAGGTGTCCAACCACTTTGCTTAAGCTTCTACTTGCTGAAAATGAGAGTTGGTGTGTAATATGCAAGTTTCTTCACACTTAAGCAAGAAATATCAACTTGGTTTCTAGGCCAGTACAATGCCTCTGTCTATGCTGCACATTTGAGTCTTGATTAGTGGGATATGCCTATGCCTTTGTGCCTCAAAGATCTGCATTGTACCTCATAGATTGCAAAGTTGACATAAAGTAACACTTTACAAAAATAGATAATATGCTTTTTCTTATTAATGCTTAATCTTGTATGCAATGCTTAAACACACAAGATAAGACTTAAACATGAAGGATTGGCATTAAATTTATGAGTGTGGATGGGATAAAAGACCTTTAATCTAGCTTAGAGCATGCTGAGTTCAAAAATGCAAAGTTATGGACATGTAAATTGGTCATGAACAAAGTGAGTTTTTCCCATATTGCCAAATTCGATTCTCCCTAACCACAAGGTTGTTTGATGAGTTCTTGGACATTTTGGAAAGCTTGGAATGTTTACTACAATCCATATTTGTAATGCAAATTGAAATTCCAAGTGGAAGCATGTGAAAAGTGGCCATGAAGTTAGGCAAAAATCCTGCCTAAAATAGGTCAAAATTTTCTCTAAGTTAAGAATGTTTTGCACCCTTGTTCCAAAAATCATAACTTGAGCTACAAGCTTCTTTTGAGGAAACTTTGTGAATAAAAGTTGTAGATTTTGCAATGGACTACAACTTTCATGTTTTGACTTTTGTTTGAATCCAAATGCATCTTGATGAAAATATGGGACAAAGTTAGGAAAAAATTAGGGATTTTCATAACTTAGAAAAATTCTAAGTTATGAAAATTTTTCATTTCAAACCCTAATTTGTGATTTTTGATTTCTTGATGAACAAGTTTCATGATTTGGCATGTTTTGATGAAAAATGAATCTTGACACTTGATTTTGACCAAAAAGTCAAAGTTTGACTTTTCTGTATATAGTCAAATTTGATCAATTGACTGGAAAATTCATCTGTCAATCTTGTGCATTTGGGATCTTTTGAATTTGTTGAACATGTCAAGACAATTCCATGGGGTCCTTGAGCCCATATATGAGCTTGGTTTGCCATTGGTTAGGTCAAACAGTCAAAAATTGCCTTTGTGCAGTCAAAACCTTAAAAATGACCATTTTGCCCTTTTGGTGATCTGATCAAATTTCTTGTGGAATTGTGATCCAAACTTGACCAAATGGTTTATATGAGTTCAATATGTTGAGGTGGGTTAAATTTCATGAGGTTTGACTGTCAATTGACCACAGTTGACTTTTTCCCCAATACAGCTGATTTTTAGGTCAACTGTCCAATTGACTGGGCAAAGATTGGGATCAAGGCTTGAAACTTGGTATGGGTAAACTTGAGAGTCCAATATGAAGCATGAAAGTCATTTTGGGCACTTCAGGTCAAAACATCTTTGTGCAAACTCAAACCCTAATTTGGGTCAACAGTGTCAGGAGGAGTCTTGAGCAGAGCAAACCCTGACTTGATCTTGAGCTCCAATGGTCCTGTGGTGAGAAAATATTGAAGAAAAGGGAGGGAAAATTTTGGGGTACAACAGTTGCCCCTGTTCAATCTTCTTGCACCTGAAGAGTTAAATTGGCAGGTTTTCCTTTCGCGTCTCGAAGGTAAAAGGAGATTGGACACTAGAGTGCCCTTAAATTTGCACTTATCAGAACAATGAATATGGGAATGGGCTTAGAGATGCCTATTTGGAGATGGGCTTAAAGATGCCATCTGAAGGGTGACAGAATCTTGTCGGAGATGGGCTTAAAGATGCCATCTGGAAGGTTTGTTGAACGGTAGTGTGACGGGTCAGAAGAAGGAGGATCAAAATGGTATCCGCGTCCGGAATGTATTTGAACTGCATCTAAGGACTGAGTTTGTATGAGCAGAAGAATGGTCTCCGTGTCTGGAGCGTATCTGAGCTGTAACTGTGTTTGAAGTGTAGAACGAATATCAGAATGACTGTCGTGTCTGGAGTGTATCTGTATTGTATCTGGGTAACAGAGAAACATCTGTACGGAGCAACTGCGTGCTGGGGACAAATTCTGAATGAGTGACAGAATGGCAACCATGTTTGGAGCGTATCCGGACTGTATCTGAAGTTGAAAGTTGTATGAGTAGCAGAATGACTTCCGTGTCTTGAGTGTATCTGAAACTGTAACTGGGATCTAGATAAATGACAGAATGACTTTCGTGGCGAACACACTGGAGAGAATCAAGCTGCTGTTGTAAGGGTCAGAATGGTATCCGTGTTTGGAATGCATTGAACCTTGAGGTGGATAAATGAATCTGAATGAGGGATAGAACGACTGCCGTGTCTGGAGCGTATCTAGTTCGTATCTGATTGATGTAGTCCTAATGAGTAGTAGAATAACCGTCGTGTCTGAGGTGTATCCATATTGTATCTGACTTGAGATTCTGAATGAGTAATAGAATGACCGCCGTGTCTGGGGTGTATCCATACTATATCTGAATAATTGTTAATGATAGCCTTTTAATTTTATCCTGAGAAGGGTGAAATGTTAGCTAAAACACAAAGTTATGTTGCATGATATGTATGATGCAAAATATGTTATATCAATGTTTATGATATGAATGTAGATGAATGCGTATGTAAGCCGAAGAGCTGTCTTGCTGAGGATAGATGAATCCTGGAGATAAAAAATCTTGACTGCTGCCAGGGAAAGTAAATCCTTGATTGCTGCAGGGGAAGACAAAAATTTTGATTGCTGAGGATGAGACATCCTTGTTGACTACTGCTGGAGAAATAGGAGCTTGGGTTGTATACCAATCTTCTGGGGATTCTTGACTTGAGGAGATCTTCACTAGAGAGCATCTGATTATCCTTTGAGGCATTGAGAATGAACCTTCATTCTGCTTGGGGAATACAAGATCTTCAATCGTTGAGGGATCTTAGGGCCACTGCTGGAGAACTGGCATTCCTTGGTGACTCGCGGGGAATGGGAACTCCTGAAGATCTCTACTGGGGAAGTTCAGAATCTGATAGACTCATGCTGGAGAGGTATGACTGAGAATTTTCAGTTTGGTGGCAGGTATCTCTGTGGGGAGAAGTTTCACTATCCTGGTTCAGCTGGGGATTGATGGTAGGGAATCTTAGCTCCGCTGGGGATTGGATTTTCAGATTTTTAAGGCTCCATCGGGGATTCTGAAACTTAACTCTGAGGGGAATCGAGTTCTGGAAGGCCCTCTGGCTGGGGAATTTGGAGTTTAACTCTGCTGAGGATTCTTTCTGAAAGGGCATCACGAAATCTATTTGTACCTTTAACCTATCAGTAATCATCTTTCTTGATTCATAAGGAAATGATTATGTTCAAATGCATATGCCTATTTAACAAAACATTGGACGTTTCTCAAATAAAACATAAGTGCAAAAGAAAAGAGAAAAGGAAGACAACGCAAATTTCTGTATTTGGAAAAGTATTTGTATTAACTTTTTATGTATATGTTTGTACAAAGGAGACAGTCATCCTAGTAAGAGGATGCCGTCGTAAAAATTTGAAAAATTTATACAAAAGAAAGATGGCTATGTGAAACAATTCCATGGGATTCCATTCTGCTATAGCCCTCACAACTCTGAACATCAATCTATTCAATGCTTCGTCTGCCGATGACTGGATTGATTTGAAGCTTGGAGCTGGTTGATGAAGAGATTGTCTTTAAAGTGATCCGACGAGACATAGTCATACGCTTTAATTCCCTAACTTTTGCCTGAATCGCCCTTTCGGGTTTTCGATCCACCGGGAAACCCCTTTTTGCCCAAGCCGCCCTTTCGGGTTTTCGACTTGCCGGGTGTACAAATTTTTTTTGTTTTATCCCTAATTTTTGCCTGAACCGCCCTTTCGGGTTTTCGGTCCACCGGGATGCCCATTTTTGCCCATGCCGCCCTTTCGGGTTTTCGACTTGTCGGGTTATTTTATGCGTAGTATCTTTTGACTATGTCTGTGTTCGCAGGGTGCGGCAAATCGTCGCCGTCCATGGTGGTCAGAATCATCGCACCACTAGAAAATATGCTCTTGATCACAAATGGTCCTTCGTATGTAGGAGTCCATTTGCCCCTAGGATCACTTTGCAGCAGGATAATCCGTTTGATTAAGAGATCTCTGACTTGATATACTTGACGTCTGACTTTCTTGTTGAAGGCTTTGATCATCCGTTTTTTATACGTCTGACCATGGCACACAGCAGCGAGTCGCTTCTCGTCGATCAAATTGAGTTGATCAGGTCGGGTTTGAATCCAATCATCTTCACTTAAACCAGAGTCCTTCATAATCCTTAAAGAGGGAATCTGAACTTCCATAGGCAAGACAGCTTCCATGCCATATACTAAAGAAAATGGGGTTGCCCCGGTTGAAGTACGTGCCATCGTACGGTATCCATGCAGAGCAAACGGTAACATCTCATGCCAGTCCTTGTAAGTGACTGTCATTTTCTGAATGATCTTCTTAATGTTTTTGTTTGCAGCTTCAACAGCACCGTTCATCTTCGGCCGATAGGGAGATGAATTGTGATGATAAATATTGAACTGTTCGCACAATGCGGTGATCATAGTATTATTCAGATTTGTACCGTTGTCCGTGATGATCCTGTCTGGAACACCATACCGGCATATGAGGTTTTGCTTGATGAAGCGGGCAACCACATTTTTAGTGACAGAGGCGAAAGAAGCTGCTTCGACCCATTTGGTGAAGTAGTCAATGGGAACCAGGATGAAGCGATGTCCGCTGGAAGCCGTGGGCTTGATTTCTCCAATCATGTCAATGCCCCACATTGCGAATGGCCAAGGAGCTGTCAGCATGTTGAGAGGAACCAGAGGAATATGAATCTTGTCAACATAGACTTGACACTTGTGGCAAGTACGGGAGTGTTGATGGCAATCTGCTTCCATGGTAGACCAGTAATAGCCTGCCCTTAGGATCTTTTTAGCCATAGTATGCCCACTCAAATGGGTGCCAAATGTACCGCTGTGCATCTCTGTCATGATTAACTCCGCTTCAGCTTTGTCAACACATCGGAGTAAAACACAATCATGGTTGCGCTTATAGAGGATGCCATTGCTCAGGAAGAACTTGGCAGAAAATTTCCTTAGGAACTTCTTGTCATTTACGGAAGCTCCTTCGGGATATTCTCTAGTCTGGAGATACCTTTTGATTTCGTGAAACCAGGGTTGTTCCACTACCTCTTCAGTATTAATCTCATGACAATGCGCAGGTTCATCCATTCGCTCGATGGTGATTTGGGGAGCCTCGTTATCCCAGTTGAGTTTAAACATAGAAGACATCGTTGCCAGAGCATCTGCTAGCTGATTCTCTTCTCGCGGGAAATGCTCGAAGGTAATTTGCTCGAAATGAGGCAACAATGTTAGGACATGTTCTTTGTATGGGATAATATTAGGATGTTTGGTATCCCACTCTCCTTTGATTTGACTGATAACCAAATCCGAGTCCCCAAATACGATCAAAGATTTGATCCCCAAGTCTATAGCAGCCTTGAGACCAAAGATGCAAGCTTTATATTCCGCCATGTTGTTTGTGCAGCTGAAGCAGAGTCGAGCCATGAAAGGAGTGTGACAACCTTCCAGGGAAATGAGTACCGCACCGATACCTCTTCCAAGTGCATTTGAAGCACCATCGAAGTACAGGGTCCATCGGGATCCCTTTTCGGGTCCGTCATACAGTCCGTTACCTTCGATGTTGTCCAAATTCATGATGTCCTCGTCTGGGAAGTCAAATCTTATGGTTTGATAATCTTCGATAGCTTGATGAGCTAGATGATCAGCTAGTACACTCCCTTTTATAGCTTTTTGGGTGGTGTATTGGATGTCATACTCAGTTAGGATCATCTGCCATCTAGTTATTCTTCCAGATAGAGCAGGCTTCTCGAAGATATACTTGATAGGATCCATTTTGGAAATCAACAAGGTGGTATGAGTCAGCATATACTGCCTTAGTCGGCGAGCAGCCCATACCAAAGCGCAACAAGTTTTCTCGAGCAGTGAGTAGCGATTCTCACAGTCGGTAAACTTTTTGCTAAGGTAATAAATAGCATGCTCTTTTCGACCAGACTCGTCATGCTGGCCCAAAACACACCCCATTGAGTTATCCAAGACGGTTAGATACATGATCAATGGTCTTCCTTCGACGGGAGGCATCAGAGTAGGAGGTTCTAGCAAATACTCCTTGATCTTATCAAAAGCAGCTTGGCAATCGTCGTTCCATTCGACTACCTGATCCTTCTTTAATAATTTGAAAATTGGCTCACAGGTAGAAGTCAGATGAGAGATGAATCTGGAAATATAGTTCAAGCGCCCCAAGAACCCTTTAACCTCCTTTTCAGTACGGGGAGCAGGCATCTCTTGTATTGCTTTCACTTTTGCTGGATCGACCTCAATGCCTTTGTTGCTGACAATAAACCCTAGAAGTTTACCAGACCTAACTCCAAAAGTACACTTACTTGGATTCAGCCTGATTTTGTACTTGTTGTACCCCAAAATTTGCCCTCCCATATTCTTCAAAATTTGCCAAGTCAAAGCTTCAAAATCTCCCCAAGGGTTGCACAGTTCAAGGGCCTCCTAACAGTCAAGAACTAGGGTTTTGGTTCTGACAAAGAAAATGAAGTTTCCAAGGGTCCAATCAAGTCCCACATGCTTATAAACATTTTCAAGTATCCTCATGTTAAGTTTCAAGACTCACAACACAAAATTGCACAGTCAAAAACCCTAATTGCCCTACAGTCAACTACAGGGGCAAAATGGTCATTTGACAGTAAAAAAGTTCAAAATTTTGGTCAACATCTCATTTTGAAGCCACAAACATCATTTGATCAATGCTTGATCATGATTCTCAAGGTATGGCTCAAAAAGTCTCAAGATGCAAAAGTTTCTATTTTTGGACAGTTGAAAAAGTCAACTATAACTTGACCAAGGCATAACTTCCACATGGATTATCAGAAAAATTCCATCCAAAGCTCATTTTGAAGATAAAGACATTTCCTACAACTCCTCTTCACACTTCAAGTCCAAGAAATGCTCTCACAAAAAGTTATCAATTTCAACATTATAGGTCATTTTCAAAAGTCAACAAAAAGGGACTTTAAGTCAAAGGCCATAACATGAGATTGGTAAATAAAAATGACATGGGACCAAAGGAATTGGTTAGAGGACTTCAAGACCGTTCCAAAATGTCCAAGAACATGAGCAAAGCTTAAAAATTGAGCAAGATATGCCTTGTGGAAGTTGGGAAATCTTTGGGTATTTTGAAAAGTCAACTTTGCTTCAAATGCCTTAAAATTGCTAATGGGCCACATTTTCTTCCAAGATTCATCATCCAAAGCATGTGCACGACCATTTGGCCCAAAGGGAATTTATTCATCATTTTTATTTATTTATTTGAATTTTTAATTGCTATTAATTCATTTAATAAAATAAAATATGTGAAAAATACCAAAGCAAGCTTTTCAAATCTTTTTATGCATGAAATATCTTCAAGATTTCGTGCATTATCAGATATGGAAAGAATCAAGGTGATTTGGACATAATTGGCATCAAAAACATGTGAAAAAGATTTGAAGAATTATGCATAAAAATCAAATATTGTTCTCATCAATGCAAAGATTTTTGGATCAAAAACTCAACCCTAATTCACTCCATACATAAGCCAGATGCTAGACCTAGTGCAAGGAACCTGAAAGCTGCGCCCCATCTGAAGAACAAAGTTGGCATTTTTTCCAAATTTTCAAAAACTGAAATCACGATTTCAAGGAGTTTCAAGGCAAAATATTGACTCCATTACATTCCTGAAGCATCAGTGAACATTCCTGGATCAAAGCCACTAGTTTTAACACCAAGAATTGGTAGAAATATGTTTCACTTTTCATGAAAATATGCATATTCGTGTTTCAATTTTTAAGCATTCTCATTGCATTTTCTTTGTGGATTTATATTCAGTTAACCATTCTAAAGCTAACCGTATGTTTTAATTGAGTTTTCACGCACCGTATGAAGAATCACCATTGGAGTATTTTAGGGTTGCAGAGGTTCAAATTTAGGGCTTCTCTGTTATGGAAAAATTGAGACACAAGGTTGGTACCACTGGAACGAGAAACTTCACACGAACCTAACCATCCTATCGCGCCTAATTTCTGATCAAAGATGGCCTAATCGCTATTTTCATGCTTGCTATTTAGTGGGGGTTTAAAACCCCCTCTATTCAATTTGTTTTTGTTTCAGGTACAGCAAGCCATTGGAGAAGATGGTGATGTGTAGGCCAATGATTGGAGCACTTGAAATTCGCGCGAAAATGTCCCACTAACGTTTGTCTTTTCTTATAATAATTATTTGTCATATAATAAACAAAGCGCGCGGTTGGTACAGATGGTGAAGGCGTTGTCTCATAAGGCACTGGGACCTGGGTTCGATTCCCAGGTCCCCGACTCTGTTTTAATATTTTTTCTTTCAACATAATCCTATGCAGCTTGCCTCCAAAGGTTCATCATATGCCCACAATCTCAGCTTGCCACATGGCCAATAACTCCAATCCAAAGGTTGAGATTTGAGGAGCACCATAGGCATCAGTCAATGCAGACACACGTGACCAAGAAAGTCAAAAGAGGCCTTGGAACATTGGGCCTGATTGCTAGCCAAAGACCTCCAACTTGGGGACAGAACCCCCCATTGGTTTGCTCTTTCATCTTTTTTTGTATTTTTTCTACTTTTATTTGTTTTAATTAATTTCCCTTTAATTCTTTAAATTAATTTATTTTTATAAAATATAAAAATAATATAAAAACCAGAAAAGACAAAAAAAAAACAAAAATATATTTTATTTTAATATCTTTGTAAATAAATTGTATCATTTAATTTAATTTTAAGTTCTAGGCTTAATTTTAAACATTTTTCTCAATAAACTTAAAAAATTGTAGAGTTAGGGTTTTGACTATTTTTACCTTTTCTTTTTCATATTAATAATTAATTATATATTTTTGTAAATAAAATTGCATTAACTAATTAGATTAATTTTAGATTCAATTTTAACATATTTTTCTTAATAAATAAAAATAGTTAGAATTAGGGTTAATTAAAATTTTAATTTCATTTAATCTTCTCATTAAAAATTCATAAATACAAAAAACTCCAAAAATCTTTCCTTTTATTTTAATTTAATTAATTGGTTAATCGTAATTTAATTTCATTAAAAAGGGTCCAACGCCCTCGCATTCGATCGTAATTTCAATTCGCGCGTTTATTTTATTTCCTCTTTTTATGTAATTCTCCCAAAGCCATGTAATAGATCAATTAGGGTTTTTATATTTCTCGCACTTTACTTTATTTTATGTCAAATCGGGTCCTGGATTTAATTTGGCGATGTGGACCCGCGCCTTTGTAATAGTTTAGGAACTTTAATTCTCGCCTCTTTTAAGCTGTTAATAATTGCATGCAAGAATGAATGTTAAAATAAAAACAAAAGCGTAGATCACCAATACAAGACAAAATATCTGAAAACGACACACAAATCACACACCACCCCTAGGGTACGCCTCACTGTTGCCTTGCCCCTCGAAAGGTGATCGTCGAGTAGAGGATGTTTTAGTAAGTCCTCATGATCCGGGAACCTGGCATGAGGGTAGCTTCTAAGGTGTCTTCCTATTGCTCCGGTGACCACCATGTCCCGAACCTTCGAATTGACCCGAACACCTCCAACGATGGTGCTACCTACCTCTCAATGGTGGGATGGCACTTTTTTAAGGACATTTACACAGACGAATTCCTTAGGGTAGGTAGACGACTCTAGATACTTGCTCTAATTTCAAAACAAATCAAAAATACTTTTCACACCGACACCTTTTCAAAAAGCTTTCAAAAGCAATTTTTTCAAACACTCTTGAGGACCGATACAAGAGTCGAACTGGAATTTTCAAAGAAACTTTTTAAAACTCACTCACAGTTGAAAAGCAAACAAAACAATTTTGAAAACACAAGTGAGCAAGTACCTAAGAGCCCATGGATAACCATGGATAGAAAGGGTGCTAACACCTTCCCTTTCTATAATCCACCTCCCGAACCGAGAGCAATCTCTATAAGGAATTTTTCTGTGCTTTTGTCCTTTCCATTTGGAGAAAATAAAAGACGGTGGCGACTCTTGCTTCCGCGACATTTCGCGAACCAGCATTAAACAGTCAGTTCCAGATCCACCGATCACAGAACTGGCGACTCTGCTGGGGACTCCTATAAAGTGAGGTGTACCTTAGGACTAAGATCACTGTGTTTTCAATTGTATTGACTTGCTTGCTTTACTATTGTGGGTTGCATGGGAGTTACATAGATCCTAACCCGGATCTGGGGATACCCTGTTAGGTAGCATAAGCTGTGAGGGACCTGTCCGGCGTAGACCGACATGGGTGAAGCAGTGGTTACGTTGGTGTGGCACCTTGGTCTGTACCGATATCCCTTGTGTTGCAACGAGGAGAATATGGGTCTTCTGAGGAGTCATTAAGCACCAACATACCTTAGAACCTTAAATGACACAACTTGGCCATTAGAACAGTAGCAGTATGCTACGCCCATTGAGGCTAAACTCTCGTGATGGTTCTGGCTGCAACAAAAGATTGCGATGCTGGAGTTATGATCGATTGAGGGTAGTCAATGATATTGGGATCCTCTAAGAACCCGGTTACTTTGATAGGACGGGTATGAACCAACAAACTGAAAGAGGGTAATACCTAGACCTCATGCTGGCCTAAACTTTAAGGGTTTGCCTTGTGTGACTTGTGTGCCTTATCATGTTTGCCTTTGTATCTATTTGTGGTGTGCTTTATCATAACATCATAACATCATGAGCATTGCATGCATCCTGCATAAGGACTGACCATTTCAAAGACAAGAGGGTTTCACCTTTGCTCTGTTTTGTAGGACACCATGATGCCTGTGCGAAGGAATACTATCTAGTTCAACTTTGTTCACTCACCTGAGTTGCTTGAAGAGTTGGTTAGCAGAATTCCAAATACCACTTCCTTCATTCAGAGGCATGGTTCTCTTCTCAGTTTAGTCACTGCAAAGCGGGATCAACAGTTGATAAGTGTTCTGACCCAGTTCTATGACCCTCTGTACCAGTGCTTCACCTTTCAAGACTTCCAGCTGGTCCCTACCCTGGAAGAATTCTCTGATTTGCTTGGTATCCCTATCTTGGATCAGACTCCCTTTACTGGTTGCGAAAAGACCCTCAGGCTTGAGAAGGTTCACTACAAGAAAAATGATAGATTGGGATGGTTATTTTGGCTGATTACGACGGTTAAAACCGTCGCAATTTACAATCTACGACGGTAGAAGTACCGTCGCAGAATCGTGCGTCCCCAGCCTATTTCGCGACGGTTGCAAAAACTGTCACGCACAACAGATAGCGACGGTTATATACCGTCGTGAATTAGACTTTAGTTTTTGTTTTTGTTGTTGTTTGCGACGGTTATTCTACCGCCGTAGGTTAGAAATTGCGACGGTTTTAACCGTCGTAATCTGATTTATAAATTTCAAATAATATTTTTATTTAAATTATTATTTAGTAAAATAATTTTAAATATAATATTATTTTACTATAATATTTTACTATTATATTTAAATTATTATTTACTTTAATATTTTTTTATTTATAGTATTTTATTTTATTTTCTATCACTTTTCAACATAATAAAGTTAATTACAATAAAAACATTTAATATCAAATAATCATCAATAATATCAAAAAAATGTGATCAAAGGTAAAAAGAAGTGCAAATTTTACCAATAAACAAGAAAAATTCAAATATCATCAAAGGCCAAATTTCATTTTAATATTTACATTGGTTTGCTACAACTTGAGAGAATTACAAAAAATGTTACAATATTCTACAAAATTCATGAAAGAAACCTCATAAACCCTAAAAAAATTAAATAGGAATAGGACAAGTATATATCTCAGAGATCATAAACATACAAGATACAAACTTTTCAACAATTACAACTAAAATCAAAATCATTTTTCCTTCAAAAACTAATCAAAACTGGTCTTTGTTCTTTTATAGCAATTTCGCGTGCAGTATGAACTGCACTATAAACGGCAAGAGCATCATTTCCATCTACTCTCATACTCCATATCCCATAAGCTTGACCTTTCACCACAATGCCATCACCTAATCAAAACACCGAAGTCAATCATATAGACTTGAGAAAATTATATAGAGTCTGTTTGAATAAACAACTTAAGTAGGAAGAATTTGTATAGAGTACTTCGAAATTGTTCTTCGACAGGGGTACTAATGGCCCATCCGTTGTTACGACATATGAAAACAACTGGTGCCTCCATTACTGCTGCAAAGTTCAAAGCAGCATGAAAATCTCCCTACAATATTTCAAATATCAGCTAGAAGCATAATGATGCGTTATTCTATAATTACGTTCTTAAGAGAGATTGTTGGCTCATATTCATCATTACTAACCTCACTAGTACTTCCATATCCACAAAAAGTGACTGCACAAGCACTTTTTCCGTCCATTTTAAGCGAATAAGCAGCGCCTACAGCTTGAGGAAGCTGTGTTCTGAATTTCTTGCCAAACAACATGAGCTTGTTCAGAAAAAAATGTCACGAATTAACAATTGCAACTATTTTTAACATGTTTATTACATTATGGCATATATGTCTTACGCAATAGGCGATGAAACTGTGAAGTAATTGTGTTTGTTAGAGCCGTAGTGTATTGGCATTTGTCTTCCTTTACCCAAATCGTTTGTATTATGGGGTTTAATGTCCTATAAATATTGTATCTCAAAAATAATTATTTTAATTTTCAATAACATCCTAATATTTGAAGGAGCACAATTAATTTTTCCTTCATAACCAAAATGATTTCATCGTAAAGATTAACATTTGAAGTTTAATGTTAACAACATAATATTCTCATCTCTTGTAAAGTATTTTCAGTCATTGTTCGACTGTGCTTAAGTATTCGACTCACCTTCAGGAACTAAACCTTTTTAGATTTATCACTCATTGGCTCAAGCACAAAGCCCTTAAGCATATGTATGAACTTGTAAAGAGTACAAAATTTGTGACGTTACTTGTTCTGTACAAGCAAAACTTCAATATTTTTAATATGTGAATAAGTGATAGCTTATGTGATTTTCTTGTTCTATTTTTATAACTACAATGATCTTAACTCAACTTTATTTTTGTTACATATGTTACACTGTTATTACTTTTCATTATCTTGTTCTTCCCTTGTTTAGAACTTGATAGCATGACTCTTTATTCCATCTTGTTATGTGACTAGACGCTGAGCCATATAATTATTATTCTCTTTATTTAGATATTCATTAATTTAAGTTTTAAGATGTTAACCATTTAACCAACTTTCATGATAATTAACCTACATATATTTAAAATTAAAGTAATTTTTATATTAATTGATGTTGTCTTGACATTGAAGACCGAATACATGGAGTGGGGTATGAGTACATGATCCATCTAATGAATCTATGATTCCATATGATTACTTTTACATGATGCCTAAACCATATCTTATAAATTCCTATGTTCTTCACTAATAAAACCAGTAGAATATTCGTGCGGCACCAATACAATTATAACAAAGTTTGTAAGTTACTAATTTATCAAAGCAAAAGTTTGTGGATATTATGATGGTAGATACCTGAAAAAGAATTTGGATGATTCAACTTGGTTTTGCAAGTGGACATAATGCTTTTCCGGTATAGTGGGCTAGAAGGCTGTGGAAGTAGATATCACTAATGAGAGTGACTTGCAAGATGTGTGAAGATTCTGCATTTGGTGGTCTTGTTCTTGGATACTATGTCCAAACATGGATTCTATATCACTTCTTAAAAGTATTTTCCTTTTAGACTTCGCATAATTTTTCAACAATTACAACTAAAATCAAAATCATTTTTCCTTCAAAAACTGAAAATACAACCAATAAATAACAAAATATATAAAAAAAACTGATAGATTTATACTATGAACAGTTTAAACGATAATAATAATGATAATCACCTGAACTTCAGAAAGCTTTCCTTCATTGAGAACTTTGAAAAGGGCAAAACCCGCCGGCGTTTCAAATAGTACCAGCATTTTACCAGATTTTCAACAAACCTGAAAAACAAATCATCAAATCTTGCGTTAATCTTGCAGTTGTGTTTCATGTGCAGTTTTTTATTATTTCACTTCCACTTCTTTGAACCAAGAACACTTGAATTTGAGTCACAGATCCACATTACAATCAAATGATTATATCTTGTTTTTATGTCAAAATGGAGTTTTGCTTTAAATTTAAATTTCAAGTCAAATTCAAATTTAATTTGAATCCAACTTGGTATGGGATAGACGTTCATGTTCTTTGTTGATAATGATACTAAGCAAATAAGGGAAAGATTGTGGAACAACGATCTAAAGAAAGTTGTGCATTTGGATAGAATCAATGAATCAATGGAACATGTCGGGAACTTACTATATTCAATATCATTTTATAAATGTTGAATTTTACCTTTTTTGAGATTTGACAGAACTTGTTTTTACATATAATGAAGTTGGACATAGTCCCTATTTGACAAGTTTAGCTCTAATGTTGCAACAACTTAAAACGTGAACTATTTGATGCTTTGTTATTCATAGAAAATTGTAACACAGACTAGTGTGAAGCTTGTTTAATGTCCAGACACAACACTTCAGCTTGCTATCGGATTAAACAAATCAAGAACTACATAGTTAACAATCTTTTTTGTAATCAAGAACATCTTTGGAAAATGCATACTTGTCCTCAAAGTGACATTATGTATTGAGATCATTACGTGATATAAATGACAAATTACAATACTAATGTACCTCTATCGAATTCAATACCAGAATTATGTGTAAATATTTATGACAGGTGAAAATCTATACCAGGTAGCATCTAAGTAATGTATAACTAGAAGCAACCCCGAGTTTTAAAATACATTTTATACACAAATAAAGACCTTTTGAAACAACTTGTAAATACTCAGCTGAATGCAGACCTTTCTCTAGGGAGATGACAATTCTGTACCAGTCAGTATCATCTGAATGGGGAGTAAGGATTGATGCACATTACCTCTTCATCCTTTATACAAACATTTGCTCTGTGAGACTTGAATAACTCTAATGCAAAAGGAGTCACGTGAACACAACCATTCAAGTACAAAACCGAGAGACTTCTGCAACCGTCTCGTAATGCCTGCAGGCCATTATCATTGAGATTACGGCATCGATTAACATGCAGTCTCTTCAAATTTTGACAATATAACCCCACTGCTTGCCATCCAGATATCCTCACCTCATGACATAATGCTAAGTTCCATTCTTCAAGTAGTGTACATCCCATGGCTATTGCAACAATAGAAGTATCGGAAACAGATCTGCACATTCGAAAGTTAAGGACTTTGAGGTTTGAGGACAATCTTATTCCAAGCAAGGTATCTCCTAAGGGATACCAACTTAAACAAGATACGTCTAGATACTCTATACCACCGCCACTAATTATTCCCGTCACCCCTTCTGGGTTGAGCTTACAAGACCAAGCCTCTACATGTGTGAGAGATTTTGAACACCCTTTGAAGCCAACACCTCTTATACTCTCACAGTGTGATATGTTAACTGCCTGAAGCTGACGACACCTCTGAGTAAGAGCTTTCAACCCTTTGTCGGATATTTGTGAGCAGTACGAGAGGTTTATGCATTTCAAAGATAAACAAGCAGTGGCTAAAGTCTCTAATCCGTCATCAGAAATGTTGATACACCGATATAGACTAATTGACGTCAATGAGGGACACCCAGAAGCAACCAGGGATAGCCCGTAATCAGTAACTTTCAAACAACAATCTAGATTAAGTTTCTGTAAATTCGAACCATAGCTTAGCAGACGGGTTAATCCTGAATCATTGAGCTCCGTACAACCACATAAGGATAAAGACTCTAAATGTTGAAAGCGCATCAGTAGCCTATGGAGATGGACAGTATGAACATCAAGACCCTTTCTCGACAAAGAGGATGGATTTAATATACTGAATGAACACTCAAATTGCAGTGACCGGCGGTTGAAATTCTGAATATGGAGCCACCGTAGTCTATCATGTTCATTACAAGTTGTTCACAAGCATTACAAAACCATTATCATCACAAGTCCTTTACATCATACAAAACTTTCACTCTCTCACTTGGCTCACGATTCATTCAATCAGAAAATCACACAAAAAACTCAGAAGGAGATTCACAGAAAGAAAGAAAAACTCACCTTCTGGTTATCTCAAAACAACATCATCACCTTCCGTTTTTCAATCGTCCTCAATGCATCTTCACTGAATCAATAACTTCATTCGTTCATCATCTTCATCAATGCAACTGATTCTGCAACTTCAACCGAAACACATCACCACGGTAAAATCGAAAGAAAATTGAAAAGAAGTAGAAGAAGATTGAATCAATAATTTATATACCTTGATATTCGGATGATACAAAGATCGCGCAGAAGATGAAGAAGATTGAGTCGAATCGAAGAATGGAAGCTTCACCATTCTAGGCGCAACATCGTACTTCCGGCGGTGGTTCTTTGCTTCAATCGGATAAAAAGCTCTTTCACAAAACCTAATCCTCTTTCAATTTTGTTTGTTACTCCTATTTTGTTTTTTTATATTTTTATTTGTTGTATTTTGTTTATAATTTAATAATAAATATTAGTTGCTGAAAATATTATGATATTGTGTTGATATTATGATATTGTGTTGCTGAAAAAAAGTGGGAAAGTAAAAGAATAAAAAAAAGTAGCCTAACCGTCGTGACAACTGTCGCAATTCAGGAATAATGCTTGAAAATCTACGACGGTTGAGCCTAACCGTCGTGACAACTGTCGCAATTCAGGAATAAGGACGGTTTTGTGGGAACTGTCGCAATTTATGTGTCGTAAATCTCTTTTTTTCTTGTAGTGGTTGTTGCAGCTCTTCCCTTGACACATCAAGAGGTAATGGACAACTGGGTAACTAGAAGCGAAGTTAAGGGTTTCTTGGCCAAGTTTCTGATTGGTAAAGCTAACAGCTTCTGGAATGACCTGGACTTTAGGGCATATGAAGACATCTTGGCTCTCTTAATCTATGGGTTAGTCTTGTTTCCTAATCCTGACAACTTCATCAATGTCACTGCCATAAGGATCTTTATGTCTCAGAATCCGGTACCCACTCACTTGGGTGACATCCTGCAACAACTTTATGCTCGTACTACCCGAAGACGAGGAACCCTATGGTTTTGTATCCCTTTGTTGGTGAGGTGGTTTATTTCGCACCTCCCTAAGTTCGTACGGAAGAACCAAGAAGGAAGAGGTTGGGCTCATAGGTTAATGTCTCTCACCGATAAAGACATCATTTGGACTTGCAGACGTTTGGATGAGATAGCTATTATTGATCGATGCGGGGAATACCCTAATGTTCCTTTGATTGGTACCCAAGGAGGAATCTCTTACAATCCATGCCTAGCTCTCCGTCAGTTTGGAAGAGCCAGAAGAGCAGGGTCTCATGAAATGTTGGTGCCTCACATCAGTTTTGAGTTTCAAGTGGATAGTGACGAGCTGCGTCGTAGGTTCATCAAGGCTTGGGACAGAGTTCATAAAGCTGACCCACAAGAGTTGGGGCCAAAGACTTCTTTACCTATGGAAGCCTACTACAAATGGGTTCGCATCCGTGCTCAGAAGTTAGGTATGCCATACGAAGCCGTCAGACCTATCATTCTTGAGTATCTTGACAAAGATGGTGTTCCTCCAACTGTCCTTCCTCCTCAGATACCTACTGATTATGAGACATTAAAGAGATCTTGGTCGCAACTGCGAGAAGAGCGGGATTCTTACCGGGAAAAGTTCAACGAGCAGGAATTGAAGATCCAGAAGCTGACAAAGCAGTTGGAGAATGAGCGATCTTTGAATGCTTACATCCGTACTGAGAAGAGGAGACCATGGGATCAATAAGGAGCTCTGGATGTTCTTTTACAGTTTTATTTCCCTTTTCAGTATTTCCTATTTATGTAACGCCTAAGGGCAACCTGTTTAACAATTTAAGTTTCAAAGTTGAATCTAATGAAGTGTGTTCCTTTTTGTTTACAAAGTTGATTCCCGATTGTCTTTGAAAACATAAATCATACGCATTCCATTCATCATGTGCATAGCAGGTTTTCTTCTTTTCAGGTTGCTTACTGTTCTTCGTTGTTTATTTCAGCATCATGAATCCTGACTCATCATCAACCGAGATATCCATCAAGGCTCTTCAGGCGCAGAATGTGCAATTTCAGGAACTAATCATGGGTTTGGCTCAGGGCCAAGAGGAGCTGAAGGCTCTGCTCCTGAAGAAGGAGAAGAAGAAGAAGAGGAGAACTGTTCTTTTTAACTCGGGCCGAAGGTTTGGCAACACTCTGCAGAATGAAGAGGCTGGTTCTTCTATAGGTAAGAGCAGTCCCCAAGAGGGAAAAGGTCCTAGTCCGGTAGTCTCTGACAACGAGACTGATTTTGATGAGGAACAATATCCTCCTGCAGAAGACAGATACAAGCAGTTGGAGGACAGACTGAATGCTATGGAGATCCAACAGGTGCCTGGGCTGGATTTTGGAGACTTGGGCTTATCAACTGGCGTGATTATTCCTCATAAGTTCAAAGCACCATCCTTTACCAAGTATGACGGGGCGTCTTGTCCCAAGCTACATCTCAGATCTTACGTGCGGAAGATTCAACCGTACTCAGTGGACAAAAACTTGTGGATCCATTTCTTCTAGGAGAGTCTTTCAGGGACTCATCTCGAATTGTTCTATCAGCTGGATGGGACCAAGGTTCGTAACTGGGAGGAGTTGGCTACTGCTTTTTACAAGCAGTATCAATATAATGTCGACCTTGCCCCTACACGTACCCAACTCCAGGGTATGTCGCTAGGGTCAAGCGAAGGTTTTAAAGAGTATGCGCAGAAGTGGAGGGATCTGGCTGGCAGGGTGCAGCCTCCGTTGACTGATCGGGAGTTGGTAGACATGTTCTTGGGGACCCTATCTGGGCCATTTTTCAACCATCTTATCGGTAACTCATCTGCAGGGTTTACTGATCTTATTCTGACTGGAGAGAGAATAGAGGCTGGGTTGAAGTCCGGTAAAATTCAGAAGGGTGCATCTGCAAGCTCTGAGAAGAAGCCCTTTAAGAAGGAGGCCAGTGTTGTATATGGGTCTAGAAGACAAGAGAAGCCTGAGCGTTGCCAATCTGTCAACGCGGTAATGATTGCTAAGCCTACTGCCGCTCCTCGGAAAACCAATCCTCAAAGGGCTGAAAGACCCAGGAGAGAGTTTACCCGGTTGAGTATGACTCTATCACAAATCTTGCCGCAGTTGCTGTCCACCAACCTAGTGGCTGTCAGAGAGGCCCCGAAAATTGTGAACACTTCCTCTCCCAAATACAACCCAAATGCCCGCTGTGCTTATCACTCCGATAGCCCGGGGCATTCCACTGATGACTGTTGGGCCTTAAGGAATAAGGTGCAAGACCTTATTGACGTAAAAGAGATACAGTTTGAAGCGCTGGAGAGGCCGAATGTGGTGACTGCTCCTATGCCCCAGCATGGAGTAAATGCTGTTGAGGAAGATGTATACGCTGTTTCTGTGAATGATGTAGCTACGCCTCTGATGACTGTCAAGAGGAACCTACTGTTGGCCGGTTTATTTCCGGGTTGTAGTGAAGGTTGCCTTTTTTGTGCTGTGTCCCTATCTGGTTGTCCTTTGCTGAAGTTGGGCATCCAAAGCCTAATGGACAGCAAAGAGATTTTGTTCAAGAAGTCCGCTGTTCAGTTTGTTCCGGTAGAAGAAGTTTCCGTTGTTACAATCTTTAATAATCCAATCAAGGCTCTCCCAAGGAAGCCTGTTCAAATCATGATTGTCGCACTTGTCGTTATTACTGTTCCGGGGCCTCTCCCCTATGAATCTGATAAGGCTATCCCCTGGCACTATGGGGCAGATGTGTATGTGAATGGAATTAAGCAAGAGTTCAACACTGGAACCAATATCAGCAATATCACTGGTCCAGCAAAGGTTACCCGCAGTGGCAGGCTCTTCTCGCCTGACATTGCACCACCCGCTGTTCGAAGACCCCTCACTATAACACCTGCAAGTGTACCTGTTCCCAGTTCTGATCAAGTTGTTTCCCCTGCTGCCGAGTCATCTAATGCTCGAGGCAAAGGGATTGAAGATGAGCCTGCCCGGATGGAGGCACCAAGACCTATAACTGCTGAGGCCTCCCAACAAGAGATGGAGGAAATCCTGAAAATAATCAAGAAGAGTGACTTTAATGTTGTGGAGCAGCTGGGACATACACCCTCCAAAATCTCCATGCTCTCCTTGCTACTGTGCTCAGAGGCCCATGCTAAGGCCTTAATTTCATTTCTCAAGACGGCCCATGTGCCACAGGAGACATCTGTAGTCCAGTTTACTGATTGCGTAGCAAATCTGACAGCGGACAATGGTTTGGGTTTCTCAGATGCTGACCTTACTGCTAAAGGAAGAGACCACAATGATGCCCTGCATGTCTCTATCGAATGCAGGGGCACTACTCTGGCACACGTGTTGGTGGACACTGGCTCTTCCCTAAATGTGCTACCCAAGAAAGCCTTAGATCGTTTGGATTGTGAAAGCCTGGAGCTGAAGCCTAGCAACATCATCGTCAGAGCCTTTGACGGTTCTAAGAGGATGGTTCATGGAGAGGTTGACATTCCTATTCGTGTGGGCTCTCAAGTATTCGACTCTACTTTCTACGTGATGGATATCCGTCCATCGTATTCTTGTCTACTGGGTCGACCTTGGATCCACAAAGTTGGGGCAGTGACCTCTACCTTGCACCAGAAGCTAAAGTACCCTGTCAGAGGGAAGATTGTCACTGTGCAGGGAGAGGAGGAGTATATGGTGAGCCATTTGAATTCCTTCAGGTATATTGAGATGGATGGGGAGTTTATTGAAACCCCCTTTCAGCATTTCGAAGAGGTACCTCCAACTTTGGCAGCAGCAGAAACAGTGGTCGAAGAGGATGTTCCTTTGAAGATGGCTTCCTTGAAGGATGCCCGGGCTGTGATCCAGAAAGGTGAATGTACTAACTGGGGCAGGCTCCCTGATTTTACACAGAAAACTAATAAGTTCGGACTGGGTTTTACTACAGAGGGACAGAAAGCTATGCGGAAGGCAAAGACCAGAAGACCTCCTGTGTTCATTACCAATCCAGGAGTGAATGCTGTTGGGGAGGATAATGAAGTGGATGAAGCTGAGTTCGATAGCTGGATCTACCTGACGACTGATGGCGGATTGACCAATTGGATTGCTAAGGACCATACTCCTGTTACTTTTGTTACGCAGTAATAAACTCCTATGTTTTGTTATTTGTAATAAACAATTAAAACTCTATGGCCCGGTGTCTTACCCGAGGCACCGTGGTTTCATTTGTGAGGGCATATAAATTGTCATTTCATATATCATGAATAAAGATCTTGGACGTTTTCTCGCATTTCAAATCTTATGCTCCTTTTCTGTCTTTCCTTCCTTTATATATTTCAAAACAGCTGTATTTACACACACTCACTCATACAGGTTTCAATCCACTCTGGATCTCACTGGTAACGACTCTGCTACTGCCAGTTATGACTTCGAAAATCCGATCAACTTAGCCGAAGACGAAGGTGAAGATGATTGTGAAGTGCCTGGCGAGCTTGCAAGACTGTTGCTCCAGGAAGAGAGGGTAATTCAACCACACGAAGAGCCAGTGGAAACAATAAACCTGGGTACGGATACAGACAGAAAGGAGGTTAAGATTGGTGCCAACCTAGAGCTCAGCGTGAAGCAACGGTTGACTCAGATTCTACATGATTATATGGAGATCTTTGCCTGGTCCTACGAAGACATGCCCGGGTTGGATACCGATATTGTGGTCCATCACTTGCCTACTAAGGAAGACTGCCCTCCGGTTAAGCAAAAGGTCTGCCGTATGCGTCCAGAGATGTCTGAGAAGATCAAAGCCGAGGTTATGAAACAGTTTGATGCAGGGTTCCTTGAAGTGACTTCTTACCCTCAGTGGGTTGCTAATGTGGTGCCGGTACCAAAGAAAGACGGAAAGGTCAGAATGTGTGTTGACTACAGGGATCTGAACAGGGCCAGCCCCAAGGATGACTTCCCTTTACCTCACATTGATGTCCTTGTTGACAATACAGCTCAGCATAAGGTGTTCTCTTTCATGGATGGTTTTTCAGGTTACAATCAGATCAAGATGGCACCTGAAGACATGGAAAAAACTACCTTTGTTACTCAGTGGGGCACCTTCTGCTACAAGGTCATGCCTTTTGGACTGAAGAACGCTGGGGCAACCTACCAACGTGCCATGGTTGCTTTATTTCATGACATGATCCATCATGAGATAGAAGTCTATGTTGATGACATGATTGCAAGGTCCCAGACTGAGGAAGAACACCTTGATCATCTGCAGAAGTTGTTTGACCGTTTGAAACTGTACAAGCTAAGGTTGAACCCGAACAAGTGCACCTTCGGGGTAAGATCTGGGAAGTTGCTAGGCTTCGTTGTAAGTGATAAGGGTATTCAAGTGGACCCTGCCAAGGTTAAAGCTATTCAAGAGATGCCAGTTCCTAGGACAGAGAAAGAGGTCAGAGGCTTTTTAGGACGCCTGAATTACATTGCTCGATTCATCTCGCACCTAACTGCTACCTGTGAGCCAATCTTCAAGCTGCTGAAGAAAGATCAGGTAGTACGTTGGAATGATGAATGTCAGGCTGCTTTTGACAGAATCAAAGAGTATCTCCAAGAACCACCCATCCTTATGCCACCGGTTGAAGGGAGACCTCTCATACTATACCTGACAGTACTTGACAACTCAATGGGGTGTGTGTTGGGGCAGCATGACGAGTCTGGCCGAAAAGAGTATGCCATTTATTACCTTAGCAAAAATTTTACCGACTGTGAGACCCGATACTCACTGCTCGAGAAAACTTGCTGCGCTTTGGTATGGGCTGCTCGCCGGTTGAGACAGTATATGCTGACTCACACTACCTTGTTGATCTCAAAGATGGACCCGATAAAGTACATATTTGAAAAGCCTGCTCTGTCTGGGAGAATAGCAAGATGGCAAATGATCTTGATAGAATACGACATTCAGTACACAACCCAGAAAGCCATCAAGGGAAGTGTATTGGCAGACCACTTGGCACATCAGGCAGTAGACGACTATCAGTCAATGAACTTCGAGTTTCCAAACCAGAGCATCATGATAGTGACTGATTGTGAAGTACCTGGACCGGATGAAGGACCTGAGGAAGGATCCCGATGGTCTATGCACTTTGACGGAGCCTCCAACGCCTTGGGTAACGGCATCGGCGCTGTGATCATATCCCCTCAAGGCACTCATACTCCACTTACTGCCCGGCTATGTTTCAACTGTACCAACAACATGGCGGAGTATGAGGCGTGCATCATGGGTCTTCAAGCTGCGATCGACCTAAGGATCAAGTTTCTGAGTGTCTTCGGAGATTCCGCTCTCGTGATCAATCAGATCAAAGGAGAGTGGGATACGAAACATCCGAATCTTATTCCTTACATAGAATGTGTGTTGACATTGATTCCCCACTTCACAGAGATAACCTTTGAACACTTCCCGAGAGAGGAGAATTATTTGGCGGACGCGTTAGCTACAATGTCTTCCATGTTCAAAGTCAAATGGGACAATGAGGCTCCCCGGATCATCATCTGGAAACTAGACGAACCGGCATACTGTTGTGATCTCGAGACTGAATTGGTGACTGAGAAGCCTTGGTACCATGAAGTGAAGAGATACTTGGAAGCTCAGGAATACCCTGAAGGTGCGTCTGTCAATGATAAAAAGTTTCTAAGAAGGTTCGCATCGAAATTCTTCCTTAGCAACGGCATCCTGTATAAGTGAAATCATGATTCGACCTTACTGCGTTGTGTGGATAAGACAGAAGCAGAAAGGATCATGGAAGAGCTACACGAAGGGACATTCGGGACACATTCCAGTGGACACACTATGGCAAAGAAAATCCTTCGGGCAGGGTATTTCTGGTCCACAATGGAAGCAGACTGCTACCAACACTCTCGGACGTGTCATAAATGCCAGATTTATGCAGACAAGGTGCATGTTCCTCCAGTTCCTCTAAATGTCCTGACTGCGCCTTGGCCGTTTGCAATGTGGGGCATAGATATGATCGGTGAGATTAGACCTACGGCATCCAACGGGCATCGCTTCATTCTGGTGGCGATTGACTATTTCACGAAGTGGGTCGAAGCAGCTTCCTACGCTACGGTAACCAAGACTGTTGTGGCACGGTTCATTCGGCACAACCTGATCTGTCGATACGGCGTCCCAGAAAGAATTATTACAGACAACGGTACCAATCTCAATAACAAGATGATCACTGAGCTCTGCGAGCAGTTTAAGATACAGCACCACAACTCTTCTCCTTACAGACCGAAGATGAATGGGGCTGTAGAAGCAGCAAATAAAAATATCAAGAAAATCGTGCAGAAGATGACAGTGACTTACAAAGATTGGCACGAGATGTTATCGTTCGCTCTACATGGGTACCGCACCTCAGCCAGGACGTCAACCGGGGCAACTCCTTTCTCCTTGGTCTACGGCATGGAGGCAGTCTTACCGATCGAAGTGCAAATACCCTCTCTCCGGATAATGAAGGATGCAGATCTGAACGAAGATGATTGGATCCAGACACGACTTGATCAGTTAAACCTTATTGACGAAAAGAGACTTGCTGCTATCTGTCATGGTCAGACGTATCAGAAACGGATGATCTGGGCATTTAACAAAAAGGTCAGACCACAGGAATATCAAGTTGGGGATCTGGTAATCAAGCGAATCATCCTTCCTCAGAGTGATCCAAGGGGCAAATGGACCCCTACGTACGAAGGGCCATTTGTGGTTAAACATGTGTTCTCAGGAGGAGCCATGATTCTAACCAACATGGATGCTGACGACCTTCCTCACCCCGCTAATGCAGACATAGTAAAAAAATACTACGCATGAAAAAGACCCGCTAGGCTGACATGCCTAGGCAAAAATTAGGGCTTCCCGGTGAACCAAAAGGGTTCGGGCAAAATGAAGGGATGAAATGAAAAAAAATCTGTACACCCGGCAAGTCGAAAACCTGAAAAGGCGGCTTGAGCAAAAATGGGTATCCCGGTGGACTGAAAACCCGAAAGGGCGGTCCAGGCAAAAGTTAGGGATAAAGCGTAATACTATGTCTCATGGGATCACTTTGCATCCAGAATCCGGTATCTACATCAAGTTCAGACGGCATCGATCAGTCAGCTTCATCTTCAACCAAGGTCATCAAGTGATGAGACACTCAAAGACATAAAGGCGATATCAGAGTTGAAACCCAGTGGATCATTCATTTCACACAACTGTTTTATTTTCTCTTGTACAAAATTGTATAAACTCTTTTCCGGCGGCGTTCTCTTACTAGGACGTCAGTCTCTTGTACATAAACGCCTATTTTACAGGCAAATTCAAAAAAAATCAATACAAATATACTTTTCAGTTAAAAGTGCCAATTGTTTTTCCTTTTCTGTTTTGTTTTGCGAAGAACGTCCAAGGTTCAATTTGTGATATATGCATTGACAATAATTTGCTAACTCATGAATATTTGCATACGAAACAAAGGATTAATTACAGGTCACATTAGAAACAGGGGCAATAAAGAGTTGTCTGAGCAATCTAATTGGTCTGTCCGCCAAGGTATCAAGGTAGGTTCGGCTGAAGGACATAACCAGTACATCTTAATTCCCCAGAGAGTGAGCCAGCAAGTCAGTGCACTCTCCCCAAGCAAAGTTACAGTCAGCCTTAAGGAAGTTGGGTATCCTCCAGCAGATCTCAACATTCCCTAGCACGAGATATAGACATTCCTAACAAGCATCCCCGGCAGTCTTGGTCTAAAGATTGTTCCCCGGCGGTATATCAAACAGGCAATGGATTCACCTCCCCAGCAGTTCAAAACTTCCCCAAGAGAGTCCAATCCAGCTCCCCCAGGAAAGTTGGAATTCATCTCCCCAAGCAGTAAGCTTATCCCCAGTAGATTCTGGAAGCTTATCCTCGCAGAGCACGAACGCGTCTCCCGGCTTTATTCAAAGAGTTATTTCCTTACCAGGATATAACTGGGTTATCCTCAGCCAAAAGCCACGAAAAGATCGTTCTCGGCGAAGTCTTCTTATCCCCAGCGAGGTCTATTAACACTTCCAACACAACAATGGTATCCCCAGCGAAGTTACCATCAACATTTCAGCAAAGTATCTCTCTCCCCACAGAGTATTGGTTGCCCAGCAAGATCGTTAGAGTACTTTTCTCCCCGCAGAGTTATCCATTCGCCAAGTTTATTCCCCAACGGAGTTATCTTCTCCTACCGGTATTCTTGCAACTATCATCCCCAGCGGAAGCAAAGATCTATTCTTCAACATCAGCCCAGGATATGATTTCCCGGCACCCGTCAAGGATTTACTTTCCTAGACGACAAACATACATTCATAAACATCGCACTTCCATACACTATAGCATGCATATACGCATCATATCTTACAAATCTCATTTATGTTGAGAACATCATCGCTTGATTCATATCATGCCTTGCATATGACTGACCTTTACCTTTCAGGAAAGATCTAGTTAAGTTCTCAGCTATATTCAAGGCCTTCTCTGGTTCAGTCAGATCGACCCTAAGATCTCCCTGATTCTTATCCAGTGGAAGACATTTCAAGACCTAGACCGGTTCAGTTAAATCAACTCTAAGATTTTTCTGTTTCTTATCCAGTCAAAGGCCTTCTCTGGTTCAGTCATATCGACCCTAAGATCTCCCTGTTTCTTATCCAGTTGAAGACATTTCAAGACCTAGACCGGTTCAGTTAGATCGACCCTAAGATTTTTCTGTTTCTTATCCAGTCAAAGGCCTTCTCTGGTTCAGTCAGATTGACCCTAAGATCTCCCTGTTTCTTATCTAGTTGAAGACATTTCAAGACCTAGACCGGTTCAGTTAAATCGACCCTAAGATTTTTCTGTTTCTTATCCAGTCAAAGGCCTTCTCTGGTTCAGTCAGATCGACCCTAAGATCTCCCTGTTTCTTATCCAGTTGAAGACATTTCAAGACCTAGACCGGTTCAGTTAAATCAACCCTAAGATTTTTCTGTTTCTTATCCAGTCAAAGGCCTTCTCTGGTTCAGTCAGATCGACCCTAAGATCTCCCTGTTTCTTATCCAGTTGAAGATTTCAAGACCTAGACCGGTTCAGTTAAATCGACCCTAAGATTTTCCTGTTTCTTATCCAGTCAAAGGCCTTATCTAGTCCAGTTAAATCGACCCCTAACAGATTTTCCTGATGAAGACTCAGTAGAAGACATCCAAGATTCTCTCATCGTTACTGTTGAGGTAGTAATCGTCCCCAGATTCTCTCAGCGTTCCTGTTGAGGTAGTAATCATCTCAAGATTCTCTCAGCGTTACTGTTGAAGTTGAAGTCTCAAGATTCTCCCAGAGTTCCTGTTGAGGTAGTAATCGCCCAAGGTTCTCTCAGCATTCCTGTTGAGGTAGTAATCGTCCAAGGTTCTCTCGACGTTACTGTTGAGGTAGTAACCATCCCTGGTTCATTCATCACCTTTTTGGAGCTCCAGACCTAATTCCTGTAACCAGTCAGGACACATCTATACAAAGAGTTTGAAGACCAGCTCCTGTCACAGGCCAGGTAATCATGTTCTTTTGCAGGTACGCAAGCTCTCGCTAAGGAATCTCTTACGCGATCAACATCCAGATGGCATCTATAAGCCCATCCGCGATCCATCATCTCTTAGCATGGCATCTATAAGCCCATCATCCTATCCATCAATCTCCAAATGGCATCTATAAGCCCATTCTCCACCATCACACTACTATGTGAGCGCAAATTTCTGGGCACTCTAGTGTTCAATCATCTTCCACCTTCGGATTACGAAAGGCACGTCAGCCAATCTGCATCCTCAGGTCTAAGAAGTTTGAACAGGGGCAACTGTTGTACCCCAAAATTTTCCCTCCCATATTCTTCAAAATTTGCCAAGTCAAAGCTTCAAAATCTCCCCAAGGGTTGCACAGTTCAAGGGCCTCCTAACAGTCAAGAACTAGGGTTTTGGTTCTGACAAAGAAAATGAAGTTTCCAAGGGTCCAATCAAGTCCCACATGCTTATAAACATTGTCAAGTATCCTCATGTCAAGTTTCAAGACTCACAGCACAAAATTGCACAGTCAAAAACCCTAATTGCCCTACAGTCAACTGCAGGGGCAAAATGGTCATTTGACAGTCAAAAAGTTCAAATTTTTGGTCAACATCTCATTTTGAAGCCACAAACATCATTTGATCAATGCTTGATCATGATTATCAAGGTATGGCTCAAAAAGTCTCAAGATGCAAAAGTTTCTATTTTTGGACAGTTGAAAAAGTCAACTGTAACTTGACCAAGGCATAACTTCCACATGGATTATCAGAAAAATTCCATCCAAAGCTCATTTTGAAGAGAAAGACATTTCCTACAACTCCTCTTCACACTTCAAGTCCAAGAAATGCTCTCACAAAAAGTTATCAATTTCAACATTATAGGTCATTTTCAAAAGTCAACAAAAAGGGACTTTAGGTCAAAGGCCATAACTTGAGATTGGTAAATAAAAATGACATGTTACCAAAGGCATTGGTTAGAGGACTTCAAGACCTTTCCAAAATGTCCAAGAACATGAGCAAAGCTTAAAAATTGAGCAAGATATGCCTTGTGGAAGTTGGGAAATATTTGGGTATTTTGAAAAGTCAACTTTGCTTCAAATGCCTTAAAATTGATAATGGGCCACATTTTCTTCCAAGATTCATCATCCAAAGCATGTGCACGACCATTTGGCCCAAAGGGAATTTATTCATCATTTTTATTTATTTATTTGAATTTTTAATTGCTATTAATTCATTTAATAAAATAAAATATGTGAAAAATACCAAAGCAAGCTTTTCAAATCTTTTTATGCATGAAATATCTTCAAGATTTCGTGCATTATCAGATATGGAAAGAATCAAGGTGATTTGTACATAATTGGCATCAAAAACATGTGAAAAATATTTGAAGAATTATGCATAAAAATCAAATATTGTTCTCATCAATGCAAAGATTTTTGGATCAAAAACTCAACCCTAATTCACTCCATACATAAGCCAGATGCTAGACCTAGTGCAAGGAACCTGAAAGCTGCGCCCCATCTGAAGAACAAAGTTGGCATTTTTTCCAAATTTTCAAAAACTGAAATCACGATTTCAAGGAGTTTCAAGGCAAAATATTGACTCCATTACATTCCTGAAGCATCAGTGAACATTCCTGGATCAAAGCCACTAGTTTTAACACCAAGAATTGGTAGAAATATGTTTCACTTTTCATGAAAATATGCATATTCGTGTTTCAGTTTTTAAGCATTCTCATTGCATTTTCTTTGTGGATTTATATTCAGTTAACCATTCTAAAGCTAACCGTATGTTTTAATTGAGTTTTCACGCACCGTATGAAGAATCACCATTGGAGTATTTTAGGGTTGCAGAGGTTCAAATTTAGGGCTTCTCTGTTATGGAAAAATTGAGACACAAGGCTGGTACCATTGGAACGAGAAACTTCACACGAACCTAACCATCCTATCGCGCCTAATTTCTGATCAAAGATGGCCTAATCGCTATTTTCATGCTTGCTATTTAGTGGGGGTTTAAAACCCCCGCTATTCAATTTGTTTTTGTTTCAGGTACAGCAAGCCATTGGAGAAGATGGTGATGTGTAGGCCAATGATTGGAGCATTTGAAATTCGCGCGAAAATGTCCCACTAACGTTTGTCTTTTCTTATAATAATTATTTGTCATATAATAAACAAAGCGTGCGGTTGGTACAGATGGTGAAGGTGTTGTCTCATAAGGCACTGGGACCTGGGTTCGATTCCCAGGTCCCCCACTCTGTTTCAATATTTTTTTCTTTCAACATAATCCTATGCACCTTGCCTCCAAAGGTTCATCATATGCCCACAATCTCAGCTTGCCACATGGCCAATAACTCCAATCCAAAGGTTGAGATTTGAGGAGCACCATGGGCATCAGTCAATGCAGACACACGTGACCAGGAAAGTCAAAAGAGGCCTTGGAACATTGGGCCTGGTTGCTAGCCAAAGACCTCCAACTTGGGGACAGAACCCCCCATTGGTTTGCTCTTTCATCTTTTTTTGTATTTTTTCTACTTTTATTTGTTTTAATTAATTTCCCTTTAATTCTTTAAATTAATTTATTTTCATAAAATATAAAAATAATATAAAAACCAGAAAAGACAAAAAAAAAACAAAAATATATTTTATTTTAATATCTTTGTAAATAAACTGTATCATTTAATTTAATTTTAAGTTCTAGGCTTAATTTTAAACATTTTTCTCAATAAACTTAAAAAATTGTAGAGTTAGGGTTTTGACTATTCTTACCTTTTCTTTTTCATATTAATAATTAATTATATATTTTTGTAAATAAAATTGCATTAACTAATTAGATTAATTTTAGATTCAATTTTAACATATTTTTCTTAATAAATAAAAATAGTTAGAATTAGGGTTAATTAAATTTTTAATTTCATTTAATCTTCTCATTAAAAATTCATAAATACAAAAAACTCCAAAAATCTTTCCTTTTATTTTAATTTAATTAATTGGTTAATCGTAATTTAATTTCATTAAAAAGGGTCCAACGCCCTCGCATTCGATCGTAATTTCAATTCGCGCGTTTATTTTATTTCCTCTTTTTATGTAATTCTCCCAAAGCCATGTAATAGATCAATTAGGGTTTTTATATTTCTCGCACTTTACTTTATTTTATGTCAAATCGGGTCCTGGATTTAATTTGGCGATGTGGACCCGCGCCTTTGTAATAGTTTAGGATCTTTAATTCTCGCCTCTTTTAAGCTGTTAATAATTGCATGCAAGAATGAATGTTAAAATAAAAACAAAAGCGTAGATCACCAATACAAGACAAAATATCTGAAAACGACACACAAATCACACACCACCCCTAGGATACGCCTCACTGTTGCCTTGCCCCTCGAAAGGTGATCGTCGAGTAGAGGATGTTTTAGTAAGTCCTCATGATCCGGAAACCTGGCATGAGGGTAGCTTCTAAGGTGTCTTCCTATTGCTCCTGTAACACCCTCTAAAACCCCGCATAAAATTTCGCAAATAATTGAAATCATATTTTCAGAGTACATGTATTAACGAGGATGTCACAATTCTCTTTTAATAAAAACAAGTTCCTGTCATGCATAACATAGAAGCAACTCATACATGTTTACACCGCAGAATATTATATTTAATAAAACCAAAGTTATAATATTTTCAATCATCAGGGATTAACACCTGGAATATATCAACATCATATTATAACCAAATACTAAGGAAATAAACGAGTCTGACTAAAGTAGCTCGACAAACAAACGTTCCCGGAGTTACAACTATCAGAGCATGACCCGGACAATACTTAAACCGAAAAAAACTAGAAACAGCAAGTCTTCGCCAATCATCTGAGCGAAGCTCCTCAATCTGAAATGTTCAACAGTAAGGGTGAGCATCTCAATTATACATTTGATTATACGTTCATAACAATCAATTCAGAAAAACCATAAGCATCACCCAAACAGTTAGCATGTTTCATAGTTTACGAAAACCTTTACAATTCATATATTCATAATATATTACTTTTCATACTTATAATTAACATCAAACATCATTAATAATTCAGCAACAATACATGCATACAATCAATTAAATACAACATTGGAAAATCATCCATTCATGTTATATTCAATATAATGCAACACACCCATGCATGTGGTACCATTTTACCGCCCCATTAAATCTCGGGTCACGGACAACTCACCGTTCCATTATATCGCGGACACGGCTACCACCTCAACGTTCCATTAAATCGCGGACACATATATTGGCCATCATGTTAATTCCACACAATGGGAATTAACAAATGAAACATGATATGTAAAGTATGTAACACTCAGCATACTATTAACATCAAGGAAACATATCATGCAACATCAACAATATCAATCATAACAGGATATGGATAGCATGTAATCACTCAACATACTATTAACATCAACCAATCATATCAAGTTATATCATAATTCATGCTTGATAACATCATCTAAAAGCATGACAATAACATCCACGTAGTGTTGGTATCATAACATACAAACATTATTCGATACAAGCATCAAACAACACTAGGGAATCAATAAGCAGCATATTCCAAACATATAAAACACTGCACATCAAAACATAATCAATTCCGTACATAACAGCATGCACAGAAAATAGAATTCAGAAGCCAACACAGGAGGTTCAACACGGGTGCCCGTGTGCAGCAACACTGCCTGTGTGGAAATGTGTCCAGAAACACATTATTTTTTACCAACACAGAAGATCAACACGGGTGCCCGTGTGCAGCAACACGGCCCGTGTGGAAATGTGTCCAGAAACACATTATTTTTACCAACACAGAAGATCAACACGGGTGCCCGTGTGCAGCAACACGGCCCGTGTTGATGAGCGCGTGCCAAATATTCCTGTACCTGCAGCAGCTCATATGCCAACATTTTTGCACGAAAATACATTTCTACAGCAGTGCAATGCAGTACAAAACATCCAAATACACATCAAGTTTCCAAAACATCAATTTCCTATGCCTCTGACCTATGTTCATCAATTTCCCACAAATTGAATAACTCAAATCCTTCAATGTTATAGTTTTCTAAAATCGTTGGAAGACAGAATTCCTTTTTCAAATCATTTAATCCAAAAACTTAATGTTATAATTACCAACAATTATCAAAGTAACCTTAAAAGTGATTATTCGTCCTTTTGGGGAAATCTGATAACATCAAGGTTATCCTTAGAACACCTAAGGGAAACTCCTGATCATACAATTTCGATCTAAATCAACAATAGGGATTAATTTCTTAATCGATTCACAACCTTTAGGGAACCTAATCTTTTCTAACGAAATTCGACCCTAAAGTTATCTATCACTAAGAACATCAGAGAAAACGGGATTATCCTACGATTACCCAACCAATCGCATCTAAACCCATAAGCAAATATAAATTGAGTAGTAGCCCCCCTTACCTTATCAAATTGCAGCTTTGAACTCTTGAGCAATTGTTCTTCGTTCTTCAGAGCTCCAATCCCAAATATCTCCAAATTCTGTTTTATCGTGAAAAGTGAGAAATAACTTAAGTTCCAAAATATATATCCTTATTTCTTTTGCACCCCCACTCTTTACTAACGGCATCCAAGCCCAATAACTTAAAAACCCAATATTTTCTTATTTTCTCTAGTTTTCCTTCAATTATTCCAAAATAAAATTCTTTTTATTTTATTAATTCTAATAAAATAAATTCCCAATTAAATAAATCAAATAATTAAAACTGGGGTGTTACAACTCTCCCCTACTAAAAGAGTTTTCGTCCTCGAAAATATACCTTAAACGAACAGTTCCGGATAAGCCTCTTTCATCTGGCTCTCCAGTTCCCAAGTAACATTTCCATCAGCTGGACCTCCCCAAGCAACCTTCACTAATGCTATCTCTTTACCTCTTAACTGTTTCACTTCCCGATCTTCTATCCTCATAGGCAATGTTTCTACAGTCAGGTTATCCCTCACCTGTACATCATCTACTTGGATTACATGAGATGGGTCTGGAATGTATCTCCTCAACTGAGAAACATGAAAAACATCGTGCAAATTCGCAAGTCTCGGAGGTAAAGCAATACGATAAGCAACTTCTCCAACTCTTTCCGTAATCTGAAACGGACCAATAAAACGCGGAGTCAACTTCTTAGATTTCAACGCTCGACCAATACCCGTCATCGGAGTAACTCTCATAAACACATGATCTCCAGCACTGAATTCTAAATTCTTCCTCCTCTTATCATGATAACTTTTCTGACGACTCTGAGAAGCTCTCATCTTCTCTTGAATCAATTTGATCTTTTCAGTAGTTTGCTGAACAATCTCTGGCCCAATTATTGAACTCTCTCCAGATTCATACCAACACAAAGGCGTTCTACACCGTCTACCATACAATGCCTCAAACGGAGCCATACCAATACTCGAATGGTAACTATTGTTATAAGTAAATTCAATCAATGGCAAATAGCTATCCCAAGCTCCACCCTTCTCTAAAACACAAGCACGCAATAAATCTTCTAACGATTGAATCGTCCTCTCCGTCTGTCCATCAGTTTGAGGATGATAAGCTGAACTCAACCTCAACTTAGTACCCATAGCCTTCTGCAATCCTTCCCAAAACTTCGAAGTGAACCTCGGATCTCTATCTGACACAATACTAGAAGGAACTCCATGTAAACTCACTATTTTCTCAATATATAACTGTGCCAATCTCTCTATTGAGTAATCCATTCGCACCGGTATAAAATGAGCAGACTTAGTCAGTCTATCCACAATAACCCATATCGCTTCAAAATTCTTAGGAGTTCTCGGCAACCCAGACACAAAATCCATAGAAATACTGTCCCACTTCCATTCTGGAATAAACATCGGTTGCATAAATCCAGACGGCTTCTTATGCTCAATCTTCGACTTCTGACAGATTAAACATGCATACACAAATTCAGATATTTCCTTTTTCATTCCCGGCCACCAAAACAATTTCTTCAAATCATGATACATTTTCGTGGCACCCGGATGAAAACTCATCCCACTGCGATGTCCTTCCTCTAATATACTCTTCTTGATTTCTGCAACATCAGGAACACAAACTCTATCACCAAATCTCATAACATCATTTTCATCAATTCTAAACTCACCACCTTGACCTTGGTTGATCAATGTCAATTTATCAACTAAATTAACATCAGATTTCTGCCCGATCCTGATCTCTTCTAGAATACCACTAGTAAGTTTCAACATACCCAAACGAACACACTTCGGAGTACTTTCACAAATTAAACTCAAATCTCGGAATTGTTCAATTAACTCCAATTCACGAACCATCATCATAGACATATGCAAGGATTTCCTGCTCAAAGCATCTGCAACCACATTTGCCTTACCAGGATGGTAATTCAAACCAAAATCATAATCTTTGAGAAATTCCAACCACCTTCTTTGCCTCATATTGAGCTCTTTCTGATCGAAAAGATACTTCAAACTCTTATGATCACTATACACTTCAAATCTCGAACCATACAGATAATGTCTCCACAATTTCAAGACAAACACAACTGCTGCTAACTCTAAGTCATGAGTAGGATAGTTCCTTTCATGAACCTTCAACTATCTCGAAGCATACGCAACTACCTGTTGATTCTGCATTAAAACACCACCTAATCCCATCAGAGATGCGTCACAATAAACCACAAAAGATTCCACCGGATTCGGCAAAATCAGAATAGGAGCACTAGTCAATCTCCGCTTCAATTCTTGGAAACCTTTCTCACAATCAGAATCCCAAATAAACGCTTGTCCTTTACGAGTCAACTTTGTCAACGGCAATGCTAACTTTGAGAATCCTTCGATAAACTTTCTGTAATAACCTGCAAGACCAAGAAAACTTCTGATTTCAGAAACAGTCTTCGGCGCTTCCCACTGAGATACTGCTTCTACTTTTGTAGGATCCACTGCAATACCATTCTTAGAAATCACATGTCCAAGAAAACTAACTTCATTCAGCCAGAACTCACATTTGGACAGCTTTGCATACAACTTCTTATCTTTCAACAACTCTAACACAATTCTGAGATGTTCCGCATGCTCTTCGTCATTCTTGGAATAAATCAGAATGTCGTCAATAAAAACCACAACAAACTTATCCAGATACGGATGAAAAATCCTGTTCATATATTCCATGAAAACACCAGGTGCATTAGTAACTCCGAACGGCATAACAGAGTATTCATAATGCCCATACCTCGTTCGAAAAGCAGTCTTTTGAATATCTTCCGCTTTCACACGAATCTGATGATATCCAGATCTCAAGTCAATCTTACTGAATACACTGGCTCCAATTAGCTGATCCATTAAATCATCAATCCTCGGTAATGGATACCGATTCTTAATGGTTACCTTGTTCAATTGCCTGTAATCAACACACAGTCTCATAGAACCTTCTTTCTTCTTGACCAACAATACCGGAGCACCCCAAGGCGAAACACTTGGACGAATAAACTTCTTCTCCAGTAAATCTTCCAACTGACTCTTCAATTCAGCCAACTCAGATGCAGACATACGATATGGTGCCATCGACACCGGTCTCGTACCAGGAATCAAATCTATAGAAAATTCCACTTCTCTCTCAGGAGGTAACTCACCAACATCATCAGGAAAGACTTCTGGAAAATCACACACCACTGGCAATTCACCACTCCTGACCTTTCCTGTTGCATCTAACGAAGCAAGTAACATAAACACATTAGCACCGTCTTCAATTGCTTCTTGTACCTGCCTAGCAGTTATAGTCAAATTCTCGACACCAACTGCCTCTGGGAAAGTCACCGTCTTAGCAAAACAGTTCAGATGAACCCGGTTGAATTCCAACCAGTTCATCCCAAGGATAATATCAATTTGTTCAAGCGGTAGGCACACTAAATCCATACCGAAACCTCTACCAAAAATCTCAATAGGACAATTCCTACACACTAGTGAAGTTGTCACTGAACCCGATGCAGGAGTATCAATAACCATGCTACCTCGCATATCAGATATGTCCAGTTTCAACCTCTCAGCACAATCCAAAGAAATGAAAGAATGAGTTGCACCAGTATCAATAATTGCAACTAAAGGTGTGCCATGAATAAAACACGTACCTTTAATCAATCAATCCTCTGGAGTAGTCTCAGATCCAGACAAAGCGAACACTTTTCCACCTGACTGGTCCTTCTTAGGCTTAGGACACTGTGGACGAATGTGACCTTCTTCGCCACAATTGTAACAAGTAACAGACTTCCCTTTGCAATCAATAGACAAATGACCAGTCTTTCCACATTTATAGCACTTCTTCTCATCGCTCTTGCAATCTCGAATATGATGACCAAACTCACCACACCTGTAGCATCTGATAGGAGCCTTAGAATCTCCCCCACTAGGCCTTTTCCATCCACCTGATTTCTGGTTACCTCTACCATATGGCTTGCCACGGTCCATATGTTGCTTTCCTCTTTTATCAACAGCCCCACGAGAGTGAGACGACCTAGTCTTGGTAATATCTTCTTCCAAGATCCTGCTACAATCCACCAGATCAGAAAATCTACGAATACGCTGGTACCTGATTCCCTGCTTAATCTCATCTCGGAGACCATTCTCAAATTTGATACACTTAGAGAATTCTCCAGCCTCATCATTGTTCTAGTGTGCATAATACTTTGCCAGCTCAGTGAACTTAGTAGCATACTCACTAACAGTCAGATTGCCCTGCTTAAGCTCCAAAAATTCAATTTCCTTTCTTCCCCGAACATCTTCAGGAAAGTACCTCCTCAGAAAAGCCCTTCTGAAGTTAGCCCAAGTTAGTGCCTCTCCATCCTGAACCATTTCAGTCCTTGTTGCAACCCACCAGTCATCGGCCTCTTCTGCCAACATATGCGTACCATATCTGACTTTCAGATCTTCAGCACAATCAATCACACGGAAAATCCTTTCGATTTCCTTCAGCCACTTCTGAGCACTTTCAGGGGCATGTGTACCTTTGAACAACGGAGGATTGTTCCTTTGGAAGTACCCCAATTGCCTATCAGCACCAATCACGCCTCCATTTGGATTTCCAGCAAGTACACCAGCTAACATCCCCAAAGCCTCAGCGAGTGCAGCATCATTTCGTCCGTTACCTCTTCCAGCCATATTCCTAAGAATTAAAACATACTCCTCATCAGAATACAGTATCGACAGTGTGGCCTTACACTAGTCGCATACAAAAGGAATGACTGACTCAAGACTCTGGTCGCAACGACCGACTATGCTCTGATACCACTATTGTAACACCCTCTAAAACCCCGCATAAAATTTCGCAAATAATTGAAATCATATTTTCAGAGTACATGTATTAACGAGGATGTCACAATTCTCTTTTAATAAAAACAAGTTCCTGTCATGCATAACATAGAAGCAACTCATACATGTTTACACAGCGGAATATTATATTTAATAAAACCAAAGTTATAATATTTTCAATCATCAGGGATTAACACCTGGAATATATCAACATCATATTATAACCAAATACTAAGGAAATAAACGAGTCTGACTAAAGCAGCTCGACAAACAAACGTTCCCGGAGTTACAACTATCAGAGCATGACCCGGACAATACTTAAACCGAAAAAAACTAGAAACAGCAAGTCTTCGCCAATCATCTGAGCGAAGCTCCTCAATCTGAAATGTTCAACAGTAAGGGTGAGCATCTCAATTATACATTTGATTATACGTTCATAACAATCAATTCAGAAAAACCATAAGCATCACCCAAACAGTTAGCATGTTTCATAGTTTACGAAAACCTTTACAATTCATATATTCATAATATATTACTTTTCATACTTATAATTAACATCAAACATCATTAACAATTCAGCAACAATACATGCATACAATCAATTAAATACAACATTGGAAAATCATCCATTCATGTTATATTCAATATAATGCAACACACCCATGCATGTGGTACCATTTTACCGCCCCATTAAATCTCGGGTCACAGATAACTCACCGTTCCATTATATCGCGGACACGGCTGCCACCTCAACGTTCCATTAAATCGCGGACACGTATATTGGCCATCATGTTAATTCCACACAATGGGAATTAACAAATGCAACATGATATGTAAAGTATGTAACACTCAGCATACTATTAACATCAAGGAAACATATCATGCAACATCAACAATATCAATCATAACAGGATATGGATAGCATGTAATCACTCAGCATACTATTAACATCAACCAATCATATCAAGTTATATCATAATTCATGCTTGATAACATCATCTAAAAGCATGACAATAACATCCACGTAGTGTTGGTATCATAACATACAAACATTATTCGATACAAGCATCAAACAACACTAGGGAATCAATAAGCAGCATATTCCAAACATATAAAACACTGCACATCAAAACATAATCAATTCCGTACATAACAGCATGCACAGAAAATAGAATTCAGAAGCCAACACAGGAGGTTCAACACGGGTGCCCGTGTGCAGCAACACTGCCCGTGTGGAAATGTGTCCAGAAACACATTATTTTTTACCAACACAGAAGATCAACACGGGTGCCCGTGTGCAGCAACACGGCCCGTGTGGAAATGTGTCCAGAAACACATTATTTTTACCAACACAGAAGATCAACACGGGTGCCCATGTGCAGCAACACGGCCCGTGTTGATGAGCGCGTGCCAAATATTCCTGTACCTGCAGCAGCTCATATGCCAACATTTTTGCACGAAAATACATTTCTACAGTAGTGCAATGCAGTACAAAACATCCAAATACACATCAAGTTTCCAAAACATCAATTTCCTATGCCTCTGGCCTATGTTCATCAATTTCCCACAAATTGAATAACTCAAATTCTTCAATGTTATAGTTTTCTAAAATCGTTGGAAGACAGAATTCCTTTTTCAAATCATTTAATCCAAAAACTTAATTTTATAATTACCAATAATTATCAAAGTAACCTTAAAAGTGATTATTCGTCCTTTTGGGGAAATCTGATAACATCAAGGTTATCCTTAGAACACCTAAGGGAAACTCCTGATCATACAATTTCGATCTAAATCAACAATAGGGATTAATTTCTTAATCGATTCACAACCTTTAGGGAACCTAATCTTTTCTAACGAAATTTTACCCTAAAGTTATCGATCACTAAGAACATCAGAGAAAACGGGATTATCCTACGATTACCCAACCAATCGCATCTAAACCCATAAGCAAATATAAATTGAGTAGTACCCCCCCTTACCTTATCAAATTGCAGCTTTGAACTCTTGAGCAATTGTTCTTCGTTCTTCAGAGCTCCAATCCCAAATATCTCCGAATTCTGTTTTATCGTGAAAAGTGAGAAATAACTTAAGTTCCAAAATATATATCCTTATTTCTTTTGCACCCCCACTCTTTACTAACGACATCCAAGCCCAATAACTTAAAAACCCAATATTTTCTTATTTTCTCTAGTTTTCCTTCAATTATTCCAAAATAAATAATTCTTTTTATTTTATTAATTCTAATAAAATAAATTCCCAATTAAATAAATCAAAAAATTAAAACTGGGGTGTTACAGCTCCGGTGATCACCATGTCCCGAACCTTCGAATTGACCCGAACACCTCCAACGGTGGTGCTACCTACCTCTCAATGGTGGGATGGCACTACTTTAAGGACATTTACACAGACGAATTCCTTAGGGTAGGTAGACGACTCTAGATACTTGCTCTAATTTCAAAACAAATCAAAAATACTTTTCACACCGACACCTTTTCAAAAAGCTTTCGAAAGTAATTTTTTCAAACACTCTTGAGGACCGATACAAGAGTCGAACTGGAATTTTCAAAGAAACTTTTTAAAACCCACTCACAGTTAAAAAGCAAACAAAACAATTTTGAAAACACAAGTGAGCAAGTACCTAAGAGCCCATGGATAACCATGGATAGAAAGGGTGCTAACACCTTCCCTTTCTATAATCCACCTCCCGAACCGAGAGCAATCTCTATAAGGAATTTTTCTGTGCTTTTGTCCTTTCCATTTGGAGAAAATAAAAGACGGTGGTGACTCTTGCTTCCGCGACATTTCGCGAACCAGCGTTAAACAGTCAGTTCCAGATACACCGATCACAGTACTCTTTCAACCGGGCAAACAGCTTTTCCAGGTGTTCAAGGTGTTCCTCCTCTGTTTGTGATCGAGCTATCATATCGTCTACGTAAACTTCGATCTCATGATGTATCATATCATGAAATAAAGCTAGCATGGCGCGTTGATAAGTTGCCCCTGCGTTCTTCAGTCCGAACGGCATCACCTTGTAACAGAAAGTACCCCATTGTGTAACAAAGGTTGTTTTTCTCCATGTCCTCGGGGGCCATTTTAATTTGATTGTAGCCCGAGAATCCATCCATGAAGGAAAACACTTTGTGCTGAGCTGTGTTGTCAATCAGAATGTCAATGTGTGGTAGCAGAAAATCATCTTTGGGGCTGGCCCTGTTCAAATCCCGGTAGTCTACACACATCCTGACTTTGCTATCTTTTTTAGGAACTGGCACGATGTTAGCAACCCATTGTGGATAGGATGTAACAGCCAGAAAGCCAGCGTTGAATTGTTTCATCACTTCTGCCTTAATCTTCTCAGACATATCGGGCCTCATTCGGCGGACCTTTTGCTTTATCGGTGGACAATCCTCTCTTGTAGGGAGACGGTGAACCACGATGTCTGTGTCTAAACCCGGCATGTCTTCGTAAGACCAGGCGAAGATTTCAACGTACTCATTTAACAGCTGTATCAGGCGCTCCTTGACACTTGGTTCCAGATTGGAACCCACTTGCACTTCTTTCCGGTCTTCCTCTGTTCCTAGGTTGACAGTTTCCAACGACTCTTCGTGAGGTAAAATGGCCCTTTCCTCTTGCTGTAGAAGTTTGGCTAGTTCCTCTGGTACTTCACAACCTTCGTCATCTTCATACTCAGCCTGATTGATCAGATCTTCAGAGTTATTGAAGGACATAGCAGAATGTCACCCATAGAATCCAGATTGGATGGGTACCTGCATTTGTGAGCGTGGGTGTGTGTAAGGGATATCCATCTTTAAACAAAAAATGCAAAAAGGAAGGAAAATGAACACAACAGTTTATCGATTAAAAACGTCCAATGAATCATTAAACATGGCATATGGATATGAAGATAATCAAAACCCTTACAAATGGACCTACATGCCCCGGGAAAGGCATGAGGTGAAAAAGTAGTGTACGGATTGTTCAGAAGTAAATATTACAGACCATAGGAAATGTTTGACAGATAATTATTGATTAATAAAAGTAATGGGGACAAAGTCCTTTGCCTCCCAGTTGCGTAGTCCCCCTTCGATGGTTGCGTAGATCCAATCTTCAATGTTGACCTCTTCGTCTTCACCTTCCAAAGCATTAATCCCATAAGGAGAGATCTTGACGGGTGCTCTTTCAACCTTTCACCGGCACATAGCTTTCTGCCCCGCAGCAGTGAATCCTAAACCAAACTTGTCTGTTTTATGAGGAATGTCCGACAACTGCCCCCATGTTGAGCTCTTCCCTTCCTTTATTGCGGCCTTCGCGTCTTTTAGAGATGCCATCCTGGCCATCTGCTTTGGTACTTCAGCTACCACTTTTGCTACTTCCAACTCAGGGAAAACTTCCTCGAAGTGCTGGAATGGCGTCTCAATGAATTCACCTTCTACCTCTACATATCGGAAAGAGTTCAGGTGGCTGATCATATACTCCTCTTCACCGTGGACGGTTATGATCTTTCCTTTGATAGGGTACTTCAGCATTTGATGTAGGGAAGAGGTGACTGCCCCAGCATTGTGTATCCATGGTCTCCCCAATAAGAAAGAGTATGACGGACGGATGTCCATCACATAGAAAGTTGAGGGGAAAACCTCTGTACCAACCTTAATGGGAATATCTACCTCCCCATGTACCATTCTCTTTGACCCGTCAAATGCCCTTACAATGATATTACTTGGCCTTAACTCCAAGCCTTCACAGTCTAAACGGTCGAGGGCCTTCTTAGACAGCACGTTCAGAGAAGAACCAGTGTCGACTAGAACATGGGCTAGAGTAGTCCCTTGGCACTCTACTGACACATGTAATGCGTCGTTGTGTTTTCTTCCTTTTGAGGTTAGGTCAGCATCAGAGAAACCTAAACCGTTGTCTGCTGTAAGACTGGCTACACAGTTTTGGAATTGGTCGGCAGAGGTTTCCTGGGGTACATGGGCTGTCTTCAGGAATTTTCTCAATGCTTTAGCGTGTGCCTTTGAACAAAGTAGTAATGATAACATGGATATTTTTGAGGGGGTTTGTCCCAGTTGCTCTACCACGTCATAATCACTCTTTTTAATTATCCTCAAGATCTCCTCTATCTCTTTCTTAGAGGTTTCCGGGATGACCAAAGGTTGAGCCCTCGTCCTGACGAGCTCATCTTGGATCCCTTTACCCTTATCAGCAGAAGTAGGAGGGACAACAACAGGAACAACAGCATCTTCAATCAATGGGGTTCTAGCGGAAATTTTTATTGGTGCATGAATAACTTCGGCGATAGATGAGGGTCCAAAGATTGCCTTTGGGGGGGCAATCTCTGGAGAAAATATTCTCCCACTTCGGGTGATCTTGCTTGTGCCGGCAATGTTTCCAATGCTGGCATCTTCTTCATCAGAGCTTCCTTCGGTTATTTCAACTTGTTTAATACCATGTTAGTAGATTTCTCCACCGTAATTCCATGGTATTGACTTTTCAGAACTGTAGGGGACAGGCCCTGGCATAGTTATCTTCAGAGGAACAGACTTTGTAGTAGATGTAATCTTAACAGGCTTTCTGACGGACTTGGAAAGATTGGCGTGAATGGTGATAATTGAAACATCTTCAGTATGGGTTGGAATAGCAGAAACTTTTTCAAACAGAATTTGTTGACTGTCCATCAGGCCTTGGATGCCTTTCTTCAGTAACGGGCAATCAATTGGCAGAGAGTAACAACAGTAACAATCTTCTTTGCATCCCGGGAAAATCCCGGCCTTTAACAGATTTAACTTGATGGTTAACAGCGGAGTTATCAGGTCATTGACATCAGAAACATACAAATCTTCCTCAATAGCATAGACATTTCGACCGTGCTTCGGCATCGGAGCAGATATCACGTTTGGTTTCTCTGGAGCATCGAACTCCACCTCTTTTGCATCTATCAAGTCTTGAATTTTATTTTTCAACGCCCAACAATTATTTGTGTCATGTCCGACGCTATCGGAATGATAGGCGCATTTGGCATTGGCATTGTAAGCTGGTGAGGTCGTATTCACATTTTTCGGCGCTTCTTTGATATTTGTGAGATTCAGCTTTAACAAGTGTGGAAGAACTTGCGCGGGCGTCATATTAATGCGGGTGAACTTCCGTGGTGGCCGTTCTCCCCATTGTTGTTTAGGTCTGGATGGGTTATTGCGAGGCTAATCATTTGGTGGATTTTGGATCATTACGGCCCCCACAATCGGCCTGCGCTCACTTCTTCCTGCTCCCCTTTGAGAATACACAACAGCTGTTTCTTTCTTCGCTGGAAATGATTTCTTAGCAATTGTAGATGCAGAGGCATCCTTCTGAATCTTCCCATTCTTGATACCGGCTTCTACCCGCTCACCAGTCAGAATTAATTCAGTAAACCCCGAGGAAGAGCTACCGATCAGATGATTAAAGAATAGACCAGACAGGGTCCCAAGGAACATATCAACAAGTTCTCTATCAGAAAGAGGCGGCTGCACCCTTCCAGCCAGATCGCGCCACTTCTGGGCGTATTCCTTAAATCCCTCACCTGAGGCCATTCCCATACTCTGTAGCTGAGTGCGGGTTGGTTCCAGGTCAGAGTTATACTGATATTGGCGATAAAAAGCAGTTGCCAGATCCTCCCAACCACGTATCTCCGACCTTTCCAGCTTATAAAACCAGTCTAGCTGAGTGCCGGACAGGCTATCTTGAAAGAAATGTACCCAAAGGTTTCTGTCAGATGTGTGAGGTTGGATTCTTCGAACATATGACCTTAGGTGCATTTTTGGGCAGGACAACCCGTCATATCTTGCAAAAATAGGCACTTTGAACTTCGGGGGGATCACAACTCCAGCAATTAATCCCAAATCCTCGAAATCTAAGCCTGGAACTCTCTGCAGCTCCATAGCTGCTATCCTGTCCTCCAAACTCTTGTACTTGTCATCAGCCGGCGGGTATTGTTGTTCTGAGTAGTCTTCGTCTTCTTCAGCCTCTTCTTCTTCAGCTTCGGATTCGGAAGGTACCGCAGCCCCTTTCCCTTTACTGTTTTCTTCTTCGGATGCGGAAGGAAATTCAAGAACCCTTCTGGCTTCACCCTCAAACCTTCTCCCCAGGGTAGCCACCCCGACTCTCTTCTTCTTCTTTTTTACTTGGTCTTTGTTCCCAAGCAGGGTCTTTAGATCCTCCTGACCCTTAGCCAAGGTCATCAGGAGTTGTTGAAACTGTGCGTTCTGAGACTGCAAGTCCTTAACCGTCTGTTCGAGATCCATCTTTCTGAAATAAACAGCAGAAAGATAAGGAAACCTGGTGTGGAGACCTGATTATGCACATGATGAATGGTATGCTTATGTATGCAATGCATTCAAGGATTTAGAAAGTTCAAAATTGTTGCAAACAAAAAGAACGCACGTCATATTAATAAGAAGAAATTTGTCAGTACATAAATGCCCCATGGGCCAAATATTACAAAAACTTCTCAAGGTAAAAAGACGTTGCGCATCCTCTTTGGTGCAATGTAGGTGTTGAGGGTCTCTTCCTCATGGATTCGGCGGGTAAGCTCCAAAACCTTCTTCTCACTGGCGTAGAAGCTGGCTTCAAAAGTGTTCCGTTCCTCCTTGAGTTGGATCCAACTCTTCTGCATCTCCTCCCACGATGTAGGCATGTCAGGATATAGGATGGTGTAAGGAACCTCTCCTTCCTTAACGGGATCTTTAATCACAGGGAGAACATGAGGATAAGGCATCATTAGACTCTGGGCTCGGGTTCGTACCCACTTGAGATAAGGCTCAAGAGGGATGGAGTTCTTGTGCCCCAGTGTCTTGCTGTCAACCTTGTTAGGCATCCTCCAAGCTCTGATGAATCTTTGGCGAAGACCTTGCGCATCGTTGTTGAACTCAAAAACTAGGTCAGGAATCAACATGTCGTGAGGGCCATCCCTCCGTGCATATCCAAATTGTCTCAAAGCTAGACAAGGATTGTAGGTAATGCCTCCTCTAATGCCAAGCAATGGAACATTAGGGAACTCTCCACAATGATCGACGATGATGACATTTTCTCTGGACCGAGAACACCAATGTACATCAGAGTGAGTAAGGGTCATCAACTGTTGCGACCACCTTAAGCCTTGGTCATTCTTCAAAACAGATTGTGGAAGGTGCGAAATAAACCACCTTGCAAGGAGAGGAGTACAGCACATGAGAACACCCCTCTTTCTCATTGTTCGTGTGTAAAATGAGTGAAGAATGTCCCCAAGCAATGTTGGTACTGGATTTCTGGATAAGAAGATTTTGACGGTGTTGACATCTACAAGCTGGTCAGGATTTGGGAACAAGACCAACCCATAGATGAGGAGGGCCACAATTTCTTCAAAGGCTTGTAGATCCAATGAATTCCAACACTCTTGTGCTTTCTCAAACAAGAATTTTTCTAAGAAACCTTTGACACCGCTTCTAGTTTCCCAATGCCCCTTGATGTCAGATGGTTGCAAGTGTAGGGCTTGAGCAACATCTTCAGGCTTTGGTTCCTTTTCCGTACCGTTGAAAGGTAGTTGATTGAGGATAGGAATTCTCAGGAGTTGAGAAAATTCCTCCAAAGTGGGCACCAACTGGTAGTCGGGGAATGTGAAACAGTGGTGAAGGGGGTCAAAGAACTGAAACAACACCTTTACCATGTCCTCTTCAATGTTGGTGCTGACTAGGCTGAGCAGTCTACCATGTCTTTCACTGAAGGGAGAGCTTTCCGGAATTCTTGATGTGAGCTCCTTGAGTTGAGGAGGGATTCTCATAAGGTTGACTTGGATAGTTTTCCTGCGAGGAATTTCCATGCCCTACAAAACAAGAACAAAGATGAAGATCTAAACCCTTGAAATGGTTAGTGAATGCATATGATGCTTTATGATGTTTATGATGTATGCACAAACATATGTACAAGCAAATCACACCAAACCCTAGTTTCAGGCTTGCATGAGGTTTCATAGGTAAGTACCCTCTTGAGTGTAGTTGGCTTAAAAACCTGTCCTATAAATAGTAACTGGGTTCTAAAGAGCTCAATATCACGGGATTGTTTTCATTGTTCATTGTTTTGGTTTAGCCACTTAACTAGCGACCAAAATATTCCAAGAAAACAACCCTCAATGAGTGTAGTATCGAGTATCTACCAACTTCGGACTGCACCAAAGTCGGTCATCTCATTACCCCTAATGAAAGGCCAAGATGGTCAAGTAAGGTCCTAGGTCATTAGTGCTTAGTGGCATCACTCAGCGGCCCCGTACTCTCCTTGATTGAACTCAAGGGTTACCGGTACTCACAAATATGTCGCACTAATATAGCTATTGCTTCAACCGTGTCGGTATACCCCGCACAGTTTCCACAATGTATTGCTATCTATGAATGTTTCCCCAAATCCGGGTGTAGGATTGTAAACCCAAACAAGAGAGCCAAGATGTAAAGCAATCAAAGCAAACAATTAGTCATGCAAGAGGGTGATCTAAGCCCAAAGGTTACTCCACTTTTAACAGAATCCCCAGCAGAGTCGCCAGTTCTGTGATACGGTGGGAGAACTGACTTGAGGTTTTGCGTTTGTTTTCGAAAATGTTTCGGTTGAGCAAGAGTCGCCACCGACTTTTTATTTTATCCTAAGGAAAGGTTAAAAAGCACAGCAAAAACCTTTGAGATGTTTTCTTGGGTTCGGGGAGTAGATTATAGAAAGGGAAGGTGTTAGCACCCTTTCTATCCATGGTTATCCATGGGCTCTTAGTTACTTTCTTAGATCAACTTGCCTTGATTTTCAATTGTTTGAAATGGTGCTTTCAATTGTTTGAAATGGTGCTTTGTGTGTGGGTTTTGAAAATGTCTTGAAAAGAGGCCGATGTGGTGGCAACCTTTGTAATGATCCATGTTTGAATGTATACAAAGGTGTATGTCTTTTGAAAAATTTTCAAAGTTTTTTCAATGTTTTTGGAAGTTATTTTGAAAATGTGTTGTGATATGTGTTTTGAAAAATAGGCAAGGATTTTTGTTTTGCAAGTTGGCAAGTAACCAAGAACTATCTACCCTAAATTTCTCAAAGATCTTTGCTATGTTTTAACCCTTTTAACAATTTTGTTCCACCATTGTATTTGGTGGACGATCTTGTGTTAGGATGTTAACGGGACGGGCGCGTGTCATCGTTTAGACCATGATTGCAATGGTGCCAAGTATCTTTGGGCAATTTTTCCTTTAAGGGACTTGATCATTTTTTAGGCAACTTTCGAAAGCGTCATCGAGGGACTATGATCATTTGATTGTTTTGTTTTTGCCAAAGATACCTAACATGCAATATGGCCCATTTTTGAAGGCAACAAGTGGAGTACCCTAGGGGTGCAAGTGTGATTAGTGTTGTCCATTTTCATGCTTGTTTATCTTGAAATTAGGTCAAACTATTTTTGGTTAATTTTGCATACAAAACCCTAATTCTAACATGGCATAATTAGAAAACTTTTAAATGCGAGAAATAAAAGGTCCTAAGTTATTACAACATAACATATGGGATGGGGGGTACAAATGTTCAAATGGGGATATTTTAGCAAGAAATTAAACCTAAATTATTACATCCAAATTGAATTATACAAATTATTTAATATACAACAATTAAATAAAAATGTAATAAATGTGCAAGATGCAAAAAATGGTTTTTTATATGTATGAAAAAAAGTATTTTTTATGTGTCAAATAAACAAAAATAAAATTAATTAATTTTTGGTATTTTTATGTATTTAGGGTAAAACCCTAATTTTATAAATAAAAGGTATTAATTATTTAATATATATAATATTTATTAATTATATACAAAAAATAAAATAAAAGAAGGTATATTGTAAAAAAGTATTTTTGAGGTCAAAATATTAATAAATATAAAATGTATTAATTCCTTGTATTTTCCCTAAATATATTAATAAATATATAAGTATTTACATTATTTATTAAATATATATTTAATGTACAAAAATAAAATATTTAATATTATTAAAAAAGAATATATTTATTATAAAATGTTTTCAAGAGATAACATAAAAATAAAAAAATCAGAAATAAAATATGTTTGTATTATTTTTTTGTATTTTAAAATAAAAGTATACTTATTTATTTATTTACAAAACCTAATAAAACCAAATAAATATCAAAATAAATGCAAAAAATATGGGAAAAATAATTTTAATATTTTTTATGTTTTGTCAAAAATAAATAAGTCAGAAACAAAAATCAAAAGTCAAAAATAATGAAAATAAAATGCAATGGGCCAAGGAGGTGCAAATGTGAAATAGTGGTGTGAAAAGAAAAAACAAATCTCAGGCCCAGCCCAAGACTCTGTCTTCTTCAACCTCCAGCTTCTTTGAACAAAACGCGTGCCTCTGCTATCTCAAGATCCTTGGACTTTTAGCATAAACTCACAACATGAAAAATATTAAGCATCAAGCCACGATTCCAGACATATAAAAAACTTAACCTAACACTCAAAAATGAGAGAGAATTTCTCCATCCCTAATTCTTAACCTAAGTTTTTGTCAATGTTCAGGTTCAAAATACTCTCAGCATATGCAATATAAATGGAAAGTAAAGATATGTATGGCTTCAGGGACATGAGTAGAACATTTTTCATTCACAAACTTAGAGCTAACTCTTCCTATATTGAGAGATAGAAGTCCATGAACTTACCTGTTCAGCTTGGATCGTGTCTGACAATGGAGGCACCTTCAAGGCAAAATGAGGATTGGTACAGCTTGCTTGAAGTTCAGAGATGCTATTCCAACCTTTAGTTTGCTTTGAAACCAAGTGAATCAAGCTATAGCAATCCACCTGCAAAACAGAAAATGTGAAAATGGTGAAGTTGGTTAGAGGCGTTACAGTCTGCTTCCAAGGCTTGGGACAGTTTGTATGGATGGCAGGGAATGTGTTTGAACTGGTTTGGATGAAAATGCACGAGTGGATTGAGCTATGGGATTCAAACTGCAGCTTATGCCCTGTTTTTGCAGTTTTATGGTGTTTCTGTGAATGGAGAGATATGGAAGGTGATAGGCTCGTGTTTCAGCTCAGTTATGTTATTTGGAAGGTGTCCAACCACTTTGCTTAAGCTTCTACTTGCTGAAAATGAGAGTTGGTGTGTAATATGCAAGTTTCTTCACACTTAAGCAAGAAATGTCAACTTGGTTTCTAGGTCAGTACAATGCCTCTATCTATGCTGCACATTTGAGTCTTGATTAGTGGGATATGCCTATGCCTTTGTGCCTCAAAGATCTGCATTGTACCTCATAGATTGCAAAGTTGACATAAAGTAACACTTTACAAAAATGGATAATATGTTTTTTCTTATTAAGGCTTAATCTTGTATGCAATGCTTAAACACACAAGATAAGACTTAAACATGAAGGATTGGAATTAAATTTATGAGTGTGGATGGGATAAAAGACCTGTAATCTAGCTTAGTTTTGAGGAAACTTTGAGAATCAAAGTTGTAGATACAAGCTTCTTTTGAGGAAACTTTGTGAATCAAAGTTGTAGATTTTGCAATGGATTACAACTTTCATGTTTTGACTTTTGTTTGAATCCAAATGCATCTTGATGAAAATATGGGACAAAGTTAGGAAAAAATTAGGGATTTTCATAACTTAGAAAAATTCTAAGTTATGAAAATTCTTCATTTCAAACCCTAATTTGTGATTTTTGATTTCTTGATGAACAAGTTTCATGATTTGGCATGTTTTGATGAAAAATGAATCTTGACACTTGATTTTGACCAAAAAGTCAAAGTTTGACTTTTCAGTATACAGTCAAATTTGATCAATTGACTGGAAAATTCATTTGTCAATCTTGTGCATTTGGGATCTTTTGAATTTGTTGAACATGTCAAGACAATTCCATGGGGTCCTTGAGCCCATATATGAGCTTGGTTTGCCATTGGTTAGGTCAAACAGTCAAAAATTGCCTTTGTGCAGTCAAAACCTTAAAAATGACCATTTTGCCCTTTTGGTGATCTGATCAAATTTCTTGTGGAATTGTGATCCAAACTTGACCAAATGGTTTATATGAGTTCAATATGTTGAGGTGGGTCAAATTTCATGAGGTTTGACTGTCAATTGACCACAGTTGACTTTTTCCCCAATACAGCTGATTTTTAGGTCAACTGTCCAATTGACTGGGCAAAGATTGGGATCAAGGCTTGAAACTTGGTATGGGTAAACTTGAGAGTCCAATATGAAGCATGAAAGTCATTTTGGGCACTTCAGGTCAAAACATCTTTGTGCAAACTCAAACCCTAATTTGGGTCAACAGTGCCAGGAGGAGTCTTGAGCAGAGCAAACCCTAACTTGATCTTGAGCTCCAAGGGTCTTGTGGTGAGAAAATATTGAAGAAAAGGGAGGGCAAATTTTGGGGTACAACAACCATCATTTTGCAGCTAAAACCACACATTCCCAAGCCTGGAAACACCCTAGAATAAGAAGTTTCATACCAAGCCTCCAAACTTGTCATTTCTGACTTGTGAACTGAATCTTCCATTTCACTCGTGCGTTCTCAGGCCTTTTGCTTTCCCAAGCTTCCTTACCTTACAAGTAAACCATCCCACACCCTGAAACATCACTGTAACTCCATCTTCCCCATTGTTGAAGTTCAAAAACAGAGTAACACAGGTGGACATCTCCATACCATTCCATTCACCCTCAAGAAAAGCTAAGCATTGCATTAGCTTCCTAGAAGTTCAAGGAAGCTAACCTGATCATCACAGCATCCTAAAGCAAGCTCATTTTCAAAACACGATTTCCTTTTTCAAGGTGAGTTTTCTGTTTTTATAACTCTTAATACAGGCATAGTTAGCTCTCCATTTGTGAATATAGAATGTAGACATCATTGCTACGAAGCTGTACATATTCATAGCTTGCATTTATTTGACTTGAGTTTAGAGAATTTTAAGTTTGAAGTTTCTGAAAAAATTAGGTTAAGAATTAGGGCCAACGAAATTCTCTCTGATCTTGGACTTATAGTTTTAGTTATGTATATGGTTAGAATCGTGAGGTAAAATGCTATAATGTTCATGTTATCACTTTCCATTTTTATTGAGAAATGAAAAAGTTACAGGGGGTTCGGCTGGCTAGAGATTGAAGATGAAGTACAGGGCATAGCAATGTTTTGTGTTATGTATTTGTGTTTTCATATAAACTAACGGATGTACAGCCACCCTAGTGGTAAGGCAGCGCGCAAAAATGCCCTAGGTCACGGGTTCGAGCCTTGGCACTGCCTTTTTGTAATTTTTTCATGTTTTTCCAATTTTATTGTTTGTTTGGCAGCGTGGGCTCCTGGAACGTTGGGCCTTTGTTTTTTTTCTAACCTCCTACCCATGTTTGCTTGCAGCACCCCCTAGCCCAAATATTTTATTTACTTATTTTATTTTCATTTTCATTTTATCAAATACATTTTTCTTAATAATAAAAATTACAAAAAAATATAAAAATGATAAATTTTATTTTGACTTATTTTATTTCATTTTTTTCAATAAAAAATATTTTCTTTAGTTATATATATTATCTATTTTCTTAAAGAACTTTGTAAATTAATTTAAAATTAGTTTAATGTTTATTTATCTTTCTATGCATTTATTAAACATATTATTTTAATACAAAAAGACCAAAACACTTTATAAATACCATATATTATTTTCACGATAAAAAATACAAAAATACTTACTTTTTTCTCAAAGAAATTTATTCCCTTTTGATAAAATGGAATTAGGGTTTAATCAAAATCCTTTCTAAAAATAATTTTCTTTCTTAATTAATTTGAGTTTAATCTTGATTCATTTATTAGGTTTAGGTTAAAACTTTTTCTACATAAAAAACCAAACAAAATCTTCTTTGCATTCATACATATTTACATATTTAATTTATCTTGTATATTACTTATTCCAATATTTGTACATATTCAATTTGGTTGTAATAGCTTAATTAGGTTTATATTATTGAAAATCCCCATTCATAAATTGTATCCCCCTCCCACAAAGTATTGTAATAGCGTAGTAATCTTTAAATTTCGCAATTTATCGCTTTTATATAAAATGCTAGTAATTAGGGTTTGTATGGCAAGATAAAATCAACCAAATAGAAAACCCTAATCCAAGACAAAATCAAGCATGAAATTAACACACTTGCATACAAGACACCCCTAGGGTTATCCCACTTGGTTGCCTTATACAAAATGGCCATATTACGCATGTAAAGTGTCTTAGCAAAAACAAACAAATACAAGATCATAGACCCTCGATGACGCTATTCCAAGTTTCCTTACAAAAATGATCTTAGTCCCTAAAAAATACTAAGATAGTTTGCAACATTGCTAATCATGGCTATACGATGACCCGCGCCCGTCCCGTTTACATCCAAAGAGAGGTTTGCTTACCAAATCAATGGTAAGACAACAATGTCAAAGGAAAAGAAAATGAACAAGAAAGACATTTGAGTAGGTATTACTCCTAGTTACTTGCTCCCTTTCAAAACAAATATCCTTGCTATTTTCAAAAACGAATACCTACACACTTCCAAAACATCTTACAAACGTTGAAAACATTTTCAAAAAAAGATCAACATCTTTGTATACATTCTTACGAACGAGAATCATTACAAAGATTGCCTAAATAATGGCCTCTTTTACAAAATACTTTTAAAACCACACCAAGCACAACTTCAAACAACAAAAGCAAGTGATCTAGCAAGTAACTAAGAGCCCATGGAAAACCATGGATGAAAAGGGTGCGAGTACCTTCCCTTTTCATAATCTACCCCCCGAACTCAAGAAACAATCTCAAAGGTCTTTTCTGTGCTTTTTCACCTTTCCTTTTGGATAAAAGAAAAGTCGGTGGCGACTCTTGCTAACCGCAACATTTGCGATAAAACGCAAAATAATCAAGTCAGTTCTCCCAACGTATCAGACCGGCCATCTCGCTACGTCCTACTGGCCAAGTTGTGCAATTAAAGGTTCTAAGGTCAGTTGATGCTTTATGACACCACGCGGTGGCCCCGTACATCTCCCTGATTGACTCAAGGGTTACGGGTACCAACCAAAGTGCCACATCAATGTAGCTACTGCTTCAACCATGTCGGTATACCCCAGCACAACTCTCCCACAGTTTATTTCTACTTACCTAAAAGGTGTTTCCCGATCCGGGTGTAGGATCAAATAACCCAAACAGTTCCCATAAATACAAAGCAAGCAAGATAATCAAGAGAAAGCAATTAAATATGGCCTAGATCCTAAGGTTTACCCCACTTTATATTTTATTCCCTAGCAGAGTCGCCAGTTCAGTGATACGGTGGCAGAACCGACTGTTAATACTATTTTGCGTTTTTGGTTCACAAAATGTCGCGGTAAGCAAGAGTCGCCAACGACTTTTATTTTATCCAGTCAGGAAAAGGAAAAAGAATAGAAAAAATCTTTTTCAAGATGTTTCTGAGTACGGGGGGTAGATTATGGAAAGGGAAGGTGTTAGCACCCTTTCTATCCGTGGTTTTCCACGGGCTCCTAGGTACTTGCTCATTTTGAAAACTGCTTGTGTATGCTTGCTTTGAAAAGTTTTATTTTACTTTGTTTTAACCCTTGCTTCTGTCCTCAAGAGTGTTACGAAGTTATTTTTTAAAACTTTGTTTGAAAAGTGTTTGGGTGAAAAAAATTGTTTGTTTGAGAAAGTACCTAGGAACTAATCTACCTACTCGAAAAAGGTCTGTTTGTTTTCCTTTTAGACAATGCCATCCCATTATTGAGAATAGGTAGCATCGTCGTTGGAGTTTTTTAGGGACATATGAAGGGACAAATACCATCACAAAAGCAATGTTAGGAAATGTTAGTAATGATCCTAAATCCTTAAAGATCTTTTATGAGGCAACATCGAATGGGTCATTTTAGATCTTTCGGGGCTAGAGGACAACCACTAATAAACCCTATACTTTATGACCGTTTACCGAAGGCAAACAGAGTGGAGTAAACCCTTGGAGTGAGCATGTGCGAGTGTAATTTTCAGTTAATTTATCTTTTCACATTTAGGGTTTTCTACTGTACTAATTTTTAGTTTATCTTTCCATACAATCCTATTAATATCTAGGCAGTTTATAGTTTGCGGAAATTAAAGCGAGAAATTAAAATCCTAGCTATTACAGGGCTTTTGCAGATACATAATTATTTTGGACTGAAAATAAAAATGCGGAATTGAAACCATAATTACTATTACAAACTCGGAGCAATTACAATAATAATAAAAAGGAAAATTAAAAAATGCACGCGGCGGATTAAATGCGAGAATAATTAGCAAAACCTAAAAGATGTAATTGAAAAAAAAATTGGTTATTTTTGGGAAAAAATTAATTAGGTTATGTACAAATTAAACCCTAATTTCTAATTGATTTAAATTATGAAAAAAGGAATTAAATTTCCCTAAATTAAATTAATCTAATTAATTAAAGAAATAAAATATTTTATGAAAAAACATGATTTTTATGTTTTTCGTGATTTTTTGATTTAATGATAAAAAATGATTTTTGTGTTATTTGTAAAAAGAAAATAATTAATGAAATAATTAAAATAAAGGAAATAAAATAAAAAAGAAAAGAAATTGGGCCTGTATGAGCTGAATGAGGGGGTGCAGTGTTGAATTGTTTAGGCCCGATAGCTGGTCAGCCCAATCCTTGCGCCTGATTCAGTGTGACACTCTTTCTGATGGTCCACCATGGTCATCCCTTGATGGGCGTTGAATCTGGCTAGGAAATGATCCATTGGCTGGATGGTTGGAGTGCATGGAAGGCGCTTAGCTGTGTAAAGTACCAGATCTGCATGTAAGCATTAAGAAAATAATAAAATGCTGGGACCTGGGATCGAATCCAGGTCCTCTCCACTTTCCAACGCATGCTTCACCACTGGGCTACATGTTTTAGTTCTTAATATAATAATAACAATGCATATTATATAAAAACAAGTGGATTAATGAATTAAAAAAACGCGCGCCAACTATTTGAATGGCCCAATGATGATTGAACACATTATCATCTTCTTCCTCATCCGTGGTGTTAGGTATAAAACTTTACCTACGGACAGTTTGCCTTAGCTATAAATCTGTGAATTTCAAAAATCATCAAAATGCATGATAAATGAAATGTGAATACATGAATCCAATCGCCTTGAACCCACGAGCATCATGATACCCTTTTCATTGGTCAATTTAACCTGTATAGAGAAACCCTAAAATGGCAAGGTAAATCCTAACAATGGTCGTTGTGAATATAGGCATCAAAACGCAAAATTACTTAAACCAAAACATTCCAAATGATGATACAAACACAATGCTATGCTCAAAAGTGAACAATTATGCGTAAACTGTAAAATCAAAGTCAAGTTTGGATATGCAAACCGTGGGTCTGTAACTCGCGATTCTGTACGTGAAAATGCTTGCAATTGATTGAGACACGTTCTGGAGATGTCCAGGAGTCTATTGGTAGTCTTAGAGTGGATTGAATTGTCCTCTAAGCTTGAAACCGATCCACACCTTTTTTGCCAAAATTTTGAGCTTTCTTGCTAGCTTTCATGACCTCCAATCCTCGTTCTTGCGCATTGTTCTTACTCAGTATATATAGTGGAACTGATTAGGGCAACAAAAAAATTTTAAATCTTAGATAATCATGGATATTTTATTTGATTTTTCTCTTGTATGATATTTTTCTCTTGTATGCTATGTCATCTTGATTAGATTGTGATTCCTACAAAAATCAGATCAAAACCAATCTTTTTATATTTTTTTGCAATTTATTTGATTTAATTTTAATTTTAAATAATAAAAAATCAAAATAAAATAAATAATGAAGAAAATAATGTGTGGATGCTGATTTGGGTCGTGGACCATGTCACAAGCAAGATGCAAGCATGATAAGCTAGGCCCGTTTGACAAAAAATGCACTTTTAAGCACATTTGACTTTTGACAATTTTTGCAAAAATGGTCAACTCTGACAAGGCATATCTCCTCCAATTTTAACCCTAGAGAGGTGTTCTTGGACTTTTTAGAAAGCTTAGGATGTCCCCTAACCAACCCTTTTGGTTTCATCTCAATTGGGTCTTCCATGTTCATGTAAGAAGCTTTGACCCAAAAGGTGTTTTTGTTTACTTTTAAAAGGACCTATAATGTAGAAATTCATATCTTTTGATGAGTGCATATTTTGAAGATTAATTGTAGGTAATTACATCCTCTTAAAAATGAGCCTTGGATGGAAAATTTATGATAAAGTATGAAGAAGTTATGCTTGGTCAAAGTTTGGTTGACTTTTCCTAAGAAACCCTAATTTAGCAACTTTTGGGTTTTGATGAATTTGGGGCATTCCTTAAGGAATCATGATCAACCCTTGATCAAATGATATATATCACTTTAAAATGTTTATGTTGACCAAAAATCTTGAAGTTTGACTATATGTGGGCCACAATTGACTTTTGACCTAGTATAGTTGATTTTTAGGCATCTGGGCAATTGACTGGGCAAACTTCTTGTGCAAGGCATGAAACTTGACATGGATGATCTTGAGAACATATTGGGACCATGGAAAGCATTTGGGACATTTGGAGTTCCCACACCCTGATGAAAATGGAAACCCTAGTTTGAGGTACATTGCCTTAGGAGAGAGTTTGTCTGGTCAACTCTTGGTCATCCTTGAGCAAGTTGAGGACCTCAATGGGAATGTGTTGAGTAAAATGAGAGGGTAAATTTTGGGGTACAACAATGGTGAAAATGTAGAATTTTCGCCAAATGTTGGACTGGTGGTATGCAATTCGGCCATCATTGCTGTGGATATTCCATACTCATATATATCTCTGGCAAAACCAAGCACATTCTGCCCAAAAGTTGGAACCAAACTATTGTTTTTATTTCTTATGAAACTAGGCACATAATGTCCAGCAGTTGTGACCATTGTTGGTCTTGCAGTTACTGGTTGTGTTATGGTAACTATATTTAGTGTTGTCGAAGATACGACTGTCGGACTGGAACCTACACTCGTCGCTGCACTGATATTCAGTGTTTTCTTCCACCACTTCCATAACCACCCTACTTCCTCTAATTTCATTCAATCTATTTAAAACCCCACTAACATCAATTTCATCCTACCATTTTCTCATCTCTCTACATTCATCCAATTCCATTCTCCACCACAAAATCCCTAATTTTTCAATTCCCATTATGCCTCCAAGAGTAGTGAGACCCAAGAGAGAACTTGATACCATGGGAATATCATTCACGGGGGGGATTGAGAGAGAAAACTAGATGACACGGTACACCAATCTATTAAACCTTCAAATCGCACCAACCATGTATGTCGATGAAATTGCTTTACATGAATTAGGGTTGTACAATAGCGTTAGATGGATGTTAGGTAACCTAGGAGTGATTGAATTTTGTGCCATAACCAGCCCTACGTACGTTACGCTTACTTATTATTCCTAAGATTATTTCAATACGCCACTCCCTATGGCGGGTCACAAGTCCAAGGAACTGTTAGGTTTCAGATGTTTGATGTTACCTATGACTTGAACCAAAATCAGATTGCGGATCTGCTGCATTTCCGTCATGGGGAATGTTTGGCTTTCAAAGAACGCTTTAAGATAGAATGGGCCCTTAAGGAATTTAAATTTTGGTATAGATTAACTAATTAGACCACTCTCTATTGGGAAGGTCTCACAGCCACCTTCATTCACAACCCAACAATTAGGTATTTGTACCGCATTCTAGCTCACACACTATTTAGACGAGAAAACAATCTGAAAGATAACTCTAAAGAACTCTACTTTTTGCATTGTGAACTAACACATGTATGAGTCAACCTCACACCTTTCATGCCCTCTCATATGCAAGTTATGGCCCTAGGAGCCATAGCCCCATTTGTGTCGGAGGGTTAATCACATTTATAGCCATTACACTTGGTATTAATGATAGGTTAGCCCAGTTAGTGCCATTCCCCACCACTTTCTTGGATAAGGATGCTTGCCATAGTACACGCATGATAACAAATAGGATAGAAGGTAGGTATTCTTTGATAGTTAAGATAAGAGTGGTTAGATGCATTATTCTACCCAACCCCGAAAGGATTAATCTGCAAAATAAGCAAAATTGTCTCTTTGATTTAGATGTCCCAGAACCTGTATTAACCTAGAAATTCCAGCTAGTGAGGATCATGACACTGATGTTGAGTTAGATGATATGGAGCAAGGTGCTCCCGATACTGATATACACTCACACACCACACATGGTACTTCTGACACTTTTGAAGGTACGTCCTCCGAACATCAGCCCCGTAGAAGGAGTTATCGCACATATTATACTCTTGACAAGATCCTTGATTATATTAGATGATGTAGCACACTGGATGACTAGCGCGACCATAGGATTCATGACATGCAAGCTCAATAACTTGAGATAATGTGACACATTCAACAGATTCAACAAGACCAGTACGGCTATGCTGCCACAAATGAAAATAACATGTCAAGCCTGATTTCTGCAATGGGAAATATGAGAGTACGTGTGGATGATTTGCAAGAATAAATCTAGCATGTGGGTATGCCACCTCACCAGGATGATAATGGTGGGCATTGGAGAGCACGTGGTTGAGGCCACCAGCAACCGACACTCCAAGTTCTACCTTCCTTTTTCACCTTATTTCGTCACGTTGGGGGCAATGCTCAGTTTAAGTATGGGGGAGGAAGCTTTATAGCTTTTATTTATTTATTTTATTTATTTCTTTCTAGGTAGATTTATCGCTTTCTTAGTTTTATTTTCATGCCTCTAGGATTTCTATTTTAAGTTTTAATGATAACATGTGTTATTGGGTCATTTATGCTTGTTATTTTCTTTTGTTGATAACTCCCTTTAAATTGACCCCCAACAGAAGAAAAAAATTTGTTTGACTCATGCCACACCACTATAAGAGTCTATAGGTTTTTTTTCACTTTAGGCTTTGTTAAAGAGACTTGGGAAAGATTAGATAAAGTTGGTATCGTCTTTACACCTTAAACCCCCAAAATATGCAAATCCCAATTTGAGTACCTATTATACCGAGACCTTGAGTTTGAGTTTTAAAGTAACCCCAAGTAGTTTATATTAGCAGTCAACATAATCCTAAGCATACTCTACATAGGGGAGTCGATCAACATAAGTGAATGATCTCGTTTTTAATGAATAAATATTGTTAACTAAAAAATAGTAGCCTTCTAAGTTGGGAAAGATTAGATAAAATTGTTGTCGTTATTACACCTTAAACCCCCAAAATATGCAAATCCCAATTTGAGTACCTATTATGCCTAGACCTTGAGTTTGAGTTTTAAAGTATCCCCAAGTAGCTTATATTAGCATTCAGCACCATTCTAAGCATACTCTACATAGGGGAGTCGATCAACATAAGTGAATGATCTCGTTTTTAATGAATAAATATTGTTAACTAAAAAATAGTAGCCTTCTAAGTTAGGTGACCCTCACCCGGTCATTTAGCTTAACGGTTGTTATGCCTTTATAAATATAATAATGAGCACCCATTATTGGTTGGTTCAGAGGTCACTGATACAAGACTTGGTAGGACATACTACGGTTCGATCCCCTACAATCACTAATTGGGAAAAATGCAGGAGTTTGATAACTTGAAAATGCATCATATTTTGCGACTCGATTCGTGTTCTACTTAGTTTCATTTCTTGTTTTTATTATGTTTTTATGTTGCTTTATATTGTGTTTCAGGTTCTTTGCTTCTCATGAGACAAAATGCATCGGAATCAGAAAGGGACAAGAAAAGGAAGAAAAACAATGAAGAATTCCACTTCTGTTGATGTGGCGGTCGACACCAGGACTATGGAGCTATCCATGGCCTGCAACCATGTACTTTAATGAAGATGACTCATGGAGGTCTCCATGAGCCCCGTGGCGGTCGCCATGCACGAGGAGGGCAGAAACATGCGTAATAGAATGGCATGCAATGCAGTCTTTCTCCACTTCTCTATATTTTCTCATGGCAGTTGTACACGATTTGGAAAGTGAATTATACTTGTAACACAATATATAGGCCATAGATTCTTAGTTCTAGGTATCCATGAAGCGTTAGCGAAGCTCTGTCAAATTGAAAACTCAAAGTGTACTCTTGGATCATAATCTTGCCGTCATTTTATATATAGTTTCAGTTCTTTTATTCACATTCTACGAGTTTTACTTTAACTGAATTATTATTATTGTTCTTTAATTTTGTTTAATTTCCATGTTGTTTCTTATTTCAATAATAATGTTTAATTTGTTTTCATTAAAAAGTATGTCCGGCTAAACTTCTAGAGTCTGGTATGTGAAAACTGTCGTTTCCGACAGGGCTTAATAACAAGTTGGCTAGATAATTTAATTGGAAAAATATGTTTTGGTATTTGTTTTTAAACTCAATTTAATTACCTTTGTCACGAGAGTGAGAAGTTATTTAACACGATTTTGTCACGGAAGTGACAAATTAACTAAGGTTCGAGCCGGTACTGCGAGGGCGTGGGGGTCGAACCAGATAATAAAAATGGGGCATCGATTCCTAAAGAGGGCGAGAGTGCTTTAGGTATTGTTTAGAACTTGTTTAGCTTTCAAAATGTGATTCTTTATTTGAATGGGCGGGCGAGAGCGAAATCCCATGGTCAAGGAATGTGACTTTATTCAAAACCACGAGAGTGTGAGATATTGTGTTTAAATTGATACTTTCTACTAAACACTTTTCTAACTTTTCTACAAGCCAACGAGTTATAGAGTCCCTGAGGTACGCAGAATACATATTTCGGTCTCTCTTTATTATAATATTTTCCTATTCGCTTTAGTTCAGTTTTAATTCACATTAATCCAAGATAACTATCCTCCTTAGCTTTACATAATAATGATAGATAACATTAGTTTGATTATTAGTCCCTGTGGGTTCGATATTTTTTAAAACTACACGATTAGACCGTGCACTTACAATTAGTTAACCCGATAGACTCTTAAAGTCGTGACTAATGACATGTATCACTAGTGCTTTTTCTATCAATTTACATCCTGCATATTTCGTGTCAGAATAATTAAATTTCATATACTACCTTTTGCATACCATAAACCGACATTTTATGTTCCTTTGAGATACTTCATGATCCTTTTTACCTCCATGAGATGGAATTCCTTTGGATTTTCTTGAAAGAGAGCACAAAGACAAATACTAAACATAATGTCAGGAAGGCTTGCCGTCAAATATAACAATAAACCAGTTATACCTCAATATTTCATAATGTTAATCGAAACACCAGATTCATCTTGATGTACATATGTACCGGAGCCCATAGGAGTATCCATATCTTTGTAACTATTCATATCAAACTTTTTCAATAATTCTTTGCAATACTTGGATTGATTTATGAAGATGCCATCCTTTAGTTGCTTAATTTGTAGTCCAAGAAAATTGTTCATCTTAGCCATCATAGACATTTCTAATTCTCCTTGTATCATCAATGAAAATTCTCACAAAGATCTTTATTTATTGAACCGAATATGATGTCTTAAATGTTGACTTGAACCAATAAAGTATTACTTTTAATTTTCGTAATAAATAAGGTATTATCTACTTTACCTTTTTCAAATCCTTTTTCAAATAGAAAGTTGCTAAGTCTATCATACCATGCTCTTGGTTCGTGTTTCAAGCCATAAAAAGTTTTCTTCAATTTAAAGACACGTGAAAGATTCTTGAAGTCTTCCAAGCTGCGAGGTTGTTTGACATGGACTTCCTCATTGATGTATCCACTCAAGAAGGAACCCTTGACGTTCATTTGGAAAAGCTAAAAATTTAATGAACAAGCATAAGAAAGTAAAAGACGAATAACTTCTAACCTTGTAATCAGAGTGAATGTTTCATCAAAGTCGATTCCTTCTTCTTGATTATAACCTTGAGCCACCAATCTTACTTTGTTTCAAACAATTATATCATTCTCATCAAGTTTGTTTTTAAACACCCATCTTGTACCTATGATGTGTTTATTACTTGACTTACGAACAAGTTCCCAAACTTGATTTCTTTGGAATTGATTTAACTCCTCTTGCATAGAAATAATCCACTGATCATCTCCTAAGACCTCATCAATCTTGGAGGGTTCTATTTGAGAAACAAATGTTATGTTCAAGAAAGCATCATTGAGATTTAGTCTTGTTGAAACTCCTTTGCTTAAGTCACCAATCACTTTTTCAATTGGATGATCACGATGGTTTCTCCATTCTTGAGGAAGATCACTATGATTGGTATCTTGTTGTGAAACTTCTTTTTGGTGTTTCGGTTGTTTCACATTTTGATCATTATAAACTTCTTCCGAGGGTAATTTTATACTATCATCATTATTACAAACAACTATGTCCTCTTCAGAGGTGTTAGTTTCATCAAAAGAAACATGCATAGATTCTTCAATAGTTAAAGTTCTTTTATTATAAATTCTATAGGCTTTACTTGAGAGGGAATAACCAAGAAATACATCTTCATTGGATTTCTCATCAAACTTACTGATATTGTCTTTGTTATTATTTAGGACAAAGAACTTCCATCCAAAGATGTGAGAGTGAGCAATGTTTGGCTTTCTTCCTTTGAAGAGTTCATATGGAGTCTTTTTCAAGATAGGTCTAATGATGACTTGATTTCTAACATAACACGCTATACTAACCGCATCCTCCAAAATGTACTTTGGAAGATTTGTGTCACTACAAATTGTTCTTATAAGTTCTACTAGAAATAGATTCTTTCTTTCAACTACTCCATTTTGTTGTGGAGTCCTTGGTGCTGAAAAATTATGTACCATGTTCTTCACAAAATTCTTCAAAAGATGCATTTTGGAATTCTCCACCATGACTTCTTATAGATACAATCTTTAATGACTTTTCATTTTGTATTTTCTTTGCACACTTCTTAAAAGGATTGAAAGCATCACTTTTCTGCATAAGGAACAAAGTCGAAGAATATCTAGAAAAATCTTCAACAATAACTAAGGCATATACATTACCTATGAAACTTCTCGTTCTTGATGGATCAAATAAATTCATATGCAACAATTGAAGTGGTCTTATTATTGATACCACAATCTTTGATTTGAAAGTTGATTTGATTTACTTTCCCTTTTCACAAGCATCACATAATTTATCTTTGACAAACTTTATCTTTGGTAAACCAATGATAAGATCATGTTTGGCTAACTTATTTAAATGTTCCATATGAATATGGGCTGCCCTTTTATGGCAAAGCCATGATTCATTGTTGTTTACCATGAGACATTTTAATTTCGAAGATAAATCATCTAAAGAAATAATAAAAATATTATTAAATCTTTTAGCTTTGAGTTTTACATCATTGGTGACTCCATCTTCAATCAAGCATTCATCTTTGGTGAACTTGATCTTGAAGCCCTTGTCACAAAGTTGACTTATACTTAGAAGATTATGCTTTAGTCCTTAAACATAAAGAACATCTACAATGGATGTGGTAGGTGGTGCACCAACTTAACCACTACCAAGAATTCTTCCCTTATTATTGTCTCCATAAGTGACAAAATCCTTGGTCTTTAAGCACTAGATTTAAAAATTGGTTTATGTCTCCCGTCATATGCTTAGAACAACCACTATCAAGATACCATATATTTTTAGTGGTCTTACAAAACAAATTAAGTTTGGTTAGATGCCCAACATGTTTTGTATCCTTCATAATTAGTTCCTTTTAAACTCACACATAATACACACTTGATACACTAACGTTTCTAACATAGAAAGCATTAGGTGTATGCCACTTATACCACAAAAAAACATGTAGGAACAAAATTACTTCTCTATCTTGGAACATAAGATTTCTTTTTAAGAAACATCTTCTTAGTACTATGATGAACCTTTTATGGTTTATTCACTTTTTCCTTATTGGATTGGTCACTTGCCTTAACAAAGATAGTTTTATTAGTATTTGGTTTGTTGGATTTAGAATAACCAAGACCACTTTTATCATTTGAGTATCTTTGTTGTCTAAGGAAAATTTCTAATCCAACTTGTCATTTTTCATATCTTTCAAAAACACTTTTTAATTGAATAATTTGGAAAGAAAGTGATTCACACTCTTTGTATGTAAGATTTTCGTTTTATTTTCCAAGAAATCTTTGTTTTTCAATTTCAAAATTATTTTCCATGGTGTCAATCTTTTCTTCAAGAGATACAATTTGTTTCTTTTGAGTTGACACGGTTTTATACAAAATCTACATTTATTGAGAAGTTCATCAATAGCACCTTGAACATCATTGTCAAAAAGAGAGAATTCATTACTAACCTCTATAATGCCCCCATTTAATTATTTAGCCGTTGTTTGTTAATTTTGAATTATTTTGGCATTACTAAGGATATGTGGGTATTGGCTAAGGGTATGTGAGGACTTAGTTCTAATTAGTTAATTAGAATAAAACTTAGTCTATGGTAATAATAATAATATTGGTGAATGATGAAAATACTATTATTATTAATAAAAATATTATTATATATATGGTATAATTACCACTATTATTATTATTATTGTTATTATTATCAATATTACAGTTATTAGTATAATTATTCCCATTAATATTATTAATATTTGTATTAAGAATAAAACATTATTAGAGAGAGTGATAGAAGTGAATTGGGAGAAACTACTGTCACGTGGAAACAGATAGGAGAAGAGAAGGAAGAACTACGGTAAGGGATAATTCCACCATTGTTGATGGATCAAAGCTCTAAACTAAGGTAAGTGGGGAGAATGAGTTCTCTAAAAGGGTGATTATAATATGAGAGGGTTGTGAGGGTTCCTTTCCCTCTTCAGGTTTTGTGTAATTTGGTGTATGTGATTTTTCTTTTGATGATTGATAATATATCTATGAGAATCTACGTGGAATGTTTATGTAATTGATGTCCATGGTGTGATTTGTTGGATATGATTGTTGTGATTGTGGTGTTGTTCCATGAAAATCCCAATTATGAATATGTAGATCTAGAGAGATGATGGAAAGTGAGTTTGTATGTAGAAAATTGATGTATATTAAGTGATTAATGAAATTGGATTGAGAATATATGTTATTATGTATAAATAAACTGTTTTGGGTAAAATAATTAGGAGCCTGAAAGTGTCCCAAAAGAGCAATAATCGTACTGGTGCGAAAGCAGAATTATTGGTGTAGCAGACTGGCCATATGCGTATGAGGAAGGCCATACGCATATGGGACACACTCCCAGGGGCCGTACGTGTATGTTGCGTGCCCTATCCCTAAGCCAGTACAACCTTATGCCAAAATATGTATGATATGCATATGAGAGAAAGCCATACGCGTATGGGCTAGCCATTACGCGTATGGGAGGTTTTGGATAGGTTTAGGGGCAAAATTTCCTTTTCTGGTACCTGTATGATACACGTATAGACCCTAGGCATTTTCATCCATATGCGTATGATACACATGGATTAAGGGCGAGGAGAATCCATATGTGTATGGGGCAGGACCATACGCGTATGAGCAGGCTGATGTGCATAATTTCCCGTTTTTGTGATTTATTTCCCATTTTTCCATGCATTGTAGTTTCTTTTGGTCCGTAATGGCTAGTATGACTTAGGTAGATTTAGGAAGGCTAGTAATAATGAGAATTGGGCTAAAACGTGGAATTTTTGTGTGAACTTTGTATGATGTGTGACGTAATGATGTGATGTAACATGATGATATTGTATGGAAATGTATGGATGAATTGCATGGTATATTGCATGATAAGGATGATGTTATTGGCCTGTATTAGCATAATGTAAGGATTTATGTCTTGTGGTTGCATAATTATGTTGTTGCATTCTGGTGCTGCATGTATGCATTGGTGAAGGCTTATGCTCTATTATTAGCCTGTTATGGCATTATGTTGAGGGATCATGCCCTTTTGTTGCCCTATTTGACAATATGTTTGAGGCTTATGTCATGTTGGTATCACATGCATTGAGTCAGTGTTGGTCTCATTGCATTGCTTTGTTGATGATTTGATGATGTGTTATGTAGATGGTGTTTGGTGATGTAAAGTAGTGAATGACCTGTGAATTGTATGAATGTTGTGAATTACTACTCCTTAGCATGTGATATTCACCGTATATTTATTGAATATAATTCTCACCCCTTTGCTATTATTGTGTTTATGCTTCTCTAGGAGTACATATAATTAGGTACTCGAGTAGTGCTTGGAGTAAGTGTTACCTGATCGAGTCTTGGGAGTCGCTCTGATATGTAACACGAGATTTGGGAATTTTCTATGTTTTTATATTGTTTTATTCGTTACGTATGTTACCTTTATACTTATGTTGGACCGCAAAATTTTGTGGAGTCTTTATTGTTGTTCAGGCCTTAATGCCATGGAAGTGAATCAATTTAATTATTCTATTGTTGAGTTGATTTTTATATTAAATGAAGTAATATAGTAACTTGAAACTTTGTGAGTTTTTGAAATATTTGACATCCTACTGGTGTACTCTGATATATTTCATATTTTTTATTATAATTATATAATTGGGAAAGTTGTGTGTTACAACCTCTTCATATTCAACATCGAAATGGTGTGATACCATCAATGCAAGATTTACACATTATTCGCTTTCTGAATCGGATGATGAACTTACTTCATTATCATCCTATGAAATATAGGCTCTTTTAGAATTTGACTCCTTTCTTTTCTTGAAACTATTTTTCTTGGAGAGATTTGGATATTTCGGCTTTATGTGTCCTTGTTTCCCACATTCATAGCAAGTCACATTTTGTGTTGATGTAGAACAACTTTCTTCCCTAAATGGCATGATCACTTGGACAAAGGCTCAAGATATTGGATCATGGCTAAATTAGTTGTGTAAACATCTAATTATGGATAGATTTGCAAGTCAAGAGGCCTACAAAGCAATATGATTCAGCATAATTGTGAGATTGGATCATGTGTTCATCAAGAACATGACTTGTAATTCAAAAATGGATGCTCAACTTCTTCTCTTTGATTATCCTAGCTCAAAAATGATCTCTTAAAGTTGCTTGACATTTTGGAAATCTTGAAACATTATCTACAACCTTCATGTTTACCATTATGACAAAATCAAATTGGAACTAGATGAAAATTGGTCAAGAAGTTAGGTCAAAAATCTGCCTAAACTAGTTGAAAATTTCACTAAGTGTTTTATGAAAAATGTCATGACTTCATGGGCTTATATCTTCAAATATAAGAATTTTTTGGACATCAACCCACTAATTAAAAGTTGTAGAGTTCATCAATATCTACAACTTCCATGTTGAAAGTTTTCCTTGAATCATCTTGCATCTTGGTGAAAAATTGTCATGTAATGAATTTATTAAGTATAAAAACACTTAGAAATTTTCTAAGTCTTAGAAATCTTGACTTTTTTATTGACTTTTTGATTTTATTGATTCTTGATGATCAAGTTTGATATTTTTGAATGTCTTGATGAATCTTGATCTTTGAAATTCAATGTTGATCAAAAAGTCAAAGTTTGACTTTTTGTGTATCAGTTGACTTTTCATCAGTTGATCAAATTTCAACTACCAATTCATTGATATTAAGAAATGATTTGAGACATGAAGTTAGATCAATATGGTATGTTTGATTCCTTGAGATTATGCCTCAATCCATTAGGTCATGTACTAGGTCAAAAGTCAATGATCAGTCATTCTCAATCAAAACCCTAATTTTGACAATTTTGCTCCTTTGATGATTTGAGTGCTTTTCTTGAGGAATTGTGATCAATACTTGATAAATTGATGGATATGACTTCAAAATGTTGATCTTGGCCAAAAATTATGCAGTATTACTATATATTGACCACAATTGACTTTTTACCCAATACAACTGATTTTCAGTCATCTGAGCAATTGACTGAGCAAATTTGTGGTGCAAGACTCGAAACTTGGTATAAGAAATCTTAGAGACCTATAATGAACCATGAAAGTCATTTGAAGCATCAAAAGTCCAATTGTCCTTGAGAAAAACAAAACCCTAATTGGGAGGCTCAGTGCTTAGGAGGTGAGCTTATCTGATCAAACTCTTGGAACTTCTTGAGCATTTGAGATCTTTTGTGAGAAATGTCTTGAGAATAGAGAGGGAAAAGTTTGGGGTACAACAACTTCCCCTGTTCAATCTTCTTAAACCTGAATATTTAGATTGGCTTGTTTGCCATTCGTTACTTGAGGGTAGAAGATGATTAAACACTCGTATGCCTAGAAATTTGCACTCGCTTGCGCACGAAGTAAGACTGTTTGTTGATTATGTCGGGAATGGGCTTAAAGATGCCATTCAGAGGTAGTTTTTTATAGAAGTATCTGAATGGGTCTACGCTCGACTGTATCTGAAGAAATATCAGAATAGATCTTTGGTCGATTTAATCTAAACTAGAAAAGGTCTACTGAGAGAAGTAATCAGATTAAATCTTTAGTTGATTTAACCTAAACCCGTAGATATCTCTGAAAATCCTTAACTGAAAGAAGTATCAGAATAAATCTTTGATCGATTTAATCTGAGCCAGAAAAAGGTCTACTGAGAGAAGTATTAAAATATCTTTTGCTGATTTAAATCGAGGCAGCAGATGTTTGAAAATCTTTAACTAAGAGAAGTATCATAATAGATCTTTGGTCGATCTAATCTGATCCAGAAAAAGGTCTACTGAGAGAAGTATCAGAATAAATTATTGGTCGATTTAATGTGAACTAGAAAAGGTCTACTGAGAGAAGTATCAGATTAAATCTTTAGTCGATTTAATCTAAACCAGTAGATGTCTCTGAAAATCCTTAATTGAAGGAAGTATCAGAATAAATCTTTCGTCGAATTAATCTGAGCCAGAAAAAGGTGTATTGAGAGAAGTATCAGAGTAAATCTTTGGTCGATTTAAAATAAACTAGAAAAAGTCTACTGAGAGAAGTATCAAATTAAATATTTAGTCGATTTAATCTAAACCAGTAGATGTCTCTGAAAATACTTAACTGAAAGAAGTATCAGAATAAATAATTGGTTGATTTAATCTGAGCCACAAAAAGGTCTACAGGAAGTGTTCATCATGCAGGTATTTGCCTTGTCTTGGCCTACAAAAAGGTCTACAGTTAGTTGTATGCAATGTCATGATGTATGAAATGTATTGCGTAATGATATTCTTAAAATAAATGAGATTGTGCTATATGTGTTTCATATGCATATGCTATGATGTATGAATGTGTAATGATGTTGAAGTGTATCTTTGTCAAGAACAATAAATCCCTAACTTATTGCTGGGGGATGAAGAGTGTGTGTATCTTCAATCTTTTCTAGAATTCTTCCGTTGGGGATTCCTGCTTACTTGTTTGATGAAACTCCGTTGGGGATGTTGATCTTGGGGAATAGAGTTCAGGAACATTGGTCGTCCGTTGCTTTATTGGGAAATTTATTTCTTATATACCCTGATTGGGGATAAAAGAGATGGTTAAACTTCTGACTTGTCTAGGGAAGATAATTTCCATAAATTGTAATGATTGAGACTCTGTGGGGAGATTTGAAGAGATTTAAGCTCCTTTATTTGTTAAAGTGATTTTCCAGGGAGATTGTGCGGAATTATCGCACCGTGTGAAAAATGGAATGCAACATAAGAGATGTAGCGGTAAAAATTTGAGATTAAGCCATCAATTGACTTAACTCACTCAATGAAGTCACACCGCACTTTATTGTTTCCAAAGGGAAATGTGAAAAAAAGAGAACAAAACCCACGATGAAGTAAAAGATCAGAGATCGAGGTACGGGGGTCGGTTATGCAAAGGAAAGGTATTAGCATCCTAAACATCTATGGTACTCCGCAGGATCCACTTTATTTGTTTTCTTTTAAAAGGTTTGTTATCTAAAGGCTTACTCGCTAAAGGGAAAGATTGAATGAATATTTACAAACAAAATAAAATGTTTTTTTATTATTTTTTTCGCCTTGGGTCGTAAGACTTAGTGCCTACGTACTCCCTCGTGCAATGGGAAATTCAGAGAACTGTAGTTCGGCTAGAAAATACTTATCTGTTGATTGATTTTAAACTAAGAGACAAGTCTTCATTTTTAGGAGAGAAATATCGACTAACGCCCTCAAGATGTGGGAAAGATGGACCATGCGTCAGCAAGAGTGAGGGTTTGATAACACCTCTAGTACTCAAGTGGAAAAGTCGACACCTTTATAACCATGGGGATAGGAGAATGTTGCTCGACTATAAATGAATCAGGTCTAATCTTGAAAAAAAAAGTTTTAAAGGGTAAAGGTGCTAGAGCGCACAAAAAGGTCTGTATGAGTTGAAGTGTTTTTGTTAATTTTGAAAAAAATGTCGAAGTATGATTAAATAAATTGAAGTTTTCTTAAAGAAAAAAGTTTTAAAAGAAGGCACTCGACAAAGTCGAGGTTTACTATGAAAGCGGTTTGAGTTTGTAAACAAATAAGATTTTGAAAAAGATGAGAAGGTTTTGAAAATTAAAGAATGGGAGAATATGAAGAGAGTATCCTATGTACAGGAGGATAAAAGATAAGGTAAAAGTTAGGGAAAAGAACCGTCTAACCAACAAGAAGCCAACATTAGACACAATGAGACAATATAGAATTCACGTCCTTTTGATTGGAACCAAACAAGCAACGGTAATAAACCTCTTAAGAATACCAAACTTAAAATGCATTAAGTCTTCATAAAAATTGAGCAGAGTAACGATTGTATACAGTTGAATTCCTGATCACAGACAAAGCATGTAATCACAATAACATGCACACAAAGCAAACATACAACCCAATGTCTTGGGGGTAAACCCCAAGAACTCCAGACAAAATAACAGTTGAGGTCACAAGGTTCCAAAGGTGGTCAAGGTCTCTACTCCTAACTCCAAGAAGTCTGTAACTCCAAAATGCAAAGGATAGTAACCATGTAGTCCAAGTAGCATTAAATTTTTTTATGGTTCAAGTTGATTATTAAGTATCTTCAAAAGGAAAATAAAAAGCTCAAATGAGCAAAATAAAAAAGTGACGTAAAAATAAATACTCAAATGAGCAAAGATGAAAATAGCATGAAATGTAAATGCTAAAATAAATGTGCTTAAAGTAAAAAGCATAAAGTAAAAGCATAAAATAAAGTCAATTGCTAGAAATTAGTGGTTATTTGAATAACCATCTTAAAACTTGCATTTGAAACTCATTAGAAGATTGATAAAATCAAAGCCTCTCAACAACAAGTTTCATTTGCTTTTTGTCAAGTATATCATTCATTTAAAATTCCCAAGGCAACAATAAATGTTCAACGATGTTTAAGTGATTCACTTTGACCAAAGTTTATGAAGATTTATTAGAAGATTGATAAGACCAAAGCCTCCTAACAATAAATTTCAAGGTTATTGGATCAAATGATTCAAATTAACATACTTGGACTTGCAAACATAAGTTTGAGCCACGAATGATCATTTCTCGAATCGGGATAAAATTTAGCGCTATGTTAAGAAATCGTAAGTGGACTTATATAGAAGTCGCACCTATTTTGAGGCCGGTCAATAAAGTCTATGCATCCATACGATCTTCGAAAATTAAATTGGATTAAAATTCGAAATCATAATGCAATAAAGAAAATAAGCAACACTATTTAATTTGAATTTATTTACAAAATCACAAAACCAAAATATAATAGGAAATAAAGGAGGTGTAGAAACAATAAAGAGGGTGTCAACGAAAATGGGTTTGGATAGAGGCCCAATGTCAAAAGCTCATATAATAAACTATAGTTTATATTCAAAATCTTCATTTAATACTTAACAAAGTCAAAATAATATATGATGAAAAAGGAAAAAAATAAGTTAGTATATATATATATATATATATATATATATATATATATATATATATATATAAACAAACAAAATAAAAGAAAAGCAAAAAAAAATGTTTATAGTAGAAACAGAGGCAGTACGGTTGAGAGAATTTCGCGGATGGAGATTGGAGATGAAAATGGAAGTGATGATACGACATGAAGAAGAAAGGACTATGGTGTTTGAACAGAGGAAGGTTTGCGGATAATTAATGAGGATGGTGATGGTGGTTCGGTAGCAGTAGGAGGATAATGTTGTGTGTTGGGCGGTAATTAAAGGGAGATGAAGGGAGTTCAGTGGCTAGCGGAATTGAATGATAAGCTGAGAATTGATGAGAGGAAATTAAGAAGGAGTTTGAGATTGAAATGGAAATTGAAGGGAGATTGGTCAGTGAAGGCCGTTTCTATTCTGTCCTCTGTGTTGTTGATTTTAGTTTCTAAAAAAATCTCCTGAAACAAATTTTAAGGCTCTCTTTTATACACAAAATTAATTGTTAAGCTAAATTTTACAACGGCAAAAATGATCCTCAATGATAAAATTAACTCAAAAATCTAAAAGTACAAAAACTAATTCAACTTAAAATAATTTTTTTAATTTTTTCTGAATAAAAAATAGAGATCCAAAAATAACTAAAAATGATTTAAAAAATGGACAAAAATTTATCCGAAAAATGAAATGAACATATTAAAATAAACTACCTGTCACAAAGATTAATGAAAAAATATTCAAATGATCAAAATTGAAATAAAATGAGAATAAAAATATCAGGTTGAACAAACGTTTACCATTAAAAACGAGACCTTAAACTGTACCAAAAAAATGAAGCGAGTATACCGTCATGATCTATGCGAAACGCAGATTCATAAAATGATCAGTAAAATGTGAAAACTTGAAATATTATTCTCGCTAATTTTCCGTAAAATATCAAATCGTTTTTAACAGTCTGTCTGTAAAACCGAAATATTAATATTATCAACATATAAACAACTTAGAGCGATGCAAGAAGCGGGTAAAGAGATAAAAATTCATGAAGTGAAATGTCAGATATTTTTTAACTAAAAAACGATGCAAATGTTAATTTAAATTGACTTTTGTTCAACCTAAACACGACTAAATGATGCAAATGTGATGAATGAAGATATTTATTGAAGATTGTGACCAAATAACAAAATATGGCATGAAAGTTTCATAGAAAGGGCTCTGGTGACTTCATTGGGGATAATCTTATGAAAGGGACTCTGTGGGGATTTACAGAAAGCTTGAGTGTCATCCCACTTCTAGAATTTTGAATGAATGTTTATTCTTGTTCTTATGTATATATTTGTTAACACTCAATCATGTTCATATGCATATGTTCATTCGATTTTAGTCAGTGGACGTTTTTCCAAACAAAATAGAAAAACAAAAAGTTTGAACTTTAAAGTATATTTGTATTGATAATTTTCCTATAAACAGTCGATTTTGTACAAAGAGACGGAAATCCTAGTAAGAGGAAGTATTTCCGTCGTAAAATGAAAGAGTACAAAGTGAAAACTAATGTATATAGCCATGTGGAAGTGATCTCATTGGGTTCCAACTCCGCTACTGCCCCTATGTCTTCGAGCATCTCGTCCCTCGCCACTAGAAGAAGTTGATTGAACCATTTGAACTTTCAACTTTGGTAATAAAGTTAGTTGCAAGTGATCCAATGGGACATATTCGTACGCTTTCAATCCCTAATTTTTTCCTGGACTGCCCTTTCAGGTTTTCAGTCCACCAGGATACCCTTTTTGGCCAACCCGCCCTTTCAGTTTTTCGACTTTCCGGGTGTACAATCTTTTGTATATATCCCTTATTTTTTCCCGAACCCTTTTGGTTTGCAAGGATGACATTTTTCCTAGGTATGTCAACCTAGCGGGTCATTCTTATGCGTAGTATTTTTTGACTATGTACGTTTTCATAGGGTGCGGGAAATCCTCGCCATCCATAGTGGTTAGTGTTGTACCCCAAAATTTTCCCTCCCATATTTCTCAATACATTTCAAGTGAGATCCTCAAATTGCTCAAAGAAGTCCAAGGGCTGACCAGACAAACCCTCTCCTAAGGCAGACTACCTCAAATTAGGATTTCATATTGCATCAAGATACTTGAGTCCAAGGGATCCCCAAATTCTCATCATTGTCCTAATATGTTCTCAAGATCATCCATGTCAAGTTTCAAGCCTTGCAGAAGAAGTTTGCTCAGTCAACTATCCAAATGCTTGAAAATCGACTGTGCTAGGGGCAAAAGTCAACTGTGGCCCACATACAGTCAAACTTCAAGATTCTTTATCAACATACTCATTTTGAAGTATTATTCATCATTTGATCAAGGGTTGATCATGATTCCTCAAGGATTGCTCACAATTCATCAAGAACCAAAAGTTGCTAAATTAGGGTTTTGTAGGAAAAGTCAACTCAACTTTGACCAAGCATAACTTTTCCATACTTTATTAGAAATGACCCATCCAAATCTCATTTTGAAGAGTATGAAATTCCCTACAATCCATCTTCAGATCCCAAGTTCAAAATATGCACTCACAAGAAGTTATGAATTTAGACATTATAGGTCATTATGAAAAGTCAACCAAAACACATTTTTTTGTCAAAGCTTCATACATGAACATGGAAGACTCAATTGAGATGAGACCAAAAGGGTTGCTTAGAGGACATCTAAATCTTTCTAAAAAGTCAAAGAACACTTTCATAGAGTCAAAATTGAGGAAGTTATGCATTGGTGAAATTGACCTTTTTTGCAAAATTGCCAAAAGTCAAAAGTGCCTCAAATTGCAATTTTTGTCAAATGGGCCCAACTTCTTGTACTTGTATTGAGTTTGTAACATGGTCCACAACCCATGATCCTCCCCACTTGCTTTTATTTTATTTTTTCCATTTATTTTGATTTTGATTTCAATTAAATCAAATTAAATCAAAATAAAATCATGGAAATATCAAAATCATTTAAACCTTGAGATTTTGTGCCTATTTCAGGTCTCTTATACAGCTAGCAATAAAATCAAATCGTGCAAGGCATGTTGTACACAAAAAGATTGGTTATTGGCTTATTTTGGAAAGATCTTCATGGGAATCAAATCATGATCAAAGACCATAATTGAAAAAGATTGGATGCACATTTGCAAACCTAATTCACTCAATGATATATATTGAACAAATCCAGATCAAAAGAACAAGGGTTAGAGGCGTGTAGAGTGAAGAACAAACTTGGAAAAACTCAAGAAAAGTGGTGATCTGATTTCATACTTCCAAGCATTTTCAAGACTCCCAAGCCATCTCATTCGCTTCCTGGGAGTACAAGGAGTCTATACCAATCAAAAGCAAGCGTTTTTGTGCCCAGAAACGCGAGGTAAGTGCTTCACGGTCTCCCTCCTGTTTTGAAATCCAATATCGTTATTTTGGCATTTGTAGCATGAATCATTTATATATTCTGAATCCTTGAAGCATTTGCAAGTTAATGGTAACAATGAATTGCATTTTCGCTAACTGTACAGAGATACACCATTGTTAGGGTTTCTTGTTTCGTTTTGGGATTTTCTTATACATGTAAAATTGGTCCAAAAGAAAGGTGCCATGATGTTCACAAGGCCAAGACGAATTGGTCTGTAGCATTAGATTTGATTTATTGTGCCTGTGTGAGATTTTGAAAATTGCAGGGGATATAGCTACGTAATCATGTTTGTAGGTTAAAGTCCCTGACTTTTACCAACGGAGAGGGGAAGAAGAAGGTGGCGTGGCACCACCCCATTTACCCGTTTAAAATTTCGCGCGCTGAAGGATAATATATTGTGTTTGTTTAATATAATCTTTGTTTTTGTCCATTGTATAACAAAAGCGCGCTAGTAGAGTTGGTGATGAGGCGTTGGAAAAGTCCAAAGGACCTGGGTTCAATTCTCAGGTCCCCTTGTTTCTTCAATATATTTTTTCTATGCATGATCCTATGCGCAGGTTTCCATGACACCCACCATATGCCATCAGCTTGCAACCACTGGATCTAAAGCAGATTAAATCCAAAGGCCATCATTTGAGAGTCCATGATGCACCCTGGTCAATGCACAACATGGAATCTGAAAGTCAAACGTGGGCCAATGGATTTTGGGCTCAGAATTTGCTATGGAGACCCCCTCAATTGCTAGCAAATAGGCCCAATTCTTTTTTTCTTTTCTTTTTTATATTTTTCTTTTATTTAATTATTTTGATTTTTTTTCTAACACACAAAATTAATTCTTTTTTATCTAAAATTCATAAAATCAATTTTCACCAAATTAGAATTTAGGCTTTTTATTTTATCAAAAATTAATTTAATTAGTTAATTTAATTCTAAGGTAACTTTAATTCTTTTGTAAATAAATTAAAACAAATTAGAAAATTAGGGTTTTGTTTAATTTACCATTTATTTTCTTTTTTCTCAAAATAACCAAATACAAAAATAGGTCAAAATAAATCATTTTCTTAATTTTAATTAATTAGCAATTAGGTTTGTATCTATTTAATTTAAAACCTTATTCTTTCTTAAAATAATCAAAAACAACCAAAAAATGATTTTTCTTTTAATTAGGTTTATACGGGGTCAAAACCCTAATTCTTTTCTCGTTCTCGATTCATCGCGCGTTTATTTATTTTTCGTAATATTAATGTAACTACTCATGGGATGTAATAGTTAATTAGGCTTTTTCTTTCATTTATCGTTTTATGGGTTTTGGCTATGTAATTAATCCCCCTCCCTGAAGCCTTGTAATAGCGTAGCTTTATTTCTCGCATTTTAATTTCTGTAAATATTAATTGTTAGATGTATGATAATAAGGTTGCATGACAAGAATGTATGTTGAATTTAAAATGGTTAGCAAACCCTAAATGTGCAAAGATAATAACTGAAATTGAATTACTTTCACATGCGAACTCCTAGGGTATACTCTCACTTCGGTTGCCTTCGGTAAACGATCATTAAGTATAGGGTGTTTTAGTGGTCGCTCTCTTGTCTAAACAAAGATCAAATGTCCCGCTCGGAAATGTTTCCTCGGAAAGGTTGCCTCAGAAATGTTGCCTCGAATATGGTCTTAAGACATTAGGGTTGTTACTAAGACGTTCTAACATTGCTTTAGTGATCGTACGTCCCTTTCGAATTGACCCTTACAACTCCAACAACGGTGCTACCTACTCACTAATAGTGGGGTATTGCTGTCTAAAGGAAACAAGAACATAAACATTATTTTTTCGAGTAGGTAGATGCTAGTAGGTACTTGCTCAAAATCAAACTTTTCTACACTTACACTTTTGCTAGTACATCAGCTACTGTCCCAGTTCCTGTTCCAATTATCACCCCTGTCGCCGAGCCATCTGAGACTCGGGGCAAAGAAATTAATGTGAGCCTGCCCGGATGGAGGCACCTAAGAAGATCATCGTAGAAACCTCTAAGCAGGAGATAAAGGAAATTATGAAGATTATCAAGAAGAGCGACTACAATGTAGTCGAGCAGCTGGGGCAGACCCCGTCAAAAATCTCCATGTTGTCCTTGTTATTATGCTCTGAAGCCCATGCAAAGGCTTTAATTTCTTTCCTCAAAACTGCGCATGTGCCGCAGGAGACTTCTGCCGATCAATTCAAAGACTGTGTATCTAGTTTGACTGCCGACAACGGGTTGGGTTTCTCAGATGCAGATCTGACTGCTAAAGGAAGAAATCACAATGATGCTCTGCACGTCTCAATCGAGTGCAGGGGCACTACTTTGGCCCACGTACTGGTGGATACTGGGTCCTCATTAAATGTTTTGCCAAAGAAAGCGTTAGATCGTCTGGACTGTGAAGGTTTGGTTCTGAAGCCGAGTAATATTGTGGTTACAGCTTTCGATGGGTCAAAAAGGATGGTGCACGGGGAGGTGGACGTCCCTGTTAAAGTTGGCTCTCAGACTTTTGCATCTACTTTCTATGTGATGGATATCCTACCATCTTATTCTTGCTTGCTAGGTCGCCCTTGGATTCATAAGGCTGGGGCTGTGACTTCTACGCTCCATCAGATGTTGAAATATCCAGTAAAGGGGAAGATTGTTACGGTGCGAGGAGAAGAGGAGTACATGGTGAGTCATCTTAACTCCTTTTGGTATGTGGAGATGGATGGGGAGTTCATCAAAACCCCGTGTCAAAACTTTGAAGAGGTCCCCCAGACTCTGGCGTCGACTAAAGTTGTTGCTGACAAACCTCCGATGAAGATGGCTTCCCTCAAGGATTCCAGGGCTGTAATTGAAAAAGATGGGTGTGCAAATTGGGGTCAACTCCTTGACTTTGCACACAAAACTGACAAGTTTGGTTTGGGCTTTACTGCAGAGGCTCAAAGGGATGTTCGGCACGTGCGGATTGGAAAACCTCCTCTGCACATCAGTAATCAGGGAGTGAATGCAATTGAGGATGATGAAGAAGATTCAGATATCGACAGCTGGATCTACCCGACTACCAATGGTGGATTGAACAACTGGACGACGAAGGACTTCGTGCTCGTTTCTTTTATTACACAGTAATTGACTTTTGTTTTGAGATTTGTAACAGACAATTTGAAACTTTACAGCCCGATGCCTTGCCCGAGGCCCCTTGGCTTTGTTTGTGAGGGCTTATTATTTGTCATTTTCATATATCATCAATAAAGCATTGGACGTTTTCTTGCATTACAAATTTTGCGCTCCTTGTTTTTCTTTTCTATCTTGCACTTTATCAAAACAGCTATTATCTTACACACACTCACATATCATAATGCAAATCCACATCCACTCTGGATCCCATTGATAACGACTCTTCTATTGCCAGTTATGACTTCGAAAATCCGATCAACCAAGCCGAGGACAAAGGTGAGGATGATTGTGAAGTGCCCGGGGAACTTGCTAGACTGTTACTACAGGAAGAGAGGGCCATACAGCCTCATGAAGAGCCAGTGGAGTCAGTGAATTTGGGTATAGAGGAAGACAAGAAAGAGGTCAAAATAGGTGCGAATCTGGAGACTAGTGTCAAGCAACGGTTGATACAGATGCTACGCGACTATGTTGAGATCTTCGCTTGGTCTTATGAAGATATGCCTGGTTTGGACACTGACATTGTGGTACACCGCCTGCCAACTAAAGAAGACTGTCCTCCGGTAAAGCAGAAGGTTCGCCGTATGCGCCCCGAGATGTCTGAGAAAATTAAAGCTGAGGTCATGAGACAATTAGACGCCGGGTTTCTAGCTGTCACTTCTTACCCGCAGTGGGCCGCTAACGTTGTTCCAGTCCCCAAGAAGGATGGTAAGGTGCAGATGTGTGTGGACTATAAAGATCTGAACAGGACAAGCCCCAAGGACGATTTCCCACTCCCTCACATCGATGTTCTGGTCGACAACACCGCGTAGCATAAGATCTTCTCCTTTATGGATGGTTTTTCTGGTTACAATCAGATTAAGATGGCCCCCGAAGACATGGAGAAGACAACCTTCGTTATGCAGTGGGGCACCTTTTGCTACAAAGTCATGCTGTTCGGATTGAAGAATGCTGGGGCAATGTATCAGCGCGCCATGGTCGCTTTATTCCACGACATGATTCACCATGAGATTGAGGTGTACGTTGATGACATGATTGCAAGGTCCCAGACTGAAGAAGAACACCTTGCCCATCTCCAGAAATTGTTTGACAGGTTAAAGATGTACAAGCTGAGGTTAAACCCGAACAAGTGCACCTTTGGGGTAAGGTCTGGTAAGCTGCTGGGTTTCATCGTTAGTGATAAAGGTATTCAGGTGGATCCTACAAAGGTGAAGGCTATACAGGAAATGCCAGCTCCCCGAATAGAAAAGGAAGTCAGAGGCTTTTTGGGACGGCTGAATTACATTGCTCGATTCATTTCACATCTGACAGCTACTTGTGAGCCAATCTTCAAGCTGCTAAAGAAAGATCAAGTAATAAAATGGAATGATGAATGTCAGACCGCTTTCGAAAGGATCAAGGAATACCTCCAAGAGCCACCTATTCTGATGCCTCCGGTTGAAGGAATACCTTTGATCTTATACTTGCCGTACTGGATAATTCAATGGGGTGTGTGTTGGGGCAGCATGACGAGTCTAGCCGAAAAGAGCACGCTATTTACTACCTTAGCAAAAAGTTTACCGACTGTGAGACCTGATACTCACTGCTTGAGAAAAATTGCTGCGCTTTGGAATGGGCTGCTCGCCGACTGAGACAGTATATGCTGACTCACACTACCCTATTGATATCAAAGATGGATCCAATCAAGTATATCTTCGAAAAACCTGCCTTGTCCGGAAGAATAACAAGATGGCAGATGATCTTAACTGAGTATGGCATCCAATACACAACCCAAAAAGCAATCAAGGGGAGTTTATTGGCGGATCATTTGGCGTATCAGTCAGTGGATGACTACCAATCCATGAATTTCAAGTTCCCAGATGAGAACATCATGTTGGTGACCGACTGTGAAAAACCTGGACCAAATGAAGGACCTGAGGAAGGATCCCGATGGTCTATGTATTTTGATGGAGCCTCAAACGCGTTGGGTAATGGCATTTGTGCCGTGATTATATCTCCTGAAGGCTGTCATACTCCATTCACCGCCTAATTATGTTTCAACTGCACCAACAATATGGCGGAGTATGAAGCGTGCATCATGGGCTTGCGAGCAGCTATTGACCTAAGGATTAAGTTCTTGAGTGTATTTGGAGATTCCGCTCTAGTGATCATCCAGATCAAAGGCGAGTGGGATACGAAGCATCCAAATCTTATTCCTTACAAGGAGTATGTACTGACATTGCTCCCACATTTTGAAGAGATAAACTTTGAACATTTCCCCAGAGATGAGAACCAGTTAGCGGACGCGCTAGCTACCATGTCTTCTATGTTAAAGGTCAGGTGGGACAATGAGGCTCCCCAGATTACCATTGAGAAGTTGGACGAACCCGCACATTGCTGTGACATAGAGACTGAGGAAGCAGCAGATAAACCCTGGTTTCACGAGGTAAAGAGGTATCTTGAGGCTCAAGAGTACCCCGAGGGTGCATCTGTTAATGATAAGAATTTTCTGAGGAGATTTGTTACGAAGTTCTTCATCAGCAATGGCATCCTTTACAAGCGTAACCATGATTCAACCTTATTGCGATGTGTGGACAAGAACGAGGCAGAAAGGATTATGGCAGAGTTACATGAAGGTACTTTCGGAACTCATTCCAGTGGACACACCATGGCAAAGAAAATCCTACAGGCAGGATATTATTGGTCTACTATGGAAGCCGATTGTTATCAGCACTCCCGGACCTGTCATGAGTGCCAAGTCTATGCTGATAAAGTGCATGTACCTCCCGTTCCTATGAATGTTTTGACAGCTCCTTGGCCTTTTGCAATGTGGGGCATCGACATGACCAACGGGCATCGTTTCATTCTGGTAGCTATTGATTACTTTATGAAGTGGGTTGAGGCAGCTTCCTTTGCTACAGTAACCAAGAACGTTGTGGCGTGGTTTATTCGACATAATTTGATCTACCGATATGGTGTACCAGAGAGGATCATTACGGACAATGGTACAAATCTCAACAATACAATGATCACCGAGCTCTGCAAACAGTTTAAGATACAACATCACAACTCTTCTCCTTACTGATCGAAGATGAATGAGGCTGTTGAAGCGGCTAATAAGAATATCAAGAAGATTGTGCAGAAGATGACGGTGACATACAAAGACTAGCACGAGATGTTACCATTCGCTCTTCATGGGTACCGTACCTCAGCACAGACATCGACAGGGGTAACACCCTACTCTTTGGTGTATGGCATGGAGGCAGTCTTACCCATTGAGGTCCAGATACCCTCTCTTCGGATTATGAAGGATGCAGGTTTGAGCGAGGATGATTGGATCCAAACTTGGCTTGATCAGCTGAACTTAATCGATGAAAAGAAACTTACTGCTATTTGTCATGGTCAGACATATCAAAAGCGAATGATTAAAGCATTTAACAAGAAAGTTAGACGACAAGAGTATCAAGTCGGGGATTTGGTGATCAAACGCATCATACTACTGCAAGGTGATCCCAGGGGCAAATGGACCCCTACTTACGAAGGGCCATTTGTGGTTAAGAACATTTTCTCAGGAGGAGCTATGATTCTAACCACCATGGATGGTGACGACCTTCCTCACCCCGTCAATGCAGACATAGTGAAAAAATACTATGCATAATCAAAGACCCGCTAGGTTGACTGGCCTAGGAAAAAATAAGGGCTTCCCGGCGAACCAAAAGGGTTCGGGCAAAAGTAAGGCATGAAAATGAAGAAAAAAAACTGTACACCCGACAAGTCGAAAACCTGAAAAGGCGGCTTGGGCAAAAAAGGGTATCCCGGTCGACTGAAAACCCGAAAGGGCGGTCTAGGAAAAAATTAGGGATTAAAGCGTAACACTATGTCTCCTTGGATCATCTTGCAACCAGACTTCAGTATCGACCATCAAGCTCGGACGACGCCAATCAATCTGATCTACCTTCAACCAAGTAGCAAAGTGATGAGACGCTCGAAGATATAAAGGCAATAGCAGAGTTGGAACCCAGTGGGATTGTTCACATAGCTGTTTTTCTTTGTTTTTCACAAATTGTATAAAATTTGTTCTTTCAGCGGCCTTCTCTTACTAGGACGTCAGCCTCTTGACAAAAACGCCTATTATAGGCCAACTTCAAAATCAATACAATTCATTTTCACAATAAATTTCAATTTTTTTTTCTTTTTTTGTTTTGTTTTGCAAGAACATCCAATGGTTCATTTTTGATATATGCATTTAAAAATAATTGTTGCTCATAAATACTTACATACGAAACAAAAGACGATTACTCGTAATTTTAGGAACAGGGGCAAATAAGAAATGTCCAAACCTTACAGTTGCTCTATTCACCAGGTACAAGGATAAACCTAGCTTGAGAATATGACTAAAGGTACATTCACTCCCCGCAAAGTAAAAGATATCTAAAAACATTGATTCTCCCCAAGCAGAATTTATCTATCACCAACAATAGAAGATTATCCCCAATGGAGTTTATTTCTTCCACAAGCAGAAATTCAATCCCCAACAAGGTTTGTTATCGCCAGCAACAGTAATTTATCCCCAGCCGAGGTTATTTCTCCAAATCAGCGGATCTTCTAGCAGAGTCTCTCTTCCCCACAAAGTCATTCTCTCGCCAGTTTATTCTTCAGCAAAATTTCTCCCGCCAATTTATTCTCAAAATCATCTTCGATCGTTATCCCCAGCAAGAACGAAGAATTCAACTCCTTGCACTCTCCATAAGCAGTCCGGGATTTATTTTCCCCAGCTAGAGAACATCATAAAAACATTACACATCCATACATCATGACATGCACATAAGCATCATACAACATAATCTCATTTATTTTGAGAACATCATTATTCGGTACATGTCATGCATCACGACATTACATACGACTAACTCTCTACCTTTCAGGAAAAGATACGATCAAATTCTCACAAAATTCAAGCTATGAAGACCGAATCCGACTGGATAGTATCTTGATTTCCCCATCATATTGTGAAGCCCGGAGAACGACCAGATAATAGTATTGAACACCGCGAAGCCTGAAATCGACCAAATAGTGGTTTATCATTGAGCTATGAAGCCCGGATTCGACCGGATAATAGTTTAATCCCCAACAAGTTATTATGAAGCCTGGATTACGACCAGATAGCAATACAAGTTACTGTAAAGTCTAGATTACGACTAGATAGAAGTGCGAGACGCCATGAAGCCTGGATTCGACCAGATAATGGTATATCATAAACACAAGCCGTGAAGCCCGGATTCGACCGGATAACAGCTCAGCAAGCTATTGCGAAGCTTGGATTACGACCAGATAGCAATACAAATTGCTGTGAAGCCTGGATTACGACCAGATAGCAGCCAAAGACACCATGAAGCTTGGATTCGACCAGATAGTGGTATATCTTTAATACAAGTTATGAAGCTCGGGTTCGACCGGATAGTATCTTAATTTCTCCAAACACCATGAAGCCTGGATTTGACCAGATAATGGTATGAGACATCGTGAAGCCTGGATTACGACCAAATAGCGGTAAAAGACACTGAAGCCTGGATTACGACCAGATAACAGTGAGGGACACTGTGAAGCTTGGATTTCGACCAGATAGCAGTCTACCCAGCCAATTACCATGAAGCCCAGAAATCGAACGGATATTAGTAGGCCTAAAACTCAAATGGAAACTCGGATGTGACTGGATAACCACTTGATTTCTTTTGAAGCCTAGATTCGACCAGATAAGAAGTAAGGTATTGTGAAGTCTGGAATCGACCAGATAACAATACAAGAACACCATGAAGCTTGGATTCGACCGGATAATGGTATAAGACATCGTGAAGCTTGGATTACGACCAGATAGCGGCAAAGAACTGAAGCCTGGATTACGACCAGATAATAGTACAAGACACTGCGAAGCTTGTATTTCGACCAAATAGCAGTATACCTGGACAATTACTAAGAAGCCCGGAGTCGACCGGATATTAGTGTGCCCTAAATTCAAGGTAAAGCCCAGATGCGAGTGTTGGCTCCTAAATTCGACACCCACATTCTATTATTATATAGATCATTAATTGAGTCAGAAGAGTTTCCAATACAAGAAGGCTTCGACCAACTGATCACGTCGAAGGCTCATCCAAGAATGACAAGATACTTAGAGAAATTCCTTTAAGTTGGAATCTTGTTGTTTTCAACGTCGAAGGAGCAACCTCTCGACCAAGGTCCCTGATGCCCAGGATCGAACGGTTTGAATTTTGAATTATTGGAGGGAAGACGGTTCCCAGCAGTTACCAAGCGCAACATGTCGTGCACGTAGGTGTCGAAGGTCGTGAGCGTGCCATGTGGTGTCATCACGAAGCGGTGTGACTGCCCAGCAGTTACTTAGGATTTTTTTAGTATAAATACTAAGTGTTGACGAAGTTATAAAGGGTGTTCATCATTGTATACAAGTCACTCATTTCGATTCAAGTACCCAGCGTGAGAGAAAGAATCATTGAGAATGTATGTGTGAAACACCATTTACCTTAATCAAAGTCTTTTATATTCAAGCAATTTATCACTTTCACTCATTTACTTCCGTCGAAGTCATTTATTTAGAAAACCTTTAATGCCTTTATTTACTTTATCAAGCTTTTCTCCATGCAATTTACTTAAAGTGTCTCTACTTTACTTGCACTAATCACCATTAGGATTAATCGAAACTCTTTACTTCAAAGCATTTAAACTCCAAGAATCAACCATGTCTTAGGATCAATCTGATCGATCCTGCGAGTCACCAAATAAGTAAAATTTTGGAGGATCAGCGGTTGTTTACCATTTTTCATGGTAAACAAATTGGCACACCTAGTGGGACCTTGTGTTGATTCTTTCACGTTTAATCGTCTCATATAAACTATCCTTCTTTTTCGAGAGTATTGCATGTTATTGAGAAGTGGTAGAATATACACCAACGAAACCAATACTAGGAGAAGAGTTAGTGAAATGGCGAATCCGCCAAACAATGGAGAAATCCCACAAACAAACATGGGAGCAACAGTTATCCCAACCGTAAGTGAAGTGGTAACCGTTGGTTCGACGCCATCAGTAACGATTACACAAACGGGGCCATTACCTCCATTTACAGGCCCCAAAATGCCCTTGGGAACTCCCCCACCTAGGGGAAACCAAGGAACAAGACTATATGTTCCCCCAGGTTTTTCGACAGTCGGGTTAAATCGAGAACCACCCTATGGCATGCCAACTTCTGAATTGGCTAGCCTGACGAACACTACGTCCACCTTTTCAGATCCTTTAGTGAGCGCCTCTTCGCCACTCCAAGGCTCTGGAGTTGGTATGGCGAACAGGGATAGGAACCAACTCTTAGGAGGAACGTCCCACGTAATGCCTGGCCTTACGAATGCCTTGACAGCAGTCTTGAGGAAGAAAATGGACGAAAGCAACCACGACATGGTTCAAATGTTGGCACAAACTTTAAGTACAATGCTAAATCCTCTAATACAGAATACCACCCAGTCGAATCAGCAAATGACAGCGTAAATGTCGCGCCTGGCAAATTTTTTTGGGGTACCCCAACAAATTCGACAGCCCCAAAGGGCACAGGTAAGGGGAAACTAAGGCATACTTCTGGAGGAAGAAACCATTATTAACCAAGTCCAGCAGCCTGTCGAAGAGAACCTTAGGGTACAACTGGAACAACCCGGGGTCGAAGAGCCGAGAGTCGTAGCCCCAGAAATAAGGATGGTTAATAGAAACCAAAACGCTGACGAAATAGTTCAGCAGATCCAGTACCAAAATGTTGGTTTGGAGAATAACTTGACAGCCATGATTAAAAGAATCATGATGCAAAACGGGATGAATACGAGCTTTCGTAGGCCCAACTTCACATCCCCGCTGTCGGAATATGTGTTGCAAACGGACTTGCCTCCTAGATGCAAAGTCCCTAAGTTCACTAAGTTTTCAGGGGACACGACAAAATCCACTGTCGAACATGTGGCAAGATATTTAATCGAAGCGGGAGAAATCTCAAACAATGAGAACCTAAGGATTAAGTATTTCCCAAGTTCCCTAACAAATAATGCGTTTACTTGGTTCACAACTCTCCCTCCCAATTCGATCCACCATTGGACTCAGTTGGAGAGATTGTTCCATGAGCAATTCTACATGGGACAAACCAAGATAAGCCTGAAAGAGTTGGCCAGTGTAAAGAGGAGATTCACTGAGCCTATAGACGAATACTTAAATAGGTTCAGATTGCTCAAGGAAAGATGCTTTACGCAAGTGCCAGAGCACGAGTTAGTCGAAATAGCCGCAGGAGGTCTAGATTACTCCATTAGGAAGAAATTAGACACTCAGTATCTGAGGGACATGGCCCAGTTGGCCGATAGGGTTCGACAGGTGGAACGCCTTAAAGCTGAAAAAGCCAGGGCGACGAAAACTCATAAAAGAGAAAAGATAGCATATGTCGAAATGGACGAAGAAGATCCAGAGACATTCGACGAACTTATAGCCGTAGAAGAAAGCGAGGTCGATTTGGCTGAGTTAAAACAAGGGCCACCATACTCTTGCAAATTACTAGTCCCCTCAAGTGGAAAAAACCCCACTGAGTCTGAAAAGGCCAATGATAAGTTCCCTAAAAAGACTTACAGTTTCGATATTACGAAATGTGATGAAATTTTTGATTTACTTGTAAAAGATGGCCAAATGATAATACCCCCAGGGGTAAAAGTGCCTCCTCTAGATCAAAGAAAGAAAAAAGGCTATTGTAAATATCATAATTTTCTGGGCCATAAAACATCTCAATGTTTTCTTTTCAGGGATCTCGTGCAAAATTCTATCGAAGAAGGAAGGTTGAAGTTCGCTGATAAGGCCCCCATGAATGTGGATTTGAACACTTTACAGGCGGAGGCCCATTATGCTGAACCTTCAGAGGTCAGTATGATCGAAGCTTCCAGGAGTCAGGTGAAGAGGCCAGGGATAACTATTGTTGAAGTCACCAAAGATCATATCAATATGCCAATATTCAGCAGTTTTTCTGGGAACCTTTCTAGAAAAACAATTGAGTCAGTCCAAAAGGCCGTTGAGGGCCCAAAACTGGAAAAAGGTGGAGTCTCAAAGTCTGGAACTAAACCCCCTTCCTATTCGGTTGCGGTGCAAGGCCAGACAAAATACCTGGAGGCTCAAATGAAGCAAATGACTCTTGCTACTAAAGACAACATGAATATCAATATGATCGGTGGATATGGAACTGACTGTTTAACGCTGGTTTCGCGAAATGTCGCGGAAGCAAGAGTCGCCACCGTCTTTTATTTTCTCCAAATGGAAAGGACAAAAGCACAGAAAAATTCCTTATTGAGATTAGTTCTCGGTTCGGGAGGTAGATTTATAGAAAGGGAAGGTGTTAGCACCCTTTCTATCCATGGTTATCCATGGGCTCTTAGATACTTGCTCATTTGTGTTTTCAAAATGTTTGTTTGCTTTTCAAGGTGAGTGGGTTTGAAAAAGTTCTGTTTAAAAATTTCAGATCGACTCTTGTATCAGTCCTCAAGAGTGTTTGAAAAGTTGTTTTTGAAAGCCTTTTTGCAAAGTGTCGGTGTGAAAAGAAGTTTTTGATTTGTTTTGAATTCAGAGCAAGTATCTACGAGTCATCCACCTACCCTAAGGAATTAGTCTGTGTAAATGTCCTTAAAGTAGTGCCATCCCACCATTGAGAGGTAGGTAGCACCACCGTTGGAGGTGTTCGGGCAATTCGAGGATTAGGGACAGTGTGGTCACCAGAGCAATAGGAAGACACCTTAGAAGCTACCACCATGCCATGTTCATGGACATGAGGACTTACTAAAACATCCTCTACTTGACGACCACGTTTCGAGGGGCAAGGCAACAGTGAGGCGTACCCTAGGAGTGGTGTGTGATTTGTGTGTCATTTTCAGTTTTTATTTGTCTTGTCATGCATTGGTGATCTACGCTTTGATTTTATTTTTGGCATACATTCTTCCATGTGTTTTAACAGTTCAAAAAGGTGCGGAAATATAAAAGTCCTACGCTATTACAAAGGCGCGGGTCTACATCGCCAAATTAAACCAAGACCCGATTTGAAATAAATAAAATGCGGAAAGTAAATATCCTAATTATCTATTACAAGGCTTTGGGGCAAATACATTACATTCATACAAGAAATAAAAATAGATGCGCGAAGAGAAAATATATTCGAAGGTGCGAAGGCGTTGGGCCTTTTAAAGAGATTAAATTAAAATTATTAGTGAGTTAATGATTAAAGAAAAGAAGAACTTATTTTTTATGTTTTTTGTGTATTTATGAAATTAAAGAAAATTAAATGAAATTAAAACCCTAATTCTAAACATTTTTAATTATTAAAGAAATAAATTCAAGTTTGACCTAATTTACTAATTATTTAATTATAAGTTATTTACAAAAATAATTGATAATTTATAGTGATAAGAAAAAAAAAGACTACTTATTAAGAAAAAGAATAAAAAAATGCTAAAAGACTTGTTTTTATATTTTTTAATTATTTAAGAAAAAAAAGCATTAAAGTTAAAACCTAAAATTAAAACTAAATTGATTATGAGATTTATTTACAAAATAAATATTATTGAATTAAATAATAAACATATTTATTTTTTGACTTTCTGATTTTTTTTTGTATTTTTGTGTTATAAAAATTAATTTGTGGAATTAAATAAACAATTAATATAATTAAAATAAATGGAAGAAAAGAAAAAAAGAAGAGAAGAAAATGCAAACAGATGGGGGTGTTGACCCAAATTGGAGGTTTGTTCACAGCAATTTGACCCATTAGATTGAGGCCCTTTTTGACTTTTCAATGCTGCATGTGGAGGTGTTGACTGGTGCGTATGGTAGTCCTCCCATTATGGCCCTTGGATTGGCGTTACTGGACATGTGGCAGACAAGCTGGCGAAGGCATATGGTGAACCTTTGAGAGTGATGACCACTTGAACATGTTACAAAGAAAAATATAGGGAAATATGGGGGACCTGGGGATCGAACCCAGGTCCCAATGCTTGCAAACATCACTTTCTACCAACTGAGCTATTTAGCATCTTTGTTAATATAATGGAGAACAATTAATATAATAAAAAGTAAGGGTTAGTGATATGAAGACAAAAAAACGCGCCAGCTTTTTGAACCAGCCAACCACGTGAGGACAACCAATCTTCTTCTTCGTTTTCCTGTAAATATATGCATTAGATAGCGGGGGTTTTAAACCCCCACAAATTGAAGCCACGAATAATAGCGAATATGGCCTGGTTCATCATAAATTGAGCGTGAGGCATGGTTTTGAATCGTCAGGAAGTCCTGATTCTAATGGCATAGGTCTTATTGTCTGATTTTTCCAGAAGAGGAAAGCCCCAAATTTAAACCTCTGAAAACCTAGAAAACGTCAATGGCATCTTTCTATACAAGCACTATTAATCCAATTCAATGGCACCATTAGCTTTAGTGAGTTCATGTTAGTGCAAAACAATCATTAGAATGCATCAATATGGCATGAAAATGTAAATACAAATATGTAAAATATCAAGAATAGGGCGGCTTCATTCTACCGATTCTTGAGGTTAGAGGCTGTGTTTTTGATTGAGAAAGTTTCCTGGTTATCTCAGCAAGCCTTTGGAATGGTTCTTTTGCCTTGAAACACCCTGCAATACAGTTTTTCAGTTTTGAAATTTTTGGTGAAAAATGCAAAGTTTGTTTTCGATTATGAGCGCAGCTTCTGAGTTCCTATGATTAGGTTTTGGTTTGTGCTTATATGAGGAATGAATTAGGGTAGAAATCCAAGTCCATAAACCTTTGCAATCAATGTTTCAATATTTGATTTTAATGGTATCTTTTTCAATCTTTTTCATGTGAAGAACATGCCAATCATTGCCAATCACCTTGATTCTTTCCTTATTGAATAGTGCACGAAATCTTGAGTGAATTCTATGCACAAAAAGATTTGAAAAGCATGGATTAGTATTTTTCTTATAATTAATTTTAATTAAATGAATTAAATAGATTAAATATTCAATTAATTAATTAAAAATAGGAAAATAACTCCCCTTTGGGTCAATGGGTCGTGCATAGCTTTTGGGTGATGATTCTTGGAAGAAAATGTGGCCCATTAGCAATTTTGAGGCATTTGAAGCAAAGTTGACTTTTCAAAATTCTCAAAAATTTCCCAACTTCCACAAGGCATATCTTGCTCAATTTTTAAGATTTGATCATGTTCTTTGACATTTTGGAAAGCGCTTGAAGTCCTCTAATCAATTCATTTGGTCCCATGTCATTTTGATTTACCAATCTCAAGTTATGGTCTTTGACTTAAAGTGCCTTTTTGTTGACTTTTGAAAATGACCTATAATGTTGAGATTGATAACTTTTTGTGAGAGTATTTCTTGGACTTGAAGTGTGAAGAGGAGTTGTAGGAAATGTCATTCTCTTCAAAATGAGCTTTGGATGGAATTTTTCTGATAAACCATGTGGAAGTTATGCCCTGGTCAAGTTATAGTTGACTTTTTTAACTGTCCAAATATGGAAACTTTTGCATCTTGAGACTTTTTGAGCCATGACTTGAGAATCATGATCAAGAATTGATCAAATGATGTTTGTGGCTTCAAAATAAGATGTTGGCCAAAAATCTTGACTTTTGACTGTCAAATGACCATTTTGCCCCTGTAGTTGACTATTGAGCAATTAGGGTTTTTGACTGTGCAACTTTGAGCTGTGAGTCTTGAAACTTGGCATAGGGATGCTTGACAATGTTTGTAGGCATGTGGGGCTTGATTAGACCCTTGGAAACTTCAATTTCTTTGCTAGAATCAAAACCCTAATTTTTTGACTGTTAGGAGGCCATTGAACTGTGCAACCTTGGGAGATTTTGAAGCATGCTCTTTGCAAATCTTGAAGAATATGGGAGGGAAAATTTTGGGGTACAACAGTTGCCCCTGTTCAATCTTCTTAAACCTGAGGATGTAGATTGGCTGACGTGCCTTTCGTAATCCGAAGGTTGAAGGTGATTGAACACTAGAGTGCCCAGAAATTTGCGCTCACATAGTAGTGTGATGGTGGGAATGGGCTTATAGATGCCATTTGGAGATTGATGGATAGGATGATGGGCTTATAGATGCCATGCTGAGAGGTGATGGATAGGTGGATGGGCTTATAGATGCCATCTGGATGTCGATCGCATAAGAGATTCCTTAGCGAGAACTTGCGTACCTAAAAAAGAAAATGATTACCTGGCCTGTTACAGGAGCTGGTCTTCAAACTCTTTATATAGACGCACCCTGGTTGGTTACAGGAATCAGGTCTGGAGCTTCAAAAGGTTATGAATGAATCAGGGATGGTTACTATCTCAACGGGACGGTGAGAGAACCTTGGGCGATTACTATCTCAACAGGGACGCTGAGAGAACCTTGGACGATTACTACCTCAACAGGAACGCTGAGAGAATCTTGGGGCGATTACTACCTCAACAGGAACGCTGAGAGAATCTTGGGGCGATTACTACCTCAACAGGAACGCTGAGAGAACCTTGGACAATTACTACCTTAGCAGGAACGCTGAGAGAATCTTGGGGCGATTACTACCTCAACAGGAACGCTGAGAGAACCTTGGACGATTACTACCTCAACAGGAACACTGAGAGAATCTTGGATGTCTTCTACTGGGATAAGAATCAGGGAGATCTTAGGGTCGATCTGACTGAACCGGAGAAGGCCTTTGACTGGATAAGAATCAGGAAAATCTTAGGGTCGATTTAACTGAACCGGGCAAGGTCTTGGAATGTCTTCAACTGGATAAGCATCAGGGAGATCTTAGGGTCGATCTGACTGAACCAGAGAAGGCCTTTGACTGGATAAGAATCAGGAAAATCTTAGGGTCAATTTAACTGAACCGGGCAAGGTCTTGGAATATCTTCAACTGGATAAGAATCAGGGAGATCTTAGGGTCGATCTGACTGAACCAGAGAAGGCCTTTGACTGGATAAGAATCAGGAAAATCTGTTAGGAGTCGATTTAACTGAACCAGACAAGGTCTTGGAATATCTTCAATTGGATAAGAATCAGGGAGATCTTAGGGTCGATCTGACTGAACCAGAGAAGGCCTTTGACTGGATAAGAATCAGGAAAATCTTAGGGTCGATTTAACTGAACCAGACAAGGTCTTGGAATATCTTCAACTGGATAAGAATCAGGGAGATCTTAAGGTCGATATGACTGAACCAGAGAAGGCCTTTGACTAACTTTTGACTGGATAAGAATCAGAAAAATCTTAGAATCAACTTAACTGAACCAGACGAAAGTCTTGGACATAGCTGAGAACTTAACTGGATCTTTCCCGAAAAGTAAAGGTCAGTCATATGCAATGCGTGATATGGATCGAGCAATGATGTTCTCAACATAAATGAGATTGTAAGGTATGATGCGTATATGCATGCTATAATGTATGGAAATGTGATGTTTATGAACATATGTTTTTGTCTAGGAAAGTAAATCCTTGACGGGTGCCGGGAAGTCACATCCTGGGCTGATGTTGGAGAATAGATCTTTGCTTCCGCTGGGGATGATAGTTGCAAGAATACCGGTAGGAGAAGATAACTCCGTTGGGGAATAAACTTGGCGAATGGATCACTCTGTGGGGAGAGAATACTCTAGCTACCTTGCTGGGGAACAGTACTCTGTGGGGGAGAGAGGTACTTTGCTGGGATATTGATGGTAACTCCGCTGGGGATATCGTTGTTATGTTGGAAGTGTTAATAGACTTCGCTGGGGGATAAGAAGACTTTTCCGAGGACGATCTTTCCGTGGCTTTTGGCTGAGGATAACCCAGTTATACCCTGGTAGGGCAATAACCTTTAGATAAAGCTGGGAGACGTGTTCATGCTCTGTAGGGGGTAAGCTTCCAGAATCTACTGGGGGTAAGCTTCCTGTTGGGGAGATGATTCAAACTTTCCTGGGGAAATCTTGATTGGACTCTCTTGGGGAAAAGTTTGAGATATGTTGGGAAGTGACTCCACTGAATGTCTGGTATACCGCCGGGGAACAATATTTAGGTCAAGATTGTCGGGGATGCTTGTCAAGAATATTTGTATATCGTGCTGGGGAATGTTGAGATCTGCGGGGGTACCCAACTTCCTTAAGGCTGATAATAGCTTTGCTTGGGGAGAGTGCACTGACTTGCTGGCTCACTCTCTGGGGGATTAAGATATCTGGTTATGTTCTTCAGCCGAACTTACCTTGGTACCTTGGTGGACAGAACAATTAGATCGCTTAGACCACTCATTATTGCCCCTGTTTCTAATGTTACCTGTAATTAACCCTTTGTTTCGTATGCAAATATTTATGAGTTAGCAATTAGTGTCAAATGCATATATCACAAATTGAACCTTGGACGTTCTTCGCAAAACAAAACAAAAAAGGAAAAACAATTGGCAATTTTAACTGAAAAGTGATTTTTGTATTGATTTTTGAATTTGCTTGTAAATAGGCGTTTTATGTACAAGAGGCTGACGTCCTAGTAGGAGAACACCGCCGAACAAAAGAGTTTATACAATTTGTACAAAAGGGAAACAAAACAGCTGTGTGAAAAGAATAATCCCACTGGGTTCCAACTCTGCTATCGCCTTTATATCTTCGAGTATCTCATCACTTGATGACCTAGTCGAGGATGAAGCTGATTGATTGATGCCGTTAGAACTTGATATTGATACCGGATTCTGGATGCAAGGTGATCCAATGAGACATAGTATTACGCTTTATCCCTAACTTTTTCCTGGACCGCCCTTTCGGGTTTTCAGTCCACCGGGATACCCATTTTTGCCCAAGCTGCCTTTTCAAGTTTTCGACTTGCCGGGTGTACAGATTTTTTCATTTCATCCCTTCATTTTGCCCGAACCCTTTTGGTTCGCCGGGAAGCCCTAATTTTTGCCTAGGTATGTCAACCTAGCGGGTCTTTTTCATGCGTAGTATCTTTTTACTATGTCTGCATTGGCGGGGTGAGGAAGGTCGTCACCATCCATGGTAGTTAGAATCATGGCTCCTCCTGAGAACACATGTTTAACCACAAATGGCCCTTCGTACGTAGGGGTCCATTTGCCCCTTGGATCGCTCTGAGGAAGGATGATACGCTTGATTACCAGATCCCCAACTTGATATTCTTGTGGTCTAACCTTTTTGTTAAATGCCCTGATCATCCGTTTTTGATACGTCTGACCGTGACAAATAGCAGCAAGTCTCTTTTCGTCAATCAGATTTAGCTGATCAAGTCGTGTCTGGATCCAATCATCTTCACTCAGGTCTGCATCCTTCATTATCCGGAGAGAGGGTATTTGCACTTCGATCGGTAAAACTGCCTCCATACCGTAGACCAAGGAGAAAGGAGTTGCCCCGGTTGACGTCCTGGCTGAGGTACGGTACCCATGTAGAGCAAACGGTAACATCTCGTGCCAATCTTTATAGGTCACTGTCATCTTCTGCACGATTTTCTTGATATTCTTATTTGCTGCTTCTACAGCCCCATTCATCTTCGGCCGGTAAGGAGAAGAGTTGTGGTGCTGTATCTTAAACTGCTCGCAGAGCTCAGTGATCATCTTGTTATTAAGATTGGTACCGTTGTCTATAATGATCCTTTCCGGGACGCCGTATCGACAGATCAGATTATGCCGAATGAACCGTGCCACGACGTTCTTGGTTACTGTGGTGTAGGAAGCTGCTTCAACCCACTTTGTAAAGTAATCAATTGCTACCAGGATGAAGCGATGCCCGTTGGATGCTGTAGGTTTAATCTCACCGATCATATCTATGCCCCACATTGCAAACGGCCAAGGTGATGTCAAGACATTCAGGGGAACTGGAGGAACGTGCACCTTGTCTGCGTAAATCTGGCATTTATGGCATGTCCGAGAGTGTTGGTAGCAGTCGGCTTCCATGGTGGACCAGAAATACCCTGCCCGAAGGATCTTCTTCGCCATAGTATGTCCACTGGAATGCGTTCCGAAGGTACCTTCATGTAGCTCTGCCATGATCCTTTCTGCTTCAGTCTTATCCATACAACGCAGTAAGGTCGAATCATGGTTTCGCTTATACAGGATGCCGTTGCTAAGGAAGAACTTCGCTGCGAACCTTCTCAGAAACTTCTTATCGTTGACAGACGCACCTTCAGGATACTCCTGAGCTTCCAAATATCTCTTCACCTCATGGTACCAAGGTTTCTCAGTCACCAACTCAGTCTCAAGATCACAACAGTATGCCGGTTCGTCCAATTTCCAGATGATGATCCGGGGAGCCTCATTGTTCCACTTGACTTTGAACATGGAAGACATCGTAGCTAACGCGTCCGCCAGCTGATTCTCCTCTCTCGGAAAATGTTCAAAGGTTATCTCTGTGAAATGGGGGATCAAGGTTAACATACATTCTCTGTAAGGAATAAGATTCGGATGTTTCGTATCCCACTCCCCTTTGATCTGATTGATCACGAGAGCGGAATCTCCGAAGACACTCAGAAACTTGATCCTTAGGTCGATCACAACTTGAAGACCCATGATGCATGCCTCATACTCCGCCATGTTGTTGGTGCAGTTGAAACATAGCCGGGCAGTGAGTGGAGTATGATTGCCTTGAGGAGATATGATCACAGCGCCGATGCCGTTACCCAAAGCATTGGAGGCTCCGTCAAAGTGCATAGACCATCGGGATCCTTCCTCAGGTCCTTCATCCGGTCCAGGTACTTCACAATCAGTCACTATCATGATACTCTCGTCAGGAAATTCAAAGTTCATTGACTGATAGTCGTCTACTGCCTGATGTTCCAAGTGGTCTGCCAATACACTTCCTTTGATGGCTTTCTGGGCCGTGTACTGGATGTCGTATTCTGTCAAGATCATTTGCCATCTTGCTATTCGCCCAGACAGAGCAGGCTTTTCAAATATGTACTTTATAGGATCCATTTTTGAGATCAACAAGGTAGTGTGAGTCAGCATATACTGTCTCAGCCGGCGAGCAGCCCATACCAAAGCGCAACAAGTTTTCTCGAGCACTGAGTATCGGGTCTCACAGTCGGTAAAATTTTTGCTAAGGAAATAAATGGCATGCTCTTTTCGGCCAGACTCGTCATGCTGCCCCAGCACACACCCCATTGAGTTGTCAAGTACTGTCAGGTATAATATCAGAGGTCTCCCTTCAACCGGTGGCATAAGGATGGGTGGTTCTTGGAGATACTCTTTGATTCTGTCGAAAGCGGTCTGACATTCATCATTCCAACGTACTACCTGATCTTTCTTCAGCAGCTTGAAGATGGGTTCACAGGTAGCGGTTAGGTGCGAGATGAATCGAGCAATGTAATTCAGGCGTCCTAAAAAGTCTCTGGCCTCTTTCTCTGTCTTAGGAACTGGCATCTCTTGAATGGCTTTAACCTTGACAGGGTCCACTTGAATACCTTTGTCACTTACAACGAAGCCTAGCAACTTTCCAGATCTAACCCCGAAGGTGCACTTGTTCGGGTTCAACCTCAGCTTGTACAGTTTCAAACGGTCAAACAATTTCTGCAGATGATCAAGGTGTTCTTCCTCAGTTTGGGACTTTGCGATCATGTCGTCAACATACACTTCTATCTCATGATGGATCATGTCATGAAATAAAGCAACCATGGCGCGTTGGTAGGTTGCCCCAACATTCTTCAACCCGAATGGCATGACCTTGTAGCAGAAGGTGCCCCACTGAGTAACAAAAGTAGTCTTTTCCATGTCTTTAGGAGCCATCTTGATCTGATTATAGCCTGAAAAACCATCCATGAAAGAGAACACCTTATGCTGAGCAGTATTGTCAACCAGGACATCAATGTGAGGTAGGGGGAAATCATCCTTGGGGCTGGCCCTGTTCAGATCCCTGTAGTCAACACACATTCTGACCTTACCATCTTTCTTTGGGACCGGCACCACATTAGCAACCCACTGAGGGTAAGAAGTCACTGCAAGAAACCCGACATCGAATTGCTTCATAACCTCAGCTTTGATCTTCTCAGACATCTCTGGACGCATGCGGCGGACCTTTTGCTTAACCGGAGGGCAGTCTTCCTTAGTAGGCAAGTGATGGACCACAATGTCGGTATCCAACCCAGGCATGTCTTCGTAGGACCAGGCAAAGATCTCCACATAATCATGTAGCATCTGAGTCAACCGTTGCTTCACGCTGAGCTCTAGGTTGGCACCAATCTTAACCTCCTTTCTATCTGTCTCAGTACCCAGATTTATCGTTTCCACTAGCTCTTCATGTGGTTGAATTTCCCTCTCTTCCTGGAATAATAGTCTTGCAAGCTCGCCGGGCACCTCGCAATCGTCTTCACCTTCGTCTTCGACTAAGTTGATCGGATTTTCGAAGTCATAACTGGCAGTAGCAGAGTCGTTACCAGTGAGATCCAGAGTGGATTGAAACCTGTATGAGTGAGTGTGTGTAAATACAGTTGTTTTGCAATATATAAAGAAAGGAAAGAAAGAAAAGGAGCATAAGATTTGAAATGCGATAAAACGTCCAAGGTCTTTATTCATGATATATGAAATGACAATTAATATGCCCTCACAAATGAAGCCACGGTGCCCCGGGTAAGACACCGGGCCATAGAGTTTTAATTAATTGTTTATTACAAATAACAAAAACAAAGGAGTTTATTACTGCGTAACAATAGTAACAGGAGTATGATCCTTAGCAGTCCAATTGGTCAATCCACCATCAGTCGTCGGGTAGATCCAGCTATCAAACTATGACTCTTCCACTTCATCTTCATCCCCAATGGCATTCACTCCTGGATTGGTGATGAGCACAGGAGGTCTTCTGGTTCTAGCTTTGCGTACAGCCTTCTGAGCCTCTGCAGTAAAACCCAGTCCAAACTTGTCAGTTTTAGGTGTAAAATCAGGGAGCCTGCCCCAGTTAGCACATTCACCTTTCTTGATTACCGCCCGGGCGTCCTTCAAGGAAGCCATCTTCAATGGAAAGTCCTCTTCAACCACTGCTTCTGCTGCTGCCAATGTTGGAGGTACCTCTTCAAAATGCTGAAAGGGGGTTTCAATAAATTCCCCGTCCATCTCAATATATCGGAAGGAATTCAAGTGACTAACCATATACTCCTCCTCTCCCTGCACAGTGACAATCTTCCCTCTGACGGGGTACTTGAGCTTTTGTTGTAGGGTAGAGGTCACTGCCCCAGCTTTGTGAATCCAAGGTCGACCCAGTAAACAGGAATAAAATGGACGAATATCCATCACATAGAAAGTTGAGTCGAATACTTGAGAACCCACACGAATAGGAATGTCTACCTCTCCATGAACCATCCTCTTAGAACCGTCAAAGGCTCTGACAATGATATTTCTAGGTTTCAGCTCCAGGCCTTCACAATCCAACCGGTCTAAGGCCTTTTTGGGTAGCACATTCAGGGAAGAACCGGTGTCCACCAACACGTGCGCAAGAGTAGTGCCCCTGCATTCTATAGAGACATGCAGGGCATCATTGTGGTTCTTTCCCTTAGCAATAAGGTCAGCATCCAAGAAACCCAAACCATTGTCAGCTGTCAAATTGGCCATGCAATCAGTAAACTGGACTGCAAATGTCTCCTGTGGCACATGAGCCGTCTTGAGAAATGAAATCAGGGCCTTAGCATGGGCCTCTGAGCACAGTAGCAAGGAGAGCATAGAGATCTTGGAGGGGGTATGCCCCAACTGTTCAACAACATTAAAATCACTCTTTTTGATTATCTTCAGAATTTCCTCCATCTCTTGTTGGGAGGCTTCAATATTCATAGATTTTGGTGCCTCCACCCGGGCAGGCTCATCTTCAATCCCTTTGCCCCGAGCATTAGATGACTCGACAGCAGGGGAAACAACTTGATCAGAAATGGGAACAGGTGCACTTGTAGGTGTTATAATGAGGGGTCTTCGAATAGCTGGTGGTGCAATGTCAGGCGAGAAGAGCCTGCCACTGCGGGTAACTTTGGTTGGACCAGTGATATTGCTGATGCTGGTGCCAGTGTTGAACTCTTGCTTTATACCATGTACATATACATCTGCCCCATAGTGCCATGGGACAGCCTTATCAGATTCATAGGGGAGAGGCCCCGGAACAGTAATCACAATGGGTGCGACAGTCATGATTTTAACTGGCTTCCTCGGGGGAGCCTTGATTGGATTATTGAAAATTGTAACAACAGATACTTCTTCCACAGGAACAAACGGAACAACGGTTTTCTTGAACAGAATCTCTTTGCTGTCCATCAGGCTTTGGATGCCCAACTTCAGCAAAGGACAACCAGAAAGGGAAACAACACAGAAAAGGCAACCTTCACTACAACCCGGAAATAAACCGGCCAGCAGTAGGTTCGTCTTAACAGTCATCAGAGGAGTAGCTACATCATTCACGGAAACGGCATACAAGTCTTCATCAACATCATTTACTCCATGCTGGGGCATAGGAGCAGTCACCACATTTGGCCTCTCAGGCGCCTCAAATTGTATCTCCTTTGCATCAATAAGGTACTGTACCTTATTCCTCAAGGCCCAACAGTCATCAGTGGAATGCCCCGGGCTATCAGAATGATAAGCACAGCGGGCATTTGGATTGTACTTGGAAGAGGCAGTGTTCACAACCTTTGGGGCCTCCCTGACAGTCACTAGGTTGGTGGACAGCAACTGCGGCAAGATTTGCGATAGGGTCATACTTAGACGGGTAAACTCTCTTCTGGGTCTTTCAGCCCTGGGTGGATTGGTTTGCCGAGGAGCGGCAGCAGGCTTTGCAATCATAACTGCGTTGACAGATTGGCGGCGTTCTGGTTTCTCTTGCCTCCTAGGCCCATACACAGCACTGGCCTCCTTTTTAAAGGGTTTCTTCTCAGCACTTGAAGACGCACCTTTTTGAATTTTACCGGACTTCATTCCAGCCTCTATTCTCTCCCCAGTCAGAATAAGATCAGTGAACCCTGCAGACGAATTACCGATAAGATGATTGAAAAATGGTCCAGATAGGGTCCCCAAGAACATATCCACCAGCTCACGGTCTGTTAGCGGAGGCTGCACCCTGCCAGCCAGATCCCTCCACTTCTGTGCATACTCTTTAAAACCTTCACTTGATCCTAGCGACATACCCTGGAGTTGGGTACGTGTAGGAGCAAGGTCGGCATTATATTGATACTGCTTATAAAAAGCAGTTGCCAACTCCTCCCAGTTACGAACTTTGGTCCCATCCAGCTGATAGAACCATTCGAGACGAGTCCCTGAAAGACTCTCCTGGAAGAAGTGGATCCACAAGTTCTTATCCACAGTGTACGGTTGAATCTTCCGCACATAAGATCTGAGGTGTAGCTTGGGACAAGACGCCCCGTTGTACTTGGTGAAAGATGGTGCCTTAAACTTGTGAGGAATGATCACACCAGTAGATAAGCCCAAATCTCCGGAATCCAGCCCAGGCACTTGTTGGATCTCCATAGCGTTCAGTCTGTCTTCCAACTGCTTGTATCTGTCTTCAGCTGGAGGATACTGTTCCTCATTGAAGTCAGTCTCGTTGTCAGAGACTACCGGACTAGGACCTTTTCCCCCTTGGGGACTGCTCTTGCCTATAGAAGAACCAGCTTCCTCATTCTGCAGAGTATTACCAAACCTCCGGCCCGAGTTGAAAAGAACAGTTCTCTTCTTCTTCTTCTCCTTCTTCAGGAGTAAAGCCTTCAGCTCTTCTTGGCCTTGAGCCAAACCCATGATCAGCTCCTGAAATTGCGCGTTCTGCGCCTGAAGGGCCTTGATAGACATCTCGGTTGATGATGAGTCAGGGTTCATGATGCTGAAATAAACAGCGAAGAACAGTAAGCAACCTGAAAAGAATAATACCTGCTATGCACATGATGAATGGAATCCGTATGATTTATGTTTTCAAAGACAATCAGGAATCAAATTTGTAAACAAAAAGGAACACACTTCATTAGATTCAACTTTGAAACTTAAATTGTTCAACAGGTTTCCCTTAGGAGTTACATAAAATGGAAATACTGAAAAGGGAAATAAAACTGTAAAAGAACATCCAGAGCTCCTCACTGATCCCAGGGTCTCCTCTTCTCAGTATGAATGTAGTCATTCAGAGCTCGCTCATTCTCCAACTGCTTTGTCAGCTTCTGGATCTTCAATTCCTGCTCGTTGAACTTTTCTCAGTAAAAATCCCGCTCTTCTCGCAGTTGCGACCAAGACCTCTTTAATGTCTCATAATCAGTGGGTATCTGAGGAGGGAGAACAGTTGGGGGAATCCCATCTTTGTCAGGATACTCAAGAATGACGGGTCTGACAGCTTCGTATGGCATACCTAACTTCTGAGCACGGATGCGAACCCATTTGTAGTAGGCTTCCATAGGTAGAGAAGTCTTTGGCCCCAACTCTTGTGGGTCAGCTTTATGAACTCTGTCCCAAGCGTTGATGAACCTACGACGCAGCTCGTCGCTATCCACCTGAAACTCAAAACTGATGTGAGGCACCAACATCTCATGAGGCCCTGCTCTTCTGGCCCTTCCAAACTGACGGAGAGCTAGACATGGATTATAAGAGATTCCTCCTTGAGTACCAATCAAAGGAAAATTAGGGTATTCTCCGCAACGATCAATAACAGCTACCTCATCCAAACCTCTGAGAGTCCAAATGATGTCCTTATCAGTGAGAGACATCAACCTATGAGCCCAACCTCTTCCTTCTTGGTTCTTCAGCACGGACTTAGGGAGGTGCGAAATAAATCACCTCACCAACAAAGGGATACAACACCACAAGGTTCCTCGTCTTCGGGCAGTACGAGCATAAAGTTGTTGCAATATGTCACCCAAAAGAGTGGGCACAGGATTCTGAGACATGAAGATCCTTATGGAAGTGACATTGATGAAGTTATCAGGATTAGGAAACAAGACTAGCCCATAGATTAAGAGAGCCAAGATGTCTTCATATGCCCTAAAGTCCAAGTCATTCCAGAAACTGTTGGCTTTACAAATCAGAAACTTGGCCAAGAAACCCTTAACTCCGCTTCTAGTCACCCAGTTGTCCATTACTTCTTGGTGGGTCAAGGGGAGAGCTGCAGCAACCTCCTCAAGCCTGAGGGTCTTTTCCCAACCAGTGAAGGGAGTCTGATCCAAGATAGGGATACCAAGCAAATCAGAGAACTCTTCCAGGGTAGGGACCAGTTGGAAGTCTTGAAAGGTGAAACACTGGTACAGAGGGTCATAGAACTGGGTCAGGACACTCATCAACTGTTGATCCCGCTTTGCAGTGACTAAACTGAAAAGAGAACCATGCCTCTGGATGAAGGAAGTGGTGTTTGTAATTCTGCTAACCAACTCCTCAAGCAACTCAGGTGGGTGAACAAAGTTGAACCAAATAGTATTCCTTCGCACAGGCATTATGATGTCCTACAAAACAGAGCAAAGGTGAAACCCTCTTGTCTTTGAAATGGTCAGTCCCTATGCAGGATGCATGCAATGCTCATGATGTTATGATATTATGATAAAGCACACCAAAAATATTTACAAAGGCAAACATGATAAGGCACACAAGTCACACAAGACAAGCCCTTAAAGTTTAGGCCAGCATGAGGTCTAGGTATTACCCTCTTTCAGTTTGTTGGTTCATACCTGTCCTATCAAAAGTAACCGGGTTCTTAGAGGATCCCAATATCATTGACTACCCTCAATCGGTCATAACTCCAGCATCGCAATATTTTCTTGCAGCCAGAACCATCACGAGAGTTTAGCCTCAATAGGCGTAGCATACTGCTACTGTTCTAATGGCCAAGTTGTGTCATTTAAGGTTCTAAGGTCTGTTGGTGCTTAATGACTCCTCATAAGACCCATATTCTCCTCGTTGCAACACAAGGGATATCGGTACAGACCAAGGTGCCACACCAATGTAGCAACTGCTTCACCCGTGTCGGTCTACGCCGAACAGGTCCCTCACAACTTATGCTACCTAAACAGGGTATCCCCAGATCCGGGTTAGGATCTATGTAACTCCGATGCAACCCACAATTTAAAGCAAACAAGTCAAAGCAATTGAAAACACAGTTATGAACTATCCTAAGGTACACCTCACTTTATAAGGTCCCCAGCAGAGTCGCCAGTTCTGTGATCGGTGGATCTGGAACTGACTGTTTAACGCTGGTTTCGCGAAATGTCGCGGAAGCAAGAGTCGCCACCGTCTTTTATTTTCTCCAAATGGAAAGGACAAAAGCACAGAAAAATTCCTTATTGAGATTAGTTCTCGGTTCGGGAGGTAGATTTATAGAAAGGGAAGGTGTTAGCACCCTTTCTATCCATGGTTATCCATGGGCTCTTAGATACTTGCTCATTTGTGTTTTCAAAATGTTTGTTTTCTTTTCAAGGTGAGTGGGTTTGAAAAAGTTCCGTTTAAAAATTTCAGATCGACTCTTGTATCAGTCCTCAAGAGTGTTTGAAAAGTTGTTTTTGAAAGCTTTTTTGCAAAGTGTCGGTGTGAAAAGAAGTTTTTGATTTGTTTTGAATTCAGAGCAAGTATCTACGAGTCATCCACCTACCCTAAGGAATTAGTCTGTGTAAATGTCCTTAAAGTAGTGCCATCCCACCATTGAGAGGTAGGTAGCACAACCGTTGGAGGTGTTCGGGTCAATTCGAGGATTAGGGACAGTGTGGTCACCGGAGCAATAGGAAGACACCTTAGAAGCTACCCCCATGCCATGTTCATGGACATGAGGACTTACTAAAACATCCTCTACTCGACGACCACGTTTCGAGGGGCAAGGCAACAGTGAGGCGTACCCTAGGAGTGGTGTGTGATTTGTGTGTCATTTTCAGTTTTTATTTGTCTTGTCATGCATTGGTGATCTACGCTTTGATTTTATTTTTGGCATACATTCTTCCATGTGTTTTAACAGTTCAAAAAGGTGCGGAAATATAAAAGTCCTACGCTATTACAAAGGCGCGGGTCTACATTGCCAAATTAAACCAAGACCCGATTTGAAATAAATAAAATGCGGAAAGTAAATATCCTAATTATCTATTACAAGGCTTTGGGGCAAATACATTACATTCATACAAGAAATAAAAATAGATGCGCGAAGAGAAAATATATTCGAAGGTGCGAAGGCGTTGGGCCTTTTAAAGAGATTAAATTAAAATTATTAGTGAGTTAATGATTAAAGAAAAGAAGAACTTATTTTTTATGTTTTTTGTGTATTTATGAAATTAAAGAAAATTAAATGAAATTAAAACCCTAATTCTAAACATTTTTAATTATTAAAGAAATAAATTCAAGTTTGACCTAATTTACTAATTATTTAATTATAAGTTATTTACAAAAATAATTGATAATTTATAGTGATAAGAAAAAAAAAGACTACTTATTAAGAAAAAGAATAAAAAAATGCTAAAAGACTTGTTTTTATATTTTTTAATTATTTAAGAAAAAAAAGCATTAAAGTTAAAACCTAAAATTAAAACTAAATTGATTATGAGATTTATTTACAAAATAAATATTATTGAATTAAATAATAAACATATTTATTTTTTGACTTTCTGATTTTTTTTTGTATTTTTGTGTTATAAAAATTAATTTGTGGAATTAAATAAACAATTAATATAATTAAAATAAATGGAAGAAAAGAAAAAAAGAAGAGAAGAAAATGCAAACAGATGGGGGTGTTGACCCAAATTGGAGGTTTGTTCACAGCAATTTGACCCATTAGATTGAGGCCCTTTTTGACTTTTCAATGCTGCATGTGGAGGTGTTGACTGGTGCGTATGGTAGTCCTCCCATTATGGCCCTTGGATTGGCGTTACTGGACATGTGGCAGACAAGCTGGCGAAGGCATATGGTGAACCTTTGAGAGTGATGACCACTTGAACATGTTACAAAGAAAAATATAGGGAAATATGGGGGACCTGGGGATCGAACCCAGGTCCCAATGCTTGCAAACATCACTTTCTACCAACTGAGCTATTTAGCATCTTTGTTAATATAATGGAGAACAATTAATATAATAAAAAGTAAGGGTTAGTGATATGAAGACAAAAAAACGCGCCAGCTTTTTGAACCAGCCAACCACGTGAGGACAACCAATCTTCTTCTTCGTTTTCCTGTAAATATATGCATTAGATAGCGGGGGTTTTAAACCCCCACAAATTGAAGCCACGAATAATAGCGAATAGGGCCTGGTTCATCATAAATTGAGCGCGAGGCATGGTTTTGAATCGTCAGGAAGTCCTGATTCTAATGGCATAGGTCTTGTTGTCTGATTTTTCCAGAAGAGGAAAGCCCCAAATTCAAACCTCTGAAAACCTAGAAAACGTCAATGGCATCTTTCTATACAAGCACTATTAATCCAATTCAATGGCACCATTAGCTTTAGTGAGTTCATGTTAGTGAAAAACAATCATTAGAATGCATCAATATGGCATGAAAATGTAAATACGAATATGTAAAATATCAAGAACAGGGCGGCTTCATTCTACCGATTCTTGAGGTTAGAGGCTGTGTTTTTGATTGAGAAAGTTTCCTGGTTATCTCAGCAAGCCTTTGGAATGGTTCTTTTGCCTTGAAACACCCTGCAATACAGTTTTTCAGTTTTGAAATTTTTGGTGAAAAATGCAAAGTTTGTTTTCGATTATGAGCGCAGCTTCTGAGTTCCTATGATTAGGTTTTGGTTTGTGCTTATATGAGGAATGAATTAGGGTAGAAATCCAAGTCCATAAACCTTTGCAATCAATGTTTCAATATTTGATTTTAATGGTATCTTTTTCAATCTTTTTCATGTGAAGAACATGCCAATCATTGCCAATGACCTTGATTCTTTCCTTATTGAATAGTGCACGAAATCTTGAGTGAATTCTATGCACAAAAAGATTTGAAAAGCATGGATTAGTATTTTTCTTATAATTAATTTTAATTAAATGAATTAAATAGATTAAATATTCAATTAATTAATTAAAAATAGGAAAATAACTCCCCTTTGGGTCAATGGGTCGTGCATAGCTTTTGGGTGATGATTCTTGGAAGAAAATGTGGCCCATTAGCAATTTTGAGGCATTTGAAGCAAAGTTGACTTTTCAAAATTCTCAAAAATTTCCCAACTTTCACAAGGCATATCTTGCTCAATTTTTAAGCTTTGATCATGTTCTTGGACATTTTGGAAAGGTCTTGAAGTCCTCTAATCAATGCCTTTGGTCCCATGTCATTTTGATTTACCAATCTCAAGTTATGGTCTTTGACTTAAAGTGCCTTTTTGTTGACTTTTAAAAATGACCTATAATGTTGAGATTGATAACTTTTTGTGAGAGTATTTCTTGGACTTGAAGTGTGAAGAGGAGTTGTAGGAAATGTCATTCTCTTCAAAATGAGCTTTGGATGGAATTTTTCTGATAAACCATGTGGAAGTTATGCCCTGGTCAAGTTACAGTTGACTTTTTCAACTGTCCAAATATGGAAACTTTTGCATCTTGAGACTCTTTGAGCCATGCCTTGAGAATCATGATCAAGAATTGATCAAATGATGTTTGTGGCTTCAAAATAAGATGTTGGCCAAAAATCTTGACTTTTGACTGTCAAATGACCATTTTGCCCCTACAGTTGACTATTGAGCAATTAGGGTTTTTGACTGTGCAACTTTGAGCTGTAAGTCTTGAAACTTGGCATAGGGATGCTTGACAATGTTTGTAGGCATGTGGGGCTTGATTGGACCCTTGGAAACTTCAATTTCTTTGCTAGAATCAAAACCCTAATTTTTTGACTGTTAGGAGGCCATTGAACTGTGCAACCTTGGGAGATTTTGAAGCATGCTCTTTGCAAATCTTGAAGAATATGGGAGGGCAAATTTTGGGGTACAACAATCAACATGGTCGAAATTTCTGAATCAAAAGTCTCAGAGGAAGCCATCAGGCAAGAGCAAGCAAACAAGACAGCGTTCCCCCTTGAGAAAGAAAATCTGGCAGAATTCTTGCAACGATGCCAGAAGAAGAAATCAGAAGTAATGCTGTGTCCTCGATGCAACTCTATTTTTGACAAGAAAGCTGCTGAACACATCAAAGGTGTGAGAGCAGCAAACAAGAAATGGAGCAGAAATGCCTAGAAAAGTGCAGGCTCTAATGTTCGACACGATCCTAGAAGAACCTACCAAAAGGGTTCAAGTCAGGAAAAGAGGCCACTAACTTTCAGGCCTCCAACCAATGTGCCAGTCGATACATGGCTAAAAACATCGGGTAGAAAGAGACCCAACGAAGAAAGGTGGCACCCCTTTGAAGTACCAAGAGGCTCATCTTTGATACTCAAGAAAGAACCTCGTGCAGGTGACACCAAAGTTGCTCAAGTATCGAGTAATTACAAGGGAAAGAACCCAATGTCTCGATCCCAGTGTAGAAGATACCAAAGGAGGCGCAAGGATGAGAGAGAGGCTGTCAAAGAACCAAAGCCAGAGTCGAGTTCAAATGTCCCCCAGCGAACGCAAAGAAATCCTTTGGAGAGAGAACCAGTAACCAACAGATTGGTATGGCCTGAACAAAACGAAGCTGGTGACAGAGATGGCTCTGAGTCCGACGACACATTAGACATCATGGTAAATATAGTTTCGGTCTTGCCAAGAGAATTCAACCGCCAAGTGGAAGTCGAATCAAACGATTGGGAAGTCGAACAAGAGATGGCCAAGCATAGGCCAGTATGCTACTTTGTCATGGGTAATGGATGCACTGAGGAGCAAAATGGTTTCTTCGAACCACCAACTAAGGCGATGAAGAGTCACCTCAAGCCTTTATTCATAAGGGAAAAGCTCGAAGAGGCCACTGTAAACAAGATCTTGGTGGACTGTGGGGCGACTATCAACATAATCCCCCACTTCATACTAAGAAAAGTAGGCAAGAATGATGAAGATATTAAGCCTCATAATATGGTCCTATCGAACTACGAAGGTGGAATAGGGACCACCATGGGTGTGATTCAACTAGACCTCAAAGTTGGATCCATCCTTCGACCAACCATGTTCATGGTCATATCGGCGAAACCAAATTACAACCTATTATTAGGCCGAGAATGGATACATGGTGTCGGAGCAGTACCATCATCGATGCACCAAAGGTTGATATTATGGCGTCCTGATGGGATTGTTAAGAATGTAGAAGCAGATCAGAGCTACTACTTAGGCGAAGTTAATCACCTAGGGAGAGCTGACTTCGACAAAAATTTGGCTCACATTGGGCCATGTCCAGCACCTGACTTCGACATGGCGCCAGCGCCAAATGCTTTTTGTTTCTTATACCTGCATCCTGATCATGGGTTTCAATGGGATAAAGAAGACTTGTCCCACATTGATTTCAGTGGGCTGACTGACATCCAGCCAACTGGTTGGGGAAGCGAATTTAGTGATAATGACTGAGTCACAAGTGTTACAACGAATTTCGGCCTACGTAACCGAAACAAGAATGATAGCGGCTCTTGAAGCCAAAGTAAAATATATGGCCACCAAGGCCAATGACCAGGAGCCACCAGATATAGGTCCTGGAAAAGATTTCGACCCATAACCTCCCGATATCATGACAGAGGAAATGCAGGAACAGAGGCTCGACGCCATCTACGACGATGAGCCTTTGGGTTTCGAAAAGGACCCCCTGGAAAATAACATCAAAATGTTAGCACATAATCCTTTAGAAGAAATCGATTTAGGAGAAGGGTTAGATAAAAGACCCACTTATATCAGCGCTAGAATAGACCCAAAGTTCAGGGTTGAAGTGATCCAACTACTGAAGGAGTTCAAGGACTGCTTTGCCTGGGATTACGACGAAATGCCTGGACTCGACAGAGGATTGGTAGAACTCCAGTTGCCAATCAAACCTGGAAAAAAGCTTGTCAAACAGACTCCAAGACGCTTCGCTCCAGAAATACTGTCGAAGATCAAAACGGAAGTCGAAAGACTGCTGAAGTGCAAATTCATACGAACTACGAGGTATGTCGATTGGATTGCAAACATTGTGCCAATAATTAAGAAAAATGGTACGTTGAGGGTGTGCATAGATTTCAGAGATCTGAATGCTGCAACCCAAAGATGAATATCCTATGCCTGTGGCGGAAATGCTTGTCGACTCTGCCGCTGGCCACGAGTACCTGAGCATGCTCGATGGTTACTCAGGGTACAATCAAATTTTCATTGCTGAAGAAGATGTGTCGAAAACAGCTTTTCGATGCCCTGGGGCCTTAGGCACTTACGAATGGGTAGTAATGCCTTTTGGCCTAAAGAACGCTGGGGCAACATATCAGCGAGCAATGAATTCTATCTTCCATGATTTTATTAACATTCCATGCAAGTATATATTGATGATATTATTGTAAAATCTGTTTCCAGGAAGAACCATATAGACCACCTTCGACAATCATTTGAAAGAATGAGAAAGCATGGTCTGAAAATGAACCCTTTGAAGTGCGCGTTCTGTGTGAAAGCTGGAGATTTGTTGCGCTTCGTTGTCCACAAGAAAGGAATCGAAATCAACCAGAACAAAACTAAGGCAATCTTGGAAGCGAAAGCGCCAACGAACAAGAAGGAACTGCAATCTCTGCTGGGCAAGATAAATTTCTTGAGGAGATTTATATCCAACCTAAGTGGAAAAGCGCAAGCCTTCTCACCCTTACTTAGATTGAATAAGGAAAGATTCGAGTGGGGGCAAGAGCAACAAGATGCCTTCGACAAGATCAAAGGGTACCTCACCAAGCCACCTATTTTGGTGCCTCATTGTAGCAATAGGAGTATGAGATTGTACATAGCTGCATCCGACAAAACTTTGGGAAGCATGTTAGCCCAAGAAGATGAAAATGGAGTCGAAAGACCCATTTACTACCTTAGCAGGGTTTTGAACGATGCAGAAACTAGATATAGCGAAGTTGAAAAATTATGTCTATGTCTTTATTTCTCTTGTACAAAGCTCAAACAATATATAAAACCAGTTGATGTGTATGTTTCGTCCCATTTTGATGTTTTCAAATACATGTTGTCGAAACCCATCTTGCACAGTCGAATTGGCAAATGGGCGTTAGCATTAACTGAGTATTCATTGACCTTTATGCCTCTTAAGGCAGTGAAAGGATAAGTGGTTGCAGACTTTATAGTCGACCACTCAATTCAGGTTGAAAATATAAATTACTTGGAGATAGAACCCTGGAAATTTTACTTCGATGGTTCTAGTCATAGAGATGGAACGGGAGTAGGGGTTTTAATTATTTCTCTAGAAAAAATTCCAACAACATTCAAGTACAAGATAGAAGGTACTTGTTCGAACAATTAGGCTGAATACAAAGCTCTAATAATTAGCCTTGAAATATTGTTGGAATTAGGGGAAACTCGAGTCGAAATAATGGGAGACTCAGAGTTAGTCATTAAGCAAGTCACAAAAGAGTACAAATGTATAAGAGAAAATCTCATTATGTACTTTGTGATAGCAAATCGTTTATTGAAAAAATTTGAAGTGGTTAATATTCGACATATACCTAGATTGGAAAACCAAGTAGCCAATGATTTGGCACAAATTGCATCTGGGTATAAGATTTCAAAAATGAGATTACAAAGAGCAATCCAAGCCCGAGAAAAAATAACAGCAACCAGCTTGTCTCCAACCGATTTGGAATCAACAAGACTAGGGTATGCTGATCAAAGGAATTTCGAAATTACGTTTATAGACAATTTATCGGAGCAAGACTGGAGGAAACCCATTGTGGATTACCTGCAAAATCTAGTAACTTTGACAGAACGAAAAATAAAATATAGGGCGTTAAGTTACGTGCTCATGGGGAATGAGTTGTTCAAAAAGACGCCTGAAGGGGTATTATTAAAGTGTTTAAGCGAAACCGAAGCATACATAGCCCTTTCGACTACGCATGCTGGAGCATGTGGAGCTCACCAAGTACGTCATAAGATGAAATGCTTGTTGTTCTGACAAGGGCTATATTGGCCTACTATCTTGAAAGATTGCGTCGAGTTCGCGAAGGGTTGTCAGGAATGCCAAGTCTACACTGGTATCCAACATGTACCAGCAAGCGAGCTTTATTCAATAGTGAAACCTTGGCCTTTTAGCGGATGGGCGTTGGATCTTATTGGAGAGATTCGACCAACATCATCGAAGAGCCAGAAATATATACTGGTAGGCATTGATTATTTCACTAAATGGATCGAAGCTATCCCTTTGGTCAATGTAGACCAAGAAAATGTCATTGAATTTATTCAAAAGAACATTATCTACAGATTTGGAATCCCTGAGACTATAACAACTGATCAAGGGTCAGTGTTCACTGGTCGAAAGATGCAGGAATTCGCTCAAGAAACAGGCTTCAGACTCCTAACATCAACACCTTATTACGCACAGGCAAATGGTCAAGTCGAAGCGGCGAATAAAATAGTGATTGGCCTGATCAAAAATCATGTGGGAAAGAAGCCAAAAAATTGGCACAAAACGTTAGACCAGATCTTGTGGGCCTGTCGAACGTCCCCAAAGGAAGCCACAGGTACAACACCATATCGGCTAACTTATGGTCATGACGCAGTACTGCCAGCAGAAATTTGTCTTCAATCAGGAAGAGTTCAAAGACATCAAGATATCCCCTCTGAGGTTTATTGGGATATGATGTTAGATGAATTAGTAGATTTAGACGAAGAAAGACTACGAGCTCTCGACCTACTGAGAATTCAGAAGAAAAGAGTGGAAGACTCTTACAATAAGAAAGTAAAACCTAAGGCATTCATGCCTGAAGAACTAGTTTGGAAGGTAATTCTTCCTATGGATCGAAAAGATCGAAGCATGGGAAAATGGTCACCCAAGTGGGAAGGACCCTTCAAAATTATTCAAACTTTTTCTGGTGGAGCTTATGAGGTCGAAGAGTTAAGCGAGGATAAAAGACTCTTGAGAGTAAACGACAAATATTTGAAAAAATATAAACCTATTCTCCAAGAGATCAAAATAAATAATAATCAATGATTAAGTTAACCATAAAGCCAAAATGGAAAATAACTTTGATTAACCAAAATGGCTACATTGTATTGCAAAAATTACAGTACATGGTCAATGAAGTACAAAGCAAATTAAAAAGGGACAGAGGCTTTGAGACGAAGATATTTGGCTCGCTGTAACTCCAGTCATTTATTACACAAGGCATTCGCCTGAGAGATTTTGGCAATCTTGTCATCTAGAGCCTAGGCCCTTTCAGCGAACTCTAGGCCTCGAGCAACTTCATCTTGGCTCTCTGCGTCTGAAACGGCCGAAAGAAGTTCCTCCTTGCGCTTAGTATTAGCGTTTAACTTGGCTTCCAACTCCTCGATCTGCACTCGTATAGAGGCATTTTCCTGATCTATGGCTTCGATTTCCTGTTGCTTGGACGTCCTCTGTTTCGACAATTCTGCAATTCGATAAGTCGATTCAGCTACTTCAGTCCAAGCAGAAGAACTCTTGCCATGCAGCGTTTCGAGTTGGCTGTTGAACCCCCTTCGACGATTGTAGTCCGCAGAGACTTGGTCGATAATGGAGTATAACTCCAAGATGAAGCTGGAAATCTCTGGAGAAACAACCAGCAAATCGACTGCACCCAAGACAGCCCCCAAACAAGACTGGGCAGTAGGATCCCCTTCCAAAGCCTTCATTAGATCCCTCTTGAAGAATTGAGCCTTAACTTTCTTTAAGACATCATCGAGAGGAGAAGTCGAAGTAGACTTCCCTGATGCAGTAGAAGCATCATGACTAGGGTCAGATGAATTCTCCCTGCTCTCGACGATGGCGTTTAGATAGCCAATTGGATCATTTTGCTTCAAGAGGGCCAAGTCCTCTTTAGACCTGGGCTTTGTCGAAGTAACCTTTTATGTGGCAATGGTGGCTTGGGGCTGAGCATTGTCAGCAGCATCGACGTCAACATGACCATCTTCATCATGTTGCTCTTCTGTCTCATTGACCACTTGAGCTCCCTCCTGGTGATGCTTCTCAGGGACATCCTCTGTTTCAGCAAGGAACTCATCATCCACCAGTTCCTCTTCGAGTTGTCTGCTATGGTCCGCAGAGTCCTGCGGCCCCGAAGTTTGATTCACTTTGTTAGCAGAACTGACGAAAGAAGAAGGATTGTAGGTGGGTTCCCCTGTGCTGTTTATGAAGGTATCAGAACCTTCGACTGGATGCCCAGCTGGCGCTGAAGTTCCAGCCGTTTCCTAAAAATAGAAAAGGAAAAATATTATGATTAGAGAGATGTACGATCGAAGGTGATCATCGACGCTTAAGTTAAAAGTGGTCGGAGGCATTACCTGTACAGGAACCTCAGCCCCAGGGCTGGAGTTATCGCTCTCAACAGGATTACTGAGAAAGACATTTAGCTCCTCCTCCGTGGGCTCGTTGATGATCACAGGGGGTGGCCTGGGTTTATTCCCTGTGACTTTAGTTTTCATCACAGGTCGAGGTTCAGGGGCAGGGGCAGCCTTTTTTAACTTTCTCCGTTTGAGAGGAACAGGAGGAGATTCCTCCTCGTCGCCACTCGAAGATTCGACCGTTAATATAGGTCGCTTCTTAGGCGCAGGTTCCTGAAAATCCCAAATGGAGTCGATTTAAAACACAACATCAGGAACGAGAATGTTTAAAACCAAAGAAGGAAACAAGAATTGATTTTTGTTACCTGTACTGGAGGTTTTGCAGAGGGACCTCCACCCTGATGGCTGTCTGTGGCCTTCTTAGCCACAGGTTTTCGAACAACTGAAAGAGGAAACGTTCACAAGTTATATTTGGCAGATATAAGTTGAAATGAAAAGAAAAATATAATTTGAAGGAACGTACATTTCTTTATTTTATCAAGAACCAGGACGAAGGACTTCTTGAGTTCGTCTGCAAAGTACTTCTCGTCGAGGAACTCTTCGATGTAATATCTCTTCCACCAGTCTTGAAAAGCTGGTGAACAGAGGAAGTTGAGTTGGTAGTCGAACAATGATAGTACGGTCCGACCAACGTACCTACTAATATGCCTAGTAGCGGCTTCTTCAGAGTAGTCAGTAGAAAAAAACAACAATGATTTCTCCCGAAGATAAATTGGACAAGGAAGCGGTTGGATAATGCCAAATTGTCGAGAGACAAGATTCGGCTGGTAGGCAATCAGGCTCAGCTGATTCTTTGAACTCTTGAAACACAACGGCATTATCCTTGGAGTGAGAAACGCTTCCCACATTGTTGTATGCTCTTCAAAGTGAGGATCCTCTGATGATTTAGGATGGGCCCTGGTAAACCATCCTGGACCACACTTTCGACCGGCGAAAGGGGTCATGGTCGAGGTAAATTCCTTCCTCCCTGCAAACATCTGAACGAAGTTTGCGAAGGTCTTTTGTAGTTCCAACCCATCCTCAGTAGGAGTCAATAAGGAAAGCTTGGTGCCTTCGACGCGCCTTCTAGCTATCTCAGGAGCCTGTTCATTTATTTGAGGCTTCTGGGGAAGAAAAGACTCGAAAGTGGCATTCAACCAGAGTTGAAGTAGCCAGAAGGGACCAGCAAGCAGCAGGCTGGCTCTATTTTCGATCACTTTCAATTGAGCCGCTCCACTGCTTATCGACTCATACAAATTGGCCAATATTAATTCGGCCAAACAGATGTTTTGGCCGTGGTGAAGCTGAGTAGCGAGGGTGACCATTTTCTTCGTCACCTGCAGAGATTTCGTGCAGAACACGAAGCGCGACAACCATAGGGCTAGAAACGCGATGTGCTCCACATCAGTTACCACAGCCGTCGATTTGTCATGGTAATGGTTGGTGTACATGGTGTAGGTGGGTTTGGTAGCAGAAAACCCAATTTGGTCTTCAAACATTTCATCTGGGTCGAAGTAGTCCCCAGTTGGTCGAAGACCAGTAATGGCGGCCACATCGAAGAGGGTGGGTGTAACCATTCCACAAGGTAAGTGGAAGGTATAGTGAGTGTAGTCCCAAAAAAGCAATGAAGCTACCAGTATGTCAAGACAGTAGTTAAGGCCAATTTTGGACAACATGACCAGGTCATAAATGCCCATACTTTTCCAAATCGAAGCCTGGCACCTCTCCATCTTAAGGAGCCAAGCGACATATTATGGTGTAAGACAAGGGCTAGAGCGAAAAGCCCTAACCCCCCTGTTAAAAAACCGAAGATCTATCTTCTCCTTCGCAGGATCTTCAGTATCATCTTTTGCTTTCTTTGAGCACCCAACAGGTTTGAGTGCCGCATGCACAGGGAAGAAACCCTCAATTTTTGTGGGGTCATTGATGCATGTTGAAAGTGGGCCTGACATGGAAAAAACCTGGTTGGAATATCCAACAGGAATCAGCAGTTGAGAGCCATAAGTTTCACATTCAGCCTCACCCATGGGTTCAGGAACCCTTTGCATTCCCATAGAATTGACTATCGGAGCGGTTGAGAAGATTTCTGGTTGAGCAGTTTTGGAGGGAATGCTAGTTCTTGGGGTATTGGGAGCACGAGTACGTGAAGCCATTTTTTTGGTTTGAGATGAGAGTAGATGAAGAGTAAAGATTACTGGGTTGGAGAGGGAGAAGCAAAAAGTTGTTTGCAGAAAAATTCGTTCGATTGAAGGTTTGGATGCAAGAAAGCGTAAAGAGTCCAACTGAGGCACTTAGTGCTATTTATAGTGATTGAAAAATCACAGGGCTCGAGGTCATTTAATGCCACAGATAAGAGTGGGGCACGTGGAACGCAGTGGGCGATGTAACCGTTCTGAAAAACAGAAGCGTTGCAGCGTGCTTCCTCGATTTTGGGAAATAGTCATGATGACGGCATATGAAAGGCAAACGTGCGTGCAAAATGTCTTACTGAAGTGACGTCTTGGGAAAAGGTGAAATGATGACTTTTTGAGTTTTTCAGTTGGTTGGTAGATGAAAAGCATACAAACTGATTTGTGGCTGAAAGTGAAGGACAGGTGTCGAATGGAATATCAAAGAATGCCTTTTTCTTTTAAGCGTCGAAATAAGACATTCTTGGGGGGAAATTTGTTGGCTCCTAAATTCGACACCCACATTCTATTATTATATAGATCATTAATTGAGTCAGAAGAGTTTCTGACACAAGAAGGCTTCGACCAGCTGATCACGTCGAAGGCTCATCCAAGAATGACAAGATACTTAGAGAAATTCCTTTAAGTTGGAATCTTGTTGTTTTCGACGTCGAAGGAGAAACCTCTCGACCAAGGTCCCTGATGCCCAGGATCGAACGGTTTGAATTTTGAATTATTGGAGGGAAGACGGTTCCTAGCAGTTACCAAGCGCAATGTGTCGTGCACGTAGGCGTCGAAGGTCGTGAGCGTGTCATGTGGTGTCATCACGAAGCGGTGTGACTGCCCAGCAGTTACTTAGGATTTTTTTAGTATAAATAATAAGTGTTGACGAAGTTATAAAGGGTGCTCATCATTGTATACAAGTCACTCATTTCGATTCAAGTACCCAGCGTGAGAGATAGAATCATTGAGAATGTATGTGTGAAACACCATTTACCTTAATCAAAGTCTATTATATTCAAGCAATTTATCACTTTCACTCATTTACTTCCGTCGAAGTCATTTATTTAGCAAACCTTTAATGCCTTTATTTACTTTATCAAGCTTTTCTCCATGCAATTTACTTAAAGTGTCTCTACTTTACTTGCACTAATCACCATTAGGATTAATCGAAACTCTTTACTTCAAAGCATTTAAACTCCAAGAATCAACCATGTCTTAGGATCAATCCGATCGATCCTGCGAGTCACCAAATAAGTAACCTTTTGGAGGATCAGTGGTTGTTTACCATTTTTCACGGTAAACAAATTGGCACACCTAGTGGGACCTTGTGTTGATTCTTTCACGTTTAATCGTCTCATATAAACTATCCTTCTTTTTCGAGAGTATTGCATGTTATTGAGAAGTGGTAGAATATACACCAACGAAACCAATACTAGGAGAAGAGTTAGTGAAATGGCAAATCCTCCAAACAATGGAGAAATTCCACAAACAAACGTGGGAGCAACATTTATCCCAACCGTAAGTGAAGTGGTAACTGCTGGTTCGACGCCAGCAGTAACAATTACACAAACGGGGCCATTACCTCCATTTACAGGCCCCAGAATGCCATTGGGAACTCCCCCACCTAGGGGAAACCAAGGAACAAGACCATATGTTCCCCCAGGTTTTTCGACAGTCGGGTTAAGTCGAGAACCACCCTATGGCATGCCAACTTCTGAATTGGCTAGCCTGACGAACACTACGTCCACCTTTTCAGATCCTTTAGTGAGCGCCTCTTCGCCACTCCAAGGCTCTGGCGTTGGTATGGCGAACAGGGGTAGGAACCAACTCTTAGGAGGAACGTCCCACGTAATGCCTGGCCTTACGAATGCCTCGACAATAATCTTGAGGCAGCAAATGGACGAAAGCAACCACGACATGGTTCAAATGTTGGCACAAACTTTAAGTACAATGCTAAATCCTCTAATACAGAATACCACCCAGTCGAATCAGCAAATGACAACGCAAATGTCGCGCCTGGCAAATTTTTTTGGGGTACCCCAACAAATTCGACAGCCCCAAAGGGCACAGGTAAGAGGAAACCAAGGCATACTTCTGGAGGAAGAAACCACTATTAACCAAGTCCAGCAGCCTGTCGAAGAGAACCTTAGGGTACAACTGGAACAACCCGGGGTCGAAGAGCCGAGAGTCGTAGCCCCAGAAATAAGGATGGTTAATAGAAACCAAAACACTGACGAAATAGTTCAGCAGATCCAGTACCAGAATGTTGGTTTGGAGAATAACTTGACAGCCATGATTGAAAGAATCATGATGCAAAATGGGATGATTACGGGCTTTCGTAGGCCCACCTTCACATCCCCGCTGTCGGAATATGTGTTGCAAACGGACTTGCCTCCTAGATGCAAAGTCCCTAAGTTCACTAAGTTTTCAGGGGACACGACAGAATCCACTGTCGAACATGTGGCAAGATATTTAATCGAAGCGGGAGAAATCTCAAACAATGAGAACCTAAGGATTAAGTATTTCCCAAGTTCCCTAACAAATAATGTTTTTACTTGGTTCACAACTCTCCCTCCCAATTCGATCCACCATTGGACTCAGTTGGAGAGATTGTTCCATGAGCAATTCTACATGGGACAAACCAAGATAAGCCTGAAAGAGTTGGCCAGTGTAAAGAGGAGATTCACTGAGCCTATAGACGAATACTTAAATAGGTTCAGATTGCTCAAGGCAAGATGCTTTACGCAAGTTCCAGAGCACGAGTTAGTCGAAATAGCCGCAGGAGGTCTAGATTACTCCATTAGGAAGAAATTAGACACTCAGTATCTGAGGGACATGGCCCAGTTGGCCGATAGGGTTCGACAGGTGGAACGCCTTAAAGCTGAAAAATCCAGGGAGACGAAAACTCATAAAAGAGAAAAGATAGCATATGTCGAAATGGACGAAGAAGATCCAGAGACATTCGACGAACTTATAGCCGTCGAAGAAAGTGAGGTCGATTTGGCTGAGTTAAAACAAGGGCCACCATACTCTTGCAAATTACTAGTCCCCTCAAGTGGAAAAAACCCCACTGGGTCTGAAAAGGCCAATGATAGGTTCCCTAAAAAGACTTACAGTTTCGATATTACGAAATGTGATGAAATTTTTGATTTACTTGTAAAAGATGGCCAAATGATAATACCCCCAGAGGTAAAAGTGCCTCCTCTAGATCAAAGAAAGAAATGAGGCTATTGTAAATATCATAATTTTCTGGGCCATAAAACATCTCAATGTTTTCTTTTCAGGGATCTCGTGCAAAATTCTATCGAAGAAGGAAGGTTGATGTTCGCTGATAAGGCCCCCATGAATGTGGATTTAAACCCTTTACAGGCGGAGGCCCATTATGCTGAACCTTCAGAGGTCAATGTGATCGAAGCTTCCAGGAGTCAGGTGAAGAGGCCGGGGATAACTATGGTTGAAGTCACCAAAGATCACATCAATATGCCAATATTCGGCAGTTTTTCTGGGAACCTTTCTAGAAAAACAATTGAGGCAGTCCAAAAGGCCGCTGAGGGCCCAAAACTGGAAAAAGGTGGAGTCTCAAAGTCTGGAACTAAACCCCCTTCCTACTCGGCTGCGGTGCAAGGCCAGACAAAAGACCTGGAGGCTTAAATGAAGCAAATGACTCTTACTACTAAAGACAACATGAATATCAACATGTTCGAAATTTCTGAATCAAAAGTCTCAGAGGAAGCCATCAGGCAAGAGCAAGCAAACAGGATAGCGTTCCCCCTTGAGAACGAAAATCTGGCAGAATTCTTGCAACGATGACAGAAGAAGAAATCAAAAGTAATGTTGTGTCCTCGATGCAACTCTATTTTTGACAAGAAAGCTGCTAAACACATCGAAGGTGTGTGAGCAGCAAACAAGAAATGGAGCAGAAATGCCCAGAAAAGTGCAGGCTCTGATGTTCGACACGATCTTAGAAGAACCTACCAAAAGGGTTCAAGTCAGGAAAAGAGGCCACTAACTTTCAGGTCTCCAACCAATGTGCCATTCGATACATGGCTAAAAACATCGGGTCGAAAGAGACCCAACGAAGAAAGGTGGCACCCCTTTGAAGTACCAAGAGGCTCATCTTTGATACTCAAGAAAGAACCTCGTGCAGGTGACACCAAAGTTGCTCAAGTATCGAGTAATTACAAGGGAAAGAACCCAATGTCTCGATCCCAGTGGAGAAGATACCAAAGGCGGCGCAAGGCTGAGAGAGAGGCTATCAAAGAACCAAAGCCAGAGTCGAGTTCAAATGTCCCCCAACGAAAGCAAAGAAAGCCTTTGGAGAGAGAACCAGTAACAAACAGATTGGTATGGCCTGACCAAAACGAAGCTGGTGACAGAGATGGCTCTGAGTCCGACGACACATTAGACATCATGGTAAATATAGTTTCGGTCTTGCCAAGAGAATTCAACCGCCAAGTGGAAGTCAAATCAAACGATTGGGAAGTCGAACAAGAGATGGCCAAGCATAGGCCAGTATGCTACTTTGTCATGGGTAATGGATGCACTGAGGAGCAAAATGGTTTCTTCGAACCACCAACTGAGGCGATGAAGAGTCACCTCAAGCCTTTATTCATAAGGGCAAAGCTCGAAGAGGCCACTGTAAACAAGATCTTGGTGGACTGTGGGGCGACTATCAACATAATCCCCCACTTCATGCTAAGAAAAGTAGGCAAGAATGATGAAGACATTAAGCCTCATAATATGGTCCTATCGAACTACGAAGGTGGAATAGGGACCACCATGGGTGTGATTCAACTAGACCTCAAAGTGGGATCCATCCTTCGACCAACCATGTTCATGGTAATATCGGCGAAACCAAATTACAACCTATTATTAGGCCGAGAATGGATACATGGTGTCGGAGCAGTACCATCATCGATGCACCAAAGGTTGATATTATGGCGTCCTGATGGGATTGTTGAGAATGTAGAAGCAGATCAGAGCTACTACTTAGGCGAAGTTAATCACCTAGGGAGAGCTGACTTCGACAAAAATTTGGCTCACATTGGGCCATGTCCAGCACCTGACTTCGACATGGCGCCAACGCCAAATGCTTTTTGTTCCTTATACCTGCATCCTGATTATGGGTTTTAATGGGATAAAGAAGACTTGTCCCACATTGATTTCAGTGGGCTGACTGACATGCAACCAACTGGTTGGGGAAGCGAATTCAGTGATAATGACTGAGTCACAAGTGTTACAACGAATTTCGGCCTACGTAGCCGAAACAAGAATGATAGAGGCTCTTGAAGCTGAAGTAAAATATATGGCCACCAAGGCCAATGACCAGGAGCCACCAGATATAGGTCCTGGAAAAGATTTCGACCCATAACCTTCCGATATCATGACAGAGGAAATGCAGGAACAGAGGCTCGACGCCATCTACGACGATGAGCCTTTGGGTTTCGAAAAGGACCCCCTGGCGAACAACATCAAAATGTTAGCACATGATCCTTTGGAAGAAATCGATTTAGGCGAAGGGTTAGATAAAAGACCCACTTATATCAGCGCCAGAATAGACCCAAAGTTCAGGGTTGAAGTGATCCAACTACTGAAGGAGTTCAAGGACTGCTTTTCCTGGGATTACGATGAAATTCCCGGACTCGATAGATGATTGGTAGAACTCCAGTTGCCAATCAAACCTGGAAAAAAGCATGTCAAACAAACTCCAAGACGCTTCGCTCCAGAAATACTGTCGAAGATCAAAACAGAAGTCGAAAGACTGCTGAAGTGCAAATTCATACGAACTACGAGGTATGTCGAATGGATTGCAAACATTGTGCCAGTAATTAAGAAAAATGGTACGTTGAGGGTGTGCATAGATTTCAGAGATCTGAATGCTGCAACACCCAAAGATGAATATCCTATGCCTGTGGCGGAAATGCTTGTCGACTCTGCCGCTGGCCACGAGTACCTGAGCATGCTCGACGGTTACTCAGGGTACAATCAAATTTTCATTGCTGAAGAAGATGTGTCGAAAACAGCTTTTCTATGCCCTGGGGCCTTAGGCACTTACGAATGGGTAGTAATGCCTTTTGGCCTAAAGAACACTGGGGAAACATATCAGCGAGCAATGAATTCTATCTTCCATGATTTTATTAACACTTTCATGCAAGTATATATTGACGATATTGTTGTAAAATCTGTTTCCAGGAAGAACCATATAGACCACCTTCGACAATCAATTGAAAGAATGAGAAGGCATGGTCTGAAAATGAACCCTTTGAAATGCGCGTTCTGTGTGAAAGCCGGAGATTTTTTGGGCTTCTTTGTCCACAAGAAAGGAATCGAAATCAACCAGAACAAAACTAAGGCAATCTTGGAAGCGAAAGCGCCAACGAACAAGAAGGAACTGCAATCTCTGTTGGGCAAGATAAATTTCTTGAGGAGATTTATATCTAACCTAAGTGGAAAAGCGCAAGCCTTCTCACCCTTACTTAGATTGAATAAGGAAAGATTCGAGTGGGGGCAAGAGCAACAAGATGCCTTCGACAAGATCAAAGGGTACCTCACTAAGCCACCGATTTTGGTGCCTCCTTGTAGCAATAGGAGTATGAGATTGTACATAGCTGCATCCGACAAAACTTTGGGAAGCATGTTAGCCCAAGCAGACAAGCCAATCTACATCCTCAGGTTTAAGAAGATTGAACAGGGGAAGATGTTGTACCAAAAAATTTTCCCTCCCATATTTCTCAATACATTTCAAGTGAGATCCTCAAATTGCTCAAAGAAGTCCAAGGATTGACCAGACAAACCCTCTCCTAAGGCAGACTACCTCAAATTAGGGTTTCATATTGAATCAAGATACTTGAGTCCAAGGGATCCCCAAATTCTAACCATTTTCCTAATATGTTCTCAAGATCACCCATGTCAAGTTTCAGGCCTTGCAGAAGAAGTTTGCTCAGTCAACTATCCAAATGCCTGAAAATCGACTATGCTAGGGGCAAAAGTTAACTGTGGCCCACATACAGTCAAACTTTAATATTATTGATCAACATCCTCATTTTGAAGTATTATTCATCATTTGATCAAGGGTTGATCATGATTCCTCAAGGATTTCTCACAATTCATCAAGAACCAAAAGTTGCTAAATTAGGGTTTTGTAGGAAAAGTCAACTCAACTTTGACCAAGCATAACTTTCCCATACTTTATTAGAAATGACCCATAAAAATCTCATTTTGAATAGGATTCAATTCCATACAATCCATATTCATCTCCCAAGTTCAAAATATGCACTCACAAGAAGTTATGAATTTGGACATTATAGGTCATTTTGAAAAGTCAACCAAAACACCTTTTTTGTCAAAGCTTCACACATGAACATGGAAGACTCAATTGAGATGAGACCAAAAGGGTTGCTTAGAGGACATATCAAGATTTCTAAAAAGTCCAAGAACACCTTCTTAGAGTCAAAATTGAGGAAGTTATACATTGGTGAAGTTGACCTTTTTTGCAAAATTGCCAAAAGTCAAAATTGCCTCAAATTGCAATTTTTGTCAAATGGGCCCAACTTCTTGTACATGTCTTGAGTTTGTAACATGGTCCATGACCCATGATCCTCCCCACTTTCTTTTATTTTATTTTTTCCATTTATTTTGATTTTTATTTCAATTAAATCAAACTAAATCAAAATAAAATCATGGAAATATCAAAATCATTTAAACCTTGAGATTTTGTGCCTATTTCAGGTCTCTTATACAGCTAGCAATAAAATCAAATCATGCAAGGAATTTTTTACACAAAAAGATTGGTTTTTGGCTTATTTTGGAAAGATCTTCATGGGAATCAAATCATGATCAAAGACCATAATTGAAAAAGATTGGATGCATATTTGCAAACCTAATTCACTCAATGATATATATTGAACAAATTCATATCAAAAGAACAAGGGTTAGAGGCGTGTAGAGTGAAGAACAAACTTGGAAAAACTCAAGAAAAGTGGTGATCTGATTTCATACTTCCAAGCATTTTCAAGACTCCCAAGCCATCTCATTCGCTTCCTGGGAGTACAAGGAGTCTATACCAATCAAAAGCAAGCATTTTTGTGCCTAGAAACGTGAGGTAAGTGCTTCACGACCTCCCTCCTTTTTTGAAATCCAATATCGTTATTTTGGCATTTGTAGCATGAATCATTTATATATTCTGAATCCTTGAATCATTTGCAAGATAATGGTAACAATTAATTGCATTTTCGCTAACTGTACAGAGATACACCATTGTTAGGGTTTCTTGTTTCATTTTGGGATTTTCTTGTACAGGTAAAATTGGTCCAAAATAAAGGTGCCATGATGTTCACAAGGCCAAGACGAATTGGTCTGTAGCATTAGATTTGATTTATTGTGCCTGTGTGAGATTTTGAAAATTGCAGGGGATATAGCTACGGAATTATGTCTGTAGGTAAAAGTCCCTGACTTTTACCAACGGAGAGGGGAAGAAGAAGGTGGCGTGGCACCACCCCATTTTCCCGTTTAAAATTTCGCGCGCTGAAGGATAATATATTGTGTTTGTTTAATATAATCTTTGTTTTTGTCCATTGTATAACGAAAGCGCGCTAGTAGAGTTGGTGATGAGGCGTTGGAAAAGGCCAAAGGACCTGGGTTCGATTCCCAGGTCCCCTTGTTTCTTCAATATATTTTTTCTATGCATGATCCTATGCGCAGGTTTCCATGACACCCACCATATGCCATCAGCTTGCAACCACTGGATGTAAAGCAGATTAAATCCAAAGGCTATCATTTGAGAGTCCATGATGCACCCTGGTCAATGCACAATATGGAATCTGAAAGTCAAACGTGGGCCAATGGATTTTGGGCTCAGAATTTGCTATGGAGACCCCCTCAATTGCTAGCAAACAGGCCCAATTCTCTTTTTCTTTTCTTTTTTATATTATTCTTTTATTTAATTATTTTGATTATTTTCTAACACACAAAATTATTTATTTTTTATCAAAAATTCATAAAATCAATTTTCACCAAATTAAAATTTAGGCTTTTTATTTTATCAGAAATTAATTTAATTAGTTAATTTAATTCTAAGGTAACTTTAATTCTTTTGTAAATAAATTAAAACAAATTAGAAAATTAGGGTTTTGTTTAATTTAACATTTATTTTCTTTTTTCTCAAAATAACCAAATACAAAAATAGGTCAAAATAAATCATTTTCTTAATTTTAATTAATTAGCAATTAGGTTTATATCTATTTAATTTAAAACCTTATTCTTTCTTAAAATAATCAAAAACAACCAAAAAATGATTTTTCTTTTAATTAGGTTTAGACGGGGTCAAAACCTTAATTCTTTTCACGTTCTCGATTCATCGCGCGTTTATTTATTTTTCGCAATATTAATGTAACTACTCATGGGATGTAATAGTTAATTAGGCTTTTTCTTTCATTTATCGTTTTACGGGTTTTTGGCTATGTAATTAATCCCCCTCCCCGAAGCCTTGTAATAGCGTAGCTTTATTTCTCGCATTTTAATTTCCGCAAATATTAATTGTTAGATGTATGATAATAAGGTTGCATGACAAGAATGTATGTTGAATTTAAAATGGTTAGCAAACCCTAAATGTGCAAAGATAATAACTGAAATTGAATCACTCGCACATGCGCACTCCTATGGTATACTCTCACTTCGGTTGCCTTCGGTAAATGATCATTAAGTATAGGGTGTTTTAGTGGTCGCTCTCTTGTCTAAACAAAGATCAAATGTCCCGCTCGGAAATGTTGCCTCGGAAAGGTTGCCTCGGAAATGTTGCCTCGAATATGGTCTTAAGACATTAGGGTTGTTACTAAGACGTCCTAACATTCCCTTAGTGATCGTACATCCCTTTAGAATTGACCCTTACAACTCCAACGACGGTGCTACCTACTCACTAATAGTGGGATAGCGCTGTCTAAAGGAAACAAGAACAGAAACATTCTTTTTTCGAGTAGGTAGATGCTAGTAGGTACTTGCTCAAAATCAAACTTTTCTACACTTATACTTTTTCAAACAAAGTTTTCAAAACAACTTCGTAACACTCTTGAAGACAGAAGCAAGGGTTAAATCGAAGTAAAATAAAAAACTTTTCAAAACACACAAACACGGAAGCAATTTTTAAAAATGATGAGCAAGTACCTAAGAGCCCGTAGAAAACTACAGATAGAAAGGGTGCTAATACCTTCCCTTTCTATAATCTACCCGCCGTACTCAAAATCTCGAAAAAGGAATTTTTCTGTGCTTTTTTCCTTTCCAGTTGGATAAAATAAAAGTCGGTGGCGACTCTTGCTTACCGCGACATTTTGCAAACACAAACGCAAAATGCAAAACCAGCATTTTCCTAAAATAGTATGGTTTTGCCACCGTATCACAGTTAGCATCATAGCGACACCCGAGAATACTTTCTTAACCATAAATGGCCCTTCATAAGTGGGAGTTCATTTGCCCTTGGGATCTCCTTGTGGTAGAATGATGCGCTTTATTACCAAGTCACCAGCCTGGTGTACCCGATGCTTGATCTTTTTGTTGAAAGCTTTAATCATGTGCTTCTGGTACATCTAACCATGATAGACAGCATCCGGCCTCTTCTCGTCAATCAAATTCAACTGATCCAACCTTGTCCGAATCCATTCGTCTTCGTCTAGGTTTACTTCTTTCATAATCCTTAGTGAAGGAATCTGAAGTTCAACAGGCAGGACTGCTTCCATGCCATAGAACAAAGAGAAAGGGGTTACCCCAGTTGATGTTCGTGCCGACGTACGATAGCCATGAAGAGCAAATGGAAGCATCTCATGTCATTCTTTGTAGGTCACAACCATATTTTGCATAATCTTCTTTATATTTTTGTTAGTAGCTTCCAATGCGCCATTCATCTTAGGTCTGTATAGAGAAGAGTTGTGATGCTTAATCTTGAACTGTGTGCAAAGCTTAGTGATCATGGAATTGGTAAGGTTGGTGCCATTGTCAGTGATAATCCTCTCAGGGATACCATACAGGAAGATGAGGTTGTGTTTGATGAACCGAGCTATGATGTTCTTAGTAACTGAGGCGAATGAGGCTGCTTCAATCCACTTGGTAAAGTAGTCTATGGCGAAAAGAATGAAACAATATCCATTAGAGGAAGTAGGCTTGATCTCCCAAATCATGTCAATGCCCCACATTACAAATGGCCAAGGAGAAGTCATGACATTCAAAGGAATTGGAGGCACATAGAGTTTATCAGCATAAATTTGGCACTGATGGCAAGTCCTCAAGTGGTGGTGACAATCAGTTTCCATGGTCGACCAATAGTAACCAGCTCTCAGAATCTTCTTGGCCATAGTGTGTCCACTAGAATGAGTACCAAAGATACCTTCATGCATATCCTACATGATCTTCTCTTCTCCCTTCTTGCCCATACAATAGAGCAAAATTGAATCATGGTTGCGCTTGTATAAGATCACATTGCTCAGGAAGAACATAGTTGAGAACCTCTGCAGGAATTTATTATTGTTGGTTGACGCCCCTTCAGGATACTCTTGAGATTCGAGATATCTTTTCACCTCGTGAAACCAAGGCTTCTCCATTACACCATCAATGTG